>JAWWEE010000074.1:31934329-32001750 GCA_035221455.1 Xenops minutus
AGTTGTTTCCATGGTGACAAATAGATTTTTTTTTTTTTTACTGGGCAGCAGGTAATGGCAATGTCATCAAATGAAATTTCTGTTCTTCCCCCCCCCCCCCCCGCCCCACCCCCCACCAGGGAAGATGTATTTTAGTTAATGAAGCTGGCAGCAGCAGTTTTTAGATATCCTTCCCAGCCCCACTTTAAGTGTGTGAGTGTGTGTATGTGAGACAAAAGTAGGCAGAAGTTACTGTGGCTGTGTGATTCACTGATCAGCCCTCTGAAGCCTTTTGCTCTGTTTGGTATCCACATAGTTTCTTGTGAACAACATTGCCTGTGAAGTGTCAAGGAGATTTCAGGCTTTACTCATGGGAAAGGACCTAAATATTTCTTCCATTAGGTGCCTGGCCTTTTCTTCAACCCTCCCACACATCTGTTCTTGTTGACAGCTCTACTACATTGTCCATAAAAAATGATCTGATAGCTGAGCCTCCACCACGTAGTTGATGCTGCTCTGGTAAAAATAATTAAAGAAATAATTTTTGCAGCAGGCTGTGGAAAATACAAAAGAATTTTCAGAAGGACACTTCTGAGATAAGAGATCAGGATCTGAAAAAGAAACAGAGCTTTTGCAGGTTGATTGGTTTAGGATTTTTATACCTGTGGAAATATTTTTCATTCTGAATTCCTCTGCAGCCCCTCAGGGCTTCCTATCAGCTCTGCTGTGTGATGTATGGCCCTGGGAAAGTGGAAGGTAGTAGATCCATTAATTGTTCTTTTTCATATCAGTCTCCATAGAAAAGTAGCGTGAGACTTGCCTCTCCTAGCCGTGGACAGCTACAGTGCTGGTGTCTGGCTTCACCATGATAACCCTGTTCCCTTGGTAGGCAGTGAAGTGGGTACTCTGCTTCCCACTGGGATTCAGGAGAGGTGTGAAATTATTGCCAGGAATGTAAGGCTTTTGTGGTTCATCCTTTCCTCTCTCCTTCCTTACGTGCTTGAGCCAGAGCTGGCTGGTATCTGTCTCTGCCTGTCAAAGCCGTGGAACCAGCAAGACAAACAGTTGCATGCAGTATTAACAAGCCCGAGGTAGAAGTTGATGATAATAGTGTCAACTGGATACAAGTTTCAATGGTTGACTTAAACTTTCCAGAGTAGTGAGTAGATAAACTCTTACTGTTTTGCTCTTCCTCATGCATAAGATTTCCTCAAATTTGTGTTACTAGGTAACTACAGAAACATAAGAATTAAGGGTAGAGTTCAGAAAAACTAAATGAATATATGGCTGGAGGAAAAAATATCGGTAAAAACCAATTATACCCACCCCTCAAAAAACCCGAAACAAAAGACGACAACTCAAGCAAACAAATTTTATTAGCTCAGGAGCCATGGTGTGCTGGTTTTGGATGGGATGCAGTTAATTTTCTTCACAGTAGCTTGTGTGGTACTATGATTTGGAATTGTGATGAAAAAAAGTGTTGATAACAGGGATGTTTTAGTTACTGCTGAGCAGCACCTGCACAGGATCAAAGTCCTCATTCTTTCCCACACCACACTACCAGTGAGCAGGCTGGGGGTGCACAAAGGATTGGGAGGGGACACAGCTGGGACAGCTGACCCCAGCTGACCAAAGGGATATTCCATACCATAAGATGTGCTCAGCAATAAAACTTGAAGATGAGGAATGGAGAAGGGGAGTTATCAAAGACACACTAAAATGGTACCTGTGTGTTTCACAGACTTAACTGATTTTCTCAGCAGAAGCAGAATCCAGTCTCCAGTCAAAAGATATGCAATCTATATCAGTAGAAACAGCACTTTCCTACAGCTTTTTAAAATCTGGCATCGATGTGTGTGCATGTGTATGTGTGTATATATATATACATGTGTATATATATACACACACATATACAGAGTTGCAAAGAGAGGAAGAAATTAATCTCTCCATAATTGATTACAAAATCAGCACTTCTGAGCTCGGACTTGGTTTGTTCTTGCAACCTTCCCCAACACCGCCCCGCCACCCCCTCCTCCTCCCCCAAGTGTTCTGTGTTATGGACCTCTTCTCACATTTCTTCATCCATCCATCTGCCTGCTGCACCTTGGGTCCTGGACCAGGATTTGCTGTTTCCACTCAAATTTGCAGAAATCCAACCCAGAAAATGTTAAATATAAACAGAGTTTATTCATAGGCCCTAGCAGACACACAAGAGAATATATTCTCTCCTTTAAGACACTGTAGCCCTGTTTATGCCCCGTTTCCAACTGCCAGTGAATTTAATTATGGAGATTTGATCCTTATGTCTTGAAAATAAATTTCGTGGGCTTTTTTCCCTCTTTCTGACTTTTAGGTCAGGCCCACTGAAAACTAGTACAGCTCTACAGTCCCAGGAATGTAAAACAGAACTCTTACTATTGGATGAGATTAAAAAATGTGGAGTTCTATTCACATCAGCTTCTTCAAAACCATGTTTCTGTGCTTTAGCAAGGAAGTCTTCTGACTAATGTCAGACAGATCCCTGGGATGGCTATTACATTCCCACTGTCAGGGGTTCAGAAGTGTCTGTGTAGTTGCCTTTGGCCTTGAGACAAAATCTCTTGTGGCATGGTATCAAGGAAAGGAGGAGAGAATAACAAGGGGAAAGAAAAAATTACTTTTTTTCTTTTCCAAGCCAGACTATGTGAAGTTGGAGCTAAGCCAAAGCCAGCCCTGAGACACAGTCTGAACTGTGGAAAGCCCTGGGACAGCTGGCCCATTGCTTGCTGTGGGTCAGTGGGTGAGAAACAGTGCTGGACCAGGGAAGCTTGCACCATCCCTCCAGCTCAGGGTGGGGATGGCAGGCATCACCCTGAATGGAAGCCAAAATGGGAAAAGAAAAACACGCAGAATTTATTCTGGTTTTGGATTGCATTTGAATGACTCTGGCAAGAAAGCTAGGGGGTTTAGTGCATTTGAAGTTAAGAGCAGGTTCTTGATTTTGGGATTTAGTAGTCTTCTCTGGTCTTGACAAAGGAAAGTGAGTCCTCTGAGAAGGCTAACTGCATTTAGTGTGTGAGCTGGTAAGGGGAAGCTCTGGTGCAATCCTGCTCTCTGTGAAAGATGATACTACCAGACAGGGAAGCTTTAGATAGCATCACTGCTCATCATAGCATTCTCCAAATTTTCCCTCTCCCAAAAAACCCATTGCTTTAGGAGACTGGGTATTCATTAGGGAATGATGTATTCCCATGCTTAGTGTTTTCAAAGGGTCAGGTCCAAAGCCCTTGATAGTCTTTCAGTTGATTGCAATGATCGGTGGTTCCAGCTCACAATGTCTTTTATATGGCTTTTATCGAGAACTTCCTAATGAGTTGTGACACCTCATAGCATCTCTCTGAGGTTAAGCTTCACAATGAAAATGCTTCTCATGCTGAAAAGGGAGGAAACTATCTGCTCACCCAGGTTCTGTGGACTTCATAAAAAGCTAGGAAAAAACTCACATTTGAAAAACTAGTCCTCTTGTTCTTCCCACAACAAACCTACAATATCATTCTTCTGTCAGTCATTGATCATCCCCGGTGGATCACAGGCAGGCAAGGATAGCCTCAACATTAAAAGAAAAAAATTGGGAAGTGAGGCAGAGGCAAGTGTCACAAGAGGAGGGAGGAACTGAAGGTATTCTGAGGGTGGGCTGGCACCACAAGGACCAGCAGAGGACCATGAAGCAGATCTCACCGTTTGACTGTGGCATGTTCTGATAGGAGTTAGAACAGTACAAAAACCCATTGCCTGCATTAACTGGACCAGACACCTGAAAAATACCCATTTCCATTTGAGTAACAACCTCAGTACTCATCATTACAAAGGCTTGTGTTTTGTGGCATAAGATCTTACTCATTGGCAGAATTTTCATGGAGGGAAACTCAGGAAAACCATGCTCTTACTAAGGGCATAAGGCTTGTGGAGTCTGAGGAATCAGCATTAGCCTTTCTCTGTGTTTTAAGACATTGTAGTTCTTGATCAATAGAGTTTATGGTTTCAAGTCCTGGCCATTTATACAGTTCTAAAACCAGGCAAGGAAACATCAGCTAAACTGGTAAGTGTTCAATATAAATCTTCTCACAAGGGCAAGTGAGAAGGAAAAAAAGTGTCTTTCTAGAGTATACAAGCTCTCTTTCACTTCTTCCTGAGTTCCTGCAGGGAAGTCTTATGTGTGACTCTGAGATTTTCCTGTTGTTATGTATTCCCAGATTCACATTTGTCCAAACTGGAACTAAGATAGCAAAAACCTTTAGCAGCACACTGGCTAGCACAAGCTGCAGAGAGGATCCTACTGGAGGTTGCCACTCATGTTGGAAAATAAGAAGGCTTTCCCAATACAGACAGTTATGTCATAATTCAAAAGAAAAAAGGTTTCTTCTTAAACTAAGTGGCCAGAAGAGGTAAAGTCCTTGTCAAGATGATGAGTGAGGTTACTAGAATTGGGTAAAATCCTACTCTCTCATAGCCTTTAGTTCAGTCTGCCACTTTGGACAGGAAACTACAAATGACTGATTCCATTTAAAGATGATTTTTATTCTGTGCAGACATCTGAGAGATTATCATCTGTCCCTTTTCTACATCCTCACCCTGTGACTCCCAAATTCTTACACTACTTGGTTTTCACTGGGAAAAAAATAGAAATTTCAAGGTTCAAGATCCAAATGTGACTACAGTTTCTATGCTGACAAGATTTATAATTTTCGCTGGGCTGAAGAGAAGAATTCTTTACAAATTGTGTGAACAGAAAAATCTAAATGCTGTAAGATGATTTCCTTTTATCAGAAAAGGTGATGCTGATGGACCTGGGGGATTTCAGGCTTTCTCTGTCCCAATGTAATAGAATTTTTTAGTAGTGTGCACTTTCAGTAGACCCAGGCCTCAAGTCAGTGCAATATACATGATGTACAATCGTCATTCATTACTGGAATTGCCCTTTGATATGTTAATAGACCCATGACCCTTCTTAAAAACATTCATTTGCACAGCAACTGTTGGCATAGATAGCTACAGGAAGGGTTGAAATGAACAGTATTTGCATGACACATGATCAGTCTGCAATACAGGAAGTTTGACGGTAAATCATGAAAAGATAAGTGTGCATGTGCCTGAGTAGGACCCTTAAAAAAACAAACCAAAACACCAAGAGATCTGTCAAATAACTCTAAAATCATAAGCTTTTCCAAAAGCATTTCCAAGAACAGTGTCCAGTCTCTAGCGTGGAGCATGCTGCTGCAGCAATCATTTAAAATTCTGCTAAATCATTCTGCGACTCTCTAACCAGCACTAATAGCTTTTAGGCTGGCTGGCAGGCAATCTCACATCAATAGGAAGCTTTGCACAGGCTTCCAGACCATTTATGTATGTGGTTGAGTGAGAGAGAGCACTGCAGATTTAATTTAGTGCCCTTGGTGACTTTCAGTAGAATATATATATGTTAATCACTTGTGACTTCTGGTTTGGGGGGTGGGAGTTCATCTGGAGTACAGGAAAATCAAATGAAACGCATAAAGATGAAAGTTGTCTTGATTTCATTTGCTGATTTTAAACAGTAAATTGTTTCTTACTCATCCTTGCATGATAATTGGTAAATGTACTGAAATGGGTTATTTGAGTTTCAATGGACTCTCTGGGCAATCATGCCATTACTGAAGTTCAGAATGTGCCCTATAGGTACAATTGCTAATCACATTGCTCAGATAATTTCTGCCTGGGAGAAACACATTGTATTTTGAAACTGGCATCTTGCAATGAGGAGAAAGGGCCATATTTAGCTGTGTCTGGCATGGGATCCCCAAGCAGACAAGAGGCTGTAGCAGAGCCCTCAAAGTGTGAGCCATTGACTCAGCTGCAGGGAGCAAGAAATGGGAGTAAATTGTGTGAGATGAATGAGACTCAGTAGGTTTGTAGGCAGCATTACTCTGCAGATGAGAGTCACTTCATCAGACATTACGCTTTGAATATTGCACTTTAA
The DNA here is from genome assembly GCA_035221455.1 of Xenops minutus. Taxonomy (NCBI): domain Eukaryota; kingdom Metazoa; phylum Chordata; class Aves; order Passeriformes; family Furnariidae; genus Xenops; species Xenops minutus. Next base: position 31,940,304 of record JAWWEE010000074.1, read on the forward strand.
TTTGGTTGAGCAGTGGCTCTCTGTTGCCCTCAGAGGGAAATTTATCCTATCTGATGCTAAGGGCTTGCATTTCCAGAACATGAGTTGTGTCCTTATCTGTGGATAACTCAACTTCTGCAGGTGCCTTTGAAAATGGATGAAGCCTGCCTTAGACTTGTACACTCCTTAGGCAATTGTGGCTAGGATCAGAGGTGTCATGCCAGGGGCAGAATTTGATCCAAGAAGCTCCAGAGAAAAATTATTTTGTTATAAGAAACTAAATCTGGGGTAGGGAGGAAGCTATAGGAGCCTGTGCTGGTGCAGTTGATAGCAGATTGTGCCTATAGTCTACAGATAACAATTGTGGGAGCACTTTAGTGATTCCTTTTATCTCACATCTACAGAAAGCAAGGAGGTGTTGTGTTATATGATTGAAAACAGTGCAAGGGAGCTCAGGATCTAGTGGGGACTGAGAGCACGCTGTGCTGGTACCTGCAGTCCATGGGCAGAGCTGCCTGGGTGGTACTGCAGGCAGAGGGACATCTGCCCTTTCATCCTTCAAACCTAGCAACACAGTGATGAGCAGTTTTGCTGAAAATAAGGGAAAAACAATCACCCATTCACAGCTGGTGCCTCTCTCCTCCTCTCCCACATAGCTCCTGTTACCATGGCAACATTCATCACTGTTGGAGGATGCTTTTTAGGGCCTCCTCCTTGCCTGCTGTTTTCACTGCCCTAGGAGTGTCAGACTGCTCCTGTGAAGGAGTCAGTGGCAGGTTGCTTCACTGTTTTCCCTGTGAAGTGCTTGGTCTCTCCTCTTCTAAGAGTCTCTGTGGTGGTGTGGCCATTTTGCTGACCATTGTCAACACACAAAACAGTCACAACTGTCCACCAGGTGTAGACGTACTTCCCAACCTCTTGGTTCAGTCCCATGCATGTTATTACCAAACCAGTTCTTGCACTTAGCATGTATAAGATCATTCTTCAGGGTGTCACCATTTCTTTGAGCCTTTAAGATGCAGAGAACAAGTTTTCTATTTCTCTCAGTGTGACAATATGGAAATCTGCCTGCTTTTGCCCAATTTTATGCCTTCATCAGGCAGTGGGAGTAAGTAAGGGTTTGTACACTTAATTCACCCCATTCTTCCTCAAGACTGCATGGTTCCCTGGTTTAATTGCTACACTGTATTACTGAGCCCTGATAACTCTCAAACACCAAAAAGCACATAGAGGAAAGTTTTGAGGGGTGTTGTTTGGAGAATTCAGAGGCTGTGGGATGAGTGGATCTTGTGGACCAGCCACCAAAGTATGTTCAGGTTATTTCTGCAATTCACTTCCAGCTTCTCTCACTTAACTTATTTTCTAACTAGCTGAAGGCCTGGATCATACCTAAGTATAAGTTTAAAGCAGAATTATGGTTGTGGCTACCCAGAGATTTGAGGGGGTGTTGTGGCAAGCAGACATTCTGGTGTAGGTATTGTCTTCTTACTCTCTTACCGTATGGATGGCTCTCATGCACAGAGGATGAGAAAAGGAGAACCTAAAAGTCCAGATGGCAGCTATGCAGCAACCAAAGATTTCTCCATATAGGAGAAATTATCAGACTTCTTGTCTTCATGTTAAATTGTATTTGTTCTCTTTGCTCCCATGGAAAATTTCAATGGAGTTTGAAAGAATAATTTTAGAGTTGACATTATAAACTTTAACTTGGTTTAAAATAAAAAAAAAAATACTTTGAAAAATATTTTCCTGTTTGAATCCAGACTAAAGCTAGACTGTCCATTCTCTGGGAAATTCAAACAAAAAAGAACCTCAAACAACTTATTAAATTCCCCTCAGCAGGGATTTTCTTAAAGGAAGCAATTATAAAACTATCAAAAATGTCTCACTTCAAGGCTTTCAGAAGGCAACATCACTGGGGGAATTCAAGCTCTGATATCCATGAGGTACCTCTTCCGCTGCTTCCTACTGTGGGACACAGATCTGCACTCTGTGAGTCCTGGTTGATGACCTGCAGCCACAAGTGTTTTTGTGCTTACAGTCCCCATCTGGGAAACCTGAAGTTTTTTCAGCCTGCAGGATTTTGATGACTACTAAGTTTAGCAGAGAGAGGAGGGGAGAGGGTGAGCTGACAGGAAAGCAGACGGTGCTCTGCTGGAGCCCCTGCTGGGTGAGGGAAAATCACCATTCCTTTTCCTGAATGAGCAATTTTCAATGGAAAATTGGTTTTTGTGAGAATTTTTCCGCCCCACTCTTCCCTGTGGGTTTTTAGTGCCAATTCACCATACTCCTACCCTTCCCTGCAGGTGCGGTGTCCTGCCCCACCTGAGTCCCATGGACAGCAAGGTCTCCTGTCATGTGGACCAACTGCACTGTAGAAGAGCAGGGAGGGTGATCTTTCAGGTTGAAATGGGGCAAGCAATTAAGACCTTTGTATTAGGAAGTGGAAGCCTGGGGTTATGGGATACTTATCCTGCAGCACTCAGACGTAACTGCACCAGCATTTCCAAACAAAATAATTTTGGGTACTGGATAGGGATGTTTCTCATAGGTTCCATTTTTCAGAAGGACAAAAACTTTTCAGTTCTGAAGTAATCATGGGGTGCTTTTTCTCCAAATCCATCTTTTTGGGGGATATTTTTCATTACTACTTTTGTGGAGGTGGGAAGTGAAATGTCAGAAAGAAAAACAAAAGTTTTTGGATTAAAATTGGTTTAAAATGACCATGTGGAGGTAGACTGGATATAGCTTTTGCAAAATACGTAGTGAATCTTGAAAGAAAACCCTTGTGTTTGCTGCTTCCAAGGTTGTATCTCAATAATATCTCGCATTGATGCTTATTAGGCTTTAGATGTTATCTCTACCAGGTTTTCTTCTGTCAACTTTCAAATGAAATAAACTGTATTGTTGCAAGCCATACTTAAACTTTTTTTTTTTTTGTACTGAGCACTCCATTTAGTGCTGCTACATCAATTTAGTAAAGAATGCACTGCAAAAAAGTCACTATTTAATAGGAAATGCAGAAATATTCAGAGATGGCTTAATCCAGAAACTTTTTTAGCCACTGCTGACAGTGTCATCTTTAAAATGAAAGAGCTATCACATAATGAAATGCCTGTGATCTCTTAGTGTTGTGCCACAGTTCTCAAGATAGGGTTTGAATTCTTCTGTTTTCCTGAAAATCTCCTGACAGTTCTGGTGTGCATTGTTCTTCATATCATGCTGATATGCTGTTAGAGAGTGTTTTTAACCCCAGAAATTGAAAGCATGATAGTGCTCCAAATGGTGCTGCTATATCCCATCTCTCTCTCATGAAGGAACAATTGGTTGATTCCTGAAGGAATTATTCTGAATATTTTTATGTACTCCATGCTCTGTGCAGGGCTGGTTTTGGAAAGTATTATTAAAACTAATAAGTCCTAAAGCACATGTTCTCTTCTATCAACACAACACCAACATTATTGTGGGGTACTTGAGAAAAATCCACAGTTTAATTAAAAATATGCTGATCCTGGGAACTGCTAACCTATGTGGCAGGCTAGATACAAATTAAATTCATCAATCGTACAAATTAGCCATTTTATGAATAATATTAAAATGAACATGATATTAGCCAAGTTTAAAAATAATCTGTTTCAAGTGATGATTAAAATTTTGAAGTAGAAATGCAGGTGACATTATAATTGTTATTAGAATACTTCCTGCAGTATTTGGGGTTGGGGAAAGAAGGGGAAGCAGTCCAGCATTTCATAGATAGTTAAGGAATTTTCTTCTCCTTTATTAGCCATTTTGAACTGCAAATTTAGATCTGTCTGGGGAAAAAGACTGGAATAGGTCAGATCAGCTGGGAATCAATAAATGAAAAGACTTTTAGTAGCCTAGCAAAAACAAAATCATCACTCAAAGGAAAGAAACGTACTCATAAAGTCACAGCCAAGGCAGGAATGCTCATGCACAAGTGTGGAAGAAGAGGAGGTCTCAGAAGATTTACCCCAGGGTGAAGAAAAGAAGTATATGAGGTATTAACATTAAGTATTCTCTTCTGTATTGGTGTTTCGAGCAGTTACATTTGAAACTAATAATTGTAAAAACATGGCTTATAAAAATTAGCCCTCCTGCTTGTGAACACAGTTTTAAAATGTAACTGATTTATTTTGTTTGCCTAACTTTATTGCATTAACTGGTTGCTAATGGTCTGTCAAGGGAAATAAAAAGCCACTTGATGAGAATAAAGTGTATTTTTCGACCTGTAAACGATTAGACATCATTCAGTCACCAAGATCAAGTCAACCTGGGCAGATAACGCTGCAGCATTGAACATTTAGGTATTTGAGACAAAAGCGTGGACTGCAGCAATAGCATTACTTTCCATAATAAGTAAGCCTTTTGTAGGAATCCAGTCAGGTATCATGGAAGTAGCAATGGTGGTGGTGTGGGAGATCAAGTAGGGAAGTACAAATGTTTAGTTTCTCACCTGAAATGTCTCACTCTGATGATGCTGAGCAACACTGGACATGGCAAAAATTCTGTTCTGAGTCCCTGCATTGTGATTTAGATTTTAGACATTACCATTAATTATTGAAACTCAGAAGGCTGCAAAAACATCTTGATTCATTGGCAAACTGACAAACATATGGTGTGTTTTGCAAACCTCTAGGTTTCTGTTCAGAGGAGGAGAACATTAATTGCATGCAAATTCTACTGGGAGTTCTGAAACCAGCCGTTGTTAACACTGTTAGACATCTTATCTGGGAAGCTCAGTGCATTTTAAAATCTGAGTTAAAAATTCAGAGCTTTTGTAAAACTTTTGAGAAGAAAAATGCACTGAAGTGTAAGAAAGACAAAGAAGGGCATAAAAGTATCTGGTGCTCTTTAGTATTTGATGTTGGTGTATCAACAGTTTTGCTTGTTGGTTGATAGTCTGGATAATATGTTAGTATTTGTCTTGGTAGGTTAATATTTGCCTTCTTAATATATGTTGGAAACTGATATCAGAATCTATTCTGTGTTTCCTGTGGCCTTCTACCATTTCTGATTTTGGCTGTCTGGTTTCCAGTTTGACATCTGAAATCCTACAAATGTCCAAACTTCAAGTGTAGATTCACTGAACTGAGTTTAATCAACACTGGCAATGGACCTTAGATGAAGCAGGTTGTGCTGTGATTATTGGCAAAACCCAAAAAGCCTCGCCAGAAAATGCTGCAACATGTTGTGTAGAAAATAAATTATCCAGGTTTTTTTCTAGGCTGTTGTATGGCAGCTGGTCTTCACTAGATGGAGTGTGCTATACAGCCACCTCTCTGGCTGAGGATGGGTACAAAGGCATGGCATTACAGACAGACATGGAAGGACAAGATCATATGGGCTTTTTTGACCAAGGGCTCTAGGGTCATTCTGCCTACCCATCAGGTTTACTGCACTTGCATGAAAGAAGCTAGAAGAGAGCTTATCACAGGCCATAACTTGCTGGGCAGTAATTCTGTTGCAGCATGGGTTCAAAATCGAGAATGATAGGAGTTACAATGTCCCTAACTTAAAGGAGGGTCCAGCTGACCCCCCATGAGCTCGTCCTGTGGCCTCAGCATGTGTAGCAGAGACTAGCTGTGTGAAGGGCCTCTCTGGGACACAGCATAGAGAAATTCTGGGCTGTGCTGTGGCACAAAGTGACAGGATGTGATTGCACCAGGGGAGGTTAAATGAGATATTAGGAAAACTTGCTTCACAGAAAGAGTTGTCAAGCACTGAAACGGGATGCCCAGTGAAGTGTTTGAGTCATCATCCCCGGAAGTGTTCAAAAAATGTATGGATATGGCCCTGAGTACGGGGTTTAGTGATGAACATAGTAGTGGTTCTGGATTGACAGTTGAACTTGACGATCTTAGAGGTCTTTCCCAAATTTGACAATTCTATATTTCTATGAGTCCAAAGGACGTGTTCCATTCACCAGGTCATTCCCCCACTTCAATTGTGTTACTACTTTCCCACTTTTAAATTCCTTGTGTGACTCCTTTCTTTCAGAAGAGTTAAATTTCTCTATGTTTAGTGACTTATGCATAGCCCTAATGATCTCCCTGTTAAGGGCTATCACTGCTCTGTTCAAGCCTCATATTTCAGTGCCAGTGGTCAGACTCCAGAAGCAAAGCAAATCTCATTGTACCTATGTGCACACCCTGGAGAACACCCTTCTACATCAGTATTTGAATCTGCGACTGCTGGGTGGATTTCCTTGCTTTCATCCTCCATCTCACTTTCTTTATGAGTGTGAACTAGTTTAAAACTGAGCCCCAGTGTGCTTATAAAATGCCAGGTCATTGACAATAGTGCCACTCACTTGCTCTGGTTAATTTAGTACTAATAAGCTGAAACTGTTCTACAGGGATTCTTCTACATGGAACATAAACCTCTTTTTCCTCACTTAGGAACACACTTTCCTATGAAATTATGGCAACCTAATAGTTTTCGTCCTCATTTTGGTAACCAGTCTCAGTCTATATTACTGCTATTTTCCCCAGCCGCTTTCCTTATAATCTCTATTTCAAGGCACCAAATCAATGATTACATGCTATGTGGTCCATTGAACTGTCCATCCTGGGAACCCAGCATGTAATACAGTCCCTAATATCCTAGCGACCCAGTACAAGTGGAATTTACTGCAGTAGGCTAAATTCAATGCTCAGACTCGTTTGATTTTTAGTTTTCTTTCTTTATATCCAGAGATCTTATAGCAGGTGGGGCACCTCAGAAATGCTGAGTCTGCACATGGGTTTCCTGACCCTATGCAAATGCAATAGCAGCAGTGAAAAGGAGGTTTCACACCCTCCTAAAGTCATTATTCACTCAGCATTGAAGACTGCAATTGCATATGTTAATCACCCTGATCACTGCATCTCTTTTCCTTTTAAATTTGTCCTATGCCAGTTGATTACTCAAATTCATGCTCCTTTTGTTCTTTTCTCCTTTTCCTTTTCCTGTGGTTCTGATGCTTCATATAAAGTAATCATGCTTCCATCCACATTGCTCTGAATGTCTTTCAAAAATGCCCTCTAACCTTAATTCCTACTTTGATTTGCTGAAAATTTTACTAAAATAATCTAAAAAAAACCTGTTAACAAAACTTAACATGTATAAATGAATGCAATTAATTCCCTGCTTTCTTCTGGTACTCTGTTTGCACAAGGCATTGCTTACTCTCTTGTTTGCACAAGGCATTGCTTACTCTCTGAGCAACCTATGTGGCTGGTACAACTTCATATATACTGTTAATAATATATGTATTTTCACCAACTGCTGATCGGTTCTCCCTGACCATATGTTGTGTATATGTGAAGCCACAGCTCAATGGGGTTAGAACCTCTGGTTTAGTGGAATTATTGCCAATAATACAGTGTAAAGCTTTCCAGCAATGTAGTTACCTTCTCTGATCTCTCTTTTACAGTGTAAGTGGGGTCTCTTGTCTACTTATATGCCAGGAGAAGAACTATATAATTCCCTGATAAAATGACTCTTGTAATTTTATCCCCAATAAATTGACTGTATGACATCATTAACTTCCCGCACATTCTGTGTGGTCATAAATAACCACCACTTTCACATGGAAAATGGAGAAAGCACTTTCTGGCAGGCTATGCATTGCTATGAAGACTTATTAAAAAGAGTTATTAATTTTATATTAATTAAGCTAGTATTTTTAACAATAACATGGTTGTCCTTATGTTTTCCTCAGCAGTAATCATATTCCTTCATTGTGATAAACTGCCCGACCTTCAGCCTCATAGCTTACTCACTTGGGAATTGAATTATTGCTTCATAAAACAGAGGGTTGATTATATAATCACTTAATTAAATGTTGTACTCAGTCATTGCTGAACTATTCCTGAAATGCATTTGGCATCTGTACTCACTAGTCAAATTTAAACATTGGGAGAGTTATTTTTTTCAGATGTGCTTCTTTAAAGGTTATTATTTCCAATGTTCCTTTGTCTGTGTGGTCTGGTTGTTTTCCATGTGTCAGGCACACTCTTAGTCACAGAGGAGATAAAGTGCTCTTTGTGTTCCTATCTGACTTGCAGATTGCAGTCAGATTCTTACTATTATCATTTTGGAAGAATTTTTCTTGCTTCTGTTTGCAAAAGCCCTAGGAGGTAAAGAACCTTCAGTCAGTTCTTTGAAAACTCAGTTCTGAGCTGATATTTGGGACCTCACCAATGACCACCAAATTATGGTATGTGCTGTACATCAGCCCTCGGAAACAGGCACAACCCCAGGCAAACTCCCACTGCAGGCAAGCACCAGGGCAGTGCCAGGCAGCTGAGCATGAGACAAACCCTACAGTTCTGCTGCACCTAGCCAACACCCTGGCTCTGTATGTGACTTTCCAGTTCCTAAGGAAGAAATACCAGTGCCAGCATGCTTTCATAGGGTACAGTCCAGCTGTAGGCCCCAAGACCATAGGAGACATCACATATCCCCTTGACAGGTCCTGAAGTCTTGCCCAGAGCTTCACCCTTAGAAGGCTGTGTGGTTTCATCCTTCAGGGACTCAGTGACAGGGGAGGATAAGCAAAACACTGGCCATGAGGCTATACTTCTACATTACATAAACATGCACAGACTAAGAAGTGAAAGGCAGATTTGTGAGCATAAAAAATGAAAATGCTTGTCTATGAAACTTCTCAGTTCTGTTGCTTTGCCTCATTATTTCTTGAAGCCTTAGATGATAGGTGCAGTGTAGAATACATCAACAAACTGGTTCTGCTTCAGTATTTGCATTTTCTTGGCTGTTCCTACATCCACCACAATCAAGAGTTGCATCTTAAACATCATGTTATCACAGGTTAATGTGACCACATGCCCTGGCCATATGGTAGGCCATATGGTAGATGTATAACTCTTCCAGATCAGGACAGGGGACAAGAAGAGCCATTGGTAATCAATACTTCTTGCAAGGAAGTCCCAGAGTCTTACCAGGATTGGTTCTATTGTTCATTTTTCCTAAGGTCTATCCCTAGACACAGCTGTCAGTCATTTCTCTCCTACAGGAGAAAGAAAATGCTCAACTTGTCAAAGTGCATAAGATTTTCTGCTCTGTCCTTTTTCAGCTTGGGTTTTGCCCTCAGTTGGCTATATGTTGAGCAGCACAAACCAGGCAGTCTTACCTCTTCTCTTCATCACCTCACCATTTCTCCATGTATAACGCCAGGGTCTGACTCCATCTCTTTCCAGCTTTAATAGTACTTCTTCTCTTAACATGCAGAAGAGGGAAGAAATAGGGCAGAAAGCACAGGCTGGCTTAATGGGGTTCTTACTGGTATAAAAAAATGAAATGCAAGAGCCTTTGCTCTGTTCCCACTTCTGTCAGAAACAAGGATGTCCAGGACAGAAAGGCAGTAATAAAAAAAAAAAACACCAGGATTTCCTTGCCCATGCTTATTTTACTCCACAACAGGCAGGTGCAGGAACTGAAATAGTGTGATCTCATTGCTGAATTAGACTTGGTATCCCTCTCTCTATATCTTAAAGATTTTATTTTTTTTTAGATTGCAAGACTGTGACCAAGAGGACTAACTTCCTTTTCATTAGGGTAAATCAACCATGTTTTGGCTAAGCACTGTATATTCTAAAATATATTTTTCCCTCGATCTTGTTTAATTATTTCCAGAGGATTAACTGCTTTCTATTGTGTGTCACTTTCCTCTGCAGGAAGCTCTACACGGGGTAGTATGTCTTCTCTTATTACGCATTTGCTTGGAATATAGATTGCTTTTCAATCAGATCTTTGCATTTCTAACATCTTCTGTATTGCAGCAGGTGCTTTCCCTAGTGGTTACTTATATGGAGTCTAATGGCATGTCATCTGTCTATGCAGCCACTTTGCTGCCAAATATGTAATAGAGGAATTTTCTAGTAGCAGAAGCTTCTGGTAATTTTGGTTCTTTAAAGGCTGAGACATTTTTGTTTATTTTTGCATAGCTCATTTCACTGGGCTTAAATAAACAAAATTAGGAGAGTTTAGAGTCTTCTGAAAGCCTGATCTCAAATCAACTGCTTCCTTTTCTTCTACTTGATTTCACAATAGGTTAAGAACTGATAGACTGGGGTTTTTTTCTGTCCTGTTTTTAAAACTCTGATAGATTGAAAGACTAAAACAAAACAAAGTAACTACTTTTTCACACAACCAATAGTTAAACCATGAATCTCTTAACTATGGGCTGTTGTGGAAGCCAGGGGTATAGACAGGTTCAAAACAGAGCTAAATGGATGTCTGAAGAATAGATCTGGGGTGGAGGTGGGTGGGCAAGGGGAGGATAAACTGGGATTGCCAGCCCCTACTCTGGGACTTGGACTCTCTGAGCCTCTGCAGCCTGTGCTTTGGGACAGGGTCCTGACCTGGATGCTGGCTCAATGTAACCCAAGATCCTTGAGGATGTTGACTCAATATAACCCAGGGATAGGGACGAATCTGAGAAAATTTTTGACTAGAAAAAATGCTTATGAAAGAATACAGAGGGTACATAAAGTAGGTGCTTCCTAGGCTCCAGATTTCTGTTCTGCCAAAAGAAAAAACAGCTGCTCACTTGGTGGAGCCAATGTGGCTGTTGAATGAAGGCAGGGATCTGTTTTCCTCCAGCCAAACCAGGTGCAGTACAGAGGGCATTAGAATGTAAGGGGAATGAATGGTGTGTCTGCTATTGGACTGCTTCTTTCTCTCATCAACTTGAGTTTCATTGATTTTAGAACATCAGCTTACTGGTCCTTCAGTTAATCAAAGCAGTGAGATGATCATTGCGGCAATGCTGAGGTCATGGACTCTGTGACAGTTTATTTGTATGACTGAAGGCAACGAGATAGTTGCTTACAGTCTGCAGTGAAAAATCCATTTCCTCACCAACAAACAACGGTCTGCAAGTCCTCAAAACTCCAAAGTGGTCTTGTTGAGAATGCTGTTGTTTTTTGTACAATTTCTATAAATGAGGAGATTACTTTTTTTCTGCTGGAGTTGGTTCCTTTGCATCCTGGAGAGTGCCACAAAAGTCAGCAACAAAAAGAAAGAAAGCAGAGATGTGAAGAAAGCTGAGGAAGGAGCAGAAATGTCAGTGCCTGTATGCTTCTACACTGTCTCCTATACAAGAATATGATTGAATTTGTTTATGACATGATACTAGAAATAACTATTGCCCTCTTCCATTTCTGCTCTGATGCCAACTCACCTGCTGTGCCCAGTAAAACACTTATAAAATAGACTAGGGCTCTATGTGGGATTTCAGCCACTGCAGGCAAGTTTACAAACAGGAAAACCAGTCCATTTAGGGCACCACCATCTCTCTCCCTCTCTTCCTCTATAGCCTGCAGAGGTCTGAGTCTGCTCATACACATTTTATTCTTCTGAGGTCAGTGGCTGTTTGTGACCTGTTGTACATCAGTCCCTGTGAAGCAGTGTCCATGTTAACTGAAAGGCAGGAGGGACTGAGAAAAGATGCTTTAACCCTAAACTGTGTAAGGACTGACAGCAGGACTGTGGGGAGGTGGCAGAGGGGATGCCATCACCACTTGGACCTACCTTGCTCAGTTTTCCGTAGCAGCCTTAGGCAGGGCAGCACCAGCAGAGAGCCCTGGGGAAAACAGTACCAGCAGGAGCCTTTGGAGCTTCCAAACAGCTCTGCAAAGTTCATGTATTCACTCAGTTTGCCCACCTGAATTAAATCATATGTGTATACACCATTAATTAATATCAGCTAATTGACAACTAATGGATTCAGGGAAATACAGAAAAATATGAAAAAAATAAAGACTTTGGGGGCATAATATGAGCCCAAACTACACTACGGTGGGGGAGAGTCGGAAAAGCCACACTGTGGACAAGGTTTGGGTTTGATTATACTCTTCTGCTGCCAGGCTGATTTAAACTGGGTTAAATTTCCTTCTGCTTGAAATTTATTCTTACATACTGGATTTTTACTTGAAACCAGGGTGTTAGGAACTCAGGCTGAAGCTCTTAACAATAAAAATAAGTGATAGTTATAGAGGCACTGGCCTTATTAATTCTCTCACCAAAGTCTTACTTTTCTGCTCTGGATCTGCCTTTTATTTGCCCCCTTGTATTTCAAGAATAAATCCACTTGGTCTTAATGGAATTTTACCATATGTGTCTCAGAAATATATTTTTAGAATAAATTCTTTCTTCCACTTCACTGTTATCTCTTGAGACAGTTACTTCCAAGGATTTTAGTAGCTGTAACACAACATGATGGGACACTTGTAAAACAAAGATACCTCAGTTCAGCAACCGAAATTAATGCTGGATGGAACAGCTGTACATTCTCACTTACCCACATTTACAGTTTTATCTTATAATTACTTTTTTTCCAATATGTCATCCTACCCGTGTAAAAAAAAAAAAAGTGAAGTAAACAAAAAAAACCTGCATGGATAAAATCCAGTGTAATAGAGGAAGAAAGGCAATTCTAAAAAATCCCAGACGGTGGAGCTACTTCATTGCCAGTGACAGTACAATGCTGCATAAGTTTTGCTTCACAAGCTCTTCAGGAAAGTATCAGCAACAGCACAGTAAAAAACCCCAAATGCCTCTGCCATCACATCCTAGATCTTGTATTTCCTGACTAAAGAGTATAAAGCAGTGTGCACAACTTTTTGCAAACCTTTCCCAGGCAAAAGTCTTGACTCTTCAATGTATGTCCTCTTCTTTTCTGGAAAAAAAACCCAAACTATTTACCTTTTCTTTGACTAGCAACTCTTTAATGATGAATTGCCTGCAGTACACAGTGGTAAGCAAGTCCTTATAAATTTTGTAGTGACAATATTTATACTGCATCAGAACTTTTCCTTTCTTCAGTACAAATTTTGTTTTATTTTGGTGGTTTATTTTTAGTTTTAATGCAAAAATGCTAAGATCCATGGAAGTATATAATGTATTTTGCTTTAAAATGCAGCATTGGGATGATTTTGAAGGGAAATCTTTCCTCAAAATAATTTTATTTCTGACTGTAATTCTAGGAAACAATAGTAAGAAAATGGCAAACTGGCTACTCTCACTGTGAATTCCCTCAGTTTTAGTCTTAAAAAGCTCAGTTACTGGTATATGCTTGCAAACATGAAGAACATACCACCACCATGTCAAGTTAACTGCAGACATTGCTTGTGAACGAAAAAGAGATTAAATCCTTAGGAAACATGGGTCAAGGTTCAAATGTCCTGCTTAGCTGGGTGCAGGCTTTTTACTAGGTGCTGTGCTTTAAACACTTGCAAAGCAGAGGAGCAACACTGACTTTTATTGGAGCTGAGCAGTGAGGAGCTGGGCGTGAGTGAGCAAGCACCTGGCAGCATAAACATCTCCCACTCCTGGGGTGTCAGGAGATGTGAAACACTGGTGTCTTGCCACCAAGGGCCATGTCACCAACCCACTGGGGCTAGAGCCACTTTTCTGGGGTGGCTGGGAAAACTGGACCATTTTCACTTCCTCGGTGATGTGTCAGAAAGGTCCTCTCCTGCTCATCAGGAGCAGAGAATGGGGAGTTATCCATCCAGCCACTGTCCTTCCACCATGTTCCTAAGAGGCAGGTCCTCTTCTGGTGGATGAGGTGGAGGCAAACATTGTATCACAGAGTTTTCCAGAGGACCAGTTGAGATATTGCATCACTGTGGGTAGCTCTCTGGGGTCAGCAGGAAAGCCTGAGGGACCTGCCAATATTGTCTATAGCTGTTATTAGAATTTATATAGTCATTTAGGAAACGGGCCCATCTGGCTCTGGCGATTGGATATGGGATGTGAGCTGTCTTCAGGTCACCTCACAGCTGTTGGATGGGCCTACGCTGTGTCTGACATGAGTGATGGTCTGAGGAGGAGTCACGGGTCTGCATTATGTACACACATACACACCCATAAACACCCATGCAATTAACAAGATTTGGCACTCCCCTTGGAAACCACCACTGAGCAGCCAGGACCAAGTAGCCATATAGGCAAGCCCAAACTGTTGTAGTTCTCTCATAATAAAACCTGGGTATTTGTCTTGAAAAATCCATTTTAGAGCTCTGGGACTGAAAAGGTTAAGCCTGCCCTGGAACTAATGTCATGTCTTCCTTTAGTATCAACATTTGGAAACCAAATAATTGGGCCAAGGAGGACTGAGTAATTTCCAGTGAGTTTATAGGACAGATGATCTAAAAGATGTCTACCTGCCCCTCAGGCTCTCTGTCATATGTATAAAAATGAAGATACATTAATGCCAATTTAAAAACCAACCAAACAACCAAGCAAAAACAAGAACAACAAACAAAACCAGAAAGAAACTAGCAAACCACTCCCCCCCAACCAAAACAGCAACAAATCCAAAAAAGGTACCATTGTCTTGTGGTAGATATCTGGGGATACAGAGGATAAACTGTACATTTTAAAATACCATCCCTTAAAGTGGCTGCTCTGTATTTATTTCTAGACTTTATTTTTCCATGGCTTGATGAAGCAGCCAAAGCCACCAGGTTGTTTTCTTTGCACCTTGAAACTCATCTTGGTTGGGTTTTGCAACTCCTTTCTGCTCAAGTTCCCAAGACTTCCCTGGTCCCTTCAATTCAGAAAAGCACTTTTCATTTCAAAGGCATCATGGACAATTTGTGGATATTTTGCTGTCACTGAGGGCCAGGAGAAACCAGGTCTTGTGATCTTGTGCTTGGCACAGCAGGTACTCTGCTCTGCTCTCACTACATTGCAGCAAGTGCCATTTCTTGGGTTTTACTTTGTTGGCCACATGTACCTGGTGCTTGCCTGGAGCTGGAGCAAATACCCACTGCTGTCCCCACAACTACTCACCAGCTCTAGCAAGGCTTGTCCCTGATTCCCCCGGGACTGCAAAATGGGTCTCACACATAGAACTGTGGTGGGCTGTCTTTGGCAGTGCCTGTGTTCAAACCCTTCCATCTCTCTTTGGGTGTATTGTGTCCCTGTACGAGAAGGACTGCATGAAATCCAGGCAGAAGCATCATCATTCATGGTTAGATTATCCGTCAGGGATTCCCAAGTCCCATGTTTTATCTGCTGTCCATCTCTCTGGTGCCTAAGAGCATGTGTTGGTCAGGTCACTTCATTTCATGTCACCTTTAATTCCTCTCCTGCTTCCTACCAACATCAGCTCTAGCAGCACACAGCCTTTCACTGCATGCAGTATGATCTTAAAGTGTCTGACACAAGTGCTACCAATATCAGGGAAGCTATTGACTAATGCATTTGCATATACATACACATACTTTTTAATATTTATTATTATTGCATTGGATATAATTTCAGTTTCCATTATGTTGCTTTTCAAAGAAAATTGAAATATATTTGAAATTAATACCATTAGTACCAGCAACTAATAATCCCATACAATGTTGCATAGAGATGTAGTTATGAAATTTCTTTAGTTCATGTAAGGTGAAGGTTAATTTTAGAATGGAATAAGAATACCAGAGCCATTAAAATAGTAGGGAAAAATGTTACCAGATGAGAAATTGTTCAAAATAAATTAAAACCATGGCTTCAGTCATGTCTTTCCAGACCACTCTGATACTACACTATATTTTTTCTTGCCTGTATTCCTGCCAGAGATTTTCATAGCAATCCTGCTCATTTCCAGGGAAATAATTGCTTCTTAAGTTAACCATAAGGTATGTGAAGGTACTATGGAAAAGCAAAATATATCTGATCCTCTGGAAAAAAAGAAAAAAACAAACCAAAAAAAACCCAATAAAACAACCCTTCAGTTTTACTTTTCTTTCGTGTTGGCATAACTGCTGATAATCCACTATATTATAATGTTACTGTGAACAGAGTATGCTCCATTATTTTGACACTTTTGGACGTGTTTCTTCTTTCCCTCCTGAGCTTTATTATGCCACTGTCAAAATAGCTACTGGTAGGAAATTTTATGACTTGTGTGGCAAAGGATGTGGTGCCAGAGAGATGAACAAAGAACGGGTCAGCTACAAGATCATCCATCTTTCCCCCTCTGGACCATGCTCCCCCTTCCTTTTCTCCTCAGAGGACTTCAAGGCTTTGCCGCAGAGCAGAGTGTTGCTGTGAGACTCAGGGTCGCATTAATGCTGTGCTGGATACCTTCCCACTCCTTCATCCTTGTGAGGATACTCCTGATGCAACTGTCATTTGCCAGCTCTGATTTAGCACGGTTGGTGTATGGGAGATTGTGAAAAATAAAGCTGGCTTTATGTGAAAAATAAAGCTAGCTTTATGTTCAACCTTTGTTTTTGTTTTTCAAGGCACTTCCACTGATTTAAAAAGGATTGGTAGATGCTTTTTGAAACCAGGGTCCAGGCTCATCTTCTTTCATGTCCTTGTTTCTGAGACAAAGAAAAGGTTATTTTTTATCACCTCTATAGGAAAGATCATCATCCAATGGTTTTCTGCAACATTAAGCACGTTTGTTAAACAGTACCCACTGCAAAATCTTGTCTCGGGACAGTTTTATTCTTGTACAGAGCCCAAGCACTTTTCCTGAGCAAGGTATATTTTCACCACCCAAAGTCTTCTCTTATCTCTTCTGAACAGCAGCAGCATCAACAACTTGCTAAAGGAGACTCTGCCTTTTCTTCACTTTCCTCCTGGAACATAGTTTAGAGCAGCCACCTCTCCAGCCTGTTTTAGCCTCTCAGAGGGGGTATAAACCTGTTTTACATGGTCAAACATAAAGAAAAACAAAAGTTGATGGTATAAGTGAGAGTAAGACACTGGTTCATGTCATGAGATGTAAGGTGGGATACCCTGCATGATGATTTATAATATTTTTGTCTTTTTGTATTGAAAGCAATTTTAACACAGAGGTAGAGAAAAGCCTTGTCAAGCATAGCTTGAGGACATTCATGCAAAATTCAAACTCCTAAGAAATACTTCTAACAGCCAGCATAAAGTACCTGTGTTCTGTAACAACTTTCCTTTCTCCCCCCAGTTTACATATATCACCATACAGCCCATGTGGGAAAGCCAATCAAGTGTATCCATGCAATAATTATAGCCATATTAATCATTAACTGTGAACATGCATAAATGTGAGCAGCTCACTGAGACCTGCCCTTCAACGCTCAGTTAGCATTGCCAGGATGGCAGTGTTTCGCATCCTACATAGGACAATTCAGCAAAGCAGAAAGGGTTTGACTCTCCTTGGTTTTCCAGACAAAGACAGGTTTTGACATGGAATTAACTAGTTCGTTTTCTCTATTTTCTTCTCACTGTGCTCTGCTAAAATCCATTTAGACAAAGACACAGCACACAGACCCTGTTCCCTGCCAGAGGGCACTTCTGAGGAGACAGACAGTGTATACTGAGGTTGCTCCAGGAGTTCAGACTCAAATGATGATTTAAAGGGAAACATGTTGCATTAAGAAATGTTACGTGCTGCTTTGAATCCATCATTTTGTATTCGCTCAGTTATTCCCTGCGTGGCTTGAGCTTTGGCAGTTATTACATGCATTATTTTATCAAATTAAATTTGACCAGGGGAAGGAAAGTGAGGATAGGGGTAAAACAAGATTACAAGTCTTGTTCTCCCCTTCTATTCTCCCACAGCTTTTTGGCTGCGATGCCATCATTCCCCCTTTAGGCAAAACCCATCTTGCTGTCTTTTGTCCCAGGCTGTGACGCTGCAGCAGCTCGAGGGCTGATGCTCCTGGTAGAGTGGGTGGGAACAGGGCAGGCAGTGACTGCAGGATAGGTTGTGTGGAGCTGGTTGTTCCCATCCTGAGGCACTGAGGGTAACCTTCCTGCTGATAGATGATGGAAAACAAAGATCTGTCAGAAGGCAAATGGGATGTGGCTAACTGTAAACAGTGTTATGAAGTTCCTGTGGTTTTCAGTAAGAGCAACTTCAATAGGTTACCGAGTCCTAGATAAAATGTCATAAAGATTGAAAATTAGGTTTCATCTGAAAAGATGGAGAGAATTTTCTGAGCACGTGAAATTCACATTTATTTTATTTCTGCAGAGTGCCAAAGAAGCCCTCATAGGCTCAAGTTTCAAAATGGCCACAGTAACAATGTTTGGGAAATCAAAAATCAGGGTAGACAAATGGCAAACATTTTTAAAAATCACCTACTGGAATTAACCATTCGATTCTTCACATGTGTTATCGATTCTGTATACAGAAAGGATGGAAAATCCAATGTACAGCCAAGGACATCAGACAACTGGACATGCAGTGGCTGTGAAGTTCAGCTCTGTACAAACCAGATCTTGCACTGAGCTGGAAGAGAGGATGGAGACTGGTGTTTGCTGTATTGTAATATCATTTATCACTGAAAATCATATTAACTTTGGCTTGCACTGCCATGAAAAAGTATGTTAGCAAAAATATAGAACTTCTCAGTTAAATGAAGGTGAAGTGGGAGTTAAAGAATTAACAGAATTTTGTTTGGAGGCAGCTGAGGAAGAACAAGGCAGACTTGTAGAGAGATGATTGGGTCAAGGACCACCTTGTTTTCCATTTTGTACTGTGGGTTTCTAGTTTAGTATTCATATGCATTATTGTAAACACAAATGGTTTGCATAGCTTTATAGCACAGAAACAGTCATGTATTAAATGAATTTAGAACATGAAAATGTTACAGTGCCAATGCAATTTGTGCTTATACCAGAGAAAATCTGAAGTAACTCTCCAGAAGTGTGAAAGGAAATCCAAACTTGATATATTTAACTTATTGGGCATTCTAATATCCTATGACCTTATGCAAAATGCTTAAGAACTTATATTATCAAACATTTATACAAACAATAAGAAAGTATATGTAGTTACTGTATCCAGACTATAAGTTCATGATGAAGAGAAAAGCTTTACTTTCAGCTTACAGATCATTTGGTAGCCTCCTTCATTCAGATATAAATATATTATTGCCAATAATTCAGTAAAAAACTTATAAGAATTGTGAAGAATTTAAAAACAATGAAACTCAATTCTCTCATGAAGTCTATCTTATCTTAAGTCATCTGTTTATAAAAGCTACAGAATAATAGGGAATAGTCTCTGCAACTTTACCGGATCTAGAACTGCATGGCTAGATTTTAATTTACAATTAAATTTCATTCAGTTGCTCAAAGACCTTTTGATTAGGTTTAGATTTTATTAAATTAAGTTAGATTTTATTACATTCCACAGGATCTAGCTGTAAGAGAAAATGGAATTAAATGCCATACAATCTAGTACCCCTATATATACTGGAATCACCTTTCCATTGCTGATGACATCTTCAGTCTCCTGACTCCTGAATATATTTAGCACTTCATTTTTATCCATTCCAAGCTCTGTTCCTAATAAGCAAGTTCAACAGTATCTGTGCATATGTGTTAGATAGACTGAATTTCTCTTCTTTAACACCCAATCCAACATGTATTAAATAAAGCAGAGGGAAGCCCACTGATTTTATGGGGAACTAAATCAGTTGCAAATCAGAATATAACTTGTTGAAGTGGGAAAAATTTTGCAGGCTCAGAATATCAAAGCCCTTGGAGCGGAGGATCTCTATGAGTGACTGAGTTCTTTTCTGAATACACATTTTTAGACCCAGGTTCTCAGTAATGTTTAAGTCTCCAAAGCACTTTGAGTATCTGAGACCTTTCTGAAAGCAGAGAAGTTGTCCACAGGATAAAGTGATGCTTACTATCACAGATTCAAATCTCTCCCTGCTTATGGGTTATCCTTTAGTCTTCAGCAAGGTTCCAGATCCTTCCCAAATGAAGAAGATTTAATATATATCTAGAAAATGTTATTCCTGGCTGTTCTTTCCTGTCTTCAGCATGGCCCTGCCCAAGCTGACTTCCTGAGTGACCTGCAAGTCCGCCATGGCATGTTATTCATGCAATGTCTTAGGTCATCTGCACAATTACTTGTTACAAACACTTTCACACCTTTCTAAAATTAACAGTAGGCTGTCCCTTTGTATTTTAATATTCCTTGAAAAAACACATGCCTGGAAAATCAGTAGACCTGTGTGGGATTCAGTTTTGCTTCTGCCCTAACACTGGGACAGTCTAATGGTTACGCAAATAACTACATCAGAACCGCAGAATAAGAAAAACAGAAATCAAAGCAAATGGAAAGTATGACTCAGCTCCTCTCTTCTTCAGTCCCACCACATCTCAGAATTACTGTTTTCCCATAGAAGTGCTTTTGACCTGAAGTGCATCTGTAAAGACAGGACAAAAGTTTTGATTAATATTTCTTCCCCTGTGAGCAGAGGTCTCTAAGCAGAACTTTTGTGTGTATTGGCATGGACAGAATCAATAGTGGATCAGAGCATGAGAGCTTTTTTCACAGATGTGGTTGCACATTGATTCCTCATTATTGTCCCGTATCTGTACTCTGCTCTGAGTCCCTTCAGTAGAGGTCTACCAAACTGATTTGGGAAGCACAGTAGTGTCTATGATTTACATCTCTAAATCAGAACAGGTTAAGGTTCATGTACATTCTGTTAGCAGTATTTCGCTTTGTATTGCACCAAAAGATAGATCATGTTCTGACCCCAATGTTAGTGCTTCACCAGTTTCTGTCTCCAACGACTGTGGTATCTGTGAGGGCAAGAGCAGGGCTTATATTTAGTTTCAGGCTTTGAATTTGGCCACAGCCTTGGCATTTCTTCAGAGCTGCACAAGGACTGGACCCATCTCTACAGCTGGCAGCAAAGCATCACTGCCCAGCTAGTAAGAAGAATGCCTCACTGTCCTGAAACCGGAAAACTGAACAGGGGCTCCTGTTCCAGATGCTGTTGCTTTGGGTACCAGAAAAACATCAGTACACGAGACTGGCTTCTACTTTGGTGGTGTCATTCAGCAAGACACCCCTACAGCCTCATCTGTTTTATTCAAACTGGGGAGTTTGAATAAAGCCCTGTTCAGCAAAGCATCAGGGGATCAGATCTGATGCCCCTGTCCACCAGTGTAAAGCCAAATGCATGACCCCATGAAAAACAAGTGCTATGTCTGTTTTTTCCCAGTCCACTTTCCTAAAGCCAGCAATATTTCCCTGGTCATGCAGTCTCAGCCTAGGACAGAAGGGTTGCTCCCATCACATAACAGATCCATACCTTCTTTTTCATTCTGCTCTGTGCCCATCCTGTTTATCTCTTCTGAACTGTGTATTGTTTCCACTTTAACAGCTCCTGCCAGCTGTTTTCTTTTGGTACCTTTTATTGCAGATAGAATTTCAAGGGCTTCCAGGGGGAAGCTGCTGAAAGCACTGCAGCTCTCGGACTCACTTCAAAGCAACTTTCATCATTTTTCACGCGCTCTTTTTAAGACTCTTCTTCTGTTCTTTCCCCAAAACAGATTCTCTCAAAGATCACACTGGGAGATAGCACTATTTATGGCACTTCAGCAGGAGACATCATGTTTTTTGTCCGATTTGGACACATCTACTGTCCTGTAAAGGTTAACAACAGAGAGGTTTCCTCCCCCTCTCACTTGTAGTTTGTTGTTGGTAGGATTTTTTCCAGAGGATCTGATGGGAGGGAAGGTTATTGCTGGAATTTAGCTGCCAGAAGCCTGAGGGTCAACTTTAATTTAGTTGAACCTCCCATCATTAAAGAGATTGTAGCTTCTGCACTGGACCAGGCAAACTCATCTGTGGGAGGCCCTGGCTTCACACCAATGCTAATTGTGGCTGAATTATTCTTACAAGCTGTGAGGCTTTGTTGCTGAACTTAGAGGAGAGATAGTACATCAGTTTTTCAATTATCTTAGGGTGGAGAACAGGAGGGAAGAGAAACCATATCCTTGATGAGCAGTCTGGCATCTTCCCCAGGCTGATGGGCACAGGGCAGGGCTGCTACCGTTAAGAACTGAAGGCTGTGTTCTGAAATGTGGTGAGAGGAAAAAGGGCAGTAAGTTTTGAAAGTGGAGGGTTGAATGGCCATGTTGGATGGCAATGGCCAGATCCAGCCATGACATAAAGGGCTGTGACCCTCTGAATTCAGAGCAGATACATTCCTCCAACTGCAATGCTTTCAGGTAGACCGAATACCAGTGAGGAAGTGGTTAGAATAGCAACTTGTGGCACTGCATACTGTTGTGTGAATCTTCTTGAGTAACACACCACAGTTTGAGCCACTCAAGAAATAAAGAACAACAAAGCACTATCTAGCGGTTTGTCTATTTAAATCCTAGTTCTCCTGCCTGACTAGCTTTCACATCCACCAGGACAAGGCTCTGACTAACCTGTACTGTCAAGCTAAGCTTGCTTTGAACAAGAGGTTGAACAAGATGATCTTCAACAGTCCCTTTCACCCCAAACTTATCTGTAATCCCATGAGGACATTAATTTCCTAGAAACCCCATTTAAACCAGTAAAATTCTTGTTGAAGAATACAAAAGGTTAAAAAGGATGAAGATTCATTCCCGTTTTCCCTCTAGACAGGTGTGTATTACAAATCTCCCATCCCTCTTCACTCCAAATCATCCTGTGACAACCACTGAAAAGAGAGGGATACTGTCTGGCTTGCCATGCTTGTGAGGGCTCACTCTCCATAACCATGAACACAGAACACATGGTGGAAATAGCACTGAATTTTCAAAATGCTTAACTCGTCTCCCATTGTGCATCTAGAATTTAACAATATCATTAGCTGAGAACAATCCCACATCTCTCTCTTCAATCAGCATGGCTGGAAGAACATCCCTCTGCTGCCTGCAAACCCAAGGATAGATTTCTGTATTTTGTGATGCAGAACTTGACAAAGGACACAGCATCAGCCAGGACTGAGGCAGAATGTCCTGGCCTTATTGTTGTTCACTGGTGGAAAGGAGGTGATTCATGGCTGCTAATTCTGCTCTGCTCTGAGTTAGTTGTTGTAAAACTGCACAGCTGCCTCCACCAGTGGAATGGATGGTGGATGCTTGAGGTGTAAATTGGTCTTGGATGTGCTTTACCCCAAACCTGTCCACCTGAAGTCATGATTGCCCAATGGCCCATCTTCCAGTCCATGTATCTTAATTCTTAAATAAATAAATAAATATGTGAAAAGCAACCTCTATTTGTCCCTCCTTGACCATTATTCAAACAAATGAGCTGGACAATTACAGGACATCTTGTATCTATAGCTACCAAATATTCCTGAATTTTTTGCCCACACACTCAAGTGGAAGACTGCCAAACATAGCATAGATATTATTTCTCCTAAGCATAGAATGCTGAAAGGCATATTTGAAGTTAGTTACTGGATTTGTACCTTTGGAGCACTTTCTTTGGGTCATTCAAAAAGCAAAGGCAAATCTTTTCCTGAATAGAGCTGCAAAGAGTTGGATGGAAAATAAACTGAACTTTAGACATTTGGGATGGTCTCCTGGCTGTTTCTTGGCATAAGAAGGTGGTGTAATGTGATAAAGGAGATGTGTTTTAGAGGAAGTCCAGCTTGCTTTCTGGGTATGGAGCTTCTGGACGGTATTTGAAGACTTCTACTGAGTACCTTGTGACCTCGGTTAGCCTCTCTCTAAAACAGATACTCCACTGAAAACACAGGCTTACAACCTGTTTGGTAAAGAATTTAAAAGTTTCCACTGCCAAATCTCAAATTGTAAAGAATTTTTATCATTAATAAACCCCTGAGAATCGCATAATTTTGAGATTTTTTTTGTTATCAATTTTAAAAAGTTCTTATGTAAACAAGAAATGTAGGTCTACAGTCAACCCACAGTTTACCAGTCTGAAACAACCTTCTTCAGGAACAATGATAAACTTTTGATGGAAAAATGCTTTTCTTGCTGTATAAGCCCTGCATACATAGGATGTAGATTACTGCAACTGTCTTCTTGCATAACTGAACAGCTGCAGGCAAAATATTACACAAAAATTGATGGAATTCACAAAAGCTATAAGCATGCATTTCAAATAATGGAGGCTTTTCCCAAGGAGAGGCAGTAGAAGTATCATACTGGTAAATCTATCACATCATTGGGCTATGAAAGTTGTAAGAAATATTCTAGGACACACTAGTATATTAAAAGTGGAGGCCTGTGGCAATTGTAGAGACTAGAAGAGCTCATAGCCTAGGGCTTACTCCGATTGCAGGGAAAAATGATCTTGTCTTCAATTTCTCAAGATACAAAACAAATGCCTTACAAATTGGTCACATTCCATTTAACTCATATTAATCTACATCATGTTGCCTGGGGGGATCAAACCCATGTTTTGTCATATTTTTCTTTTTTCCCTCTAGACTATATCTGTGTTTTGGCTGTAAAATATGCTGAAAGCTGTACAAGAGACATTCACAAATATGCTTCTCATTACCAGCATACTCTGTACAGTAATGCCTACAAAATGAGGCTAATGTGCTTTTCTTCAAGTTCATGTAAATCAAGCTTGTGGGTCAGCCCATTTTAGCTGTGTTAGCACTGTAAGAGGTTTTGGTCAAGGAAAGAAATATTATACATAATTTGCTTTTTCTGACTCCAAAGATACAGGGATCCCTTAAATGCAACAACAAGCTCATTAACTGCTGTGTATAGAGTCAGTTTATTAGGAATTTCCTAGACTCTTGATGCAGACCATGCATGGTTCCCTAATTCAGCCCCCAAGGAACAGCCTTTAGGACTGGAAGGCAAGCGCTTTTCCTCTAACTAGCTTCCCAGTGAACTATCTAGTGAAAGCTGAATTAAATGTTTCAGGCTGTTAAGAAATGTGTTAAGCCATTTTAAGATTAAACTGGGCATATTTTGTATGCTCAGAGAAAAATGTCCTCTCTTTGGTGCTAGTGCAAATAGAGAGAACCTCTTAAACTTGTCTTTTGGCCTATAAATACTTGATACAAGGAGGTCAGCTCATATGCCCTTATGTGGAAAATGTTGCTCCTTGCTGTGAGGGCTGGGACTTTTCTGAGCCAGAGTAACGTGGCCGGGACATGCCTTTACAAATAAAATTTGAGCATGGAGTGGAGATACATGTACATACCCTCAGCTTACTAGTTCAGGCTTTCCCCAGAAATGCACAGTTTAACCATATGTGGAAAGGCTCATCTCAGATTGGTGTCCTGATATTTTCAGGTCCCCTGCTTGTGATTTCCAGCCCCCAGAAGATCCTAAATCAGGCAGATGTCCCAAATTTAGTATATGTGCTGTGTTTCAAACCATGCCATTTTAATGCATTAATTTAGACTGTCCCTGCCAGAGGCCTTCCTCCTCACGCTAAAGTTCAGTCCTGGTGTCCTCCTTCCTTAGATACCCTTTCCAAGTTACTGCAACCTGGTGACATTAGGTCCTCTATTTCAGGGAGAAAGATTTCCATGGAGATGGAGTGCAGTTGGGCCCACATCCCTAAGAACAGCTCTGCTGATGTGCAAACATCCCTTTTGGAGGCCCCAGGGGACAAAAGAATGGCTTCCTTGGAGAGCCATGAAACCCATTCACCTGGATAACCCCCCTCCTCAAGAAATGGATAGCTCATGGACATCTTCTGGCATGGCCTTTGAGAGGCATGCTGAGATGCTTCCAGGATTTGCATGCCATCAACAAACACATGAGTAAGCCTGCCCTGACACAGAGCATGGGCTCACACATGGCTCGGCACAGAGGTGTGTAACTGCACAAATTTGACTGGACAAGGTGCTGTGTATGGAGGTGAAGCATAGTGGTCTGCAAAGGACACAGCGCTCCTGAGATGACCTGCTGGATGCGAAGGTATCATTGAAACTTTATAGGCATTATTATGGCTTTTTTTGTAGTACATCCTGAGAGAAAAATACTGACCCAAGAACCTCAAAAAAAGGAATCTGAAATCACATATGGATTCACCACACCTTCACTCTCTCTTGCAAACACCAGCCTGACTGAGTCCCCAGCCTGACTGAGTCCCCCAGCTGTCTCCCTGAACACTGGTCCAGAGTGGGGGAGAAACCAGACTTGTCATCTGCACCCTCAAGTCCCCTGATGTGACAAGCCATATTTGCCTTTAACCCAGGCAAAGAGTTCACCTACTCCCACACTGCTTTTTGATAAAAGAAACAGTTCATGAAACCATTGCCATGGATATGAACAGACGCAGAAAGGAGAATGGGAACAACAGCAAACATTATGCTCCTCTCAGAGTGATGCTCCTGTCGCTGCCCGTGCCACATCTGTGTTTTTGAAGGGAAATGTCATAACATTGCTAATCAATAAGAAGAGTGACAGGACCATTTGTCAAGAGCGAGCCAGCACTGCAGCTGTTGCAGTCATCCTCTCCCCGGGCTTTGCGACAAGAAGCCAAGGGGAGGACGTGATTATTTGCTGGCGGCAGCCCCCGCGGACCTGCGGGCAGCCACTGTGCGAGGGCAGCTCTGGCCAGCTTGCCAGGGTGCCGCGCCAGCCGTGCAGCAGTTCAGCTGGGCAAGTGGGCAAAAAGCCTGGCAGGAAGTATAGAGTTTCGAACAAAAGACACCAGACACCCAGCAAGGGAGAGACGGTCCTGGGTGTCGGAGGAGTCTGCTGACCTTTAGCCGTGAGAGCGCTGTTGCATATGCATCACGTTTGAACTGCAGATGTTCCTCGCTGCTCCGCCGGTCAGCGCGACAAGCGGCTGATCTGAGAGGAGGAGGCAGGGCTCAGGGAGAGCTTAATTCTGAAGACTTTAAGCTGTGGGTTGCAATTAAAATGGCCCGGCCGTGTAAGCGTGGGGGGGGGGTGTCAGCAAGCTCCTGCAGCTGCTCTGCCTGCAGTAATGTCCGCCCCGATAGGCACAGCTCTCCTCCACAAGGAGAGCAGTCGTGCATGCTGAGGGGTGTCGGCGGAGGTGACAAAAATGAACTGCCCTTGCCCACCCCATTAAAATAATTCTTAAATTAGGAAATTTATCTTGATCTGATGGTCTACCTGTGTGTTGCACTGCCATATATAATGCTCCATCTCTTTCTCCTAGACAGCTTTGGTCAGTAAATAGAAAAAAAAAAATCAATATAGTAAGTAACATAATATGGGGGAATATAGAAAAACAGCCCTTCTATTTCACACCGCAACCTGCTTTTTCATAGGCAGAGTTTGGCCCTCAACATGGTCTCCACAAGGAAAGAAAGCTGCCTCCTGAAAACCAGATCTGCTTCTCTGTTCCTGAAAACAGCCAATTAAAATAGAACCCACATGTCACTTATGGTGTCTGTACCCAACTAACAGGGTGCCTACAGGCTTAGAACGATATGGGCTCGAGCTTGGATTACACTTCTGAGCTATATCCACCAAGGTGTAAGTATAATATTGATCCCACATGAGATTTCTGAGTTTGACAGTAAATGCTTTTTAACTAACAGCGAGGACAAGGATCCTCACCCAGTGTCACCTTAGCAGAAGCTAATGCCACCTGAGGGTTGTCTCCTGACACTCAGGTTCAGACCATGATGTTGCAGCTCAGCAAAGTGCAGCCAAACTATTTGTTTTGTAACCAAAGTTTCTTCTAATGGAAGAGTGCCATTTTTTTCTCTTATTCGCTGCTTTGAAAAAAATGTCAGTTCTGGCAGTATTTTATTTCCAGAACTTCTTGTCCCAAAACAAAACATTCCCTTAAGGTTGAAGTGGCCCATGTGAACATTTCTGGAATGGAATCTTTTCAGTTTTAATTTGGAAATGATTTTTTTCCACATGCAATTCATTGTTATTATTTTCACACATAAACACATCGACAAGCTTTCAAAGAACAAACTTGGACCAAAATGCTTTGATTTCATAACGGCAGAAAATTTTGATTGACCTGAAGTAACATTTTATCAGACCTTCAATCCACACAGAATTTCACTTGTACATAAATGGTTCCACTTTTTGGGGAACCAGGAAAATTATTTCCACACATGAAAAGGTCTGGTTAACCTTGATCTTATCCGTCCTTCCAGGAGCTGCTTCTCCCTCCCTGCTGGTCCTTCAACTCAGTCTAGAAGCAGGCAAGGTTTTGGTACTGTGTGCTGCAACAGCCATCACTGGATTCCACCCCCTTGCAAAACCACTTATGTTGGCCTCATAGCCTCCTCCAAGGGTGAATTCATTACAGCTGGGAGGTCTGATCAGAATGCATGAAGCACTATGGCAATGGCCAGGCTTGAGAGATAATTCGTCAAAGTATTTGTCATTTCTCATATTTTTAAACATGCTGCAAGATCTTCGGGCACCTGATTCTGTACCAGCAGTCCAAGAAGTGGTCACATAAAGAGATGAAATTTTGAAGAAAAGGGGTAGGTCAAGAAGGTTGAATTCATTTTAAGGAATGATATAGCTTTCACAACAATATATCTACTGCCTGTAATTTATAACCCAGGCTGCCCTAATGCTTCCATATCCCTTTTCTTTCTCCAGTTCCAGTTCAGTGAAGTATTTCAGCATACACTTTGATTGACAGGGCAGATGGTAACATTGTTTGCCACTAATGTTAACCTATTATTTAATATATGTTAGTTTTATTATTTTTTAACAGGATACTAGTGACTATAAAGTTTAATTGACCTTTTTTGCCAATAAATAAATCATTGCTGGTTTCAGCAGGGATCATACTTTTATCTGCCAATAAAAAGCTGAAGGAAACCTCTTAACTACACTCCTCTTTCCTCTTTCTCCTTAAGCATCTTCTTATGAACAGGGCCCTGGAAGAAAGAATTATCCAGTGGTGTAAGTAGCAGCTCTATATATGAATAAGTCAGGGTTTACCCCACGGAAAGAAATGGGGTTTAAATTGAGTGCATGGTAAATTCCGCCTCTCGAAGTCCTGACAACAATGGAAGTGAGATTTTATCCTGGCAGAATGCAGGCTTGACTCCCATCTTCATTGCACCAGGCTTTGCAGCTTCAGGGCCTTTGATGTCACACTCGTGCTTCAAGCAGGTGGAAGAAGGGACAGTGGAATCAGGCTGAATATATTAAAAAATGAAAAACTTAAGAAAACTTGATCACAAATATGTGAGAATAAGCTTGCCCTACTTTATTTACTATTGGGTGGTAAAAAAAGAATGTTACACAGTTTTACACTTTGTACCAGGACTACATGATTTAACACAGATTCAAGAGCCCAGGAGAGGCTCCTGGGCTCACTAAGTTCTGAGGGGCTGGCCAGCTGCACTTTACCAGAACAAACTGCTGTGGCTCCTTCCTGCTTTTTAATGGCTCCCTTCCTCTTGGTTTTTTCATTTCCCTGATTTAAGACTATCACCTAACAGATTTTTATTTTCCCTCTAAGCACTTCAGGCCAAAGTCATTGGAGAGTAGAAAAAGAAAACTCAGTTTGGTTATCTGAACCTTTTCGCTTAGATGGGTATGGAGATAAGCCCATCCAACCAGAGAGAAAGAAAATTCTCATTTTTCAGAACTGTGAGTTCATTAGGGGAACTCATATGCAAGAAAAGCAGTGAAGCTGAACAATATGTAGATTTTGCTGACTGAGAAAGCTTTTCTTATGTTGTTATAAGCATCTACTGCTAAGACACTAGATTTTGGTTTGGACTGGGTTTTTATTTCATCTGACTTCTTAGCTATGTGGCTCAGGCTTTCTAAGGGCTGGAGTTCAGGAAAGGAAACTTGTAGCTGGATAGGTAGAAGTCATGAAAAGCCTGTGAACAGGCATGCACAGCATGCTGGAGAAGTAATGAACTATACATATATATATATGACACATGCAGACCAAAGACAAAAAGAGTATAAAAAAAGCCAAACTAGGAGGTGGGATTTCTCCCCATCTTTTTTTTTTTTCTTTCTTTTTTTTTTTTTTTTTTTTGCATGGATCACATTCTGGTCACACAGAGAAGAGCCATCATTTCCCTTTTCTTGTCCTGTTTGGTGAAAGCAATTAAAATTGAGAGCAACTTCAGTGAAGGTGATTCTGATGGCAGGCTAACCTCACTGAATGGGTCCTAGTCCAGTTATTAATAAATTTCTGTGTACAGGAATAACAACAACACATCTTTTATCTGCTGCAGAATTGCTATATAAGGTGAGATCAGAGGGGCTGCTTCAAAACAAGTGTTTTGGGAAGCTGGGCTAGGGTTCCTGTTACAGTGAGGTCTGGTTATATCTGTGACTGTTCCTTTAGAAACGCCTTGGCTTTCTACCAGACAGCTGGACAATACTCCTTGACAGTCTGATCCCAAAGAGAGCAAGGCTCTGACATGTTAATATGCAAAGTGCTTTCAGAGGTGAGAACAGAATTATTACTTTTCACAGTGCTGTTGCAATGCCATTTCTGGTAACAGCATCAGGCAAACAGGTAGGTGCTGTAGCTGTGCTGATGTTATTATGGAAACCTGGCTGTCATGGGCAGTAGGAACACAGGGAGGATGGACAAGTAACCCACCTACACCTGCATGCAGTGATTCCAATGCCATGGCAGATTTTGTGCTGTATTTTGCTATCAATTTAATGGTGAATTGGAAAGCAAACATGGGCAGCAATGGGCTGACAGTCTTGGGACAGGCTAAAGTTTCTTTTTGATCTTGTTTCTTCAAATTTTTTTTTGGTGCTACTGAAATAATTTTCCTCCATCTTCTTTTATCTTAGTCAATTTGTGTAAAATTTTATTTGCCCTTTTGCCTTATCTACAAATTTAAGTGATACCAGTCTTGTTTCTTTTCTGTGAACCTGGAAGGCCTCTTGCTCTAGCAGATGAAAAATAATAAATTTATTTCTCTGGCAGAAATGACTCATGGCCTAATGTGCCTTAACATGCAGGCACTGTATTCTTTTGCCACTAGAGTCTGGGTGGAGGTAGTTGTGTCTCTCTTCAGATTAGGGCTGTCTCCTTTCATCATATTAGCTTTAATGCATTGAGGTATTCCTAGGACAATTCATCTCTTCCTTAACATCATATTATCCATGAAAGAAGAATCTGTTGAGCAGTAATGACAAGCTGTGGGAGCTTCTTCTTGTGCCAAGAGAGCCAAATTAGAGGAGGAAACTGCTTCAGCATTGTTCGAGAAGGTGTGAAGCTCAATGGCCTCAATCCACTAAGGCAGGAAAACATTGTTTTAACTTAGAGCACACAAGTATTTGACTTCAGTGGGACTATCCAAGCCTGCAACATATATTTGTATACAAAAACTCTCTGCTTCTTTGAAATTGCAACAACAAAACTTCCTCTGTGATTTCCTTTTCTTTCAGGCTACCTACCTATATCTGAGATTATTAAACAACTCTTCTTTATTCTGGCAAGTTACATGATGTACAACTGCAGTCCCAGAGCCTTGAATCTGTGTCTGACTTGAAACTAATTCTATTTGTGTGCTCAACTCGATGTTACCTCTGGAGAGCCATTCTTTTTGTTTGCTTTTTTTATTCTTCTGTTCCCTGAGACTTGCAGAACCAATGCACAAAAGCAGTGGAGTTCAGGTAAAATTCAGGTTTTACACAGCACAGTATTTTGCAAAATAGGCTACAAAAATTTATATTAAATCATTTTATTATAGTTTACAGTCATGAGGAGATGGAAGGAAGACATTAAAAGACCAAGCATCTCCTAGATGAAGCTTTTTCTGACAAGTCAGCTGGTTTGAAAGTAATGGGACCAGTGACCTCATGCATTTACTTCACTGTGCCTGAATCTACATCTCATTAATGCTGCACTAAAATGCATGAAACGTTTTACCATCCTCACACCTTTCTCATCTTTCCCAGATGAGAAAAACTTTTTTACATGGCTGAGGAGCAGCTCAGATTCTTGTTGCCATGGGATGGCAAATATCAGTCTGGGTAGATATAAATTGTCAGAGGATAATTGCAATTTGTCCCTCTGATGAGACTGGCCAGTCTCTAGGATAACTCTGAATTTGGTTCTGTGTTCAGAATATTATTCTATGAAGTTTTCTATGTCAGTCAGGGTGATTTGAAAATGACATGTCAGCTTTATCAATTTGCTCTGAATAGCAATGGCAGCAATTCTCCATTGACCATTGCCTTTGGGCCTAACAAATATTTCTGCAGCAGGCAGACATTTAGTGAGCTACAGGTGTGCTTATGAGAGGCTTTTATCAGTGTGGACTTTTCATGGGATGATAACGTGATGGATAAGTTATTCTGAGAAGGTAACTGTAAGAACTACACTTAAAATTAAACACATATGAAAATGTGGGCCACAGTATTTTCAGTCTTGTTACATAGAGGAGAAAGACATATCTGAGAACTGCAGGGATTTGTGAGTGCCAGTGTAGGACACTTCCTGTGGATGGGAGCTCTGGTTTTGAAGCTCATCGCTGTTCACTTTCTGCTTAATCTGTGCCAGCTGAAACAGGGAGAGCTCTAGGGACAGAAATGGTGAACACATTAGCACCTGACACATGCAATTCTTCCTCCACTATCCTGCATGGCAGGAAAGCATCTCCTATTGTGCAGCAAACCCTGCAATGATTTCATTTCTATCTCTTACAGATAGTCTTGGAGAGATTCTGACTTTGCATCTAGAGAGGCACAAGGAGAAGAGTCTAGGCTAAAGGATGCAGTAAGTAAATGTTCACAAATTATAAAATTACCAAAGTATTTCTTTGACATCAGTACCTCTTCCCACGACCTGTTCCTTACCTGCATCATACATGTCAACAGCTGAAGTGATGAGATGCCTTACATTCAATGTTGGTGAATTCAAGGCTAAACCTAATGACTACTATCCCTCCATGACAGAGGAAAAATGGACAGCAAAGTTAGCCCATTGTCATAGAGCATGTTTCCTGGCTTGTATTTAGTCTATCTTGACTGCTAGTACTTTTAACGTATGTAAGTGGCTGACACAAAGATACAAGAGTAAAAGAGAATTGCAGCAGTTTGCTAACTTCAGCCATCACTGGCCTTTGCCATATCTGCAATGCCTTTTGTAACCCAGATGTTTGTGAACTCCACCATTTACTAGGAACCTTTAGTAGGTAAGTCTATTCAAGGACAAGTTCTCTGGGTATTCATGGGCTGGAGCAACAGATGCCCACAAGAGCCTAGAATACCGAAACATGTAAAGGGAGGCCCTTGGCCCCCCTTATGGAGATATGAGGCTTTCCCAAGGACAGCACAGGAAGGGCATCTCTCTGGAAGAGTAACTGAATAGGTGCCCCGATGTTTCTTCTTCCTATTTTCAGCTGCTGCTGAAAAAAAGCTGCAGGGTAAAATGAGGCTGTGGGGACTGGGAAAGGCATCTCTAAGCATCAGTGAAGAGCTGCCAAAGGAAAGGTTGTATTGCAGGCACACAGGGACACTCTGCAGCCATAGCAGTGGGCATCAGAAACTGTTTTCCCTCTCATGGCATAGTCTAACAGCTGAAATCAGGACCGCCAACTTTGGCAGTTCTTTGACAAGCAATTTTCTTACTTTCCCTCTCTAGAAGGTCTTTCAGACATCTCAGCCTAATGCTCTTAGTTAGCATATTCACAACTTATTCAGCCAAGCTCTAACCTCCCAAGGGCACTATACTATTGCTACAAAGCTCAGAAAAATATTCCCCAACGATTCTTTCATGGGTTTCAGGATAAATAATTTGTTCAAACTGTCTTCCCCTTTTTCTGGCAGGCTCAGCTCAAACCTGACTCCAAACAGAGATATTAGACTAATCACCAGCTCCTGGGAGCTGAAACCTTTTCCCTCTTCCAAATACACCAATCTCTATTTGCCTCCCAGCCTGCCTTTTCTCTGACACAGGAATCTCAGCTGGAAATAATTGGCAGCCTGCACAACTTCTGCTTTTAACCCTGAACCTTCCTAATCAGACTTTGGAAGCATTCATATCATCAGTCCAACTAGTATTTAAAATCAGCAAATGCATATTCAAATTCCAAAGAAATGCAAGGGTTTAGATCCTAAATCATGATTTTTTTGCTGAAGAACACCTTACATGGTTAGACTTATGTGACTCCAGCATGACCTGTATATGAGATTCTTTAGGAGAGACATTTGAAGCTTGGGGCTCCAACAGGGCTTGATCAACTTGCATTGCAAAGTACTAATCCATTTAGGCACCACGGTATAGAGAAAACACAGGAATATGTACTTTCAGTGAACAGGACAGAGATAATATAAAATCCATTCTGGTAGCAGAAATATTGCCAATGATGCTGATAGGCAAGAAAATTAACACAGACTAATGCTGAACACTATATTACTCCTGCCTTAGGTAGTAACTAAGTCACCGAGCTGTCATCTCCATATCAAGAGCAGATGTTAAAAGGGGTGAAGAGGGGAACATCACACTGAAAGGACTTGAATATGCTGTGCCTGTCTTCTGCATGCAAGGTCTGCAGGTCTGCTCTCCTCAGACTCACCCTATGCTCCCCATATGCCCCAGAATAACAGGTATGGACATGAGCACCCTGTTGATTATGCTGTTCTTCAGAGAAGCATTTTTAATCTGGAGAAGCAGATTCAATTATCCCTCCCCACCATACTGTCCTAGACTAAGCTTTCAGCAACTGAAGTGTTTCATCTCTGCGTGTAAATTCCTCATGATGGTGCTTTATTTGGCTTGTAAATGATCACAGAAAGTACAAATTTAAAAAGCAGTTAACAGTGTTTTGTCTTCTACCTTGATGCTACTGCTTTTAGTGGCACATCAGCGTGTATGTGATCCAATGAGTCACACTGGATTGATGAGGTGAGCATCATGCTTGGATACATTTGACTTTTCAGCTTGACTAACGAGGTGCCTCTTTAAGATCAGGATCGAGTGGGAGGGACTGTCAAGACCAGTCTGACCAAAACTCAGATGGATATGTTTGCAACCCTAACAGAGTATCTCTGCCATCTGCTTTCCTCAGAGAGTAAAGCACAGAAAAATTTGCTTTGTGAAGATACAATCATGCATAGAACACCCATCCCAAATGTTGTGACTGCCCTACCTCTAAGAATGCCCAGGTTTCTGGTATAACCGTTAGGTTTCAGAGTTGCCTGTGCAGTAACTATTTGCAAAGACGGGTTCCAGAATGAAGAACCCTACAGATGCATAGGAAACTAACCCATAATACAAGGGAGATGCATGCTGGTGCATACTCATTCAGAGGGGCAGCGAGGTCGTGCCTGTCCTTGCATCAGGAGATGGGGCTAAAAGTGTCCATGGCTTTAGGGAGACACATCTGGGAGGCAGGTTTCACCAGGAGTTCTGGGGGTTATCTACAAATGTGGCTGCCTGTTGGACCAGCCAAAAGCATGGCATCCCAGTACAGCCCTGCCTCCACTCTGCCTGGACAGCAGAGCCAGGGGCTGCTGGTGGGCATGCACGGATAGGGGCATCCCTTCCTGCCATTCAGGCCTGTTCTGATCCCACCCATGAAACCTGGGACAATTCAAGGACCTTGTCAGGCAGTCTCTTGAGGTCAGGTTTGATTTGAGGGGTATATGGAGCAGCAGTCAGAAGATAGTAATTTCCTGTATTCTGGCAATGAAATTACTACCATTTTGTATCTTCCTGCTAATTAAAAGACAAAATTTTGCACTTTTATTGATATTTTCAGAATTTTTCATTTGGGAGACCTATTATATTTAGTTATGTCATCGTTATCATCACCCTTATTATTCTTATAGCTGTGAGCTTTTACAGGAAACAGACCTTTGCCCTGTATTCTCACACCTGAGTTTTCAAGGGAAGCAAAGCTTTATGTTTGAAAATAGGCTGTGCCCTTCTGACATGTGGTAGTATAAATGATCCAAGAATGGGAAAAAAAATACAGTGATAAAATGAAGTCTTTTATCAGGAAAGAATTCATTTGGTTTAATAAAAAAAAAAAAAAAGCAGACAAAGGATAAAGTTTCACGCTTTTACAGATGTATTTCAGAAAGTTTCTGGATAGTGTTTGAGTTCACAGCTCTGATGAACTGTCCTTATGTTCCCAAAGGCAGAATTTCTTTTTCTCTTGAGGGAAATGAAAAGTCAACATAAGACACTATTGAGCTGTTAGATCACTGCCCAGATCTAGCTAGGCTTTGAAAAAGGAAAGTATGCAGCAAGACTAACCTTTAAACACCCTGTCTAAAAAAATTCAGATATAACAGGATAAAGATAAAGGTAATAGCATGAAAAGATTTCAATAGAGAGAAAAGAATCAAATGTCTGACAGCAAAATACTGGTTAAAAATAAAGATCATCATGGGAAGATGATTAAGACACTGCAAAAAATTACACACACCTATTTGAAAAGGAAAAGCAATTCCTACTGTATTAAATTGGGCTTTTATAATATTTCATTCCTTCTAGATTTGCAGAAACATTTCTGTACTCTTCAAATCCCCTGCTATCATTGTCTTCTATGCTTCACGAGAAACAAAAAGACCATATAAAACTGTGAATAGGAATGTTTCAATGTATTTTTTATTTTCCATTTTACTCTGTGTTGGAGCGTTGTATAATCAGGATATTTTATCTGCTTATTTTTTTTCTCAGTCAGTACAACAAGTACATTTCAAATCAAGTTTGGTATGCACTTCCTGATTTTCTTTTGGAGGTCATTCAAAGACATTATCAACATTGTCATCTCATTTAATTCTTTGAGGAGACTCTATTTTGTTTGAGCCGACAGAGATCTCCCACTAAGGTACAATTGAGAAGAACATTGTCCTACTGTGATTAAAGCTGTGTTCTGGCCAGCAGGTCCATTTGGCAAAGGATTCTGTGACTCTGACCTTTATCTTCTGCTGGAATTGCAATTGCCTCCTCCTTCACCCCCAAATATGTGACTTGTCTTTGAAAAAAACAGAAAAGCAAAACAAAACAATGTGTTCAGGTAGGTTAATAATCTTTTTTTTTTTTTTCTCTTGAAATGTAGTTAGTGCTAGATGAGAGTTTTGTGAAGCACAAGCTTGTGAAAGCAAGCCATGTTCCAAAGAGGTGTCACTGGGAAAGTACACTCCACTATGGGCTCTCTTTGCCTGGTTTGTTTGCAGTTTGTTGGCATGGCTGATGGCACGCTGAATCTTCCCATTCCCTTAGCTTGGTGTTACTTTTTGAGTTGAGTTCAGTCAGCAAATTGCAGAGTTTCTGTGCTCTGCAGCTTCCTTCAGTCCAGGACGGGAGCCCTTGGGGTGCTCATCCCATTTTAGAAATAGCAGGGACCTTCTTCAGGTCTGCAACTGAGTATCTGGACGCTGTTAAATCCTTGGTTTGTACTAGAGCTATCAGGACTCATAGGACCTCTGTCTGAAAAAGTTTTCTCCAGACAGAGTTGAGGGGGAACCAGGAACAAACCAAGTCCTGGATGCTGAGCGAGTGAGTCAGCTGCCTTGGGGATGCATTCTCTCAGGCATACATGCTCTGAATATATGTAAGAAAATAATAAAATTATACCTAAATGAAACCCTGCCTAATTTTCCATAGGTAAGTTGAATGACCGGATCTGTCATGCTGAAAGAGATTCTCTTTACCCTGAAGTTGCTACGGTTATCATGGAATCAACATTCTGACTTTTTAATAATGATATTTATAACTTAGAACTCACATATTCTATGATTTTTTTTTTAATTGAGACATCCAAAAAAGAGTTGATTTAAAATATTGAAAACATAAGGAAAAAATATTTCCCATTTCTCTTTCCAAACCTTATTTAGGCCATATCCCATCAGTTTTTTGTAAAGCATTTTGCATTTGATGAAACTGCACATTCTGAGGGAATGACAGCTTGCTGAATTTTTGGGGTCCAGCTTTATCTGCAGCTCTGATAGCCACAAAAGGGCTGAGCTGAGCAAAAAGCCATCAGTGGAAAATCTCATAGATATCTGTTTCTTATGTTGGATCCATCTGGATGGTGTGAGGAAAACGGAGCTCACTTTGTATCCAGGTCTAAGGGTTTGATTTACCTCTACAGAACCTTTGCAAAAGTCTTTGGAACCGTGTGGGTTTAAGTGAGTCCAGCAGGACACAGATTGTTCTGGCCCCTGCCCAGGAAAGCGTTTGAGCACATGCTTTACTGAAACCATGCCATTAGTCCCCTCATGAGCTGCACAGCCCAGGCCGCTGAGCAGGGCTCTGCAGTGTCTGGTCCTGGGGAGCACATCTGGGGAACACATTCGGCCGCTTGAACTGTTTCACTTAGGGCAGGTAGGGCTGCAGTGCAGTCTCAGTTGGGGTTGTCTCTAATGATGTACACGTATGTCATCTAGCATAATGGGGCCACGACCTGCCCTAATAACTGCACACATGCATACTGAGACTGCATAAGAAGGATGTTGTCTGAGCTGTGGTGTAACACATACAGAAATAACTTGTGGCATACCCTGACTGAAGTTACTTAATCCACTGCCAGAGGGTAGAGGAGGTGTAGTGAAATGGGGCGATTTATGTTTAGCCAGGGCAAATGAGGCGCTAATACTAGGAGTCAGTCTGCCTTGAGGAAGCCGAGAAAGGCTTTTCTTTTTTCATAAGCAACTAAGAACATTAAGCCAAAGCACTATGACACCGTTTGTCCAGGAGAATGTCAGATAATTAACTGCATTGCATAATATCCTCTGTTTGCTGTACCAGTTACAGGCTGTACCACTCATAGTCCGGCTTTTTCAACCTCAGATTACTAGGCAGACATAGACTGCAGCTGGCAATGTCCTTCTGTCTCTGAGATTATGGTCTTCTGATAAAAAACTACATTGCTACTTTGCTTCCAGCTGCAGCAACGCAGATAAAATCAAGAGTCGAGTCATAATGATCTGTTCAGATCTAAAATGTATTAACTCCAAATTCACAACTAGTCTTTAATCCAAAGACTTTTTGAAGTGAAAAGTGTTTTTTAATGTCATAATATTCCTTGTATCCTCAAAGTACCAAGAACTCAGTCACAGACCTGTGGGTCATTGAGGCCCTTCTGGCTCCTGATTGTCACATGGACCATGAATGGCACATGCTCTTTGATGAAACAGCCTGTTTGGAAAATGAGTAATTGGTGGGTAGGAGCTGATGCCAGGAGCTGAATGGAAGCAAGTGGTAACTTTTACATACCATTCCAAGATACAGTTGTGACCTGTTGGATAGGAGAGGCATCTGAAAGTCATTATAAATCCTTTATCATGCTAGTTATCATTCAGACATGTTCTCGCTGTTCACAAACATATGCAGACCAATCCTCCCATGTTTTCTGTTGTATATATCCTCCTATTTAGTGGGAAGCAGTAATCTGAAATGCCAATAAACCAAAATGAGATGTCGTGCCTTTTGCATTTTTATAAGGGGGTTGCAATACAATGAACAGGGCTACCAGAATAATTTTTGACAAGGTTTGGAGACCTGTTGTCCTGAACACCTACTGTGGCATAACAGGACCCAGCAATTGCAATAGTCAAGCCATAACTTGGAATCTCCATGCTAGGAAAACTGGCATCTAGGAAATAAGATGAAAATATTAAAGACTGTATTTTTTCATAGTTTGACTTCAAGAGAAGACACAGTGACCCCTTGCTTTCCAGGGATCCATCCCATTTTGTTTAAATATTCAATAGATGGCATGTAGGGTTTGGGTTGCCATCTTGGTTGTTACAATGAAATGTCAGCAGAGAGTCTGTGAGAAATGCCCTGTTAGCTCACTGAGTCCCAGACCCAGCTGCTTGGAATTGGCTGGAGAAACTTTTAGCTTTTGAAATTAATAATTTGAAAATTATACTGCCCCTGTTCTTAATGACTTCATTCTGTCTTCAGAAGTCAAAGAAACTCTTCAAAACAGCAGTTGCTACACACAGGTAGGTCTCATTAAGTGATTTTGTAATGCAGAAGCACAGGTACTGGTGTCACAAATGCTATTTTGTAACTATTTAACTGCAGAAGTAATGACACAGCAGAAGGTGGGATGAGCATTAGCAGTGATCTTTATTCTGCTTCACATTCTCAGGTTACATCAGATTTTCTCTTTGTTCAACAATTGTTGCAATGTACTACATTAAACCTCAAGAGCAAAAATTAAAAGCAGCTACTGTCATATGCATAAAATGCAGAATAGATTTATTTTTGACAAGGACAAGTTTCTCAAAAGAGTATTATGCCATGCCTAAAAAAAGTAGTAAGCTCTCAAACCAGATTCAAATCAATGTCTTCAGTAAAGCCCTGGTTAAAAGAAAGACTTGAGGTTGCCAGGTTTTTATTTTTATTTGCCTTAAATTAAGAGGTAGTTCTGAAAAGAGCATTTCACATTTAACTCTTTCTTTGTGCAGATACAGTAACTCCTTGCCAATGCAGTATATTAAAGACATCATGTTATAATGAGATGTGAAGCAAAGGGAAAACATTTGCAGAGGTTATGGGAAGAAGACCTGGAAGACTCACATAGAATTTCAGAACCACATCAAACACTGGGAGCAATAGAAAGTTCTCTATGCATATTTCACAAACAGCCAGTAGCTCCAGTTTTCCAGTGCCCTGGGTTACGTTTTAATCCAAAGGCATAACACTCTCACTGTTTCAATAGATGATCAATCAGAAAGGCCATTCTTGGGTTCACTTGCACTCCACATAGCCATGGTCAACCATTCAGTACCTTTGACCTGACCTTTGAACAGAAAAAATGCAAAGACAGCAACAGCCGGCTTTAGAAAGAAAAGCACCAAACAAAAAGGCAGAGAAACATTTTCATAACAATAGGAACTGTTTCATAAAATGCTGACTACAAGCTCAACATAGAAATGGGCCTGTTATGGGATGAAACTGTTTGAAGAGTTAGTCAAATTGAAGAAAGTTTTAATATGCAGCAGCTCCTGAAAGCAAAAGCTTGCAGTGGTTAACTTACAGCTCTGAAAAAATTATTAGGTTAATGACTCTGGTGTGTAATAGGGACAGTCTTTCTGCTGTGACTATACTAGGATACTGCCTTTGCCATTTTTAAAGGCAATGTCCTTGATCTGAAATTGAAAATACTATGTACATGAAGCACAGAAATATGGAGGTAATTCCGTCGGTCACATACTGGAGAGCTTTTCTTAAATCAGCTTTTTGAAATGAATGTGCCTTTCAGATCTGGCATGTGTTTGTTATTTGTGTGGTTTTCTAGAGGTATTTTGATTAAAATACCTGTTTGCCAATTGCCTCATTTGTCTTGGTTTATCAGATTACAAGATTAAATTACAGTCTTCCAGCCTTTAAGGGAGTTCAGATGTAATTCACTTCTTCTACTTCCCTCTCTCTCTGACTAAGATTACAATTATTTCTAATTTTTTGAATAAACTTTAAATTCATTTCATGGAAAAGTAATCAAACTGCTGTTCACAAATGAAATCTCTAGGAAGTTATATAGTAGATGTTTTCAGTCACATAGTTCTTGATATGGATTTGGAAACTAGTAAATCCTTTTGCATACATGCTATATGTTTGAACTTACTAATTCGAAAAACATTTAAATTATCAGCTTTTAGGAAAGTGTGGTGCAAAATCACATCTATCCTGTAAGAAGGGAATTTTGCAAAAAGTTTGATAGGGCACCTTTCTTGCAATGCTGAATACTTCATTTGTACCTTTTAGCCCAGTTTCTGGGAAGCATATGATGATGCACTCTTGATTAGATGTAAGTGATTTTTGCAACTGGAATCTCACAAAAAAAAAAAAAAAAAAAAAGGAAGTGGAATAAAACCACAAAAATGCTGCAATGTGCATAGTAATTTAAGATTTAATGCTATAGCACTCCAAGAGTCTGGTGGGGAAAAAAAAGAAGCATTGGATAAATCTTCTAAAAGTCATCTTCAATGAGTGCTCAACTGTTCATGTTTTAGATTGATACATATTATTGCATTTTTGAAAGGATTATTTACTTCTTGCAACATATGGACTCTACTTTTATCTCAAACAGAGTTGTTATATACATGAATATCTATGCTTTACAAGATATATTTCAGGAACTAATCTACAAATTCCTCAGTTTTCACCCGTAACGAGAGTTCAGAGTTGCTTCACCACCAGCTTCCCTGGGGCGAGTCCATTCATAAATACTGGCTTGTGCAGAAGTGCATGTGTGGCAGGGCCATCACCTTTACCAGTTACTTTTGAATATTCATCCCTTTTCCTTGAACAAACAGATAAATCAGCATTATGGGCTCAACACATTTTTACCTCTCTCTATTTGCTGGGTTTTGCCACTTCCCACCTCTTGGCCTTGGGTTTGGGTGGCACAGGGGCAGGAGGGATGCGAGGCACTTTGCTGCCAAGCCGATGCCCTGCAGCGTCAACAGCACCTCTCATATGGGGCCACTTCCCTGTGGCATCCCAACGAGGGCAGACTGGGGACAGGGACACACAAGCCACGGCCCCTTTCCTCTTGGTACCACCACCCAGTTGAGGTTGGTTGTGCAGCCGCTGGGCACAGGGTGTGTCCCTGGGTGTTGCTCCCCTGCAGTGCTGCCAGGAACTGCCCATGGGACAGCAGTGTCCAAGCCACATGGGGATGACAAATCACCTGGGTACCTGTGCATCCCTGGGAGTGCCTGACATGACATTCAGTTCCTGTGTGTGCATCAGAAGAGAAGCAAAACCCCAGCAGCTCCTGAGAGCAGCAGGGCAACATGTCTTTGTTTTGTGGTCTGTGTGCTCAGAAAGTCTCTGACAACCCTGTCCAAACAATCCCACTGGACAAAAATGCAAACAGCTTCACGCACAGGAGGTCTTCTTAAAAATGCCTTTCATTTCTAGAAGGGGAGAGATTTGGGATCTGGGCTGTGGTGAATTAACATGCTGACCTTTTATCTTGAGAGGCCACTGATGTTTGAAGACAGCCCAGTTCTTGAATGAGATTACTTTTGGGTGGTCCTGGTCTGCTTAGAAAAAAATTTTTTTGTTGTGTTGAAAATAAAGGCATGAGAGTACCCAGACATAAACACTGAATTCAACCTTTCTGCAAAGTGAGGGAGGCAGCCTTAGGGCAAAACAGAGGTGCATTAATGAGCTTACATCAACCAAAAGAAATGACTAAATACCTGTGAGTTATATTGGTATTAACTGAGATTGTCATGTATGGCTCTATTGATTTAATGTAATAGAAAATGCACAGAGTGATAAAAAAAGGTATTAATGTTCTTTTATCAGTCAAAGGTAATTTTCAAGCATGAATATATTGTGACTGTAGGAAATTGAAACTCACAGACAAATTCTGAGAAAATTACTCTTATTATTGGCAATTTCAAATAAAAACGTAATAAAAAAAAATAATGATGTGTTTTATGTCTGTGTTTGCAAAACTCCTCCCAGCTTTTCAGTACCACAGTCTTGTAAGAGGCAGGAAATAAGAAACGCTGCAGTAAATCTTCCTTTTCTCATATCCAAACCTCCAGAAAGAGAGAGGATTTAGGAAATAGAAACTTCTGGGACAAGCTGCAGAGTTTTGTACAACCCCGACTACATTTGCCTGTTGTCAGATGTTGGGGGTTCTTGTGTTTCCTTCTCCCCCCTTGCCATGATGGATCCGCAAAGCAATATCACCTGATCACATTACTTTCTGTTACCATATGTCACTTAAAAAACAAATTTTAGAAAACCTGAGCCATACAGCAAGCCTGCTGGCTTCTCAACCTGCTTTGACATATGCTGGAGAAGATTTAAAGCTGTCAGGTAGTTGGATGGTTGCCATGGGATTGCAAAGGGGGAGCGAGAGAAATCCCCCAGCAAGATGCAGATGGAGGGCTGGCTGCAGTGGCTGGGCTGACCTGGCTCTCAGCATATCCAGCTGCAAAAGTACCCCTGAAGATCTTGTTTAATATTATTACCCTTAAGCCTTATTTACCTTGACATTTTGGACAACTTAGATTAGGAAATCAGCATAGGATATTAGTCTAAATCAACATGCTCACAAGCACCTGAAGTGGCTGAATTGCTGTCTGAGCTTTGTGCCTGAC
Organism: Xenops minutus; assembly: GCA_035221455.1. Lineage (NCBI taxonomy): Eukaryota > Metazoa > Chordata > Aves > Passeriformes > Furnariidae > Xenops > Xenops minutus. The sequence continues at coordinate 31,984,014 of JAWWEE010000074.1, forward strand.
CAGAGCAAGTCTCACGTATTACCCTGGGGTAAATATACAATGCAATACATGTGGGAACTGTACATGTGTGCCCTTGCCATGTCTGCTTTCTATTTGGCTAAACACATATGAAACTGTCACCGGTGCTCCTGCTTTGGTTGACCTCTGTGCTATTTGAACTATTTGTCTTGCTGGTTGGAAGTTTTCTGAGCAAAATAGACTAATTGGCCTTGATTAACAAGCATCTGGTGTGAGTACAAATGGTTATTTGAGCAATAATGAGAAAGAACATGGGGAAGCGAGTTGGCAGCCTAATTTCTGGCAATTGATCCATTCTCCATCCCCAGGCTGCTGAATTTTTCTCTCTGGCAAGGTGGGGGAGGTGTTTTTTCCACAAGCAGCCTGTAATCCAGCTTTTTTCAACCAAATTGCTTGGCATGCTTTCCCATTGTTCTGCCATGCAAACCAGGGTCTGCAGCCTGACCATTAATGGCATGCCCAGCATGAGAACATGTGAAATTGGACTATGTCATTTGCAGACATGCTCTTCAGAGAAAATTATCAACATTGCAATAGCAGGAATAGTTTTCTCCTTATCTTTGTATCTGACTTAAATTCTGCAGAATGGCTGTTCTTAAATAATACCTAAAACACATGTGCCTTGGATGCTGAAAGCTCAGGATTTAGAATTTTAAAAGTAAATAAGCATACTGACACTTGCAGTTATATTTACACAGCATAGGTTCAAAAATACATTTCTTGTTTCCTTTAGATGAATAGTTTATTTCCCATTCCTTCGGGGGGGGGGGCGGTGTGAGGGTGGGAATATCTTTTTTCCCTCACATATACACAAATATACGTAAAATATTTTTTTAATTTTTCCAATGGTGCAATTATGTATGTTCTTTCTGGGGGAAGAAAAGCCTTTGCACCACCTTAAGTTTATATCAAATTGTCATCAGCTTTGATATTGGTGCATTTGTATTAAATTTGGTAATGTATCCAGCTAGTAGATGTCTGTGAAACTCGTCACCTTTCACAGGCAGTGTGGTCACAGGATAAGGATTTTTACTGAGAGTCAGTTTATTGTGAACATACTATTATAGTAGAGGTACCAGTATAGATTTATAGGTGCTAGCTGGCTGCATTATCCCTCCTCTCAACAACAGAAGCATGGAAAGATAAACTTGAGAAATTTTTAGTATTTTGTCCAGTGGAGCACACAAAATCCTGAGGTCCATTTCAGAAATGCTGTCTTTTTGGGAAAAAAGGATGATGATTTGATTTGTTGATGAAAGCCAAAAATGAAAACTTTAAAACTTGGCACTGATGAGGAAAAACAAAGTCTTTCTGAACTGTCAGCATTTCAGAGCTGAAGCACATCTCCTGGAGTAGCACTGATTTCAAGGTTCTCTCCCTTGCAGGCTTATACCTTTTATTATGGGCCAGCAGACCCATTATGGGTCTGAATTGTGTTTTTGTAGCTGTGCAGGTCTGATTTTTTTATTCTATTTTTCATCTAGTAGAGGCTTTTGCAATGTGCATTTCTAACACTTTTAATAAACACATTTTTTTGTTTTTGTTTGGTTTACTTTGGTTTGTTCGTTTTGTTTGGTTTACTTAGCAATATAGACAAGTAAGTTTGAGGTGCTACAGGGGACACAGTGCTGTGGGGAAGATATGGTGACATCCAAGCTTCAGCAAGTACCATATATCACTCTCAAAATTACTAAAAAATATTGATTTTAGCATAATTACTTAAAAAAATAAACAACAACAACAACAAAGGAACATCTCAAAACCAAACTATTCTTCAAATATCTAGCGAGTCTGGAGTTAAAATGTTCAGTCTTAGCATGTCAGAAATAAGGTTCCACTGGGCATCAGACTGGCACAACACGGTGCATGCTCACATCCATTTCTTTAGGTACACATTTTAAAAAGCATGTGCAGAAATTGGTCTGTATAAAACTTTGGTAAGTGGAACTGAAAGCATGTTTTCATCCCACTCTTTTAGTTTTTGCCAAATTAAAGCAAATTTCACTGCATGGAGGAGGCACAGGAGTGTGTTACTCATCTGGATGGTAATCATTGTGCGTATCTTTGAAGCATTTCTTTAGTTACTGCTTTGTACGCATCAAGAATGGCAACTAGTTTCTCTCAGGAAGCAGGTAAATGGGGAAGTTACCAACACCTCTGTGAGCACTGAAAAACATCTGATGAGGTTTGCACTTGCAGGGAGTGCCCCAGCTGGAACATCTGCCTTGGCACAGGGCTGCCGTTACTCCATGTTGGAAAGCCAATCTGTGGTGAGCTTTTTAATGTGTGCTAATTTGAATCTGAATATCAAAGTATCTTGGTATTAAATATCTTGGGGTTTATGCTGTGGCATTATAAATCTTTCTGTTCTACTGCCTCCCCTGTGCTCTACAGAAGAAGCTGACAAGTAGCAGTTGTGGTGCTGTACAATGATAACCTTGAGTATAAAATTTCCATGATAACATTTACTCATGGTAGGCCTACAAGAGACAAAAATGTGCTTCTGTGTTTGGGAGATTGCCAGCTGTGGAAGGCAGAACTGTCAAGATAAAATATCTAAGGAATGAGGTGTTTAAAAGAGAGTACGGGATATCCATCTTTCACTAAGATACATTAAGAAGCCATTAAGGAAGAGGTAAAGAAGTTTATAGTAGAATTTGCTGGAGACAAAAATGTGTAAACCCAACCATTTAAGGCTGATAATTGACAGAATGCACATCTGCAGCAGCTGAAAGATGCCTTTCTCAACAACAATTCACTGTAGGGATGGAGAGGCTGGGTATGGAACTAAATGGATCACTTCAGGAGCAAACATTTTGGGCCCTTTCATTCACTCTGCCTCTTACCAGTCAAAAAGGAACATTAAGGCTTTTCAAAAAGGAAAACCTGTCTCTTGAAATTCTATCTCAAAAGGCCTGAGGATAAATTTCTGGGTGTTCTGCAGCTGGATCAGAAAATTACAGAGAACATCAACTTCCAGCTGGTAACTGCACAAAAGCAGAATATGGACTTGCATATATGCAAAGTTTTCCTCAGCTTAAATCACCAGCTGAACATGATACATGGATTAATTTATTTATGTGTGATTAATTTGCATGTGTATACATACATGCATATGTATCATACAGCATGACAGAGTGGAATGTCTCCTTTAGTGGGCAGAGAAACCCATACAGATAATAGAGCTTTGTCCCTCCAGCCCCAGTGTGCCCACGTTCTCTTCGTTCACATGTTTTGTTGCTCTAAAAGTGCAAATTCCCTGCTACCACACCACCCTCCCTTTACTCCATGAATCTGGAAGTATTGTGTTTGATATTTTTGTTTCCTCTAACCTTAAATCCCAAGTGTAACATAGCTTCAGCTGTCCTGAATTTGGAAATACAAGTAACAAAGTAAAAAAAAAAGGAAATGTAAGTAGCAATAAAAATATGCTGACTTTCAGTAGGGAAGGTCTTTATTTCTGTTGTGATCCCACAGCACTGACATCATTGAGGGAGTCAAAGGAAGGAGATGTTTCTGTCTTCCCTGACTCCAAAATTCACTCATATCTTTGATCAAAACCAAACCATCCCAAATAAACTTCAAGACTGTTTGTTTACCTGGACTGCTGGATAGGATTGAAGTAGATACTTAGATTTTTTTTGGAACCTAAATGCTGAAATGGACCCTAAAGTCTCTTTAGTAAGAGAAATAAAATAACAGTTTGTGTGTTCAAGCCTCATTCCAGTAATCACCACTCTATTTTCCTATATTGCTGAAAAAGCCTGTATCGCTTAATCACCTGAGTTGTCCATTCTCTCCCATTATTAAAAGAAATAGTTCACAAGTCCAAAATGCATGGAATTATTTGTAATAGAGATTGTCTGAGACCAAGAAACCAGAATCAGATTTTCAGGTGTTAACCACATTTATCCATGCCTGAAATACAATGAAATATAAATTACAGTAGACTGAAATTTATTTTTGCATTCATGTATTCTTGGAGTTAATTATTTTTCCAGCATTGACTTCCTATGATATTTCTTCTTTTTTTTTTTTTTTTTTTGCATCATCTGAAGCTGTGATTAAGAAAATATTTTTATTTATAAATATCCTTTTTGATTACAAAGGAATGACATAGTATTTTCATTTTTGACCTTGTGATTTTTGTTTCATTCTAGATTTTTAGGACACCCAACTATCTGATGAACATTTGTCAAGGAGCAAACTGTTCATCACTCCAATTTTTTGCTAAGCTATCAGCTTGCTGATAACTTCGTATCAATTTCATCTTCCAGATGCTTGCTGGGACAAATCCTCAGCTGAGCCAGCTAGAGCCCTGCCAGTCCACAGCAGCTGAAGATATGGTTCCTTCGAACATGCAGCATGGCACCTTTGGGTTTAGAAGGATCACCCAAGGTCAGTGGCACCAGAGGAAGATATGCTGGGCAGAGAGGGACCTTGGAGAAGTAGGATTTGCTTTCTGTTCCTCAGGGTAGGGCAAGGCTCTGTTTGCATGTCACTACATCTTCTAAAACTACTGAAATGCCACAGGACTTTCTGGAAGACTTTGAAGATGAAAGCAGAGGCAGAGGCTCAGGTATGCAGCAGCCAGTAAATTGCCTGTTAAAACAGGAGCAAACACCAGTAGCTACAGCACTCTGTGGGTCCATGGTAAGTGAGAAAGGTTAGTGACAAACACAGCAAGAGGTAATGACTCACAATGGACAGAGATGGGAGAGGAGCCCTCAGCAAGCTCAGTAAGAGGAAAAAACACCACTTGTGATGGGCAACGAGTGGATTTAGCAGAAGCAAAGGTTGGGACCTCCCTTCCCCACAGTAGAGCAATGCCTGTCTTGAGAGTCTTAGACACCCTCTTCTGCAGCAAGGGAATTTTCCCACTGGTGGGAATAGTTTGTGACAACAAATGTTGCGGAGGGCAGGTGGTGAAGGAAGACTGGGGGCTGGTTTCCTCCACAAGCCTCTCAGCAGTAGGGAAACCTTGCCCTGACTAAAGCTTTCCAAGGTCTGCTTGCCCTGGTGTGGCCAGGCTTCCCAAACTATTATTGTTCCCTCTCTTTCCCCCTACTCTGATAAAGATCTCTCTGCTAAACCCATTGGCTTAATTGACTGCTTGGGCCAGAGACACCAGTGCTACCTCCAAGAGTACTGTGAGGAAGCCTGAGACAGAGCCACTGACGTTTATTTATTTTGAGGAAAGTTCTCTTAAAATTTAAACCCCAACTTGTTGCGCACCAAAAGGACCACAGAGTGGTGCACGGCCTGTGAAATAACCACATGGTATAAGATAGATTTTAGAAGGAAGACTTTGGCCAGCACTCTTTAGAAAACTATATTTACAGTTGCAAGACCAAGGCCAGGTGTTGAGAGAGGCAGAGTAAGCAGTTGCTCACCTGTGGGAGAAAATGATCCCATGTCCTCCTGCCTCCTTCACCTCTACCAGAGGGCTGGAGAGTTGGGCTGGCAGCTCTGCTGTCACTACTGCCACCAAGAGAGCATTTGGGATGTGTGAGGGAGCAGTCACTACTGCCCCCAAGAGAGCATTTGGGATGTGTGAGGGAGCAGTGAGGGAGCTGTTGCTGAGTAGTGGAGAGAGGGATCAAGCACTGTCCCCTGCACTGCCTATGCCATCCCAGCTGGAGGCAGGAGCAGCAGGGATCATACTGAAGTATTCTTGATTTACACCACTCTAAACTAAAACAGTAGCAAAGAGGAAGGGCCAGCTCATCAACTGGTAGGTACAGAAATAGCTTGGTTGAAATCAGTCTACTCCAAGTGTGTGGTGAGGTCTGAGAGTGCTGGATAGGCTAACACAGTGTTGTCAAACCTTGGAACAGGCTTCCCAGGAAGTGGAGTCACCATCTATGGAAGTATTTAAAAGACAGGTAGATGTGGCACTTAGGGACTGGTGGACTTGGTAGTGCTGGGTTAATGGTTGCACTCAGTGCTGTTACTGGTCTTTTCCAACATAAATGATTCTATGACTCCCACTGAACAGCCATGTCATCTTTCTTGAAAATGGCTCTGGATTTTCATCCTCAATCTGATGTAGGGGAAGGACTGCCATGCAGTTAAAACCAGGAGCTTGGTTCTCAGCCTAGGACAGTCCTCAGGAGACAAGTTTCCAGATCATTTTATTGGAGGTCTTTTGTACTCTTTGAGCAAAAAGTAGTCATCAATTAAAGACCCTAAAGTGAGCCAGTGCATACAGGGAGGGTATGTAGGAGGAGCGCTTGGCTTTGGGGCCCCACTTACGCAGGAAAAGACAAGTGTGACTTGGATGTCTTCCTGCTCAGCAGCTGAAACAATCTTCCCCAGGTACCATCTGCTTAACCTGGACAGCTGAGCACTAAATTAAGAACAAAAGGGGAGAAGAAAGAGGGGACAAATGAACATTTGCTTAGCACAAAAATTAATATGTCAGGAACAAAACTAACCAAGACATCCAGGAACATTAAAAGAATAAATCCTTTAATTGCTTGTACACTGCTGCCAGGGGTCCAGGCAATAAGAGAAGGAACTGGAAATAGTCTTTTATGATCATATATGCAATGGCCTTAATGAAACAAAGGGGGAAATTTTCCTTCATCAGGTTGTTAACCATCAGCTACAATCTGTTTAGGAAGGGTCAGGTTGTGAAATGTGGTATTACATGTTCTGAGTTGTGTAACTCAGAAACAAAGGTTTGTCTATGTCCGAGGATCAGTGATTTGAGAAACAAAATGAGATATGAAGTATAAATTGCAATCTATTACTGAGCATGAAATAACACCAGGGATAAAAAAAGGATACTAGCTCTTTTATCGATACCCTGCACTGAGGAAAACAGTATTAGCACAGGAGAAATCACTCTGAGAGACACAGACTGCAAGTTTCTTGATGTAAACAATGTGACAGTCTTAGATTTTATAAATAACTCCCAAGTCAATAAGTCTTTCCTTTGGCATGGGATAATTCTATTTTAGATATAATTTGGGGAGAAGAAGAGGTATAGATCACAGAACTGGTATGGAATTCATCTTACTTGATTTTATTTTTAAAATAGCATCTAACCTATTTGTGTTTTATCTAAATTAGACATCTCAGTTCCTTTTACAGTCAGTGAGTGAAGATAGGTATCTCCTGGACACAATTTATCTCATCCTAAAAGAGATATGGAACTCACAAGGGATGAATTCCCTCTCAAAGAGCCCACTCTTTTAGACCAATGACAGAACCATCCAAATTGTTGAGCATATTCAGTCTTTAGAAGGCAAAATCTGGAGGAGGTAAAGCCCATTCAAACAAACCACAGTGCCTGTGTGGGACTATCACTGGTGGGACTTGGTCAGGATTTGATTTATATCCTGCTAAGAGAAAACAGAATATCTTCAGTGACAATTTTGACTCTTTCTTTTGTCTGACAGTAAACTTCAGTCCTCTTCACATAAGTGAGAGTGGCAGATGAAGTTGGAGTATCTGAAGTAAACAGCATCCCCAAGAGCTCAAAGGATGTGTAGAATCACACTGCTTTTTTTCAAAACTCATTTTCTAAGAATACATTATTTTTTTCTTAAGAACACAAGAATAACGAATTTCTTGTAGATCTCTGGAAATATGTCAGGGACCATTCTCAGCAGTAGAGAAAATTTTGCTGATTATTGTTTTGTTTTGCCTTTTTTTTTGTTTGTTTGGTTTTTGGTTGTTTGTTTTTGAGGGGGAATGGGAGGTTGCTTGTTTGTTTCAGTCTTTTGTTGAGGGCTATTTGTTTTTGTCTTTTTTTGTTTTTCACTTTTCACAAACCTCATTTCTATGGTCTGATGCTTCACTGAAAAAGTAGTGCACATTTTTCAGAAATTGTGGAAATACGTAGAGTAACTAAGAAGTTGTATGTCACAGTGACTTTTGGTTCTTTGGTTTTAGCATTTGTCCAAGCGTCTTGACCAGGGACTGTCTGGTGGCACATGTCTCCCAGAGAGCCTTGGGATCTTCCCTCTCTCCACTGGCAATATCCTGGAGCAAAGTGAGAAGAGTCAGGGCTCCTTTATTCTGTGGTGCTCTCTAGAAACTATTTTGGCCCCTTTTTGCAAGCCAGAGAGCAGGAGAATAACAGGAAAGCTGCTCTCACAGAGGACTGTGGGAGAAGCAAGGGAGTGCTAAGATGAGGTTTATAACATACTTTGAGGCCCCCTCGTTGTTCTGGGTCAGGTATTCCTCAGGTGCTCAATCCTGCAGGTGCAGTCAACCTTCAGTCACAGCGGACTCTCAAATGGATACCTAATTTTCTGTCCTCTTTCTTCTGTACATGTTTAATTATCTTCCATTCCACAAATCTGCTTTATGTTTGCTTGCTTTAAGAGAAACAGGAAACATGAAAGTGCATACATAATTGGTATAAAAGGGAAAAAATGAGATTTAGTTCTCCTAAACTTTTGTTTGTTTTGAGCATTGAAACAACAGAGACTTTTTACAGATGGGGTGATGGAGCTGCATATCCACAGACCCACAACTTCCTCCCTACCCGCAAAAGAATGAAGATTTTATTTTTGTGACGGGCAAAGTCAAACATGCACCTGGTTCCCCCCTTATCTGATGAGCCAAAGCAAGGCACACTTGTCTTTCCATCTGGACTTTCATCTTGCCTTTCATCTGGACATTTCAATTTCCCTTTGAAGTTGAGTCTGTGTCTTTTGATTTGTAGTGTTTGAAAAGGAACGCCACTGTTGTATCGAATGATTTCAGGGAGGGAACAGCACAGCGCTTGGGTTTACCATCAGTTCAATAATAGCAACATCACTCACGTATAACTTTGTTTCGCTGGCTGATATTAAGAAAAATGGTTGCTTGCAGAATGATGCACAGGTCTGTCAAATATACACACACATGCCCTTTAGACTGAAAATGATTTTGTTTTATAGCACCAATTTGATGTTACAAAGTTCATAAATTTGTATTAGGAATGTGATTGCATCATTCTGATCCTGTGGTGTGAAATCACAAGAGGAAAAAACCCAATTACTGCAAAAAACACTGGAAGTTTTGCGTAAAAATCAATGGCAGGATATGACCCATAGTTTGAAAACTTTAAGCATGTAAAAAGGACTTCAATCTTTATGATGAAGATTAGAGTTCTGGCCTCTAAAATAATAGCAAGTATTAACAGCAGCATCTCAACAGTTTTACGAGACAATAATCTGGTTCTGAAGTGGATAAACTATGAGGTCAAAGACTGGGCAGTTTATCTCAATGAGAGACCTGGAATATGGCTCACTAAAACTGAAGGATCAGTAGTATTATCAGCTGACTATGATAACAAATATATATGTTAAACTAAAAATTTAGCTAATTCAAGAGGAATAGACATAGAAAAAGTAGCTATAATCATTAGAGTAGCCATAAGGACAGGTTTCTGGGTTTTGACTCAAATCTGGAAGACCATTAAATTTGAAAAATCCTAGCAGGCTGGAGGACACACCAGAGAGCTTATTTATTTGGCTCTGCTATAAAGCCCCAAGTTTGTCTTAGCCTGACAAAAGTACTGGGGGGTGGGGATGTGTGATGGATATACTCCATGTAAACGGAGGATTAGAGACCATGAAAGAAACAAGTAATGATAACTATGTGACTAATTTTCTTTGTCATGCTGTAGACAATGCACAGCCTTTTTTTTCCTCCTCTGGGTAACACCTCCCCTCGTGTCCTGAAGCATGCAGGATTCAATCACTGAAATGATTTCAGCAGAAATTCCCAAGGAAAGAAAACCTTAAAAATGAGTTTGAGGTAGCAAATGGTTATGGTCTACGTGATAAGTTTCTTGTAACATTTCTCTTTTGTGGCTTGAAAATATAACAGGTATTAAAAAAAAAAAAATACTGTTAGAGCTAAACTTCTTGAGTGTGAACTTCTTGAGACCTGCATGCTGCTACATTTTGCCTTTGTGTTTATTTGCCTGCAGACACATTCATTACATAAGGAATGTATTAAAAGTAAGTTTATTGAAAAGGGGAACTAAAATTTCTGAGAATGCTGCATGTACAGCAATAATCAGATACGACAAAACCACAAAACCTTCAGAAGGTGTGAGAAGTGCTGTGAGTTCTTTTACCAGTATGTTGACATAAACTAGCCCTATTTTATTGCAGAATGAGAATAACATCTAAAATGGGTTAATGTTGCTCTTCAGCTTAAAGAAAATTATGAGCCACTGAAACAAAAAGGGACAGGACCTAATTCTACTTATGGTGCACTATTCTTGTGCTGAAAAGTTGGGATTTGGCTTCATTTAGTGGGAGAAAAGACATTTTCACCCTGTCCTTTGTTGAAGTCAGTAAACTTGCATTGGAGTAATTAATAGCAAAGGATCAGGATCCCGCTCTCCATCTGCAGCACGCTTTGGGCACAGTCCTGCAGAACTTGTATTTCCTTCCCCTGCAAAGAAGCACATTTAAATGTGCTTTTTTATTACCTGTTGCAAAGTTACATACTGAGAAGTGTTTTGAGCAAGCTTCCCTTCATCTCTGAGCAGGGAAGAGCTGCAGTGTTCCAAGATTCACTACTCTGGCATAGGGAAGGCAGGTACACACAGTAGAGCCTCTTCCCAGCTGGGCTGAAGAGTCCCTGGGCAAACTGGGATGCTGGTTTCCAGTATTAGTAGCATCATTCACATGCAAGTAGAAGAAACAAGTCATGGAGCAGTACAGCTCTCTTTGGTCATTCCTACCAATTAGCTCCAGTAGAGGATTAAATGCTTACCATTAAAAAGAAAAAAAAAAGGACACGTTGCTGCTTTTTGTGACAGTTCATTCCAGGTAACTTATATCCAGGAGCAGCTGCTGGCATAGACATTCCTTGGCATAAACATGGATAATTAAGCCTGATACCACACTACCTTGTTATGAGTTTGTTATGGTATTTATTATTTTCTCCATTAATGTCAGAGGGAATCCCATCAGCACATAGAGAGGAGAACAGACCCTGGTTTAACTCTACCACTTGGCAAGCCTCCAGTCGAGTTAAACTTCAGAATTTGTCTTCAGACCGATATGCGACAACATGTTCAATAATGACCAGTTTCAACTTCAGAGTGAAGCTGAAGTTGTACAGCTGCATTCCCAGCACCCAAAGAGCAGCTCACACGTGCAAAATATTTTAGCTGCAGTAATAGGAGCTACTTACATTAAAGCATCCTGAAAGCCTTATAGGAAACCCTTCCTCTAATGTTAGCAAGATGATTTATATATGTATCTGCAATGTGTCCCCAAGTTCTCTTTTCAGGAACCAAAGTGTACTAATGTTTCACATTCCCAAGCTCCTTTTATTTCAACATGAAAGTGATTAAAGATGTTTATCTGAGCTAAAGAACCTTAAGACGATACTGCTTTCATTGCAGGAACAATTAAATCAATCCCAGGGGGACCTCAGCCACACAAAAGAAGTATTTGAGAACTCTCCATTAACTCACTTGCCATTTGCTTAACAGGAACTCCTAATGCATAAACAAATAGCATAAGTGTGACAGGAAATACAACTGAAGGAACTAGGGGATTTGCTAGAGGACCCGCTTTCCTGATTGTAATGACTGCGCAGGACTTTATAAGAAAGGTTTTCATCCCCTTCTTATGATAAAGAGCAGGTATTCAGCTTCTTTAATATGAAGCATGATTTGGGCAAACTAGACATTGGTTTTGCATTCATGAAAAAAATCTATTTGCAGCTAAATTATTTGTTGTGTATATTATATTTCAAGAGCAAAGTTAGTTAATTTTGGCCATAATAGTAAAAAGACTAAATCTTGCCCCATGATCAAGGTTTTTGGAGGAAAGTCATAGTTCCACTTCACAGAGGGAATCAAAGCATTTTGTGCTGGATTTACAAACAAAAGTCATATTAAGGAAAAAAACTGTTGGGATTTCAAGCACTAAGCCACATTTTACAAATGTGCGTGCCCATGAACCCTCTCCATGGCACAACAGCTCTCTCATGACATGCCACTATGGGCTCTGACAGCCAGATGTACAATGGCCTGCTGCTGTTTTCTTCTCGTTTCCAGGGTTTATGGAGGGACAAAGGGGAAAGGCCAAGCACAAAGCTGAAACTCACACACTGCACTAAAATGGACAGTAGAAAAAGTCTTGCAATGAGCTGGCAAGCAGAGAGCCCACAGAGGATGTATTGCAGAGAGTAGCAGCCCTGGGACTGCTGCAGCCCAAAGGCTCGATTTGTAATCGCTCCGCTGCCTGAGTGTCAAAACCATTTGGCCCTCCAGGGTTTATAGAGTGATAAACAGCTCTGTTTTGTCATTTCATGCCAAACTCATTGTATTTCTACAATGGAGTCTATAACTAATATATAGTTAAAGGAGCTAGAGATACTCTGGTCTCTTGAGCTGGCAGCAGGAGTTATGTGGAGAGCAGCTAGATCAGCTGGGTGAGAGAGTGAACTGAGACCTCTCCAGCTGCAAAAGAAGCAGGATTAATGTGCTCTCTGGGAAGCCTCTGGAAGTCAGAGCTGCAAAGAGGGTGAAACTCCCTAGGTGGATCTAGGCAAAGGAATATCAAGGCTCTCTCTCCATCATACAGCCATTGGCAGGAAACTGAAAAACAAGAAATGGAAGGCAAAGAAATTCTTGGGCAATATGGACTTATCTGAAAGTTAGTTCAAGGAGGTGCAATAAAACAAAAGTCACTGCACCAAGCTGAAAGACAAGGCCCTGTTTGTCAAGGCTACCAGAACTGGAGGTGAGACAGACTTGGCTATTACAAGGTAGCCCAGATCATGACAGGATTCCAGGGCTTAGCTTCTTGAAGGCACATCAGTCTCTACTGGTCTAACACAGTCCCTGAGCCTGGTGTTCACTTTACGGGATTTTACTAGATTTCCAGAGCAGGATGGTTCCTAATTCCTACTGAAATCATGCAGGTTGGACTTCATCTCAGAATTAATTTCCAACCTTATTGATCCTGTGATTTTTACTTCCATGGAAGTTGAATCCTGTCTTATTCTGGTGATTGTGTAACTCTCACCAGTGACCTGTTTGCATAGTAGAAAAGGGATTTTACTGATCCATCCACCCATGATAGAGCACTGACATGGTGACTGCTGTTGACCTCTGGGACTCAGGCCCCATGCTACCATCTCATTTCATGGACACCACTGAATAATGATAATAAGGGGAAGTGCCTCTGACTTCTAGATCCCAGCCGCTGCTGCCTACTGCATTTTAGTAAGCTCTTGCCAGGCTTATAAGCTTGGTAGTTTCTATTTTTGCACATAGGAATGTGTTTCCTTCATCAGGTATCTCCAATGTTCTTATAGCTGTAGTTTGTTTCCTAACTCTGATCTCAATGTAATGTGTGCAATTTTATGTTTAGAAGATAACACGGGATTCTTCTGTTATTGTATTGGTCTTATTCTGCATGGAAGAAGTCAAATACTTCTCACCATAGGATAAGAAGTTTTGCTGCTGCTCAGTGTAGTAGTATGATATTAGTACTTAATGAATTAGGGGCAAGGAGTCATCCCTATATTCACTGGCCATTCATTTAGAATCCTATAAAGCATCATGAAGAACTGGTCAGTAGGCTCAACTCTGGGCCACAGGCTTTAAACAAGTATAATTCACTTGCATTAGTGGCTCTAAGATTTGCCCCAGTGTGACTAGCAGCAAATGAAATCAGCTCCCCATCCAACCCACTCACTATGTCAGTAATAAAGACAAACACATTTGATCAGATTCCCAGCTGGATCAATAGCAATTTGAGTAGCTGGGAGATCTCACCCATCTTGTTATTGTGAGCCCAATTTCCATGGGGATTGCAGTCCAGCTTCCCTCAAGCACTGCGTGCCCAAAAATCTGCTTCTTTTTTGTGTGGGTGGCAAAATCACATGCATGAAAATTAATCACTTAAATATTATTTGGATTATTTAAACCAGATTTTCACAAGGACTAAGGATATACAATTCCCTATAAATCAATACTGTTGCAACCATTTTAGTCACTTAAAGTGAAACTTCTAGTGATCCCCAAGTAAAGGCTGTATCTCTACCAGTATGTTAGCTTGGCAAGGGAGTTCAGGCTGGGGCCCAACTCCTTGATTATGCACACTGCCTGCAGGCTGGCAATTACCCTTTTTCTAGCCACAAGTGAATAAATTGGCTTCCTAGGCAGGAAAAGACCATTACTGGGGAAAACGGTTTCACCTTTGAGCTCTGCCTTTAGAGGCAGAATGACCACAATTGCCTCGATTGCAAATTTGAGCACATCCTTCCCCCACCGGCCCACCAAAATGCAGATGTGAACTCAGGGTCCAAATTATGCTTACCAACAGCTCTGTGTTCCTATTCTCCTGTGCACACCAGCAATCCTTCCAATTAGCTTCAGTGTCAGCTATGTGTAAAATAAAAGAGAAGAAAACACAACTGATCCAAGCCCCTGTCAGACAGATGATAGTGATCACAGGAAGGATAGTGGGGTTTTGTTTCTTTCTTTAAATTTGAATTGTCTAGTTTGTTGGTTTGGATGGGGGAAGGTATAAAGAAGGATTCTATCTAAAGTATCATAAAAAACCATAATAATTTCAATTTCATTGATTTAGCTGGAAAAATAAGGAATCTTATGAAAGTATATAAAGCAAGCTAAAATCTGGTATAGAGCCACAAATTCCCCAGACCAGAAGTTCTGAAAAGTTCTTCCAGGGACTCTACACTTTGTGATTCATCAAGTAAATAAGATTAAGAAAACCCCAGAAATTCAAGGTACTGGTCAGATGTGCATTCATCTTCTCCTGTGTCAGCTATGCTTCCTTTGATTGGGCTACTGTGATAAAAAATGCATAAATTAATTAAAAAGTCCCATTAAATATCTGTAATCAGCTTAGCACAAGCAGTATTCTTTAACATGTGTATGTCTATCAGATAACAGAATGGACCCCAGTCCTCACTGGACCCTCTGTCCTATTAGGAGGGAAATAAGTATTAATGATCCACGGTAATTTCAACATGTTTCTGTCACAGAGCCTTGCCCCTGGAAAATACCTCTAAGCCACATATCTTGACTTGGAGTAGATTTTTCTGGCTTTCAGTCTGACTGTGAAGCTAGACACTGCATGTTTTGTAAACTTCTGTGGATGTAAAGGTGTCCCTTACCCAGGCTAAGCTGAGGTTCTGTAACAGCACATTGTCAAAAGAAACCAAAAGAGGTGAATGTCCCACTGTATTCAGCATTGGTGTAGCCTCACCTCAAGTGTTATGTGCAGTTCTGGGCCCCACAATTTAAAAAGGATGTGAAGGTCCTTGAACGCATCCAGAGGAGCTCAACAAGGCTGGTGAAAGTGATGAGGCATGTCCTGTGTGGGGTCATCTCATCTCATCTCCTGAGGAGAGGAAGTGGGAGGGAAGCATGGATCCCTTGCCCCTGGGATCCAGTGATGGGGCACATGGCAAAGGTTCAAAGCTGCCCAAGGGGAAGTTTAGACTGGACATGAGGAAGCATTTTTTTACTGAGAGAGTGGTCAAACACTGGATCAGGCTTCCTAGAGAAGTGGACAATGCTCCAAGCCTGTCAGTGTTTGAGAGGCATTTGGACAATGCCCTTAACAATGTGCTTTCACTGGATTGGCCCTGAATTGGTCAGGCAGTCCATTGTAGGTCCCTTCCAACTGAAATAGTCCAAAAATAGTTTAGAAATACAGGGTGAAAACTCTTCCCATTTTGTTCTGGGAGCTCAGACATATTCACCACAGTGTTTTCTTTTGAAAATAGGAACAGTAGACCCCAAACATTGTCACAATGGCCCATCCTCTTCCAAAATGTTCTCTCCCTTTTGCCAAGCTGAAAATCTCCTAAGAGAACTCCTCTGAGTTTAGGATTCACTTTCCCCTCTTGGCACATGCAAGGTATAAGTATGTAGAGTCACAGAAGAAAACCTATCTTGTCCTTCAGACACTTACGGCTCAACATCTAGAAGTGATGTATGACTAAATGAGTGATCTGTCAAGAAAGCCTGGAGCATATGTAAGACATTGTTCACATCCATTTGCATCTGTTCTGGGGCTTCCATGATTCTCAGCTTTAGTGCCAGCAAGTATGAGACAGCTCTTGCCCTCATATGGAATAAGTAAAACAAAATTCTTTTGTCAAGGAGCTGAAGAAGCAGAGATAAGCAGATTTACACAAATCCAGCTCTCCTTTACGCAAAAGAAAGGGAGGCCTCTGAGGACCACTTCATGTTGCTTCCATAAAAGGCTCAACACATCTATAGAAGTTGGAATGCCTTGAAAGCTCATTTCTTTTCAGCATCCATATCATGCACATGTTAAGGGAAATGGCACTTTACAAGTGACCACTTGCACAGTCTGCATGGCCATTCTGGCATGCCGAGCCTGCCCTCGAGCCCACTCCTAACCAGGCTACAGAAATAGAATAGCCTTACTAAGCAAATCTGCCCAAATTCTTCTTCATGGCATGTCATAGGATCAGATCATTAAAAAGATAAGGAGGGGGCAGAAGGTCAGCTCTGCAGCATTCACCACACTGCCTGCATGCCACTATTTCAAGTCAGCTTTGTCAGTGGGTGGCAAGTGGTCACCTAGCAATTTTTAATGATATTAAAATGTTATGAAACATATAATAATACCATTATGTCTATAAACATAAGACTTATAATTTTATTTTTATAAAGTATCAATAAAACATCAACATTGCAGTAAGTTTTCAGGAAATGTTTTTACTAAATTTTCAATCAGCTTACTGGAGAAGGAGACTAAGGGGTTTCTGCTGTCATCTACAGGTCACAATACCAATAGAAAATATTTGTGTTTCCTCCAGATGTTTTCAGTGCCTTTGCATTCCCAAAGTAATTGCTTTGTTTTCCAGCTGGATATTTTGAGGACTGTCATCATTTGTGAATCTAAAAAGCTGGAATAACCTGCCCCTGTCACCACACTGTCACTGCCATTTTGATGTGTCAATATTGTGTGCCGCAGATGATCGTCCTTAAGAGACAGTTTTAGTTTTACTCTATGCTGAATGCAAGCTGCTTCAAGGACGTCTTTACAAAATGGTGCTTAACTGAAATTGTACCCAAGTGATGCTCCATCTAGAACAAAAACACCTTTAAACACTTGCTTTGAAACTTTTCCAGAGTCCAGGTTTTCCCAAGCTTCACATTAAAATCTTTACCTGAAAGGATGAATTGCTTAGTCCATGTTCTGGTTGCTATAATATACAGATCAGTGTTTACATCTCTACTTGCACTGAGTCTAATTTATAATTTAACGCTGTTGAGACCAGTCTGACAATGTAAACATTGTATATTGATGACCTGCAAAAAAGAGAAGCTGTCTTCTATGCCAAGTGCCTGTGGCTCTGTTTATGTTGGAAATGCATTATTAAAGAATGTGTGTGGTCAAGCTATAACCTTTCTAGTGCTGAGGTATCCATTTTACTCTGGGTCATTTCTTTGTTTCTCCTCACATAGTCTCCTAATCCAACAACTGATCAAGTTTCAGCCTTTCACTTCAACTCACCCAATTAAGATTGTGTGATACACAGTGTGACATAGAGCCTTTTTGGTCTCTGTGAACCATGTGTAGTGTGCCTTGTACTTGACAACTGAATCAGACTAATTCTGGAAGCAAATATACTATTAAGGTAATGCTGAGCAATTTATTAGTAAAGCAGCTATTTACTGTCATTCCAGCCTCCAATAAGAACAGGCGGGGGGGGGGGGGGGGGAAGTGTG
>JAWWEE010000074.1:32001850-32080739 GCA_035221455.1 Xenops minutus
CCCCCCCCCCCCCCCCCCCCCCCCCCCCCCCCCCCCCCAAGTGTGGATCATTTATTCTTTATTAAAATTGACATGACCACTGCTTCAGAATATAATGTCAGTTCCACTCAACCTTTTAATTAGAAATAGTTATAAGGTAAACTAAGGTGCTATCTCAGTCCTGGCCTGATCAGCCACTTCTCTGTACTTGGTCCTGGGTCACTCCTTTTTCTGAGCACCTGAGGCAATGAGTGGGTAAATTAGGGAATTTTCTATGAGAGTGCTCACTCACATAGCCTGGGTGAAAGCTGTATCAGTCTTTAGCCATTAAACATACACAGGGAATCTTCTAGAAAATCTCTTTCTTTTTATCATTCTCAGAAGGTGACCTATCCTAGATGCCCAGGGAAAAGGAGATGCCATGGCACTAGCACTAAAAGCTGGACTCTGAATGTCAGGAACAGACACCTAAAAGCCTTTGGCAGCATTACGCCATAACTAGGCTGGTGAAGGAGAGCTCTTCATTCTGCCTTGGAAATCTCATGTGATGAACCATCCTGCAAAACAAGCATGACACCCTTTCTTTCATGAAAATGCACAAAACATGCCATTTGAAGGTTCTTTTCATGATGAGGTTTCTGCAGGGCCAATGAGTTGGTGAAAACATGAGGAAGGGTTACCCTGCAAATATTCCCAAGTGAACCTGCCAGATGTTTCACCATCAGCTGAAACAGCCACTCCTTGTTTTTCTGAAGAGAGACCCACCAGCTGACTGAGAGGAAAGAGTGAGGCAAAGAGGGAACTGGTGTTCTGTGGCTGCTGGAGTTGTCTGTTTTTCATTAGAAAGAGCAGCATGTCACTGCGCTTCAAGAGGTTGACAGCTGTCCATAGTACCAATGGTGCATGATGGTCGCTCTTGTTCTTTATCCAATGTTATACAATTCAGTGTTTCAATGTACATATTTTATAGCATAAAGGGACTTTTTTTAAAGGCAGTCCAAGGTATACCAAGAGATGTGGTGTGAGGAGCTCCCAGCCACATACAAGCAGAGCCATCTGTTTTGTTTATCCATCTCCAGTGTTGTGCGTGGTTCATTTTGATCAGTTGTACAACAAACAGGCTCCAGTTAACAGCTCTGAACCATAGATATTAAGCATAATTCTACACTCCCTTAGCTTTTAAGAGAAGTCCACACCTCAACAAATTTAGCCTTTGATATAAATAAGATTACAAGGAGAGGAATGATCATTGTCAGTTTCACGATGGTGTTAGAAAGGAATAATAGAAATGTAGGCACATAACGCAAAACCACTTTTTCTGTGTGTGCATGCAAGCAATAAACATATTAAACTCTTATGAGAGAAAGGCAGCAAACTAACAGTGAACTAAACTTACTAGCTTATACCCAGGTTCCCAGGCACCTAAATTAGTAGCAACCCATTCAGCATTGGGGGTATCTTTTTGGTGAGGCGACAATATAACTGCGTCCTGGTTTTGTTGTTGTTTACTCAGTGTGACATCTATTGACTCAAATGAGCCATTTTTTATTCCTTTGTAGACATGAGAGTGAATTTAGCACAGTATGTTATCAGAGAGCTCCTCACAGACAGTGCTGACAAATAGCTATGTGGACAACCCATTCAGGCTGTAGGACTATCCATCAGCAATGACAGTAGCTGGCAAACCAGTGCTCTTTATATCAATTTGTTATTTTCTAGGAAGTTACCCAGCTTCATTATTATTGGGAGAGATAAAACTAAGATGAGAGGCCAAGACCCTCATTTGGTTCTTAATGCACTCCCATTGCTTTGATGTATTACAGAGTACAAAATTGACCAATGTGGTAGCTCATTACACAGGGAAAAACACGCACTAAAAGAACACATTTGCTTTACCAACAGTTCTGTGGCAAGTAACATTGTCTAGGAAGGACCCAGGGAGAGTTATTTAAAATATCTCTTCCCTGTTTGTTCCTGAAAAAGAAAAAAAAAAAAAAAGAAAAAAGAAAAAGCAGTTTCTAAAGTGCCCTAGATTTTAGGTACATAAAATTCTGTAAGATAGTGCATCTTAAATAACAAATATATAATTTTGACATCCCTTGCAATCCAAAGCATTTTACTGATATTTGCACAGCATTGTTCAGTGCTCCTCTCACAGCACTTCTTCAGGACATTCTTCCTGACTCTCTGTGATATTTGAGAAACAAATCCTTCCCATCTCTTGCACAGTAGGTGGAAAACATAATTGCTTCACCAGAGATGGGGAACATGAGTCACTGAGAGGCTAAATGACTTTCCTGGGCACCCATGAGACCAAGAGCAGTATCTGAAAAACCCAGGATTAAAAGACTGTATGCGGATTCTGACCTCTGTTACACTCTGGCTTGAGGGGTGTTATAACTGAGGGCTCAATTTATTTGTTATTAGTATGTTTTAACACTTACATGGTAATAGCTAGCCAAAAAAGGCTACTGCTTTGTGACAGGAGTTGAAGCCCAAGCAGACAGGGATATGCAGCTGGGTAGGGTGTCAAGACAGCTAGAGCATCTGGGGGATGTTTAAAGGACTGCAGTTTTTCATGGTGGCTATGGCAGTACTGCGCAGAGATCCATTAATGGGCTATTTACACAAAAAAGGCAATTATATCGCATAAAAAAGGCCACAAGAAATTTAAACTAAAGTTAAAAGCAGTTTAAATCTATAGTATCATATTTTGTATTTAGCACTCTAACTCCATGTTGTGTCCATCAAATGCACCTCTTGGACTACTGGTATTACTCTCTTCTAGCCATGATGGGTGACAGATAAATAAGCAAATGTGGTATTTGATTCTCTGTGAGTTTCCTGGTGTATGTATAGACTCATTTTTGGCCTATTTCCTCTCAGAAGTAAAGGTTCTTCTTGCTAATTTCATTCCTATGTTGGGATATAGATCTTTAAGTCCTTGCAGTGGAATTTATCTTATCAACTTTTATACTTGGAGATAACTGGGACAACATTTAGACCTGTAGTCTTTGATTCTTCTGTCATACTTTAAATGTCTGCTGTAGGTTGCATTTAGTTTGATGAAGGTAAGCCTGTCTGATTTTGTCTGTATTCAAACCCAGATGGTTACCTGTCTCACCATTTGTGAGTAAGACCCAGAATTTGACTTCACCAATGTCATAAATAATGTCATATTGTCACTAATGACCAGAAATACACAGAGCCTTGAGTTTGTCTCTGATCCCAAAGTCACTCACACTGGCAAAGTCCTAAAATTTTTGATTCACTACTGTCTCAAAGAGGGGAGAGCTGCCTATTAAATCACACATACTGCTCCCTCATGGCATGGATGTTTCTCAAACCCTTATGTTCATGCTGGGACTCACTCTGTACCTGCTTATTTGTAAGGGATGAGAAGCTCAGAGTACAAGGTGAGACAGCAGCAAACATGCACAGGTGCCACTTCTTCTCTCAGCTGTAATTAGACAGATCTCCTAATGTGAGGACAGAACCATTCTTCGAGCTGTAAAATATTTGTCTTTCACTATCTGTCACCCTCTGACTTTTAGTTAAAGAGATGCTCCTTTTCCTGGAACATGCACATAGTTAGGATCAATATCATAATCCCGTCTGACAGCTACTCGAAAGTTTCTTTGTGTTGATTAGGTTTTGGCAGCTAGACAAAGCTGCCACTGCATTTTCTTTTAATACTGACTAAGCAATAGGCTTGACAAGTGGTAGGAAAAAATAAAATAAAATAAAATAATTTTAAAACCAAAATCCACTTAGTCCTTTTGTTACTCGAGTGAAGTGGAACAGATACTTCAGATGCTGGTGGTGGTACAAGCACAGACCTGCTCCTACTCCCCTGCCACTCTGCAAGGACAGATGGATGAATGGTAGTGGCTGGCTTAAAGATGTCTTCATCTGTTCTGTTTGTAAAGAAAACAGGGACTTGGCACCAGCTTCTAAAGAAAATAGAAGATGCAAAATTCACTAAACTTCTTTGGTTCGAATGTATAATAATGATAGTTTAATGGCAGGAAAGAGGGAGATAATTAGAAGTGAGTAGCTCTGATTGCCCTTGTACACCACTCCAGATAGCTTCTCAACACTCCTGAATCCTTGTTCGCTTTGTCTGAAGCTGAAATCCCACAAGGTCTGGATGTTACCAGCTGTCTAGCTAACTAACTGCCAGCACTTTCCCTGAATACAAGCTATCAGCTTCCACAACATCAGCCTCCTCCCTTGAGCTCTTCCTCACTGTCTCTCTCCTGTGTGATTGCTTTTATCTATTGCTTGCAGGAGCTTCTTCTAATCATATTGCTTCTTGCTTCTGCGGGTCAAACACAAGACCATTGCTACCTACACAAATGGGGAAAACTGTCACCTTCTCTAGACTGATAAGCGTTTGGCAGGCAGGACACTGTGAAGTAGAAGAGCAAACAGCCAGCAATCTGCAAACACCATAAATATGTTACAATCTCAGCAGGAAGATGGGCACTATATGTACCAAGAGGCCTTTGTTTAATGAGCTGTCAGAAAGCAGGCA
The DNA here is from genome assembly GCA_035221455.1 of Xenops minutus. NCBI lineage: Eukaryota > Metazoa > Chordata > Aves > Passeriformes > Furnariidae > Xenops > Xenops minutus. The sequence continues at coordinate 32,006,367 of JAWWEE010000074.1, forward strand.
TGAAATTATGTTTGAAAACATGTGCAAGCTGCAGAGACAGAGCTGGGGCACTAAAAAACCTCTTTGACTTTTCTGTGGATGTTTGGAATGTCTTATCAGTTTGAGAACTGTCATGCGATGAGAGCTATCATTAGCAAGGTAATAGCGTTTGAAAGCTACTGATTTTTCTCTCTCAGCTCCATTCTGTGACCTAAATGAGCAAGAGAAAAACTTAATGCTTCCTGTCTGCTGAATTTTTTTCTTGAAAACATAGCCAGAAGCCCCAAAATGAGCATGCTGGTAGGAGATAAATCAAAATCATTGTAAATTGTAAAGGACTAACCATGGAAGTCAAGAATATTGTTGCTAATCCTGTGGAGATTGTGTTCATATTACCATAATGTGCTTCCTGCCACTCATTTGTTTCAATCACACACACAAAAAGCATCAAAGTGCAGGTGACTGCTATGTATGACAGCTGTGTGAGGGATACCAGGGATCAGGGCAACAGTCTTCAATTTGCTGGTAGTCAATAGCAGTAAAACTGTGAAAAATATGATTGCTGAAGTATATGAACAGTGTTAGGGTCACTTTGGATAGGTGTAACAGGGTGTGCACAAAGAAGAGTGTCCATTGCTGTTAAATCATGCTGAACAAGTTGTTAAGGATTTAAAAAAAAATCCTCAAATATCCTTTGGGGTCACAAAGTCCTTTATTTCTAAGATAAATTGAATGGTTTTCTTTGTGCTCAAGCATCTGTGTTTTCTTTGCTTTTAAGAAAACATTTTGCTAATTCTTTTGCTACTTGAGCATTTGTGGTCCACCCCAGAGCTGGAAGGAGACTGTGAATTCTGAACTGAATCAATGTCTGTCAGGGAGGTATTAATTCTCAAAGATGGCTTCTTCTTCTTTTCTTTTCTTTCTTATAAAAGACGGCGATCAAAATCCAAAGCTTCCAGGTTGGAGCAAGTGGAACCCAGGCCCAAATGGTCCCTGTTCATCTGAAACTCAGAACAAACTAAGTTTTGAAACAAAGAAAATAGCAAAATTATTATTTGTATTTCAGTGAGGTCACTCTCTATGGGCTGCATCTCTCTCTCTCTCTCTCTCTCTCTCTCTATCTGTCTGTCTATCCCGTGATCTGCCTGCCCCTTCTCACTCAGCCTCCCCATCACACCATCGCAGATATAGCCTAGCAGGGAACCATACTCTTAAAGGATAGTAAAGCTGTACCCCCGCTGCACTTCACCCATCACAACCCTGAGTGTTTCCAGATAGAAGGATTCAAGCCATAAATTTCCAGGTTTGGATTTCTCCCTTAACAGTCAGATATTTTCATGGGGAAATGTTTAATGTTTTCCAAGCAGAGTTTTCAGTGTTAATGCTTTGCCAGTGTAAAGCAGATGAGGACAATAGAAACAATAGATAAACCTTCCTTCTTCTGCTTTCTATTAGGTAATCTGAAATAGCTCAAGTTCTTCAAACGTGTTTCATTTTACCTCTGCTAATATGCTTCAGAGCATCAGGCTACTAAAGGAGTATTGGATTCTGCTAAGAGCATAAAAGCAGAGATACTGTGGAAACCAAAAACATCCTGTTAATTCATAAGAAACTATTGTGTCTGACTTTGAATAGATCATACACTACACACAGGAAATCCTTTGGTACCACGGCATTCTTGATATTGCAAACTTTCATGAAAGACCACACCATTTTTTTCCTTCTCCTGAAAGGGTATCTGGTTTCCAAAGAGATAATGTACTGTTTGAATCTGAGTCAGGTGCTGAACTGCAAGGAGATAGGATAACAACTCTTAGGACCAAAGAAAAACTGAAGAACTTTCCATTGCACAATTTTTGAAATTGAAGCATTTTATAAACTGTTCTTTTTTCACTTTATTTTCTCCTCTCCATGCCATCATCACTATTGTGTTCAATGTAATAATTAACATACTGTATTTGGCTGATCTCTGGGTTTTTTTCCCCTTACCTTTCAAAATACATTTTGCAGGGCATTAAAGGGAAAAATAAAATTGTCATCTGCCATCAGTACAGAGAAGGTTATTTATATACTCTTAATTTTTGAAAATGCCTAACACCATAAAAAAGCTTTGCAAAACACTGAATTAAGAATCCTTGGGCAAACCTACCAGCACTTCCAAGGTAACTACTTCTCCACAAAGAACAGAATTGATGGGGAAGAAAGAGGGACAAGGAGAAAAAGAAAAGAGGAGTGTCATTCACAAGGCAGTGCTTGCTGGAATGATCCCATTTACCCCATGGGCTGGCCAAGGGGTTGTCACATGCTGGGGTTCCTGAAAGCTGGAGACTGCCCAAGCTTGTTGAAGTCATAGCACTATGGACTGGTGCACTTCCCTTACTCCCCATGCCAGGGGACCACTCGAAATGCCTGCTGTGCTTCTGCCAAACAAGACCAGGAGAAAGAAGCTTAGCCATGAACAAAAGAAAGGAAAAAAGAAGAAATTATTAGGAATTTTAGGGATTGTATATCATATGGCATGGTAAATATTAACAATTGCATTTAGAGCTATCTTGAGTGCTGCAAGCTGGCCTGTGACCTCATCTAAATTGTATCAAGAATGGTGAACTGGGACCTGTTTAGTCACTAATTTGTCCCACCAAAGAGAGCACACAGCAATGGGGCTTCAGTCTGTGGAAAACCACACATTCCCATGGAAGCACAGAGCTGTACTCTAAGGCTTGGAATCCTACTTAAGCCTATTTGCTTAGTCAGTGGAAAGGTAGGCACCTTTGAAGGCCTCTGAAGAGCAATTCAAGTGCCTGAAAAATATGCTGAATGGAGAGCCAAGGGCATGGGGACCTCAGCTGAGGAAGCTTGGTGTGAGGTATTAACCATCTCAGTCAGAGTGGGGCCAGGATCCCTCTCCTGCTGCTCTCAGCAAGGCAGGGCATGGCTCTGCAGAGCAGGTAGTGTGGTAGGAATAGCCTCCGGGAGCCTCAGACAGCAGGAACCACACATTTTCCCCATCCTGCCTTCACAGATTTGGCCAGGATTGGAAGCAAATTTCATTTCCCAGTCCTGTTTTTGCTGCAGAAGACACAGCTTCTTTCTATTTTTCTAGACTGGCTGATCCCAGCATGCTCCAAATCCATAGAGGAAAATAGGAAATGATTTTCTTAGTCCCTGAATTGACCCGTAGGTCTGACAATCCTGCTAGGCTCGGCAGTTTCTCTGCTGGCTTGAGGAGCACATGTTTATGCACCTGGGATCATGCAGCTTGAATTATTCTTTTAAACATTTTCATAGAGAGTGGCAGTGTAACAGAAATCACCAAACAAAATGTACATTGTGTGTGACAGTTAGCAATGGGCCGGTTCACAGATTGTTAAGGGCTATTGAAAGTCACGCTTATGTTTTTCTTCTTTAACATTTTTCAAGGACAATTTGATTGCATTTCCCAGAAAGGTTAATATAAACAATCTGCTCCCCTCATTTTTATGAGAAGCATTTAAAAGTAAAACGTCCTGCTGTTATTTCACTATTGCCTGTGTTATTGATGGCTGAGGATTCCCAAATAGGTTCTGAATTTTTGCAGCTTTGCACATTTCTGGGAGAATGGCTCGAAAGTCCAGTATCTCATTCTCCATCCAGCAGTACTAAGAAAGACACAGATTTCTTCAATGTTTCTTTGAACACAGTAGGGCAGGATTCATTGCCTGGACTTTAGCCATGTGAAGGATAGATGCCACCTCTGAACTCATTAGTTAAATGGCCTCTACAGCCACCAGAGGGGCAGAGAAACAATTTATCTCTCATAGGTGCCAGTTGTTAATAAAAGATATTTACCCTTTGGAAGTGGCTATCTTTCCCAACTGAAAATAAAGCCAGTCAAAGAAACTCATTCAGACTGAGCCATCCTTCTCCTGTCCTGGTTTGTTCTCTGACTCTGCAGGGCACCCTCTGCTTTCACCATCTCCCGGTATGACCAGCTCACTACAGTCCTTACTCATGTAATCTACATTTAGGTAACAAAAAAACAGCCAACCAAACCAAACCAAACCAAACCAAACCAAACCAAACCCAACCACCACAACAATAACAAAAAACAACAAAAAAACCCAAACAGAACAAAAATAAGAAAAATAAATTAAAAAATAAAAAAGGTAGAAATACTACTTTTCAAAGTGTAATTACTGAACACTATTCAAGACTATAGACTATTCTCAGGCCAAATTTGCAAATCCACGGTAAGTCTAGATCCACAAATAAGTTTTCTGTCTTATAGGTATGCCTGCTTGACCTTTCAGGTTAATACTGATATTCAGTTAGTTTGGATGCTTGGAGCTTGGACTAGGTTATCTCTGGGGGTCCCTATGATTTTCACATAATCAAATGACCTTGTAACGTATTACCTACCCACCAGCCATTCAACACAAGTTATCTGAATGCCCAAGCTGGATGTTATATTGGATTTGCTCTTTTTAATTGTATGTGCTTTTTTCATGCACAACTTTGAACATAAATCTCATAAAAATGTTCACTCTTCCTAGTTAAGTGTAAAGCCTCCCCACTACTTTCTCCCCTGTAAAGATAACATGGACATGTTATGTTTGACTGCACTGACTGTATGTTGAGAACATGAGCAGGTCTGTGTCCTGGCTGCTGACCAAGCCAGGAGACTACCCTGGTGGATAAAACACCTGATACTCAGGACAGTAGCAAAACTGTCACCAACCGGATTTGGGCTGTGCTCTGAGGCATTAGTTGTACACATGTACCATAAAGCTACCTGCCTTTTTGCTGCAGTATGTGAGGTATCCCTCAGTTTCTGTCAGAAATAGCTGCACGCTAGCCTGTCAGTTCCTGGCATTTAAAAAGCAGATGTAGTCACAAGAGGTGCACAGATTTCAGAGAAACACAAAATGACCCCTCCACAACATAATACATTATGCTTTAGTTGAGTTTAGCAAATTGCTCTATTTTAAAACTAACACTACTTTAACTGGATTGATTCATAAGACATATATCTCTGACAAACTCAGGACCTATTTCCTCTTGGGGCACACCATGTCTGGGTTTTGCTCTCAGACCCACAGATGCATTTGCCATTTCCTCATTTTTACCTGCCCTTTACATTCAAAGAGATGCATACAGAACTTTTATTCAGATTTTATGGGGTGCACTTGATCTCACTACTGTGGCCACTGGTGTGTAAAAAAAGGTTTGCCAGTTTCCATTAGGTACTTGCTGGCTGAAGGCATTCAAATGCAATAGACCAATTTGCATTAAAAATTCCAGTGTGTGCAGGAACATGTGTGGGCACATGTGGAAGGATGCCTGTCCATGTATTTAAAAAGTGACCCTTTTTTAGGAAAGGACAATGCTCATGAAGCTAAAAGAAACCCCCAAAACTAAAACCCACTCACTCATTACCACTGTGTTAAGGCAGCATTTACTACACTTCTTCAAGACAAAAAGAAAATGCAATAAAAAATTCAACTCCAAAAAATCCAGCGTGTTGAATTAGGAAGGCAAGTGAAAACCAAAAGTGCCCCCTGTGCACATCTGTGGCTGATGGTGCCCATCCCACAAGTCTGTTGTGACAAATCCCACCACAACACCATGGTCTGACAGAGCGAGGGAGAGCAGGGAGCATCCTATGGGGATGTGTGGGAGAATATGAAGGGAACAGCAGGTTTTGCAGCAAATCTTTATCAATAGAACTGCTTTGGATCTTTCTCAATCAGGTCTGATTCTGAAACATTCACTCCAGTGTTGCAGGCAAGTCTTTGGGCATAAGCCGTAATCAGTTACTGAACCAACAGGAGCTATTTCCCATGTTCCACCAGCCAACCTGGCAGCTCAGTCTCCCAGTGGCATTTCTGCACAGTTTACATGCTCAAGGCTGGAGAGTGAGCTTCTGGGCTTAGTTCCTGCCTCCAGTCTTTCTGCTGCCCCCTGCCCCAGGCTTCCCACTCACCTCCCTCATCCCTCCTCTCTGCAGCTGCCACCTGGGTAGTGGCAGGAGGAGGAGCACATGGTTTGGGCAGCAGTGTCATGCCTGAAACTTGGGAGGCATCTCTCTCCCAGCCCTTCCCAGATGGCACCCTGCACTCACCCATGGGATCTCACAGATCTGGAAGCTCATCTTCCTCCATGTGTCCCTGTATGCAAACATATCCATACAGAAATATATTTAACATATGTACACACGACATGTAGGCGTGCTCACCATAAAACTATTATCTCTTAGGAGTTCTAAGTATATTTGGCAGTTGTTGTTTTATACTTTTTTATATATATATTTATATAATGTTTTATACCAGACTCCAATTAAGCAAAGTTCCCATTAAAAATTAAAACCTTTCTAAAATACCAAAGAACGTGCAAGGCCATTCAAGCTCTAAAATTTTCAGAAATTACTAATGGTTTCTGATGCCTCCAGCATTTGGTGTGTGGTTTTAAACACATTGTATAAACCTAGTTTTCTGAAGAATGGTGATGGTGCTCTTTAATAATTAAAGTCCTGTAAGAGGCAAACCCAAAATCAACAGTCATTTTCCAAAATACAACTTTCCAACATTTACAGAGCCTTCAAGTGGAGAAACGGAAGATCTTACTTTATGCTGAGAAGATTATAGCCCACATACTGGTGAGAAACTCAAATACGTCTTGGTAAACATTCCCTATATAAGCAACATTTTCCAGAGTCTTTCACTCTGTAAAAGCCCACTACAAGACAGCTAACATACCTAAAATATACTCCCAGCTCTCCAAGACTTGCTCACAAATCATCTTGTTTAAAAGAACACTCTCCAAGTACACTTCACAGAGTTTTCCATTTTGCCCTCTCAGGCAGCCTAGCAACATTGCTGGCAATAAATAATGCTGCAAAGGAAATTCTGTGTCAACTAGGAGGGTCAAAAAAAACGACAGAAGAAAATGTACAAAAAAGTGTAATTTATTGTCCCTTAGTATCTGCTTTTATCTGGATCCTTTTGAGAACAAATTAACAGGTCCTGCCTATCTCCATATGCTTCTTTATGTGGAACATCATGGTTCTGAAGGTATGTGTTCATTCAGTCCATAGTAACAAATGTATATTTATTATGCATGGAGAATATGATTATATGTTGATGATACTTTTATAGTATGACAAATCACTGAAAGAAACAAAGAAATATTTTAAAAGCCAGGAGTGGGTTTTTTTGATTTGTTTGGTTAGGGTTTTTTCTACAGAAAGCAGCTCAGTCCCAGTGTTTCATGTATACTCTTCAGGTCATAAAAACTACTGCTTTCAAAATGTAGATAATCCCCATATGCTTAATGAAATCACCCTTAAAAGGTCAATAATGAATTTATTTCGGTTTTTAAAAATTAATATTTTAGTGTAAAAACTGGGATAAAAGTGAACTTTATTCTGAATAAAGCTCCTTTTTTTCTTGGATATAGCCTGTGTATTTATGTACGTCGGTATATAAAGGACTTGGTCAATTCAGCTGTAAATCCAGTCAAATATTTGAACTAAGTTCTCAATAAATATATAGAATACTAAAATCAGATCTGTATTTAGGGTGTATAAAATCAGTATTGAAAAAAGTATTTTCCCCTCAATTAGCTGTGAACATATATAAACCAAACAAAAATTCTGGTCTAGTTACTTTGTTTTCTAAAATAGCTTTCCTTTTAATTGAAAATGTAATACTGATATAATTTCTATACTAACAAGAAGGTAAAACAATAATTGTATGCTTAACCAGAACTTTACATTCAATTCAATTGTCTTAAGACAAGATCAAAGTATTGTGGAAACATGGCTTTTATGACAGAAGAAAAGACATATCTGTATTTAAAAATGTGGATTATATATGTTAGAATCACAGCTCAGAATAGCTGAAAAAGTTAATGGGATTGTATGGATTTACACCCATTTGGGATCTGCATCTGAACAGTGTCGGTGCGGGGAAGCGATCATATACTTGAGCCAGACACCAGCAACAATTGCAGAGATAACATTTTCCTGGTTGCAAGGGGGAGCTTTAATCATACAAGACTCATCTATGGTGTTTTGTTAGTAACCAGTAGTCTTACTTGGTTCTTTTAGGCACTTAGCATATTTCTGTAAAACTGTTAACATATGAAATTAATATACAGAGGAAATGCCAATACAAATCAAGCAGAAAGAACTATTGTGATCATCAAACTTATGAAATGGCTTTAAAAGTCATAAAACTGTATAAAATCCCTTCAATAATTCCTCATTTCTTTCATTTGTCATCTGGTTTCTGGGGCTTAAGAGAATGTTCAACTTCTTTTATTTTTTTTTTTTTTTAATAGATTAGTTTTAGAAATGTTTTTGGTTTTTTCCATAATGAAGTCTGCCATCCTCAAACAGATCCTTCCAAGATCATGATAATTAAGAGGGAAAATAGAACATGTTGACAACAATTGCTTGTAGGTGCCCCCAGTCAGTTTAATTGAGTTCTATGACAAGGTTGTTGAATAGGAAAAGATAACCAGAAAAATATTTTTATTATGGAGAAGGATATCAGCCATGCTCACAAAAGGCATTGTAAGTGATAAGCAAAGCTTGCTCATTGAAATATATGTTAATGTCTCCTCTCCTTAATAATTCAACATCAAAAATTATTTTAGCAGCTATAGGAATTAAACTTCTAGCTTTAAAACACATGTGAGGCTTTTATTAAACCAGATGAGTTAGAGATACTGTAAGAAAATTAGCCTAGATAATTTACTGCTTTAACTTCCATAAATAAGGAGCTTTGAACAAAACAAATCAGTTTGATTCTGCAGAAATTTTCTACTGTGGCTCAGTATTTCAGATTAATTTTTCTTCTTGGAAATTGCATCAAAATGAACCAGATGACTATGGGAGAGAGAGGCTAATTCAAAACATAATTTTTGCCTATATTAGAAAAGAAAACCTTTCAGCCACTCAGCTGAGAAGTTTCAGTAGGATTACTCTCTGGACCAACCTGCTGAGACCGGCCATCTCATAAGCATTTTTCCAAACCTGCCCAATATATCAAGACTTTGAAAAAAATCTTGCTCTATGAGAGGTCAGTGCAGACTCCTTAAATTTGGCAGACACATCCCGTTTATACCTTTTGCTTCACTGTACATCCTTCCTTTTGCCTCATTTGCCATCCTTCATCTTGTTGCTGCAAAGCAACCACTGCCTGAAAAGGGCTGTCCTGAGTTTAGAAGCTCTCCCTGAGTGTTTCAATGGCACTCCTCTGCAAATGCAAGGGGGAATAATGCCTCTTGCATTTGTTTTGGGATTCAAGGTGTCTGGGGGCACTCCTTAACCTGCCACAGGTGTGGTGGCTGTGGTCCATGAACCCTGTCATTCTGCCCCTCCTTTGCTTTACCCTTGTACCACAGGACTGACAAGTCTGTCACACCTTGTCCCTTGCCTGCTGCACGCATAGATAAATAACGTGTTTTTAAGGAAGTTTAAGTTAAGGGTTTATATGTAATCTCCACATAAACATCTGGAAGCAGATGTTTAGGATCCCTTAAAACTGAGTGTGTATGGCTGTGGGAGCAGGCAACTGGGGTCCTACAAGCATGTGTCCAAAAGCAGAAGAGGCCTGTATGCACACACCCTGTCTCTGCTTTGAGGTAAACTGGGAGGGCCACTGAGAAGGCTGGTCAGAGAGGTAACAGCAGCTCCTTTCTGGGTGTCCTCAGCATCAGACAGCCCTTTGGGCCCAGAATGAAAATACAGGGTAGTCCAGAACTTTATTAGAAGGGGGAATATCTTTTAGTAAACCATATATTAACATGGAAAACAAAAATCAAACAAAACAAAGAAAATTTTCAGCTTTCCAAGAACTTCTACATGTCTGATAAAAAGGTAATAGATTTCCAGTACAGGTTGGAAAGAATTGTGCTAATTTGATGATTTTAATCCATAACATAGTTTGAGGGGAAAAGAGTAGTGTTCTTACCTCTCCCTACACAGTCTACATTTTATAGAACTTTGACTAAAACTCAGTATATAACACGCTGTGCATTTGAAATATGTTTATATGAGGCTCCCACAGAACAGGAGAGCATCACATAGTGGGGAACAGGGTATTTTTACACACATTTCAGAGGCAATGGCTGACAACTTCTGAGCATATAGGTGAATGGTTTTCACCCAGGTGTTGTCCTGCAAACAGAGCAAGCTGTCCCATACAAAATCAGACAAGGGAGTTTCCAGCTATAGCATCCTTTTTTTCCCCTTCTCTGCTTTTCCTGTGGTATTGAGAGACCAAGGGCAGCAATAGGCTCTTTACACCCAGCCGACTTCAAAACAGTTTCTATCTCAGATTACCAGAGTCTGCAGAATTCAGCTGTTTTGAGAGCAGTCAGAGGTCACTGCAAATCAGCAGTCTTTGAAAAGTAACCTGTCAAGGCATCCACTTCTCATGGCTTACCACATCTATCTAAACATATCTATACACAAAATGGATGACGTCTCCTGCTGCCCTTTCGAATGGTTTAGTGTAAGACCTCTCTGTTTTCACAGCCTTTGTACTGCTCTGATACACAGGGCCAGCCGGCAGTTCCAATTAAAAGAGCAGGGGAAAAAAAGAATGGGTAGATCTTCTTCCAGATGGCTTTGAAGCGGCATCAATCTGCTACAGAGATTCACAAGACCCCAGACAAGTAGTTAGATAAGCCAAGATTATGCATTAAGGCTAAAACCACAGCATTACATCAAATCCAAATGTTTTTTTCAGTATATTAATTACCACAGCAATTTGGCTGACTAGAAAAGGTGAAAGTGCAAACTTTAACTGAATAAAGTCAAGAGCAATAATAGCAAGTTTCAATACTTTCCCATTAATCCTGTTATATGCTAGTTCATCTTATCTTCATTATCCTCTAACACACCCAGCAATTGTGCACCTGTACACACCTGTCTAAGTGTGGTCTATTTGAGAGAAAGGCAGTGTAAAGAGCACAGGCCAGCGTGCTCTGCTACCACATGTAGCAGTTAAATAGCTGCACAGAATCATCCCTGTATTGGCTGCACCCTCTCCTGTCTCTCTATCCTCTCCAGATCAGTTGATGCCAATGCAGGAATGTCTCCTCTGTCACTGGATTTTACAGGTTACACCTCTAGCAGACTGAGAAATCAACAGTACCCTGCATCACCATCTGTTGAGATGGCTGTTCTTGCCATGGCCATAGATAGGCTAGAGTGAAAGTTTGTGAAATTCCCCTGCGTAGGACAAGTGTGAGGACACTAAAATGCTCCTGTGAAGACATTTTTATTTTTTTTTTTTTAAAAAGGAAGAAATGTTCCTGCTGGAATGACATGGTGCTGGGGCAATTGCTAACCATAACAGCTGAGTGGCTTTGGGAGAGCATAGCATGGATCACCCCATTCAAGCATTGCATTTCCTGCTCTCGTTTATACCACCAGAAAATTCTCTGTTCAGAAATAACACTGATTCTTTGTGACCATCAGCACTGGTCAGTGAAAACATGACCAGGGAATGTCAGGGCAGGAAGGAGGAATTTGCAGACCTGGGCACCTCCCAAACCATGTCTATACCCGCTGCTTCAGCGAGCGGCTGGGGAGAGCAGCGGCAACCACACAAGCAGTGGGAGCCCAAGAGACCCTGCCTGCCCCTGGGCTGCCCTCGGGGAGCCCAGGGGTGGAGTCTGATGCTGTGATCCCCCCGTGGTGAGGCCATTTCCCCACTCCATGCAGGCTGCTGCAGCCGCTAGGGAGTTCCTGCTCCAGCAGCGAGGGCAAGGGGTGAAGGGGGCTGCTTGCTTTTGTAAACACAGTTAACAAAATGTTGATATTATGCTTAGCTGTTGTCTCCTTGTCACTAGTCACTTGCAGTTATAGGCCCAGATGTTAAAAATGCCATCACAAGATAGAGCTGATGAACTCCGCTGTTACGGTCTTCTTAATTTTCGAGGGGTTCTGTAGCCTCATGAGACTGTGACTGAGTGTCTAGAGAGGGGAAGGGGATAGCTTTATGTTTTATTTGAACTTCAGTACATTGCATCAGTATGGGCAACTTATTTCATTTAAGACACCCTGGGGTACCCCCAAGGTATCCTCAAGATCATAGCTCTCCCCCAGGTCCTTGCTGTATGTTCCAGCCCTGTGGATATCCCATTTTCCCCAGGGCATTTCAAACGGGCTTGGACATCTGTGCTTCAGCAAGTTAGCTGAGTTTGCAATCTCCTCTTCTTGTCAGCAAGTTCTATCAAATGCTGGTGGTGTGGTTGCCTAGACACAACAACATTCACAGGGAAAAACTTAGTGATTTTATTGCAGAATACAAATAGAGTGTGATTGCCCTTGAAAGTATTGTCATTCTATTGTCTTGGATTTATAGTCTCTGCCTAAACTACAGGTGAGAAAAGTTGTCTTCTATAAAGCCACTGAAAGATGGGCATCTCCCATCAGGATGTTCTGACTCAGATATTGTAAAACATTTCTTTCTTCTTACTGATACCTTTGGAAAAAATTGAGACTCCAGATTATAAGACTGAGAATAGAAGGCCTCCTTTTAGGTGAGACTATAGATTATGTACTGTTTATTGCAGAGTAATTTAAAATCACTGAAGAAGTTTAGTCATTTAAAATCACATTAAGAAAAAAAAAAATTTTCCCAGAACCTAAATTAGACTAGAAGGAAAATACTTATTTTAAGCACTTCAAGAAGTGTTCTGTAGGTCTCATCAAAGCTAGTTTTAGGTCCTTGTCTAGGAAAAAATAGTTGGAAAAAATTTATAAACTGATAAATAAAAATGTGTTAAAGAAAGAAATGGTCATGTTTTCAGTTTAATTTAGTTGGATTTTGCATTTTTATCCAAAGGGTAAGTGATTCCAGATGAAATCTCATCAAAGACAGTCATTTAGTGAAAAGAGTAACAGAGTCAAAATTTCCCAGTATGAATGGAGCTTCATCATGAGATGAAAAAGAGAATCTCGACTCTGATCAAGTTCATCTACTGGACATTAGGCTGGATTCACAAGTCCTCCAGTTCCTCTTTGGTCTGCGTAGGCTCAAAGTGTCTCTAGAAAGCTATGAGGTTTGCTCCTTGTCTGTCTAATCTTTTGTCTCAACAGTGGAAGGCTTTGGATTAGCCACCCAAGATGTAGCTGAAGGTTAGTTTTCCAGCTCCAATCTTGGGAACCCTGGTTTACAATGCTACCGCTCAGATACCCACAGCCATTCAACAGACTGAGACATGGTTTTGTGAAGGACATCTGTGACAATCACTGTTTGTGTTCAATGCTAAAAAATATAAGGAACTATGTGAATATTATTCTCAAGAAATGATTTTTTTTATATAAATAGCAGTAAGAATCTATTCATGGTACATGTACAGGTCAACTAAGTCATCACAGGCTACAGAGGGAACCTTCTCCCAGGTCCTGTTCCTGGACTAGTACCAATTTCACACCCAGGAGATGCTGCCTCCAAAAAGCCAACACTGACAGATATATTGGCACTTCAGCATTGACAGGATTTCAATACTCTCCAGATGGACTATTTTCATCCCAGACTAACAGTATGTGTTTGAGAATTAAAGAGATCAAGATAGGCTTACCACCTGTGCTGCTCCACCCGGTTTTGAGACTCATAGAAGGCCATCAGCAAGTGTCAGTGTGCTCCTATGTCAGGGCACGCAAGGCTGTAGCTGTTTCGTGTCTTTGAAGACAGATCTGTCTTCCTTTGTTCTACCATCTTCTTGCTTAATCATCCATATGTGAGAAGGGAGATATTATGAAGATACAAGTAAGAAAGTAAAAGCTATGGCCTGTGTTATTCAAGAAGTCAGACTGGGTGATGTAGTGGCCCCTCCTGGCCCTGAAATCTGAAGTCTCTCCTGACTGACACCACCAATTCACTTGCTGGAAATGCCTCTGGGCCCAGGCAGTTGGTTCATCTTTTACACTGTTCTGCATTAACTGACAATAACGAGAGTATGCATGGTCTCCACTAGATCATGTGTTTTAAGACAACTTCAGAGTAATCATAGCAGTATGGATGTCATCAGCCTACAGACTCACTGTCAAAAATTAAATGAGACCAACTTTATGCCATTTTGCCTCATGTTCAGTTCCTGATTTTCTGGATGAACCTTTCCTTCTGTAAATGAGTCATCTTCCATAATAAGTTGAAGGTACAAACGCTCATATGTATCTACGCAAGATTCAGCCTGACAGAAAAGTCACTAAGCTCTCTAATAACTTATTTTTAACCTAAAATGCCAGATATCATGTTTTGCAAGCATAAAGTGATGCTAAATTGAATGCAAATGGTAAGAAATAGAGTATCTTCTAATCCTTCTGCATCAAGTTCCCCATTGTCATATTTACTACACTCCACCAGGAGTAACTTTTCTCAGGGAAATATTTGCAGCATGGGAAATATCCTTAGCAGGATGAGATTGTCTGCAGTGGCCAACCTTGCTCCTGCATAATACTCTGTGTAATGTCCCTATCACCAAATATCTGCCAGACAGGGCATCGTGGCTATTCTCTATTTCATACAGGGAATATGGAGAACATGAAATTAAAGTAGAGCTGCCTTCAGGCTAGTTTCTGACTTGCATGGATGGTTAGTTTTCTAGGTGGAACTAGAGAAATGGAAAGGAGGACTGTGATAGATTTATATATATATATATATATATATATAGAGAGAGAGAGAGAGAGAGAGAGAGAGAGAGAGAGATGATAGATATAAAAGAAATAACACTCATCAGCCAATGCATTTTGTTACAAAGCGTGTACAACACTTCTTCTACCTGTACTGTATACTTTCAGTACTCTGAAGGAAAGGCCAAAAGGGGAGTAATAAAAACACTCTTGGGTACTAAGAAATTGGCTCATAAAATAAGTACAGTAACAATGTCAATTATTAGCGTTACAGTACAAGATAAATATAAATGGACTATATCCTCAAACTAGCAAAATGTGGGGGAATCAATCTCAATAAAAAGAACTGATAGGGTAAGCTATTTGAGAAGCAGATAGCAGCCTGTCTGGCTTAGAAACATTAGCCTGCGCTTCTCCATAGTGATTGATGTCTTCTCCCGCCAGATGACACTGAACTTCACAGAGAGTGAGGCTTGGAGGGAGGTATTTGTAATGCCTGTCTGCAATCTCCAGAAACGTTATGACTTCTGTGAAGGATAAATGCACAAATATGTGTATTTCTGCAAGAAGACAGTCTCTGCTAAAACAGAAATTAAACATATTCACAAGACAGTGAGTTATTATAGAAACCTGACCAGGTATTTCTCAAAGTGGCTGTTATCACCTTCTGCTGACAGTGCCACACTCAGTAAGCCAATCTCCAAACCCATAGTGGGAAGTACCGATCTTATCACAGCACAAAAGTGTGAGAATTCAGATTTTTTTTCCTAATCTCTTTCCTCTGGGAAAATTAAAATGGCTTTTCATTTACTTTTAAACAATGATCATATTTTTGAAGGGAGAGTCAAAGGTGGAGTTATACCAAAGTGGATTTCATTGCAGGTCAGCTTTGCCCACCTAGGCTGCTATGACACTTCACTGATCTCGTCACTCAAACATGCCTTTTATCACCTCCTCAGCCAGACTGCCACTCATAGGCTGGCTGTGGTTTCTTTTCCACTTGACCTGATGTGGAACAGCTTGAAAGATGACTAGCCCGAGTGCAGCATGGGACACAAATACCCAGTGGGAGACCTGTTGAAAAATGGCATGAGTCACCTCATTTCTTGTTCCTTGTGACATAGTGAAAACTCCCTAAGCTTCTGCTTGAGTTCACATCCTGGTTATAATTTCCTAATCACTTCAGGGTGATGTCATGGGTAAAAAATGCATGAGTGACGGAAAATAAATTGAAGGCTAGGCTGTTTCTTGCAGCATTACTACATTACTGCAGAGGGAGAGGGAACACAGAGGGGTTTTTATTTTATCACTTATGGCATCCTTATTTCTCAAGACAGGAAAGTCAGCTTTTCCACAGCATCCTGCTATGCTGTTCTCCTTAAAGACATTAAAATACACCTAGAAGTGTACCCTCTGGGCTTGTCTCCTGAACCCTTCCCTAGCTCCCAAGGTCCTTGGAATAGAGAGATTCATTATCCAACATCCCAATGCTGCAAGAAAATGGTCACCACAGGCTCAACTCAAATAGTTCTTTGCCCAATGCAGCTATTAAAAACCAATTTGTTAAATAGTATGACTAGGAAAATGCTTAAACAGGTCAGTTGTTCTAATTGTTTGGTGGGTGGGGGGGAAGGAGGAATATGCTTTAAAGACAGTACATTAAGCACATAAGATCTGATTTTAACCAGATGGCTTTTCAGTCTCAGGTAATTGTTACAATCAAGGCAGTATCTTTCTAAGGCACCTCAAGGACAATTTCTGTTCCAAGCACTACCAAATTATGTAGAAACAGAAGGCTCTATCCATGGCAGGTGAGATTCACAACCCTTTTGCGTCATTACTAAGACCACTAAGTGTAATGCTATGCTGACTTAAGGGAAGTATAACGATGACAATTATGATTTAAGAACATAACCTTAATTATATTAAAATAAAATAATAATAACATCATTAACAAAGAACCACTTCTGAAGAGCAATTTTCATTCAGAACCAATTTGCCTGTTCTGGGCAAAAGTCCATCCTAATCATATTGAGAGTCAATACATTACTCTGACTGGAGGCAAAGGCACATCATTTCTTGACAGCTTTTGCAGATGCTCTGCTCTTTTGCAAAAAAAGCCCTTCAGGGTTTGGATGGGGTGGTTTGCAAAAGGGTTTCATGTCACGGCTACTAGATAAAGTATAAATTCCCTCCATGGAAAATGCTGTCATCCTCTATAGCAGTCTAGTTCCCCTTTTATGCATGAAATGTATCTCTAACTTGATAGGAAACAGTCAATGGCTTGAGGGAGTGCCCTGTATGTGGCAGAAGCTTTCCATTTTCTGTGTTGCATTTTTAAAGCTCTGCAAACATTTTACCACAGGGCTCTGGAACATGAAGTGGATTTGTGGTTTCACCGGGTTTGTTATTTCAACCACTTACAGCAAGGCTAAACAAAGTCAACAGTGTCTTCCTTTAAGAAGAAAACTCTAATCAGACCCACGGTTTAGTGTATGCCATTTCTACAGACTAACAGTCTAAAAAAAGCAGCTACAGGGGAAAAACAAGAGTTTCATCTTGTCTGTAGACAGCTGTCTGTGCAGACTATGGGGTGCTGGGCAGTGCTCTCCAGAGGTCCACCCTGTCCTCACACAAGGCTTGTGGCCACACTCAGAGGCAGACCACCAGACAGGGCAGACTTTGGTGTGACCTTCCAATCATTCCTGTGTCCTGATAGGAACTAAGTTTATTCAGAGCACATCACCATGCTGGCACATGCCTGTCACTACATGTCTCTATGTCTTAGCTCCCCAGGTCACACACACCAACAAGGTTGAGAGGTTTCTAAATAAGTTCCTCGTCTCTCCTCTCTCATCAGCTCTTCCTCTTCATTCTCCTTTTTCCCCCATTATATCAAGAATGTTTCATCAACATTTTGCATTAACATCAAGAATATTCTCTTTCACATTGTACCCTGGCCCTAGCTGTGGTAACAGAGTGGTAACAGCCTTGGCAAAGTGGCCCCAGAGGCAGATGTCATAGGCACTGGAACCCTGTGGCTTCCAACCTCAGCCAGACCCGAAGAGTCACTAAAATGCTAACTCCATCCTGAAAGCACATTTTCTAAGGCATAAGCTGCTTTCCAAATCAGGCAAGCCAGGTCCTGTTCCCAGTGCACAGAGACAGAAGAGTCTGGAGTCTCAGGGTGCAACATTTCTATGAGGAAAACAGGGAGTTCACATCTGTGACTACTCAACTATTTTGGTAATCAATCTCACACAGAATATAACAAATATAAACTTCAGCTCATCTTCATAGTACTCATCCTAGAAAACATATTTTCATTAAAAAACCTAAAATTGGAATTCTCTTTGGTAAGAACACTCTCAGAAGGTGGCAGAGCTAATGCTGAGACATGGCTTCAGCATGGCTTAACTTTTTGTGTTATGTGGATAATAAATTATTCTTTCTACTTTAGAACACAGATATATTTGCTAAATATATTCATATCCATTCAAGTCGCATACCACCCCAAGGCTCTTCAACATAACAAATATTTATGTTTTAAGTCACTTCTCCCAAGCTAGATTATATTGCTTTTATGCCTAGGCATGAACTAAAAGAGACCAAAATACTCTTAGAAAATAAAAGTTACAGGATACAGTAAGATTTTTGAAGTTTTATAAGTTTACAAAAAAAAAAAAAAGAAAACAGACTCAGGGTGGAAAAACATCTTGTTGATATAGTAGCCAAGTTAAACCAGATGCTGCAAGGGTAACTTACCATTAGAAGTCCCAGAGGTGGTTCTATTTACCAGGGAAGAGATGGAAGGGGTAAGGGAAATTAATATTAATTGGGTTTATTTAGCTTGGCCACTGGCCACTAAGTTCAGATAAAGTGCATTTCCCAGCCAACTCTCGTACATGCAAAGTTTTACCGAGTCAGATGTAACTTATGTGTTTTGTCACTTCAACACAAAAAGAAAGAAGTACAAACCCATACAAAGGAGTGGTTTCCCTGCTTCTTTTGGCCATATTAGATGCTTTCATTGTGCAAACATACCTGTTAGAAATATTTTTTTAACAATCTTGCCATTGGCCATTGAAAGTTAAAACTGCAAACATGGCACTTCTTTTCTGTAAATAAAGGATCTGAGGAAAAGCAAATTCACCAGAGACTTTAACACATGAGATCTAAGCTTCTTTTCAGTCCAGTATTTTTAAAACCTTCTATGATTGTTGAGGGATGAAGGCTTAAAGATGAAGTAGAATCCCATGACAAGAGCACTCACTGGGGCTTCCTTTGGACTCATGAACTGTTGCTGGGCTTGTGCACATTTCTTGTGGTCAAATAGACAAAGACAGGCTAGCTCCCATGAGATATTCTAGATCATGAGAAAGCTAGGCTAAAACCTTGACTTGCATGGCAGATGAGAAAATAAATTTCCACTACAGCAGAAGGATGGGATGGGATGGGATGGGATGGGATGGGATGGGATGGGATGGGATGGGATGGGATGGGATGGGTGTGGTGCTCATGATTCTACTGGCCCTGTAGCTGACATTAGTATCTTGTCTGCTGCATTAGTGCTTGCTCTAAATAAAAGATGAGTAACTTGCCTCCCAGCTTGGCCTGTAGACTGCTTACTAAGCTGTGTGCTGCCAAGCACAGCTTTGGAGGAGCTGCCTTTTTTTTTTTTTCTTTTAGTTTATGGAACTTATAGAGCAGTGACTCATGCAGGAACTTTCTTCCTTTCTCTTTAAATTGGCTTCTTGTCACTTTTATGGAACAGAATTTATTTGACAAAAAAAAACGCAAAAAACTCCACACTGGTGCCTTCATTACACTACATTTTATGTTATCTCCCAACTTAATTTTTCTGTGTCTTTTCTTGAAGTGTGGTGCCAGTGGAAAGCTGCATTTGTGACATAAAAGGCTTTTTAGGGGTGAG
Organism: Xenops minutus; assembly: GCA_035221455.1. Taxonomy (NCBI): domain Eukaryota; kingdom Metazoa; phylum Chordata; class Aves; order Passeriformes; family Furnariidae; genus Xenops; species Xenops minutus. Next base: position 32,025,911 of record JAWWEE010000074.1, read on the forward strand.
AAAGGCCCTATGTAAGAAAAAAAACCCCTGATGTTTGTTGTCTGAGAGCACTCTTGAGAAAATCTTGGCAAGAAACTTGCTCGCAGAGCAAGAGAAGATCAGGTCAAGCTGGAGTAGCATCCAAGCAGTAGTGGAATGAATGGGGTGAAGTTAAAACTCTGGCAAGCAGGGCTTCAGCACAGAGCTGCAGTACATTTACCCATGACAGTTTCTTTGCTTGTCACCTACTGGAGGAACCTTTTTCCTGTGCCATTTTCTGGAAGGGAGCAACCCAGCTGCCTCATTTACTCGGTGAATACATTTGGCATCCAAGAGTTGGATGACAAAGTTTCACTAGCTGCATTTGCCCAGGCAAGGGCACCTGGCTATCAGTCCAAGCCTGCTCCACATGGCCTTCTGCTGGTCTGTTTGTTGATCTGGCCATCAGTGTTATTATGTTCCAAATCATTGGGACCATGACTCACAATTTCCTTTCAAAAGGGAAGAAAAAAGGAAAACAAACTCCAGCAAGCTTGCTGGTCTTGTACTTGATGTACAAGCACTAAGCTGCCCTTTCCCAGGAAAAAGATATATCTTTCATGCATAGTTTTTGATCCTATTTTCAGTTAACAAAAGGCCGGATAATAAAACATCATGGTGGCTGGAAATGTCTAGCAGCTTTGCTGGCAGCATCAGCTACCCTCTGCCTTCCAGGGGCATCTTGGGCTCAAAACAGTCCATGGGGCTTGTTTGTAAAACATTTTCCACCTAAAACTTTCCCAGCATGAAGCCACTGTTTTCAAAGCAGGAAGGAAGAAAGAAGAGGTCTAAACTTAAGTTCTTGTGCTCTTGATTGGATGTCTGAGTAGATGTATGACTTTCTGAGTGGACACGACTAACCAAGCTTCCAGATCCAGTGAGATCTGTTCAGTCTAAGAAGCCCACCTTTTAATCCAGGGATCTGGAGGTAGCTAGAGTTGACAGGGAGTTGGCCATCTCCTAGGAACGAGATGATGGATGTGACTTGGAGAAAGTGGCTAGTCCAGGCCAAAACCAGGGAACAGATTATGACTAAGAAAACTCCTGCTGAGGCAGGAAGCAGCAGACCTGCTGGAAATCATGCTTTCCAGCTTTTGCCATGGTAGTCGCCAGCTGTCCCAAGGCTTTCACTGAAAGGCAGTGGGCTTACCGTAGTGTCCCTCCACAATGCCACTGAAACCTCACTCCTCTTCCCACTCTATCTCTATCCTCATTGCACCTCCTCAGCTGGGACTCTGTTCATGTCTCAGAAAGGGCACAAGGAGGACAATCTGACAGATGTCACTGTTCATGAGGGGAAGGGCAGCAAAGCACAGTGGTTTTAGTTGTCTCAGTCTAATTGCAGGTACCCAGGTGCCTGATGCACAGACCACATCAGCATACTCATTTCACAGGTGTGACGTGGAAATGCCAATGAGAAATGATTGTGCCCAGGTCATGTGGAGTGAGGGGACAAGGTGAACACATCCCATGCTGCAGCTACCAGCCATGACATGGGAAATGGGCACTCTTACCTAGTCTTCCCTGTCCCCAGAAAATTGCAATCAACAGCAGTACCAGCCTGGCACCTTTCACTCTCCTGACTCCTCAGGTTCAGCAAGAAATTTAAGCACATGCTCATTGCTAAACATGGTAACTGAAACCAATTGGGCTGTCCCTGTGCTTCCAGTTAGGTATGACTTCCTCCAAAACTCTGTTGAAAAATGTATTTCACACTAGAAAAGAAAATGTCTGTACCAATATACAACAAGGATGCAAACTGCTGCACATTAATCCTAGCCAGACTGCTTCCTCCTGCCTACTGAAAAAGAGCTATTCAAAGCACCAGGTTCAATAAGTTGTCTGTAACTCACACATAGCTCAGTATTTTACCCTGAGATCACATCCACAAAATGAGCGCAAGAAGAAAAGAAAAAAAAAAAAAAAGGAAAGGGAATTTGCATCCCACTGCATTCATCCAAATCTTTGCCAGCATCTCTAAAGAGAAGAGTTTGTTAAACAGAAATTTAAGTGACTAGGAAATTGGTTTGGAGAAAAATAGAGGATCTTCTTTCCTGTCTTTGGACAGTGTCCTGTAGGGGCCTGTGACACAGTAGAGGTTTCAGAGGCACTGCCTGAGGATTTACAGAAAAGGAAAACAGCAATCTCTTCACTGAGCCTACAAGAGAGACAGTAGAAGGATTTATTACTCCACTGTATACACTGCTTGTAAGTAGTTTGTCTTTCTCCCTCTGTTTATTTGTCTCTTTTACTGTCCCTAATGAAGATTCCCAATGCTATCAAGTCTAAATTACATTTTATGTTTCTTATGTTTATTCTGCTGATATCTTCTCTTTTCTGGTACTTTCGGCTGCTGAGATGCGTTTGACCTGCTGTTGGGAGGAGATACAGCTGCTAACTGCATTCTTCACTCCATCTGTTTTCACTGGTTGGTATAACTCCACTAAAACCAGCGAGACAGCACTCATTTCAAACTGGTACTGCGTAGTTTAGAATCAGGACTAAAAACTGGACAATTAGGATTTTTGTAAATAATTGAAAATCTACCACCCAAGTTTGTCTGTGGCACTTTATAGTCTTCTGGAAAGTACTAAGCTTTATATAGACATAATTTCATGAAGACTTGGAATTCTGCCTATAAAAGCCCTTGGTGCAGGTTTGCAGGCAAACACTGCACTTTGGTATACAGCCAGCTCACAAAATCCAGCCCCTGCATCATCTTTGCACTAGGTGAGAAAGGGGCAGAGTAGGTCTGTAAAAGAATGTTTCTGGAGCTTCTCTGGATGCTCAAACCTGATGTGAGAGTTTCCGTGAGAGAAGACACTTCACAAAGCCAGCAGTGAACAATCCACAAGTTTCTTCAAAGTCAGCAGGACCTCACAGGGCAGTGTCTGTCCCTGCCTGGATGGCGGCTGTCTTGCTTCCCTCAGTTTTATGGGTTCTAATCTATTTCCATCCCTTACCCTGTTTTATGGTTGTTGTTGATAAATTAGTCTCTTTTTTGAAAGTGTCACAGTTTAAAGAGCACACAACTGTCAACCAGAGCCCACTGTTCTGCAGGCTTGTCCACTCCATGACCTCATGTAGCATAAAATAGAAATTAGAATTATTTTAGGACTTGAAAACACACATGCAGACATTCCTTCAGAGACTCGTGCAAGATCAGAGTGATTGGTTTTTTTGCTCAGCATCCCACCCCCCACAGTGCTCGCTCGCTGTGGCCTCTGCTCATATCGCCAGCACATGTGCACACACGCGGAAATGTGGCAAGGGGCAGGTAATTAGCCTTTTTGGAGAGGACATGCCTTTCTCCTGAGAGCAAAACAAGAGGTCTGAGGGCAGGAGGAGAGCAGATGTAAGCTATCAAGGAGGGAAGCTCACAGACAGGACAGGAGGGGTAACATCTGACCAGCCTAATGCTGGAAAGACTGGTACTTGCTTCATCTGAGAATAACAAAAAGCCAAATAAAACTGATGGATCAACTGAACTGTCATCAACAGAAAACTTTTCAGATCATATAAACTATTTGAATGTCTCACTCATCAACACAAAACTTTTCAGATCAAATAGGCTATCCGAATGTCTCACTGAGACAGGATTTCTGGTGTATGTGCTGTTCTGCTCTGTTCATGCCATGTAATATCCCAAAAACAGTCCCCTCCAGGGTGCTTTGGTGGGGTTCGGAGACGCGGGACCTTGAAAGGGATGAAGGCTCACTGGGCACTTATAGAACAAACCAAAAGCACAACTCAAAGCACTTCCAAACACACTCACCCCAAGCTGCAGTCTTGTCACACAGGGATGGCCCTGTCAATTGTTGACAGGTCTTTCCAAGCCTGTTCACCTATTCCTAATGAAAACAGTAAGCTGAGGACAGTAGGTAGCTGTATAACACAACCATTTCTTTCTCTTTCCCCCTACAGGTTTAGCGCTTGTGCTGAGTGTTGAAAAATCAGTCATTAACAGCCAGGAAATGACTTTGCCATCAATCAGAATATTGCTCAGCCATGTTTCAGCTTTTTCCCCCTTTCTCTGTGTAATTATTCTCATCCTCTGCTGATTACAGTTTATAATAGCTATAACTCTCTCAAAATCAATCATTACTTGACTTAACCACAGGGTTACCAGTAGAAACATGAAAGAACACAGGTATTCTGGACTGCTTTTTAATTATTATTCTTATTTAACAACACACAAACTTCTGGGTAGATCACATTTAACCTTCCTCTTGGAAGTATTAAGCATAAATTATTTTATTTTAATTTTGTCTTAAATCATTAAGTGTTTGATTACATGGCCATTCAAGCCTCACCAGGTGTTTTGATATGTTACTAGTGTGTTATTTTAACAGGTAATCTCAATGGTTATCCTAAATTAAACCACTGTAAAAGGACAAATGTGTCTTGTTTGCCAGCACAGATTCAGCAATCAAAGTAAACCCAAGTACTTGATTTTTTTTTGTTAGGATTATAGGGTAAACAGTTAAATCTTCAAAGGCTGGCTTACAGTCCTATAAGGCAGATTCTGAGTTCACTAAATTAAAAACAATACTAGATTAAAAAATCACATTTTCTTGAAGAGGGTGGAAATTTGTAGCCCATCACATACAATCATTTTCCTACTGCAGCTGAACTGTGGGTATCTGTTATTCCACTTGCACTGTTAACTTGAAACCACTTTGCCTCTAATTATTTTCTCTTGCCCATATATTCAGTAAGTTTTCCTTACTGATTATGTGGTTCTCTCATGCAAAAAAAGCAAATATTTTAAAAAATTAAGGAATAATTATGGGGATTAACCAAAACTGGAAAATGGAGTGAAGAGCAGGTGTAGAGTCTGAATTGACTTTTAAGCTAAAATACAGCCTTAATTTAAAATAGTGGGTGGGTTTGTTTGTTTGTTTGGTTTTTTTTAATTTTGGTCAAGGAAAAGTGTTGTATAAAATCATACCACTAGACAGAGAATAGGAACTACATGAGCATTCTCTGTATAAGAGTATGGCATAGAAACACACAAAGGAAACTCTTTTCCACACAAAACTTTGTGATCCTGCAATTTTAAATATATATGCCTGCACAAAACCTATTTAGACTTTTTTTTTGTGCACTATTTACATATCACTTTCCATGTGCATTGTCCATGTCAAATGTCTGGCTTCCCTTTGTTTACCAACTTGCAACCAGCAATATATTATTGTTGGCTTTGACCTGACGAACAGGACATCTGCATGCTTTGCTTACAAGGGCAAATCTGGGGGAAAACTCACAGCAATTAACATAAAAATAAGGCATATCCATAAACTGTGCCCTTTGTAACTATCTGCTCTGGTGTATCAAGGCAGAGCACATCCATTACTGGAGACAGTTTTCCAGTCTGATATTAAATAGCTAATTATACTGGATCTCATGCTGCCCTGCACCACCTCAGATTAGTTCATAAGATTTGTAGGAAATTTTGGAACAAGAACTAAAAGAAAGAGTTCCTGTTTTATCCACCCTTTTTTTGTCATCACTGGATCTTGCATTTCACTAAAACCTCTGTCTCCCTTCAACTGCACTGAATAAGGGTGCAGCAGGGAAGCATCTGTTGAAGCTGATCTGCCAAAAAAACACAAAGGACCACAATTCTTTGCCAGATAGTGTGACCACAGGCCTAGCCATAAGTAAAAACCCACTTGGACTGCGCTTTTTCTCAGCCTGGCCTGGATTCTGGTTGGGTCACTGAGGCTTCCTACCAAACCCACGAAGGAGGACGATGGTGCTTGGCAATCCCTGTCTCTTGCAAGGAGCTCTAACACAGCCCACGGGTGTCTCAGTCACATGAGAAATGGTTTGTAGGCTCGGGGCCCCAGGGGCCATTACTTCAAAGTCGCACAACCATCATGTAGCTGCACGAAGCACCTCCTGCTGTGTCTGTGCCTTTCAAGAAACAAAGCTGTGTTGTGAACTATTGGCGATGTTAATAGCTTTCTTCCCTCTAGAGATTTGCTCCTGCTTTGGCCCCAAATATTTCAAAATAGTTGAAGCTGGCAGTAAGAGCCATGGGAAGAAAAATGTTAATGCATGTTAATTTCTGGTTTAGACATGATGAGAATTTCATTCTCTTCATTAAAATTCTCTCGTGCCATTGGGATTCTCATGGACTATAACTTACACCGCTATTCTGTGAGAGATCATATATACAGGCTGATGTCTTTAAATAGTTTTGTTTTCCTCTCACTTAAGTTATCATTCTCCTGATACATAACATGATCTCCTTCCAGTTAGATGGTGGCATGTCTATCTAGGAATTTCAGGGCCTGTTTTTAATTTCCTATAACAAGACTGAAGTTATCACAAATTGCAGCATCATGTTTACTCATTGTGAAATGGAGACACAGTGAAAGTTTTGCAGAGGAACCTACTACTACCGAAGGGAAAAATACAATGCAAAAGCAAGCTGGGATTCAGGCTGACATGAAGGTGAGTTAAGTGGGCATAGAAGAGCATTTGTGTACTCCACAGAACCAAAAAAATAATCCCATCTAAGTGTTCTAAAAGAATGCCAGAGGAGAACAAAGAGACTCAGTTGGTGGACAATCAGACATGTTGTTAAATGCCTATTAAAAATATCCCATCTGTGGGAAGCTATGAAGTTTTGCCACTCAGATACAACAGCTATATATGCTTATGCTTTGCTTAGTCAGAGTGGAAAACTTGCGTTTAACGTCAGAAGATATAAAATCCTCATAACACAGAACTGTGTGGTCTCTCCTTAACTGTCTTAATCACTGTAGACCATAGCAACTGGTTTCCAAACATACAAATAGAGCTCTTAGATATCTAGAGATAGAGAAGACAGAGACATCAAGGATTCAGAGTAAAAGACTGCAGAGATTAATGTTCCTTCCCACTCTGCAGAGTACTTTTATTCAGCTGTGATCTCTAAGATAAAGATGGAGACAGACATGCAGTGCTTTTTCCACTGAGAAACCATTTCAGGAGCACTGCACTCCCTGTGCCATGAAAAGCACTTCTTAGACTGTGAGCAGAATGACACTGGAGTGGTGGGAAATGGGAAATAGAGAAAAATCAGGAACATACTCATTCTCTGGCAAAAAGGAAGCACACTGCAAGTACAAGTAGGTGACCTGTTAACCAGGCTTTTGACTTTAACAGTCTGAAACCAAACACCATTCATCCAGGGTAAATAAGAAGGCCAGAGGGCTACCATGCTCAACTGAATACGGAACTGACATCAACACAAAAGTGCTTAGTAGCACACCAGGGCAAGGGATGCATTAAAATTTCTCAGGAGACATAATGGGTCAACTTAGTAGAGGAAGCATAAATATGAATGCCACAAGGACAACTCCCAAATATATGTGAATGAAGTTTGAGGTGGGGTGTGTATTTCCACTGTCTGTTTACTTACCAAATATTTTAAAACAGAGCACCAGACCACCAGTAGACATAGTCAAGTGTCGTTCTACTGAATGGTTCTGGTGACCATTGTTTGTTTTGAAAAAAACATACTCCATCTTACCAGACCTGCTGCTGTGAGTATGGTATAGTGTTAGACTTCAGCATCAGCCTTTCCCAGGCAATGGAGCCAACTGGAGAAACAATATTTATCCTGAGAAGTCACCTAAAGGCTTCCAAAGGACAGCATGAAGACCTGTATCTGGACTGTGCATTCATTAGGGAAGAAGCATGAAGCATATGGAGCAACAGGATAAGGTGTGCACAGTAATATTAATTTTGTACCAGACAGAACTGGTACACAAGAACTCAATTTCATTGCTAGATATGAGGAAGAGGAAAGCTCAGCAAACTGGAAGGTCAGTGTTGTTCAAATCACCATGCAAGATGCGTAATAATCACAAAACATAGTAACCTCATTGATTCACACTGCATAGCATCACCATGAGCAGATCCCATGGGAAGCACTTTTTCCCTGTTTTCTGCCTTGCGAGGAGACATTGTTCACCCTACATAAGCTTGACCTATGTGACTTAGTACAAAGAATAACCAAATACACCTCTCATTCCACAACTCTCTTTCACCACCTCCACTGTCACTGTATACTCTGTATTTTAAGAAAAATACACATCATGCTGAGGTTTAAAATGCCATGTTGTATCTTACTGTGATGAACTCCATCAGTGCTGGGAGAAAGCTGACTCTTTCAGACTGAGAAGCTATGCTGAAAGCCTGAGAGGACAAGCCCAGGAGCTTGGTTATCAGTGTACAAAGCTGTCATCATGCAGAGCTGGACCATTGAATGATAGGGCATGGCTGTGAAAACATGAAAAATTTCCCTAAAAACCCTACCTAAAAAAAAAGGCAAATGAGTGGTTGCAATCACCCTACATTATTCCTTAAGTCACCTATTTGAAGTCACTTCTTTTTTTTCTAACTGCCCTAGGGTGCCACATATGTTCTCAAGTCTAGCTTTAGAGTGAGTGTGTTTTCATGCCAAGTGCTACAGACCACACAGAAGAAGCTGCAATTAATGGCATTTCAGTGTTCTGCATTGCTGATCTACTTAACAATCCATTTTCGAGGACATTTTAAAAGTTGTTTAGCTGACTGCCAAAAATGAGGATCATTAAAAATAGATTCACAGCTGTTTGGGAAAGCTGAGATATAATTTTGTCTTCATTATGCCTTATTGCAGATGTTATTGATTTAGTCTCACTGCATTTTGGTGGGCAATATCAATTCACGCTGTCTTTGACTTTGGAAACTGGGAAATCCATTTATTCTTAGAGCTTGCAGAATAGAAGAAGAGAAAATAACCATGAAGTAAATTTTGGAGAAATGCTCTTTGTGTGGCAGCACCATTGTGCAGGTGATCAGAGCTGATAAACTCATCAAAATATCCCAGCACAGTGAGCCTTAGATTGCAGCATAATGTTTACAAAATATGCCCTGAAAATAGCACTTGAATCTTCTATGAGAAGGGCCAACACTCTCAGACCCAACACTACAGATCAGAGGGTCAGAGAGAACAGAACACAGGAAAGTGTGGAAGTGATCATATCCTGCCTTTGTGATAGTAGTGCTCTTTTTTTGTTATTAATACACTATTGTCACTGCAAGATGGCACTATTCAGAATAAGAACTAACAGTGAAATATCACTAAAATATCGTTGACAAACACAGAAGAAAGTAATTTTCTACTCCAAGGAGCTTTCATGTAGTGAGGTTTTCACATGCAAATGCAGAAACTGGGTCTGTGTACATGAGGTTATATATATGTTTGTGTGTATGTGTATTTAGGATCAAATACTGGTCTTTGAGACATACATGGAGATTCAGCTCACTCTGCTATAATCAACTTGACCAGGAGGAGAAGACTAAATTCCCTGGTATGTACGAAGCCTTCAAGAATTCCTCCAACAGAAACGGTGTAAATAATTCTTGGAAGTTTAATAAAATGTATACATAAAAGCGCAAAAGAAAGGCATAAACAGAAAAATTGTAATAATAACTTAAGCACTGAATCATGCATTAAATAAACCTCTCAGTCACTCATTCTCAACAAGGACTGCACATACATGATTTTGATTATGCAATACTTTTAATCTTGTCTTTTTTGATAGAGAACAATCTGCAAATACATTTCCTCTGCCCAACCATTTATTTTAAACAGTTACGCTTCTTAACACACTCACACTGACTTTGGTGAGCCTTCTCACTCAGCCCAGCTTTAATGCTTTGTAGCCATTTTCAATGGAGTGAAAGGCAACTAATACTCTAATACTGCAGCCGTCTTCTTTATTGTGCTGAAGAGGACCTACGCCTGACCAGCATGTGGGTTGGGAAAGCAGCTGTGGCTTTGTTAGCCAGAACTCACTTCCCACATAGAGTACCACCCCAGGATGAATGAATCCCCCACAGACAATTGTCACCCACAGCATTTCTAAGGAGCTTTTTGTCTGCTTCCATCGCTTAATCCAACAGACTTGCTAGCCTAAAGTTAGCACTGTGCACACTGCTGATTTTTATCTTAGGAGTCAGTGTTCATCTTGGAAACTGTGATGTGAGGCAGGCTTGCTCCTTCCCTTCAAGACAGATCAATCTCCAGCAAACGAAAGGGACAGGCATTTTTCAGTGAAGAACACCTGGTTTTCTCATAATTACACCTGGTAATCTCATCAAAGATGATTTTTCTCCAGAACTGCTGAGAATGTTTAACATTTTGCAATCTTCATAAAGGGCTCAGGACTGTAAGTCCCACACTAGTATTAGCAATTCTTCAACCATAGTGGGTCTATGGGCGTGAGTAACTGCACACAAATGCAAGTAAAGGAATTTACAGATTGTCTCCTTGTGTCTTAAAAGGAATGCAAAGCTCTTTACAGACCACAATATATCTCACACCCACAGAAGGGTCTCTCTACAAAAGGACTTTACACATTGAAGCCTGAATTGGGTGCATCTCAGAAGAGCAGAGAGCTGAATGATCCCCTTGTGGCACTGAGCCCCCCGCTGCTACCAAGACTAGTAATCCAAAACCCATGCTTTGCTCATTTAATTCTTTATCCAACAGAGTGCTCATGCTGAACTTCAAGCATAGGAGTTCTGAAGGGAAAGAGAATGGTTTCTGTGCTTAGGTTTATGTGTTTTGCTACTCTGGACTTTGGCCAGCCAGTCTGTGTTAGGGCTATGTATGGCCTCAGGACATGCTATGAGCTGACAGAATTTAACATTGGCCAAAAGAGAATTGCACTTTTCTTTCTCATTGGTCCCATTCTTGGTCATACGATCTGCTGACTTGCCATGTGCTACTGCTGATGCTCATTGGACTAAAACCTGCATGGCAGAGGGGTGGAATGGCACAGTCAGGGGATGAGAACAGGCAGGTAGGAATGGATAGAAAAGGATAAAGGCCTTGTGTCTTCCATAGGTGTAAATCTTTCCCTGGACTTGTCTGTCTTTTGAATTGATGCTGGCATATTACTGTCATCTGAGGCATGGAGACAACTGAACATCAGGATGAGCACTTTCAGCATTTTTCCACCTAAAGATGTGAATTCTGACCAAACCACCACATCTGTATAGAAGAAACATTTGTGTTTCAGCCAAGATACATAAATGTGTAATGGAGAAGGGATATATAGAGCTATACTGTGTTTGCAGAAATGTAAGTCCTTTTGGGCTGCACAGCCTGCTTCCCTGTGCTTTGGCCAGGAACCTCAGTTGTATCAAATAAGGTGGACATAGCCTTTCTTTGTTGGCTGACACATAAAGGATCAAACCAGCACTTAAAATCATGAGTTGCTATTGCCTTAATCTGTAGCTCAAGGCTGTAACTGTATGTTTTTGCTGCAGATTGGTGAGCTGCTGAGCAGTGTCCTATTGTGCCTTGCTAGTGTCATCTTTCTAAGCCTCAACAGACAGTAGAAAAATGCTCATTACCCCTTACTCTGTCTTCGGCACATAAACCCCATTGTGCTGGCCATCTAGTCCTATTATTTACTGCTTTCTTGGTTTGCCTTTCACATTACCCTAAGCCTGTGAGCATCACGAGTGATGCTCAACACAGGCTATGGCCACTTTTGTTCCTTATTTGATTGTTGGATCTTGCCCTAGTTACTCAAATGTGTAAGCCTAAATGTGTGGCTCTTAGTAGCTCTGTGCAAGTATTTCCTAAGCACTTCTGTGCACTGTCCGGCATCATACAGCTGGACCACACTGACTTTCTCTTAAGGGAAATACCTATCTTTACGTTCAATTGCTATCTGATCTCTGGGGGCTCCACTGCAGTGTTCCCACACTGTCAGGCAGAGCTGCTTTCCTGCTTCTTTTGCATTAACAACATCTTGCCTCTTTTGACTCCCAGTTTCCCATTGTTTTGTGGGTACTCTGTGCCCAAATTCCCATTCAACACTGAACCAGTTTTGAGCTCTGCTGATGAAATCTGTGATCTGTTGTCTAAGTACAGAGTAATGACAGTCAGACCCTGCCAAGGGCACTGCAATGTCTCATTCCTACTCCAGGTCCTTCACACGGCATCATTTTTGCTTGGAAATGAAGTAAAAAATTAGTATGGCTATTAGGATGATGATTACTCAGGATCAGGTCCATAACTCATGATGCAGTCTAGTGCCTCCTTTTCTGTTCTTTTGTTCACTCCACACTCTTTGCACAGTACCAAATCTGCCCTTCTTAGGGCAGTCATGTCATGCCACTGGATCTTCTTTTGTCTGTCTGGTTTTGCTGTGGGTGAAAAGTATGGATACACCACATAGGAAAAGACCCTTTCTCTGACATTCAGACAAACTACAGTGCAAGTCTAAACAGATGAGCCCGTGGAAAGAATTAATTTTCAAATACATCCAGCTGGTTTAGAAAAGTTAAAATAAAGCAAATAATGACCTACAGTCCACTGATAATATTGACTACATCTTCAATGACTAAAATGGGAAATCTATCTGGAGTTCAATGCCATGATTCCTCACAAGACACTAGCTCTGAAGTTACTTAGCACTTTTTAAAAAACCTTCATCTTGTGTTCTCATCCCTCAGCTGATACAACTGACTCATCTGCTGCTGCATTTGCAGCTATTGATTGTCCCAGTCCAAATGTACTGAACATTTTACTGCCTCCAGTGCCCTGTTGTGTTTGATGCCTGATTTGACTGCCTAGCACTACCTTTTAGAAGGACTTTTAGGCACGATGGTAAATTGTGTTTTATTGCATAAAAGATTTGTGAAGCCTCACCAGAGAAAATGAGCAACATCATTTTCTCTCATTCTAGTCTAATGTTGAGTGTAGTCCACAATGGCTTATTCACTGCACTGCTTGTTGTCAGAAGGCATATTTCACTAACAGCCAAAGGCAAACTGGCAAAAATGTTCCCATCAAAGAAGCACAGGGAATGGGTCATTCTCAGCCCCGACGCTTCTCCTTTCTGTGTTCACATGACCTCTACTTACAAATGCTCTAGTCTGATAGCTTCAGAGCAATGATGCTGCTAGATTTCCTTTCCCAGTATCACCCTTTACCTCATGGTGCTGCACAAAGTAGCAATGTTTTATGGTATGTGCCTGGCTTAAACTATCTTTATGCTTTCTGTACCCACCTGGGGCTTCTGACTTAACTCCACCGTGTGGCAGCTGCCTTGCTGCTTTGCAGTACTCTGCTGCATGTGCACAGCATCTGGACATTTTCACTGATGAAGGCATTTCCTGAATGAGTCTGAGTGTGTCTCAGAAGGAGGATGGAGCTCAGCAGAGATTGCCAGATGCCCATATGATCTGACTTCAGTCTCCTCTGCTGTGTGTAGTCTGTGGTCAGTCTCATACCCCTTAGCAGCTGCCATAGCTTGGTACCATGCACCTAGCCTGGCTCTTACTCAGGTTTCCCCTTCTCTGGTGGTACAATTTTCATCCATGAAAGACAGCTGATGCTGAACTTACTACAGTCCTGCTTGTGCCCACTACCTGCCATGGGTAGAGAAAACTAAGTTAGTTTCCTGTGACCAGACAGGACATAGCATATGATTTATTTCACTGTCATGCTCTGTGCATGAGGATGAACACACCCAGCATCTCATGGATGTAATTGTTCTTCTTCTCCAGAGGAGCTGATATAACACTGCAGCTGATCCTAATCCAACTGACACCTGAGTGGCCTCTGAGCCCATGGGAGCTGAATGGTGGGCAACCCTCTCCTCTTTTTGCAGTCCCATGAAAGTCATGGTGCAGAGCTCCTCTTCTGCAGTGGATGTCTTGTCTGTCTTCTTGCTGCCTGAGTTGCTGCTTTTTTATTTCCTGGAAGAAGAGGTGCCCAGGGGTACAAAATGGTCCTGCTTCTCTCACCTCACATGGGACAGTCCTTAGGCGTGGATGGTTGGTCTCCATCCTGCCTGTGGTGAGGCTGCACATCCACCTGGTGTCCAAATGGTGAACTGAGGGTTTGGTTTCACTGCCCAGACCCTGCACAGTGAATGCTACCTGAATTCAACACTTATGTCTGCCGTGCAGGGAAGGTTCTTCAGCAGAGGTTTTGCTCCTTTCCCTGGGTAGATCAGCTGCCCTCTAATTGTAGGAAATCATTCTAAAAGACCAGTTATTTCTACTGCAGAAATACCATGTAGACAGGTCCCCTAAGCAATGGTGTCTCTAAACAGGGCGTTTCTGATGTAAAAGTGGCAAGGCAGAGTTTGGGCCCTGCACACACCCACTCCTTCAGCCCGCTTTCCTTCGTGTGAAAGAAGGACCTCTCCAGCTACTCTTCCCATGGTCGAAGTGGACATTAACTCTTTCTTACTCAGGGTTTGCTTCTGGCAACTGCATTTTCCTGACTTTTTGTTCTTGCCTTTCACTTGTACTTTTTAATTGTTGATCATCCTTTGCAGCATGAGGACTGAGACGGGGTAGATTTAGATTAGATACTGGGAAGAAATTCACTGTGAGGGTGGTGAGGCACTGGAACAGGCTGCCAAGAGAAGATGTGGATGCCCCATCCCTGGAAGTGTTCAAGGCCAGGTTGGATGGGGCTTTGAATACACTGGTCTAGTGGAAGGTGTCCCTTCCCATGGCAAGAGGGTTGCAACTAGATGATCTTTAAGGTCCCTTCCAACCCAAACCATACTATGATTCAATGATGACTCTGTGTCTGAGCTATATCCCTGATGTATTGAGGCTGTTCTAGCTTTAACTACATGGATTTTATTTTTTAACCCATTTGCAAACGTATTTACTTCTCTCATCCCCCATAATTAAAGTGACAGCAATCCTGTTTAATTCCTGCCATACGAATCCATGCTCGGCAGCTGGAATGACAGTGCTTTTTAGCTTCAGCTCAGATTAAAACCAAAGTCTCATTGCTGCCACTTTCAGAAACCCGGAGCCACAAAGATGAAGATAGTTAATAAAAATAATAACAAATATCCCTGGGGCTGGCACCTCTGCTATGTGGAAGGCAGGACCTCCAGAGGCATCAGAGGGGGACCCTCATGGCAGGGTGGCCCCAGGACAGAGGGACCCCCGGGGCAGGGTGACTCCTGGGCAGAGGGACCCCGGGGCACAGGGACTGCTGTAGCATAGGGACCTGTGGGACAAGGGGACCCTGGGGTGGAGGGACCCCCGGCACAGAGGGACCCCAGCACAGAGGGACCCCCAGCACAGAGGGACCCCCGGCACAGGGTGGCCCCAGCACAGAGGGACCCCCGGCACAGGGTGACCCCAGCACAGGGGGACCCCCGGCACGCGGTGACCCCAGCACAGAGGGACCCCCGGCACAGGGTGGCCCCAGCACAGAGGGACCCCCGGCACAGGGTGGCCCCGCGGGCTGGTGCTGCCACCTGGCGGCCGCCCGAGGGCGGGCGGCGGCCGCGCAGCCGGCGCCCCCTGGTGGCGGCGCTGCCCGGCCCGGCCTGGCCCGTCGCGGGGCGGCGCGGCTGAGCGGGGAGGAGAGGGGGGGGGAGAGGGGAGAGGGAGGAGAGGGTGAGAGGGAGGAGAGGGGGGAGAGGGGAGGGGGAGAGGGGAGAGAAGGGGGAACGGGCGGGGAGCGGCGCTGGCCGCGGGTAAAGAACCCTGTTGCGTCCGTGGCGAGCGCGTTACAAACCGGTAGTAAACAAACCAGCTCGGGAGAAGGTGTTTTTGTTTGTTTGATTTCCCTTTGGTTTGTCTGTTTCGTTGCGTTTTCCTTTCACAGAATCACAGAATCATCCAGGTTGGGGAAAACCCTCTGAGATGACTGAGTCCAAGCCATGACCGATCACCGCCTTGCCAACCAGCCCCTGGCACCAGGAGCCGTCCGCTCCCTCCCTGAGCAGCGCCGGGCACGGTGACTCCGCCAGCACCCTGGGCAGCGCATTCCAAAGTTAAACTACTTCTTCTGTTATGGAATCCCCCTGCTGTCCAACCTGATTCTTCCCTGGCGCGACTCGATGATACGTCCTCTTGTCCTGTCGCTTGGCCACAGCTCTCTTACAAATCTGCACGGGAATCATCACGGCTCCATCAGGACAGCTGGGCATGGCCACAGCGGCCAAGCTGGTTGTGGCTGAGCCGCTTTCTACCACTCATCCACAGTTGCTCTCGCACTTCTTTGTGGGGGTACTGAAGCACCTCGACACCCATCAGCCAATACTTGATTTCTTCAAGGCTGGTGGGATGTGCTCAGTGCGGGTGTGGGACAGGGACAGGGAAATCCTGGCACACTTTTGCACAAGGAGCACCATCTCCTGGGTGCTTGAGGGATGTCTGGTGGCATAACAAGATGCAACGTGTCCCCTGGGGAGGAGCAGGCACAACCTCTTTATGTTTCTCTTTCAGTCCACTGACCAGACAAATCCTGACTTTACACCAGTGGGGCAACAACTTTATGGAGTCCTGGCTCCAGTCCAGCCTTTCCATTAATTACATTCAGGCAAAGGATCTGCTTAAAAAAGCAGGTGTTATCTGTAGCCCAAGTTCTGTTGGGAAACAGCTTACCTCGAATGCTGACAAGCAGTGACAACCCCTATTATATCTGTGTTACAACACTGGTAATAAAACTGACCAGTAAATCAGCACAGGCAAGACAGGACCACTGAGGTACAGAGTAACTGATTAGGAGTTAGGCTGAAAGAAACCCCAAACCCAAGCCTGACTCAAGCCTCAGGCCAATTTGTGTCTCTAACATTTTATTGTTTTTGCAAATACAAACACGATAATTCCATCAGCATGGGAAGGAAACTCCATTTGGTTCCCGTCCCCACCAGAAAAGTTCTTGCTTGGACTGGAATTAATAAATGCATCATAAACTCTGCCTTCCCCTTTTCCCCTTTGACCCCCATATCACTCAACTTTTTGAGATACCACTGACCAAATGAGATTCTCAAAATGTATTGCAAAGGTGGGCAGGAGAATTACCACCTCCCTTGCCTGCAAAACAAAGCTACAGGCCTGGGGGCAAGGTTCTTTGGAGATCTGGGGAAAGCAAGAGGTAGGGAGATAAGAAATTTCAAGACTGAAAGTCCTTGGGGCTCAGAGCTCACTGATGAGTGGGAGGAGGAAGCAGCACAACAAGAGAGGGAGAGGAGAGAGATGAGAGAGTAGGGACACGATAAGGAAGCAGCATCTCTGTTTTGCTGACAGAGAAGTAGGGGATGGTGAGTGACTGACCAGGATCACAAAGGTAGCTCATGTTGGGCTGGAAATAGAACTCCGACCACGGGAGCAAGGTAGATAAGGAATAGGGAAAGGCAAGGGGAGGGAAGCACAAACAGCTGTGGCTTTTAAAAGTGGAAAAGCACTGGGAGCCTTGGGGCCTTCTCCAAACAGCTTGGGAGTCTGTCTCTTGCCAAAAGTACTAGTTGAAAGTACTGGCATTCTTATTTTGCTGCAAAGAGACTTGTGGACACGACTTGGCCTCTAAACTACAGCAAAAACCATGAAGGAAAACCAAAACTGACCCCAAGTTTACCTGACAAGAAAAGTATTGATCCAAATCTCAGCCACATGGCACACTGGATGTCATGTATACAATGGTATAATCATAATTTCATAAGTGTTCAGGCCCATTCAGCATAATTGCAGATGACCTCACCCTACAAATGTGTGGCTGACTCCCTTGGGGCAGGCTGAGCAAAAAGAACCATAGAGTAATAGGGCACAATGCTGGGTGCAGTCCTCACTTCCTTAATACTGAGCCCCACACACTGGAAGGGACTTCTGCACATATGGCTGAAGGCAGAAAAGCCCTTTCCCAGTCCACTGTTGCAGTAACAACTGGCACTTCTGCAGGTGTCTCACACTACTCAAGTATTTTGTCTGAAGGTTATTGCCACCTGGACATCTGCGGGTTCATCACCAGTAGCACACAGTGCTCTCCTTCAGGGAGCAAACCTTGGGGGAATAGATTTGGTTAAAAATATAAAGTTGGGTAAATGGATGAGAAAGGCACATTCCTCAGGGTCTGTCAGAAAGGCAGGGAGTCCTGCATACAGCACCTTAGCATAAGGTAAGCAGCTGTTTGTTGTAGTGGCGGAGTCCATTTCCCATTTTCTCAGCAGACTGGGTTTTTTTTCTGGGCTTCAGGGGTTTTTTTAATTGCTTGGGTGCTATTCATGCGTCTCTTGGTAGAGCTG
Source organism: Xenops minutus (assembly GCA_035221455.1). Lineage (NCBI taxonomy): Eukaryota > Metazoa > Chordata > Aves > Passeriformes > Furnariidae > Xenops > Xenops minutus. Next base: position 32,044,000 of record JAWWEE010000074.1, read on the forward strand.
CTTACTCTAGCTCAAGAGACTTTGTCAGAGAGACACTTATGGCCACAGCAGAGCTAGAGAACTGTTGCTTGTCAGGACAATAGGCCAAGTGTTGGCCACTCCAGAGGGAGGCAAGGAACCAGGACAGACACCAGAGGGGATGACATGTTACTGGGGACACTGTGAAAGGCAGTGAAGAGTCTCTTTCTTACAAATTTCAGTTTATTTTTCAAAGGTTTGGGCTGCTCCAGCTGCTGTAGCTGTGCATGTCCTCGCCCTTGATAAGACTTGTGACATGACATCCTCTGGCAGATTTGGTAATGTTTTACCTACCCTTATTCAGCTTGCCCCTGCCTCCAGGTTACTGATTTAGAAAGGCTTTAGCAAGCTTACTTAATTATTTTCTTTTTTTTTCTGGAAAATAAAAAGCATCTGCCCATTCAGTGTAGATTGGATCTTCTTGTAAGTCAGAGACCCTGCAAGCTCCTCATACAAATATTTGCAGTGACATTAAGATGAAAGGAGCCACATCTGGCTCACTCCACACCCTCTTATTTAAACAGCAGCACATAATTCATAGACTGTCATTACAAAATAGTAATATCCTTTAAATTTGCATGGAGTGAACCCAGAAAGAGAATTTCTGGAAATGCAACAAGGAAATAGTAATACAGTGCAAAAAGTGATCCAAAGCCTATAGCTCCACAGAGATGTGTTGTCTAAAACATTGCATTAGCTAGTTTTTCTCTCTTAATCCAATAGGACTGCATCTCTGGAGCAATCCTTTGTGAACATTTAGCCTCCTTGACCATAAATCTTAGCCATTTGACACCCAAGTTATTAAATTATGTTTGTGTTGTTATATCATAACATGATGCTTAACTATATATCATGCCCCCAAGGACAGCATAGAACCAGCAAATGGCAAAACAAAGCTCCTCCTTCCAGACCTCTTTAAAAGCAAGGGAATCTTTGTAACTTGCTGGCAGCAGTGGCCTGCATTTGGAATTGTGTTTGATTTCACTTAGTAGTAGACCACGTTACATTTGCTTACTGTCTAGGCCATTAAAATACAGCTACTTTTACAAGGAAAGACAAATCACCAGCAGTAGCACATAGTCATTTCTTATTACAATTCTTAATTGGCATTTCAGAGGGATCATAAATATTGTGTCATCAGTAATAAAATGCTCAGGACTGAACAGATGTGAAAGAAAGAATCATGGCATTGAATTATTTAAGGTTTAAACTCCACTGCATAGTCCTGGGAGAATCTTCAGAAGCATTCTCTCTCCTCCAGTGTGGATGGAGGGATGTCTTGTTCAAACACCCATATGGATACTGTCTAACAGTTCCTATCAGCTGGCTGTGTGCTAAGGATCAGCTGTGGTTGCCTAGCAGTTTCTGTCTGCTGTCTGTTGTGCTACACCTGGGGGTGTAACACACAGGATAGTGGGAAATCAGAAAATTCACCCCAACTAGGGCAGTGTTTTTTATGGTGAATTATGAAGTCAGTGATCTGCCTCAATATTGGAGATAAGTAAAACCATTGCATCTTGCTTGGGATCATATTATGACTTCTTCTTGTGGTTGACCCCAATTGCTCTCACACCTTGCCTAGGGATATTCTGAAACTCCAGGGCTAAAGGTCTTCATGGTTAGCATTGATGCTTCCAGATTCACTTTTGGCCGTGGTGCCAGTATGTGTGTGGCCACAGACGTTTTACAATTGCTGCAGGCACCTCCAGAGGAACCTTCACAAGAGAAGCTCCTGCCAGGTGTCCTTCTGCCCCTGTGAAAGAAGAAATATGGACATTTCCTGACATCCAACAGGGGAGTACCGCACCCAACAGTTCTTACATCACTGTCCCATTGCTTCAGCTTTTTGCATGCAAATTTCTTGCAAAGTTATTTCTCTAACATCCTCGAAGTCTCTACTAATGCTGTAACAGTGCCTTCCTCATTATTATAATGTTTTTCTAGTTATCGATTCTTGGGGCTTAATATGTGAAAATTAGAAATACATTATTACCAGAAAATTCATTGTCTCAACTGTGCAGACTTTTACAACCTGACATAATCTCTTAAAATCTGTATTGTTTGCCATGAAACAGACCTTTTTTTCTTCATGAAGATGTCAGAGAATTTCAATTTCAGCTAATTCTTGCAAGCCTAATGAGTTTCCTTCTCTAAGGATCTGACAGTGTTCTTTATGCTGTAATAGTTCCAGGAACAATTGGAAACCACTTGGATAATAACAAGGGGTTTTCAGATCAATATCACTTTTTTAATGTGAAACTTTTGCCAGATCTGACTATCTAAACTGTACTTTTTCTTTTTTCTTTTTTTTTTTTTTAATGAGGAATTTCCTGAAAAGTTCTTGTGCAGTGAGAAAGCTTGATACAATTACAGACACTAAGAGGTGACAATCAAGAAGTTGATGGAGGTAGTCTATAATATGATACCCAGAAAATTCTAGCATTGCAGCATTGTAGAGATGATTTCCAAACAGGAGACTACTTCTTTTATGCATTTTGTATGTTTTACTTTGTATGGTATAAAGACTGCATACTCTGTGAGTCTGACTGGTGGTAAATGTGTCTTATGCGCCCACTAGGGATGTACCTTCTGTTCATATTAATCAGTCCATATATTAAGAGTTATTTTACTTGTGTTGATTGAAGTTTGCATAGACACAATGTGCTTTTTTTTGCTGACAAGTTAGGTTGACTGAACTGTACTATCCTGCAAAAGAGAAATATCAACTCAGGTGACAAGAGCCTAATCCAAAAGCTGCAGCAGTGACTGGGAAAATTTCCTGGACTTCAAGAGGCTTCATATTTGGCCCAAGGAGGGGGGATGCACAACTGCTGTCACAAAGCTTATATTACCTGTCTCCAGATAATTATTTCTGAATTGATTTCTTGTTCACATAAGCTCTTAGCATTTTTTCTTTCCTCTGCAGAAATGCCAAGCTCCTGCTATTCCAGGATTTCCAGGGCTCTGGAGTTGGCTCCCTGGGTGATACTACAACATGCCTTCTAGCATTTCAACCATATGCCATACTTGTCCAGAGTAAATCTGCTCAAGGTCTATGTGCCTTTGAAAACTTTAGGGAAACTAGACAATACCCTGGAAGGTTTTCAGACATCTCTATTCTTATGTGAGGGAAAAGCATGGGTACATCTCATAGGTATCCTTCTGAATGGAAGAAAAGAAGTTCAGAGGGAAATGTCTGTACTCTGCCCCAAAGCTGTTTCAGATTTATCCGTGTCACACTGGGAAGGATCCTGCCCTTCTTCTACATGTCGCCTTTCTTTTTTGGGGTAGGGTCTTTGGGCAAGGTACTGTCTTTTTATCGGTTTGCCTTGGGCCAGCATGTTGTCCCTGTCAAGGTTGTAGTTTTAATGCTGCTTCTATCTGTGTTATTTTACCCCCTTTTTTTGTTCTTCTTCCTACTCACTCCATCTAGTCTTAAAGCTGATATGTAAGATTGCTATTTCCTAAGACCACTTTTAAAAAGGAGAGTCAAAAAACTGCGATTCCCAGTTTGGCCCCTGCTCATAACTTTAAGCCCCACCCTCCTATCTAATCCCACTTTAAACCAAAAAGCATTAGACAAAGCTTGCAAGCATGCTCTGACTGCATGAGGTTTCGAGATCAGGGTTCATTCCAGTGCCGTGGGTATCCAGAAGGGCTCATGTCTACATCTACATAAAGGAGCCTGAGAGGTGTTGGGTTTGCCTCTGTACCAAGATTCACAAACAGTGAAAGACTGTGGCTCCTGCTCTGCTTCCCGTACAGCATGTTCTTTGTCTGCAAGGCTGAGGGGTGGAGAAGTCTGTCCAGTTTACTGCACCATCTGCTTGATTCAGCCAAATCGCTTAATCTTAACCAATTTCAAAGGGAATGAGGTCAAAACTTCAGAGGTGACCTTAACTCTTCATAAAATATTTGCTGTCTCTGATGTTATGAAGAAAAGGTTGCTTCAGAGGAGCAGGGATCACTTGCCAGAATTCCTCCTGACATTGAAATGCACTTCCTTCTCCCTCAACAAATACCAGAAAATTCATTGCTCCTCAGTCCCTGGCAGCAGCAGCAACCCACCCTTACAAACTCCCCTAGCTTCCTCAGCACTGCAGCTTCCATGGCACCCCATGTCTCTGCTCATCTGCTGGCCCATTTTCTCACCTCTTGAGTGCCCAGGATGCATCTCTATGCCCTGAGACAGCTTTACTTCCCTGGGCATTTTTCACTGCCATACATCCTATAATCAACTTGGACACCCTTTAGCCATCCCACTTAGACCCCTCTGGGATGGGACCCATTTGGGACCTATTCCAGACTTCCTCAGCCAGCTCTTCCCTGCTCAGGTCTTCTCCAGGCTTATATTGAAAGTGCCCCCCAAACACTGGCCTAGCACAGGATTTTCTCAAGACAGGACTCTTCTACAGGTCTGAGGAGCACTCTTGCAAAAGATTACTCTCTAATTTACAGGTACAGAAATACTGCCTTTTTATACATGATACACACAGAAAATCCTTGACTTTTACATTTGCCCAGAGCTTTTCAGGTTCATAATGCAGTAAAAACGAGAATCCAGAGCTCTTCAGAGGACCTTTCTCTTTCTTGTGTCTGATCACAGGAAGAAAGCACTGAGGCATTTAGAACATGGGGACAGTAGCCTTTCAGAATGGAGTACATTGCTAGAAACATCTTTCTTTCAAGTATTCTCAGCTGAATTCTGCTTTTTAGCTGTGTCCTCTACTAGGTATGGATTTTCCCCAGATGAGGGCCAAGAAAGAGCAGTGTTTCCATTTGCTGTGTGACCAGTGACAAGCAGGACTTAGCCAGCTGGGGTTTCATCTAGATTCTGAGACAGAAGAAAACAGAAACTCAGGGTGGACTTTGAAGGGGAAGGAGCATCTGATCACACGGAACTCTGACCTCCCCTCAGAAAGGGAAGATGTGAAATATTTTTATGTTCATAAGTCTTTGGAGGGAGAAGAGTGCCTATGAACCAGGTAGATCAGAGACAACCAGCAGCATAAGTGCAGTTTTGCTCCACTTGTGTGGGAACAAGAGAACAGCACACATTTTTTTATCACCAGACTCTCGCTTGAAACACAGCTGAGAACAACAAAGGGTATCAGCAGAAAACCTGGGGATGCAAAAGGCTGTTTTTATCAGCCTCTTTGGTATCCTACATGACATAGATTGGTTCAAATCTTGATGTTGATCTGCCAGGAATCTCTGTCTGTCAAACATGTTTTAAACTGTTGGCTCCTTCTTTGCCAGGAATGCTTGAGGGACAACAGCAGATGCATGAAAGTTTGTCAGTTTTTCATCATGGTCTATTAAAAGGCACTGCCTTTTCCAATGAGCCTTGCTTCACTCTGAAACTGAAGAATTGTTGCTTTTTTTTTTTAATTAATCTTTTCTTAATGTCCTTAAATCACTGTTTCATCATTGTATGAGGGCTTTAAAAACTCCATAAAGAAATTATCTTCTCTGAAGGAGCCCTAGATATGCAAGCAGGGTTCTCTTAGTTGTCAGTCTTTGGTGGCCTCTCTTTGGTCTCTTTATGGTTTTCGACAGAGAATATGAATGCCGGAGAATTGAGAGTGGACTTGGCATTTCTGTTTAGACAAGTGTGTGGGTTCAGAAACTTGGAGACAGATCCGCTGCTACCAGAGAGGGGATGTTAACCCTGGAAAGTGCTGTCTTACAAAACAGAAAGAAGCCTTTTGCAAGTGAACAGACATGATGGAGTCTATCAAAAAGGTCAAAATTTGCTATGTACTGTGCTTTGGCTGCTTTTTGGCCAAGGCATGCTGCTGAACAAGACTTTTCCAGTTCATATGATTTTTACTTTTTACTGGGACATCTTAGCTCCCACAAGAGTGGAGGAGTACAAAAGTAATTTCATTTGCATCAGCCCTACAATCCTAAGTCAAATGAAAGCCCAGAGTGCTGCTGCCATCAAGATCCTCTGACATTCAGTGCAAAACCAGAAAAGACAGACCACCATTCCCACAGGGGGACAGCTCTTTGCTGGTGGCACACCCCATCTTTCCCAGACAAGCTCTCATGAATGCCATACAACATCAACATGAACACAAAGCCCATTTGACTCCATCCCCTCTGGCACAGAGCCGTGTGCCAGGACCCCCACAGTTGCTCTGATTGCGCAGGATGCAGAGGAGTGAGATCACTGTTGAATTTTGAGGAATGGCCGGCAGATGGGAACAATCAGATAAAGCCGGTAACCATCAGAGAGAAGGAAAAAAATCTAATTAAATTCCCCTGAGAAACATGAGAGCTGAGACCTTTTTTTCTGTTGCTGTCCAGCCACTGCTTCAGATCTTCACCTGAAGGAATGAAGCAACTGCACAGCCCACCTGCCTGAGCAAGCAATCACAGGGCTGTGTGAAAGGCAGGCTGGGAGAGGCACCTCATCTGCCATTGTAAATACAAGAGCGCCTGGAGGATATTTGGCTAACAGCTACCTCTTCTGAAAAGCCAGTGTATGTGCCTGAAAGGTTAGTGAAGCACAGAAAGCCTGCAGAGCAGGACTACTGGCTTTGGTCAGGCTGGCAAAGATGAAGCAGGGAGCCGTCAAGGAGGGCAAAGCTTTGTTGTGATGTTTTGGAGGACGAAAGCAAGGCCAGCACTATGAAGGGGCTCTCAGCCCTGTCTCCCTCTTTGGTAAAGCATAGAGTGGGACCACAGCAGTGCCCAGGGGAGAGGGAAGTAGAGATAAGTGATGAGATTTCTCCATGGACCCTGAGAAGTCTATGTATTTTCTGAGGTTGTAAATAGACCTTGGCATAAATGAAGAAGCTGGTGCCAGAGCTGTAAGATCTTTGAGACAGGGACTTCTGTTTTGTTTAGTGTTTATGCAGCCTGTATCACTGCAACAACCTGAACAAGAACTGGAACTTTTCTGCACAATTGTACTATTAAATGGTCTAGTTATTATTAGTGAAGTAACAATGAACACTAATAGTAGCAATTTTAATTTCATTCAGCATGAAACAAACCAGTGGGACCAGTGATTTCTATTTCTTGCTATGGAGTAATGTTTATTTCTAGACACCATTTCTTCTTTCTTCTTGAATACAACCTTGTTCAAAAGAGGATGATTTTGATTACTCTCTCAGAACTTCTATTCTGTTGATGTCAGAAGTCTCCCTTGCTGCTATAGTGATATATAGAGGACTATTTAAGCAAGCTCGTACTTTTCCATGCTTTCAGCTCCAGTCTCAGCTTTCTTGCAGGGTGCCCTATCTCCATAGGCAGCTGCATGGAGGGGCACAGCCACTACCATTCACTGCAGACATGGTCAGCACCAAGAGGGATCACTCTCTTTTTCACAGTAAGAGCAGCTCAGAATGACCTTAAAAACATAGTCCATCTCAGTATAAACCTAAAAAGAGTAATTCTGAGGATATCTCAGCCATGCATATCTCCTCAAAGCCAAAGTGCTCAAATAGCAACAAGAGTTTTTAGTCCCAAATCCCAAAGCAATTTACATCACCATTAGATAGGTATAGGCCTTTAAGAGAAACAGTGCAAAGGTTGGGGGTTGGTTCACAGGTTGATGCAGATGTTCACCCACAACAAAAGGCAGTGTACCTATGAAAGAGGTTAGTATCATCACCATCACTTTTTAGCTGTGACAAAATGAGACATATTACTTCAGTGATCTAGCCCAGCAGAGTCACATTGTCCATAAGGGAGCATAGCAGCACCTGGGGACACAAAGAAGTGACTTGCAAAAAACAGAGCTGGAATTTGAAATGGTTCCTGCCCAAATAACATATTGCATCAACAACGCTTTGTTCTGGTACTTAATTTCCTGGCAACACTCACCATATAATTTCTGTTCCCTGGCAATAACTAACAACACTACCTGTGCTTTCGCAGATGGTTCAGTGGTGTATATATCTTCCTAGAAGCAAGTAATTTGTTTTTTCAATGGGATGTATTTGCCAGAGATTTTCAACTGTCAAAACAACCCCCTCCCTCGCTCATGATCTCACCGCTGTGTACCCATTAGGCTCCTGTCCAGCCCAGAAAGACCATGATGACATTTGTTGCTGAGTGCTGGCCTGTGCTCTTGTGATGAAGCGTTAAGTTGAAGTTGGCTCGAGAGAGAAGCAGTCAGCTTGGAGGAGTGTAGCATCAGAAATGTTTTTATCAGCTATTTCTGTGAACTAATGCAAAAATGGAGCTGGCTGGGTCAGGTTTTGGCAGCTGGGATGAAGAGGAGGGTAAAGAACATGGGGCGCTTTGTTTGTCCTTTTACATCCATCTATGAAATAAATGACATGGTTATTCTGGCCAGAATCTTCATCTGGGGAGATGGGCAGGACAAAGAAAGGAAGAAAGCTGTAGTTCTTAATCTGATACATTTGTGTTAAAATATATACTCTGGCTTCAGCTCATGTGGTGGGAACAAAGCCTCTTGGGGTAACATTGTGTGAACACATGAGACAGCTCCACAGCTCCGTCACCGGGCCACGTGCCTGGCATTCAGCAAACAAGTGGCATCCTCTGGGCTGCATGTGCCAATGGGGTGGACAGGACTGGAAGCTTAACCCATTTTTGAGACAACTTTATACAAAACCCTTCCCAAACAGGCTGTGACATTCCAGTCCCACCACTGGCTTTATCCCCACCAGGGTTTTTTGATAAAAGAGTTGATCTGGAGAAAACACATCTCTCTTAAACCATTTGGATAAGTCTCATGGCTGAAAAGTGTTTTTTTGGGAAGGGGGAAGGAAAAGAAAATGTTTTGAAATGGTCAAAGTATTCCACGCCTGTGATTTTTGAACAGTAAACTCATTTTCTACTTCAAAAGAAAGTTTCTTGTCTGAAAAATGTTTGGTAATGAAAAAAAGGTTTATCTTAATAAATATTAACATTGAAATTAATTATTCAGAAGTGACTAAACACGGGAGGGTTTAACACATCTTAAAGAAATAACTTTCCTGTCTGTAATTGCATTGCAGAACTTTTTTACTGGTTTTGACTTTTAGTCCTGATTTAGGAAGAGCAAGGACAAATATCAAAATCCCTGTGAATATTTTCACAGGGACTGAAGAGAATATTTTCCCACGCAGCTCTACAATCAAACCCTTCAGATGCCAACAGATTACTAATTAGGCTTTCCTGCCCTTGAGCTGGGATAACCATGTTGCAGGGCACTTCAAGATAGTGCAAAAAGCACCTCTCATCATATTGTTAATGATGTTTTTCCACACTCAGAGCAAGTATGTTCCCAAGACATGTCTCAAGTGAAAGACTCCAAAATAAAGAGTGAAAGTGACCTTAGTAACCCCTGACTTTCAACTTCTTTGACATATGTCTTCAGATGTCATGAAATTTGCTTTAAAATTGCATGAAAAAAAAATTAGACTATTTAATTTGCATTCTTATTTTCTAAATTACATAACTATTTTCAAGCTTTTTAGTACTTCCTCCAGCACCAGAATTTTATCTCTTTGCACATGAAAACTGAATGTCTCATGGAGGGCAATTACAGGAACTCACAGAGCCTGGCAGATAGAGCTGCAAAACATGCTTCCAGGGGGAGATGGGAGACAGGAAGATTCCATATGCAGTACTTTTTAGCAGTAGCCATCATTTAGGCATTGAACACTCTCTCTGAAAACTAACCGACATCATCAGACAACCTTCTGAGAGATGGTATTTTAGGACATCTCCCAGACGTACCCCCACTTGAAGACAGAAGAATGATGCGACCTGCAACAGAGGATTTCCCTTGCAAGAGCAGTGTCCCCAGCTCTTTTCTACTCCCATCTTGCTAATTTTTTGAAAGTATGACACAGAAATCTTTGACCAGAGTAGGTTTCTAGTCAGTGAAAAATGGATCATGCCAGTGAATATCAAGCCAGGTGTTTGTTTGCTCTGAGTTTTAACATGAGAGAGTGGAAGAAAAATTCACTCAGCTCTAATCAAACTGAACAAAGGGGAAACAAGGCAAGGTGGGAACCTCTGAAACTCTGCCTTATCTCAGCCATTTCATCTTTAGTCATAAGAAACCAGAGCTTGCAGAGACCCTTATTGGATCCTTGGTGATTTTAGTGGCTTTCCTTACATAAACACTAGACCAGAGCATGATTCTCTTCTGTAATAAAGCTGACTTAGAACATTCAAAAAACTCACAGGCTTGTAGCCAGCACCCAAATCTTATTTCTGTTCACTAAACAGTCTGCTAGTCTGTGACATTCTTCAAGGCCATCTCCATGCCTGACAGTCTAAAGGATCAGATCTTCCTTCCCTTTCCATTATAGACCTGGACGAGAGATGCTAATAGCTTTCTATGTACTAGAATGAAGGGTAGCTGACAGAGAAAGTATGGAACCACAGGAAAAAGTGAGGCCACAGCTTTTGCAAAGGGAGCTATTATATGGCAGTTTACTGAGGCTTTGTTTTTTTTGTTTTTGAGTCAGGGTCCTTTGTCTCTTTGGCCTTGGAAAGAAAAAGAAAAGAGCAAAAATGTAGCAGTTGCTGTTTCAAAAAAGCTACAATTTACTGTAATGGAGCAGGGTCACTCAGCTTCATTTTTAATTAAGTTCCAGATCCAGGAAATCCATTCATCACAATTCTGGAATGCTGGAAAACTCACTGAGGAACTACAAAGGGCAGGTAAAGCAAAGCATTTAAAATAGTTGCAGATGAGCTGATAAGAGGCTCAAAGAAACAGTTAAATTTGTGTGCAGATAACTCAACCACAGTATCTGGAATGTATAAACATAGCACTTTTTTTTTTTTTTTTCTTCTGGCCTTAAAATTTGATCCAAGTCTGGGAGTTAAAAAGTCCCATTTTGTGTAATCAGGTTCTGGTTGAACATGATTGCTGAATTATTTTAAATTGAAGACACATGTCTGGATGTTGAGTTCTGTATATTATTCCAAGATGGTGTCCATTAGGTCTTATCCACAGGGGCTATCTTCATTCCTTATGCATCAGGATTAGCAAAAGGTGAATCATGAATATGGAGACAGTGAAAAGAATGTGGTACTAGTTAAAGGGTGATTTTGGAAATTATCTTGCATGCATTATTCAAAACTTCTCAGTCGCTCTTGCACGGAGTCCCTATGGCTGTTTAAAAGTGTTATTTTAAAAAACGATCATACAAGGCATTTGCATTCTTTCCTTTTGAGTCTTGAATTCAGCAATGAACCAACATTTGCCTTAACCCCTTGTCAGTCCTAAAGCGTTCTCAAGAGTATGAGATGCTCATCTAATGGTTGTGTTGCCATATGCTGTCCTTCCATAATAGATCTGCCCCTGACCTCTGTGTTTTTATATTGCTTCTTTTACCAGCAGATGGACCATTACATAAATTGAAACATATTTTCATGGATATTCCCGGTGGTAAGAGAGTATTGTCTCATTAGCTCCATGGGGAAAACTGTGTAAACCCAAAGCTGAGCAGCTCACCTATCCATATGGTAGGTGAAAAGAAGCATCCTTATGGCATTTGCTTTTGGCAGTGATGCCTCCTGGATTATTAGAATATACAAGTTCTGAGGCTGTATTTTTTTCTTTCTGGGCTATCCAAATGCTTGAGTAACTTTCTGACAGCCTCAGAAGGGCTGGACTGGGTGCCTTTTAGGCCTCTTGCAGCCATGTACCACAGATCAATCACTACAGGATGCTTTAGCCCATATCTTTTTCCTTCTGGCTTTTCCTATACAGAACTCCTGCAGGAAAAATCTCTCACAGTGTTCTGTCCACCAGAATTTTTAAGTTAAAATGTCTTTTTTTTTTTTTTTTAATCCAAACAAAATTGTCAAAAAGAAGACTTTCCCTACCATTCACATATTTCAGTTTTCCCATGTTTATAACAACTGTAATGGGAATCTTATCTATCCCTTAATCAAAACGATTTGAAAAATCACATCACTCAACCTCTTCACAAGGAAAAAACTTTTGTTGATACACGGAAGACACGAGGACAACATCGGCAGTGATTCTGATGTATTTCACAAAAAAATTGAAAGACATCACAAATGTCTGCAGAGGTGAAACGGCCACAGAACTGAATAGCTATACTCCTGGCAAAACCTGTTCCTCTATTTTCAGTCAGGGAAGAACAGGGTTTGCTGTGCAGATGGGCTTTCTGATTCACTTGTGATGGTATCTCCATATACTGCCCCCCTCCCTCCATCCTTCCCTCCCTTGCTTAGGCAGGGTGAATCTGCTAGGTTTTAAATCTTTCTTAGCCAGGAGGAATTCTGAAAGGAGGAAAACAGCTGGGAAACACATCCATGCCTCCTGCAAATGTATGCACCTTAAATATTACTGAGGAGCAACATCATTTTCCAAAAGTCTCTCACTCTCTTAAGTAACACCCAGCCTATTGTTCTGAGCTGAGCAAAGGTGGAGCTGGCAGTGTGTCTGAGATAATTTGATAAATGGGTGTAAGGAAGTAGTCATGGCTAATACCTATTATAAGCTTAATTTGAACCTGAAAATCCCACAGAGGAAACATTATCTTTTAGAAATGATACTGCAGCAATGATTCTAAATTCTATAGCTTACAATAGTGTTTAACTAGTTTGAGCTGTTATCATTATATTATTTTAGGGATTTTCATTACAGTAAATAGTTACATTAAAATTACATTTGAGTAGGTAGTTGCCAGACTTTGCTGATGCCTTACTAAGAAACACACAGTAGATACATGTGAAAGCACTACCCCCTACAACATACAAAAGGATAATTTCCCATATGGTTGGAAGGGACAGCTTTAATTAGATTTCTTTCTAGGAGCTCATTCTGATGCCTAAACTTGGGCTGGAAAAAGTGTGACACTTGGTTGCCTACTGCTTAGAAGAAGGGTCCAAGAAAAGCCTTTTTTTCTGGTGTAGTTATAAAAGTAGGTAAATATTGTCTTATTTCTGCAAGTTAGGAAAATGGGACCCATAGGCATAATGTGTCTTGGAGAACAGGCAGTATTATAGAGGTAGAATTAGGGTAAAAGCAGAGTCACAGGCCATGACCCACTCTGTCTGACTCCACTGCCTCTTTAGCTCTTCTCCTATTGTAACACTTTGTCACATCACTGAGCACCTCGTCCTCACTACTATATGTACTTATAAGGAAGATGTAGGGAAAGAGGTACTGTGTAGCTTTCCCAAGGCCTGGCTACCAAAGAACTTTGATGCATAAATTCCCTTCATCATGCTACCCCAGTGAACTGCTGAGTTACTCTGGCTCCCCAAAGGCTGGCTCTACCCATTCCTAAGTTGGGTGGACCCCCAAGATTTCCTCCTTGCCTGCCTATATTCTTTCCAGGCCACCTCCCAAAAGACCCATATTGCATCCTGTGCCAGATTTAATCCTCAAAGTCTCAGAGCCACGCTATGCTAAAAAATCCCAAATAAACCAAGAAACAATTCTCTCAAAATAACACCAAATATTGCTTAAACAAGAAAGAGCTTATTTCAACTGCCAAATAGGAAGGGAGCAAACTTCAGTTTAATACATTAGGCTCCAGCATTAATAGTGTCTCATATTCATTATCATAGAGGAGTATTTACACAGCATCCAAATATAGTGACTCAGGATGAGTTAGTTTAAGGGACCAGATCTGACAACTTCACTGTTTAAAATTTAAACATGAGATAATCAAGTGATTTGAACATGAATAAGTAGGGAACATATCCAAATTTCATTGACAGGACCATATAGAAAGTCTCTTCACATAGGCTGGAACAAGGGAGTCTGTCTCAAAAGAGGGTGAGGCTATTGGAAGGGCAAATGGTGGCATTTCCATGGTCCAGTCAGAGTGTTACCCTGCCTGCCCAAACACAGTTATCCCTGTGCTTCTTGTACATGGATAGACAAGTGAAGGAGTATCATATATGTTTAGATTTTCATATATATATTTATATGAATGTATGTTTGTGTAGGTATGTATTTATACCCATACACAAAGTACAACTATGAGTTAACTGAGCTAGAGCTTGCAGCTGCTTTGTTTGGAAAACTATCACCACAGATTCATCTACCCTGACATGTTTAGAATTAAATCTTATTCTGCACATTAAAAACATTGAATATTGCCTCTTTAAAGCAAAGTTGCCTTTTGTTGTGCAATATAGCATTCAATATTGTAGATTGGAACTATGTCTCCATTAAAACTCTCATTCTCCAGAAGCCCTTACCATTGGATTGTAACTGGTTATTCACATGATTCCAAGCACCATTTTTGCAAAGGAAGTGAAAAATCCCCTCAGTGTCAAGGACACACCTCTGTGATCTTAATGTTTTCTGTCTTGTATGCAATGCTTCCTATATTTATTCTATGAAAGTTTTATTTTTTTGCCAGTTTTAATCTCAGCTAACTCCTGCCTTTCTAACAAGTGGCATTCTTTTCATGTACTATCAGCACATATATCTTTTCATCTGGAAAAGAGGTCCAAATCCCATAAAAGGGAGCAGGTGCTCCATGATGCTGGCTGCATTCAAACTGCCTCAATTGCTGCCTAAGATGCAGCTCCTTCTCTCTGTTGATTTTTTTTTGTCTGACACTCTGGACAGGTTGCTCATCTTAGGTGCCACAGCAAGCATCTGGGGTTAAACAACTGAAGCTGACAACCTCAGTGCTGCTCTATGGTGCTTCTCTTTCCCTGAAAAAATCCTTAGCCAGGATTGTCCCAATTTAATTCTTCTTCTGGCTTCCCAGCTCTTCACTGAGCATAAAGAACACCAGAAAAAACAGGATTTCAGAAAACTTCTCCCTGATCAAACTCAGGCACACACACTCGTATTTGTCTATGATGTTTCTAATTCCTGGATAAGCCAGTCTGTCCCTGATTCTGTTCATGAGATGGGCAGACAGAACAGGACTTTTCAGGATAGACTGGCTGTTGTTTTCACTATAACACCCCTTCAGAGAAATGGGGATAGTTCCAGCCCCTTAGGATACCTAAACCCACTGAGGACTTGCAGGCAAAGTGCTCATCATGAAATCCCACTGCCTGTATGATTAAATTGTTAGTATAATCTCCATCCAAGCACCCAGGAACTTTCACATGCAGTTCCTGGGTCCAGACCTGGGACCATTCTGAAAAGGCAGTTTAAATATAGTCACCTTTTTCTGGAAGGCAAAAGATATCCAATTTTCATCTCAGTTCTCAGTCTCAGAGAGTGCTGCTAAGCAGATCAAGTCTGCCAGGATGCTCTAAGCTCTGCACAACATTGGCCTTCATTTCCTTTGGGCCTTATTATACCCCCTCACCAAGAGTCAGAAATTGTGGAAAAACAGTTTCAAGAGATGTCACCAACTTAGTGACAGCCTTGGAAAGTGCTTATCTGTTTGGTTTCGACATTTTATACATATCCTTGTATGACTTGAGCTGTAAATGTGCAACTGTGACTTAGATATCAGCTTGCTGTTATAACACACAGCATATGTGATAACATACATACCTGTATGGAAGGTAGGAATAAATACTGCTTATAGAAAATAGGATTTGTAGGATTCATATACATATATATGTATTTGTGCTGTACAGAAAGGCAATGAAATTGCTAATTATCTCAATAACAATTTTATCTTCTGAAACATTGTCATCTCTGGAATTGTTTTATAGACTAGCCTGTTGCTGCTCCTGTTCTTTGCTGTTCCTGTTCTTTCATTGGGAAAAAAAATGTCAAGTTTCTATACCCTCACAGGTCAGACAGAATGACAGGAGGATAGGAACAGGGAGAGTAAATGCAGAGGAATTCAATAAGCAAAACAGGATATATGGTACTGCTGAAAGTTTTAAAAATTCCTGCATTATCCATCAGTTATGTTAAAGTCTTCCTAAATTAAAAAGGTGCATATCTACCAGTAGCTAATTATCATCCCTGTAAGAGACTCTTATACAGCAGGTAGTAGAGCAGTGTAAAATGTCACATCTTAAGGTTATTCTGTTCAGCAAAAATCCTTCTCATTATTTGGATGTGTTTCACTGAGCTCTACAGAATAAGGGAAGCAAGAATAAAACGTAGAAGAGATTTACAGCAGGTCTCCCCCTGGGAAACCCCTGGAGAATTAGCACAGCAGGACAGTGTGGAGTTATGTGGAGCTTTTCTCTTTCCTGCAGCAAAGGCCTTAGCTGAAGTTTATTGAAATCAAGAGGGTTTTGTTTCAGTATGGTTTAAACACAGTCACAACCTCCTCCTTGTGCTCCTGCAGATAACTGCAGGTAGCACATCTGCCTGTGAGTCTCATGCCTTTTAAGTGTAGGAAACACTTGTTCTACATTTTGAAAACTCCATATACTGCTAACAATAAGAACTAACTCTAGAGAATGGAATGTGCACGTTTTTTTCTAATGGTAACAATTTTTTAATTAGAGTTGGGTAATCTTGCGGTAATCCAGACAGGATCTGGCTTTGTGCATGCTGAAGACCCTGTAGAAAATCTGAGAATACATTATCCATCTTCCCTCACATCCCAGAAACACAAGTCGTAAGTAGTAAGGTCAAGCCTATTTAAAAAAAAAAAAAAAAAAAAAAAAAACCAAACAAAAAACCCCAACAAAACAAAAAAACAAAATCAAAACAAAAAACCAAACAAACAAACAAAAAAACCCCACCGAACATTTTGACTGCAGATACAAGAGCAGAACTCTTTACCCTTAAATGATTTAGTTTTGTTGGGGGAAAAAAAAAAAAAATAGAAGGGGAAAAAACCACCTAACAAGCATGTGGTAAATAATGAAGCCAGCAAAATGCTGCCTTTTGCCAGTGTAAATTAAGTCATCCCAAGAGGTGGTCTAAATATGCAAGCAGAAAAACCCCCTTTTGCCAGTATAAGCTGTATCTCCACAGGGGGGCTTTGCTGCTTTTGCTGGCAAAGCATTTACAGTGCTAACCAGAGTTGCTGATACTGCCTTGTAAGCACAACTGATAAAAAATAATGTACAATTATAATTCCTTTTGTCTGTCTGCAGTGGTCATTTCCACCCCTCAGCTGGATGCTGGCAAACTGCATACACATGTCTCAGGATTTGGGTCACAATGGGGTGCAGTGGCCAGGAAGAGAGCATGAAAATCCCAAACTGAGAATGAAATTATAAACTGGGGATCATGCTAACCAGTCAGTCAGGTGTTGTTTAATGGGATATGTGTAGCTGAGCTCATTCATAAATTTTTTGCTATTGCAAAGGTATCAGTGTAGCTAAAGTATTGCTGTTCCATAGGTGATATGGTTACTCCTTTGTGAAAACACTGAAAATGTTATCTGAGGGGCAAAATTTTTTTGTCTGACTGGATAAATTGATGTTAAAACTCTGTTTGATTAACCATAAAAATCATTACATTCTCTTTACCAAGCCGCTGGGTTGGGAAGTGTAATCCTCCATTGCTTTTCCCTTGTGTACCCATATACTTAGTTATACCTGGATAAGGATGTCAGGGGCTGTTCTTGTTGCAGCATAACTTGTCTGCAGAGGTGATGACACACATGTAAAGCAGTAAAAGCCAGGTCTGATTTTGTAAAGCAGAATCATCATATCTCTGCATAATCTAGACCACCTTAAAAAGCTTTAAAAGGAAGTAAATATACTGCTCTTTTGAGAAAACTCCTCTATTTTCCTTATACAAGATGGGAGTTATCCTATAGCCCTGATCCTCAAACTTTTGATGAGAATCTTGCTTAGAGTCTTGGTTCTACTGTAAAAAGAGCCCGGGTCTAGACGAACATATATCAGTGAGTTCACTGATATATAATGTAATATTTAGGTACCTAATACATACTATATATTTTTATACATACACGCTGATTGTGTTGCAAGAAGAATGTTGTGAAAGTCATGGCATTAACACAGTCTAGATAGCTTAAAATTTGAAAGATGGTTCTTCCAGTCGTGGGCTGGAGTTAGAACAGTATATTCTGCTTACTAGGAGGATCACCAAATGGCAATGCATGTGAGCAAATATTTAGCAGCCTGACTACTTTTTGGAAAAATATCAGCTGAACCTAAGTACTTTCACTTGAACATTCTAAAAATGAAGAAACAAACTAAATAACATTTTTGCTACCACCAACCTCAGCTAGGTGGGGTGAGTTGAGCCAGGACAAAATCCAGTCCAGAGTGATACTGAGAAAAAGAACATCATGGGAGCACAGAAATAGAACTGCAGACTGGTCATGTAGCAGCTGAGGAAAAGGAGGTGGCGGTATCATGCGTGTGTCTTTGTTGGCATAACAAGGAAAGAGAGGTGAGCTGTGTCTGCATCAGGTGATAATATTCAGTTCCAGCCAATATATTTTCCTTATTTCAGTTTCCATGCAGGAAATTATTAATTATGATGATGCCTAGCAATTATATAACATGTTGCCTCTTCAGAATCTTATGCATGTGATAAGCAGGTGTGAGCAATTTGCCATTGTAGTGGGTGTCTGTAGCGAGAGCCATTCTTCTTTCTGTTACAGCTGAAATGGGTTGCCTGCATACATTAAACACTGCAGTATTAATCACATCTCCTTTTTTTACTTGTATTTGGTTGGTGACCGGGTAAGTACATTTGAAATTCAGAGTTTGAAAGCCATGGATTGTGGATGATAGGTTAGTAGGCTTGAATGTCCTCCATATTTTGTGTAGCCAAGGGGGGTCCCTATGGCTGCTCTGTAAATGCCAATGTCACTCTTCTGCATCTTGTACTCTTGGGCTCTGTCTTGTGCTACCCAAGGCAGCCCTGGAAAGACCCACAGTGTGCACATGCAAGGCTGTTTGGACCTCCTATCTGGAGAAACCAAGGAGAGCACAATCCATCATGAATTAAAATAGTGAGCAGCAAAGTCTTAGCTTTTCTTCTTCCTCTTCCTCACCATTTCCAGATGTTCATTTGTTCATGCAAGGGAACACCTCTCCTTGCCACAGCCTCTTATGCCCAGGAGCATCATGGTGATGAAGCACGGAGTCACCACCGCGGTTCTCAGGCAAAGCCACCCCCAAAAGCTGCAGAAGGAGCACGCCCAGAGCCTTGTTCTCTTGCCTTGTCAAAGGAGAGCACTTCTGGAAACATCAACCTGGACCTGAAAAGAATCCTAACAACTTAACAATAGACTATTTGTATTTTATGAAATATACAGAGCAACAATAAGTCTTTGTGGAAACAAATTTGGAAAAATGATTCTCAAATGCAGATGAGAATTTTGCCTCACCTCTTGCCTGTACCTTTGCTCACTGGGTTGCAGTATCAAAGAGATGAATTCTGAGTTGTAGCTGCAAATTTCATCTTCATGGTAGCAAAATTTGACCCTGGAGATTAGAAAATCAATCCACAGACGCACAGAAAATACCCACTCTGCCTCTAAAAATGCTTATGGCACAGAAAAATTAAACATATAAGGAAATGAAAGATCAAGTAGATCCCCATTTCTTCTATATTTAAAATATAGGAAATAGTGTCTTAAACATAGGGCATATATGTCAGAACTAAGGGTGGGTGTTTTAGTTGTTTCCAGCCCACTGTCCATTAGCTGCAGACTGTGGCCTTGAAGAATTACAGGCAACATAAGCATAAGATAAATATGAAATATTTCAGTCCACTGTAATTAAAAGCCCTATTACCATATAATCTCCCTTCCAGTGGAATATAGTATCTCCAGATGCCACATAAGGGTGTCAAAACAGTCTAATGCAATGAGGCTGCTCAGAGTTTTGAACCACCCCCTATGTCTCTCCCTGGCACTGAGTGCTGTTTCTGTGTGGCTTTGCTTTCTTGGAGTGCTGCCTATCAGGATAAAACTCCATGAGAAAATTGCCACTCTTTTATATATGTTGCTGTATATAACACCATTATGCCCGTGGTATACACCTGCATTTACCATTAGTTGCTCTCTTAATAATAAATTATTGAAGACATATTTCCTTTAATGTTTTCCTAAAGAGGGAACAGCTAAGAAAAGCTGCACACACTGAATTCAAGAAGGGGATATTTCTTTCCTACTATAAACAGAACTGATTATAAAACCAGAATGCAAACTGAGCTCCTTGCCCTTCAGTTTTGTATGAGGTTACATTTCTTTGCAAGACTCTAATTTCTTCAGTTTTTTACTGCATTCCAACCCAGGGAGATATAAACCAAAGCAAACAAAGTACCCCCCAAAGGAGTCTCTCCCCCTTAAGCAGGACTTCTATTTTTAATTCTCTACAGCTTTTAAAACATTTGAATGGGAAGCCTCCATCAGTTTTTGGTGAAAAAGAATTCCTGCTGGTCTCTCAGGACGTCCACTCCAGATAATCTCAACTGGCAGCTCAATATAAGACCAATATCTCTTCTCAGAGGGGTTCCTTGAAGTTTTGTTTCAGCACTTTCCACCTTTGCAAAGAAATTCTTTAAACAGTCATATTTTACTTCCTCAAAGATGAGTTAGGAAAAAAAAAAGAGGAAAAAAATTTAAAAATATATGTTGACCTTCTGGTTCGTTGGCAGTGAGTCTTTCATACTTTGCTGGTGCCCTTCCCCAAAGCAGGATCTCAGCAAAACACTGCACTGACTTTGCTCTGGACGACAGCAGGAATGCAAGCAGGCACTGATGACAGGAGGTCTGACACTGTCTTTCTCCATCACATCTTCAGGAAACTTTGTTTGCTGCATCCCCAAAGGCTTCCCTGTGCTGACAGTGATGGGAGTGAGTAGGAAGAAAGAGAGCTTTTAACACCCATCACATGACACACAAGAAAATTGCAAGAAACTGAAATAATATTCCATGTTTCCAGCAGCAGAGGAACAGAGTGGGAAAAAATTTAAAATGTGTGCATTGTGCCAGCAGTATTTACAGGATGACTCCTTTAAAAAGCTTACTCAAGGGATTTTTCTGTCCTTCCAAGAATTTCAAGGCAGGAATTACCTCCCCATGATCCCCAAGGAAGGAACCAATTTCTTATCAAGAGTGAAAATGTGACTGAAATGTGATAGCAAAAACCAAAGAGATCTCTAATAAATTAGAAATTCTTCCTTGAACCTAGGGAGTGCAGTCTGCTTGGAGACTGGTTTAATCTGCTGCCATAAATAAATCTATTGTGGGAATTTTCCATAAGCTTTATCAGGCAGCAAAATTCTGCAAGTCACATCACTGCACACTGTGTGATGCCTCTGGCAGATTCAACTTGGTTAATATTTATGCTGCAATCACGAGTGACTTCTTGAAACCTTAAAGGCAATATCATCATGAAAAAAAAGCTCCAGAGCTCCTGCAGATGGGCTATCATCATAAATTCACCCAAAAGTGGAAACTCAAATAACAGATGTGTGTTTATAAACACAGAAAATAAAGCGAATTACTAGGTATGCTTTTCAAATGCTTAGAGCTGCAAGATATCCTCTCACACAAAAGTCCATATTCACACTTGCCCACACCAAGAGGCTTTCCTGCTTACCTGGGAATTTGGATTGCAGATGCTATTACCGAGGGGCAAATTCTTGACTGGATATTGCTCTATGGAACGATCTCTGGATGATTAACACTACCATTTACCTCCCTGAAGCAACATTTGTTTCCTATTCCCAAACGATGAGAACAGGACGCATGTGGAAAGATTGTGTCAGAAGTGGCAGCTGTTGACAAAAACTTAACATTTTAGAGACCACCTATCTACCTTGAAATATGGTCGATGCCAAAAGGCAGATGAGGGGTTAAGAGCTCTCCCCCACCTTATCTCTTGCACACTCTTATCTGCTCAACAGTCCATAATAAATCAGAGAAACTCTTCTTCCATCTGGCTCACTCTAAATTCCTCACTTCCACATGATTTGGGAACATTTTCATGACCTTTTGTGACTTCTAATATTGCACAGAGCAAGAGGTTGGAACCAGGGAAATTTGGCAGGTATAAAATATGCCTGCAACTGGGTGGAGTTGTCAGTAATGTATCACTCCCAGGACCTCTCCCGGGCTTTGCTATCTGCTGCTCTTTCTCCACTTGAAAGAATGTGCCCGAGGTAGCATTCCATGGGGAATGTTCAGCAGAGATTCACTGCAGAGGGGATAGTATGAGAGAATATAAGGCTAAACACCTCAGAACCCAGAAACTGCTTTGTGTGCTCCCGAGGCCCTTCTTACATTTGTATGTGATTACCAAGAAGCATGGAAGAGCTATGGAAAAGACAGCTGGCACATTGGCCAGTTCCAGTGGCAAATGTCGCAAATATTTTTCCTTTGCCCTACAACTGGCCCTGGATGCTTAGAGGTGAGAGCTTTATGAAAAAAAGAAAAAATTTTACTCCAATTTCCCAGTGTTTTCATTATATTTAAGCACCTTCTGTCTTTCTGCTTCATCTTTCTCTCCCATTCTTCTAACCAAGTCCATCACCTGAAGCTGAGCCACCATCCCAGTTTGGACTGCTGCTTAACATCCAGATCTTCTTTTCCTTCTTCTCTTAGGAAGCTTACAAAGGCCATGTGATTTATTTGCCTGTAGTACAAAGGAATTAGAGACACCTAACCAAAAAATCCCTCCAGGTCTTTTATTTTTATAAAGTTTCAACTTCTTGGCACATCCAGGAAAGGCACAGGGTTATTACCTCCTTTTAGCTCCCATCTCCACCCACCAATCTGTTCTGCATGTCTTCTCTGCACTTCAATGCAGCCCACTTGTACCAGTGGTTGCTCAAAAAGCATCCATCACACAGACCAGCTGAATTGAAATACAACACTGGATCATTTTGTTTTGTCCCAGTCATTGCCCAGAATGGCAAGTTAGAGACTGAGAGAAACCCAGCAGGACCCAAGTTTTCAGTGTTTAATACAGGTCTTTTCTGCAAAACTGGGGCTGTGTTATCCAACCGTGCAAATCCAGTCTGCAAGATGGGATTCTCTGACAATGCTTACCTAAATGCAGTCCTACTGCTGCTTCTTGCTCTTATTATTGCCTGCACAAAACTCTATTAAATATGCATAACTTGAAAAATATAATTTTTTTGTTCTGTCTTCTGCCCTAAATATTCATTTTCAAAGAAAAAGTACAATACACACATACATTAACAACTGCCATGCTGTAATAACATGTTTGCTTATCCAAATAGTTATACAGTCCGAGGTGTTTAGGTTAGTGGGCTTACACTGTACATGCATGAATGCGCATGGGTTTGCCTTTGTGGTATAGTAATGGCTAAGTACAATACACACATATGCATTAATAAAAATAGTGAGATGGGTTATTTGGTGGTGTAACTTCACTGGCTTCACTCAAGTTACCCCTGCACTGAATCTAGTCCCTTATATCTGTTTCATATATTTTTTTAAAAAAAAATACTTTATGGTTTTCAAGGCAGATAGCTTTCACCTCAATAAATATGACATGAGAGAGTATAACCTAGAAGGAAGAGATATCTGCTACTAGCAAAATCATTTCTGGAAAAAAAATTGCAAAAAGGAAAAGAAAACCAACCCTATACCTACATATGGTATTTAATATATACCTCTAGTGGAATGAGCTTCATAATTTATTCTGGGGTTTACCTTTTCGTGAACTCTGTCTTGTTCCTTCTCATGAAAGATTTTCTGGTGCTTTGGATATATTAAAAGCACATCATGTCTCTCTCCCTCCTCTTGTTTCTGTGTATTCACATATTGATATATTTTTCTGGTGCACATGGCACAGTAATAGCAGTAATATTCTTTGCTTCTGCTCTGCTTTTTGTCTCAGGATCTTGTGCCAAGAGTTATAAAGTGAAGAGCCCAAAGTTAGGTTTTTGTATTCACACCGAGGCCCTTAAATTACAGCCCAAATTTTGGAGGTGCCGACTTCAAACAGAATTAGTGGTTTGCAATACCACTGCTCAGGGCACTTATTCCCAGGGTAAAGGCTCAGATCACTTGTGTCTAACATCGCCTGTGAAGGTCTTGTGTCTGTGGCAGCTTCTGCATCACTGTGTCAGTTCACCTTTGGACGTACAAGTTTTGACTGGCTTGACGAGGGTCAGTGAGAGGCAGCAGTCACTGATGGCAGCCACAGGAGGGAACAGGGCGCAGGCAGCAATGCCTAACACCCAGTTTGGCTAGACAACCTTCATCAAGTGCTTTGGAAAATTCACACATCCAAGCTGGGACTTTCAGTGGCTTCCAAATACTTTTGTCACATTCAGGCACATTTTTACCAGCCAAACTTTTTGTGCAGAGCACCTATTACCGACAAAAAACTTTTACTGACCTACTTGAAATGCATTACTTTTACTCCTGCTATGATACATGGCTTTTTGGATCACATAGATCCTACAACTCTCCTTAACATCCCATCAATAAAGACAGGGTGAGCAACAACTTCCCACAGCAGTGGCATAACTGCCCCACTAATGTGGCCCAAGAAGGAATGCCCTGAAGAGGGGTGGTAGGACCAGCATGGGGGGGTGGGCATGCTGCTCATACTGGGAAAGGATGGGTGTCTGTAACCTGACGGGGTTTACTTTTGTTTTCTTAATTGAAACAGTTCTGTTGGTATAAAACATGTGCTAAACCAGGCCCAAATCTTCTAAGAAAATCCCAGCTCACATAGCCTCTATTTTACTCAGACATCCATCTCATGTTACAGTTAATGGGAATAACATGTGATTTTTAAAAGACAAAATTTTGCCCAACTTTTCCTGTGTATACATTTCCCTCAAATCTCTAGATTTTTGTTGCATTCTTTTGCCTTGTTATTGTTAAATGATTTCTATCATTTAATGCCAATTTGTCATGTTTACCCAATGCTCTCAGCAAAGGAAAATGGAAAAATGCATATACCAAAAGAGAACTCTGGGTGCTTATCTCATTGCACAAATATTGTTGTTTTAGGAAAGTATGGGTCTGATAGAGTCAATTATTCTGCCAACATTCTCTTCCAATTTTTCTGTTCCCCTTTTCATCTCAGTTTTATCCTGCTCTATGCTTTGCATATTTTATTGAGAAAACAAACACGCTTTGCAATCCAAAAACTGGATAGGATGTGTTCATATGAGAAAACTTCAGAGCGTGTGCAGTTTATTTTTTGTGTAATTGATTTTGTAGTAGATAGAAGCTGTGGTGTAAACTAACAGGATAATGGTTTTGATCAGTTTCCAATGGTTAATTACAAGTCTGCTATAACTAATTTCCTTTGTGTGCTTGCAGCTGCTATACTTTTGTCATTGGCTTATTTTTCTTTGAAAATCTGAAAGGCATTGAGTTTTTCTGTGAAAGTCATCTGCCCCGATTGACTCCTGCAGATGCCTCATTACCACAGTCATTCTGCAAAGCTGTACAGCCGTTCAGAACCTTGCATTCAAATAATTTCTCATTTTTTTTTCTTTTTAATTAAGGAAAAAAAAATGTTGTTTTGAAACAGTATGGAATATCTGGCATCAGACCAGGTCACTTTACAATATAAAAAAGTCTTGTGGGAAGAGCAGCAGAATTTACCGGATTGGCTACACCACTCATTTGTAAACAATATGTATTTTGAAAAGAAGCACTAAGAGACCTTGAGGTGTTTGTTTGTTTGTTTGTTTGTTTGTTTGTTTGTTTTACAGAGATACATGAGATGGCCCAAATAATTTTTTTTGCAACTTTGTAGCTAATCAGCAGCTATGCTAATATACTACAAAGCATAAAGGGTGCTGATATTACACCAATCTCTTGGGGAGCACCTGTGTTGGAAGCAGAATCTTGAGGCAAAACTGGCAATCTTAACTACCTCCAAAACTGATAGATCTTCAACCTGTGTGAGAGATTAAATCAGTGTTTAGTCTTTGGGCCTCTCTCCAATGGCAGACCTATGCAAAACTCACCCTGCTCACTCAGTGTGGGTTATGGATGAAGGGTCAGGTAAACCACACCACAGCAGGACTGGGCAGAATATGACCCATAGATGTTTCCCTCCAATTTTTTATTAATATCATCCTGCATTTTTGTCTTAGCCTACCATGCCCGATCCCTTATTTCTTTCAATGAAACCTAAATTGGGTTTATTCTCCTCTGGATCTGGATGTTCAGCTCTCATTTTTGTCACCCACTCTGTAGTAAATCTTAAGGTACTTGAAATAATACAGTCAAATGAGGAGAATTAAGTCTGCTTGATGGGTTTAAGAGCCAGTAGTCCTTATTTTAGGAGTCCTAAGTCAGAGATGGGGAGGTAATATACATCTCTATCTCCTGATGTTAATGAAGACAGCATTTTATATAAATGATTACATGCAAATGCAATTGTATGTAGATTGTTCACTTAGACAAGAGATTTCATACATCCATCTCTGTATTCCTCCTCCTTCCCCTATCTTTTCACCCAGGAAGAGATACTATTGTTATTCTAGTCATCTTTCTCTTGATTTTATTATCTAACAGGGCCATAAAAATGACAAGAAAATGGATTTTTCAGACAAGAGTCTCCTGTTCCTAGTGTAATTTCATGTTGAGCTACAGATACTGACAACATCAGATAGTTTATACATTTCTCCTTTAACTGTATACCTCAGCCCCATTTTTAGTGAGGTGCTCACCACTACATAATTAGGAAAGTGTTTAAAGTGCCTGGCCGCTGTCAGATGCTTGATGTGGAAAGGTTTGCAAGCATGAGGCAGCCGCTGCTGGAGATGCTGTGCTGGGGTGAGACACAGAGCTGGAGATGCAGCCTGGGTGTGGAAGGGGAGCTTGGGCAGTACTGAGAGGGGCACCAAGAATGAGAAAGAGATATGAAGGGGTGCAGAGATCAGCCCTCATCACAAAGCCATCAGGCAATGTGTATCCATGGGAGATTCTGTACTGGAGAGGCACAACATAGGGCTTTTATGAGGGTCTTGCAGATTTGGGTTGAGCTTGGGGGTTTTGTCAAGGACCTTGCTCAGATCCTCACATAGTCCCTCACAATATACCTGACCCAGTTGAAATGCAGGCAAAAGATGAGAGCCAAGCCTGTTACCTCATGGCCACAGGAGCAGCTGAAGACTCAGAGGGAAACTGATAAACTGCCCTCATTGTCTAAATGCTTGAGCTATTTTGATATCTTTAACAGGATAAAAACTCATCTCATTCTACTGAACAAAATCAAACACACTCATAATCTGGTCTTTTCTCTGGAAGATTGTTACTGGTATTTCTGTGCTACGCAAGGAGATTTGACTGCCTCATATCCCATGGTTTTCTTTCCCTGGGACAGCTCTGCAAATCCCACCATAAATCAGAATAGCTAGCAGCAAACATCAATAAGCAGATTTGCTTGGTGGTCTGCTACAGCACTGCTACAAGGAGGACCAGAGCTGGGCTGGGAAAGGAGGCAGCCATGGACTTTTTCGGGGGTGATGTAGTGCTGCTGCTGGGTGCTGATAGATGTGGCATTTGTCAGGGTGAGGGCACAGCAGAAGGGAGCAAAATGAGGAGAAGAAAGGTCCAGCTTGAAGAATAACTGAGAAGCACCACTCCTCTGGGAAAAATATTTCTTAAATAATAAATATTTTTATTGGAGTAATACTTAACAGATGTGGACAGAATAACCTTCCCTAAAATAAGATACTCTTAACTGAAACATTATTCCCTATATCACTACCTGCAAATTCAAAGAGCTGATTTTAGCTTACAGATAAAATAAGCTTAAGCAATAGGAAAGATAGCCATCTTCCCAATTTTTTTTCTACAGCTACCACTCATCTCTCAAAATTGCTTTTTTTTTATTAAAAAGTCCTGCAGTCTGAAGCTGGTTTACAGGAAGCCCAAAGCTGTGGGTTGCAGTCATTTTCATAAGGGCTATTTATTTTTTTAGTAGCTGACAATAAAAAAAAAAAAAAAGTGCCAGTCTGTTCCATATGCAAAGCAAAGGATTAACTGGGACATGAACACTAATAAATTACTTTCCTTGAGGAAAGAGCCAACAGAGCTGTGACTTAAATTTGATTTAGCCGAACACCATTGCCCATTCCTTCAAAATACCCTGCACCCCCACTGGCTGGTATCAGAAGGAGCATCATTTGCAGGGAAAATCACATGCAGAATCATATCTACAACTGGCATGCATAATTACTCCATGTTTTCTCCAGAAGGGATTATCCTGTGGCAATAATTATGTCAAAAAAATGCCCCAAAGAATAATATTTCAGACATCAGCAGCCATCAAGCAAATATTCTGTAAAATTATGTTATTTTTCCCCTCTGAAAGCTCTCACTCATATTTGTATCTTGCCTGCCTAAGACCTTCTCCAAGGGAAGCACCAGATTGTTTCTGATGATAGCACATATATCAAAGGATGGTGAAGCCATCCTGGCCAGGCTCTCGCAGCAGCCCCCGGCAGGTCGGGCTCAGATGCGGAGCTATGCTCGGACTTCACCCCGAGCAAAAGATGCCACCTCTAATATACAGAACTGTCATGAATTTGTTTTTTGTCATAAATGAAGCATGGGTCTGTGCTTTAATTTTCCTCACTGCCCTCTGTCAGGTAATAACCATAAATATTGTCCTGAATCATTAAGTCACAACCTGAAATGTGATCCTGCCCAGTTCCCAATCAGACAGCCATCTGGAAGATGAAAGAAGTCTATTTTCGTTTTAGAATGATCCAGACTCTAATTTGTAGTAACAGTCTTAACAGGCTGTTTTGGAGACATTAACCAGAGGCTGGTCATGGTTGCTCAAGGAGGGGGCATGGTATGTGCTGCCTAAAGCGTGTGTCGCAGGCAAAATACCCCATCACTACTTTGGGCTTGCAGCGTCTGTGGCTTTTTATTCCAGCGCCGTTTCTAAATGGGCACAGGTTATGCATGCAGGGTGACTGGAAATATACAGTGTCGTAAAAAATCCTAACGCATTTGTTGGAGACAGAAAATAGTGTTTCCACAAAGCTAACAGTGGTACCACAGGTCGTATAAATGCCTCCTATCTTATGGTTAATTCCATGCTGAAAGCAAATATTTTTTCTATGTATAAAAATATATTTATACATACATATATCTTATGATTTTCTGGCTACTGAAAAAAGTGTTTTCACCATCAAAGTGGCCTTTTATTGCAACAACGAAACAGTTTTTCTCTGTTAAAAGGAAAGACAAAAAGTAATCAAGTGGTTATGTAGCTAAGCAAAAGCACTGTCAATCAAGATATTCTCATTACATATCTGAAATCACTAACCCCTCCTGAGCCATGATACCTTTCTTTAGTGAAAGACATCAAAGATCAGCTGGCCTGCAATTGCACAGAATGAAATGGGAAGCATGTGTACCAGGTCTCCCTGCTTAGACACAGGAACGCTGCATTTCTCTGCTCCCCCGAAAGCTGCAGTCTCAGGGGTTCCTGACCAAGCCCCACCAGGTCTCACATTTCCCATTTGTGGAATTAAGATAATGCAGTGGTTTGGGAGCACAGTGGATCCACTACTACATGTGTGCCATTTCAGTACAAAATACTAAACAGCTAAAATCTTAATTCTGAAAGACAGGTGACTTTGCCATATCTCTTTTCCCCTTCACTTCTGAAAAGGAGTTCAGAGAAGTGTCCCTCATTCTTAGACAGTGATGGAAGCACTGTGTTCAGTGCATCCTCATTCTCACTCCCTTGCTCTTGCAAACTTGCCAATTAAAGATGGATGTGGAAGCAGAGAAATGTGAGTGCATCCAACAGCAGCCATCTCTCAAGCAGAAATTCAGAGAAGTGATCGTTTGGCAGTCTCCTGTTTTCCTTGATGTTTTATCATCCTGGGTTATGTTTCCTTTAAGGCTTACAGAAAGCATTTGCTATAACAGATGTGTGTATCTGAATGAGCTTAGCCCAGAGATTTGGAAATGACCGCATAGGGGTCTCTTACAGGTAGAGATAACTGAATTAGCATCCTTTTGAATAAGCCCTTCTATTTTTCTAAACTGCTGTGAGTTAGAAATGGTGCAGAGAGAAGATTAGGAGGAAAATAAATGGTGTTTGCTGGAATCTCTGCAGTGCAGATGTATGCTAAAGCAGGACTTTTTTCTAGCAGGTAGGATTGAAGTGTGTCTTGCACAGGGAGGAGAACAGGGAAGGAAAAATAAGGGTTTCATATTGTGAACATTGTTGCTGAGGAAGAGCTTTACCCTGCTGTATGCCCTGAATCCCCAAAACCAGCTTTAGCCCCTGTGAGTGCCCAGATCCCCAGCATGGGTTGCTCTTTGAAGCCTTTGTGCCCTCTGGGACAGTATTTCCCTTGTGTACACCACCATATGAATGGGTCTCCTACACACTTCCTATCAGACTGCTGAAATGTTGGTGTTTTCATCTAAACTTCACAACGGCAGGAAGTAAAAGACACTCTGGGTCCATTTTCTCCATGCATCACTGTATGAGGCTTGCCACGGATATTATTTGCATCCCAGCAAGGCATTAGCTGGGATCAGTGGTCTCTGGTGCTTGGAGCTGCATGTGGCAAATAGAAATCTCCATTCTGGACCTGATATATTAATAGACAAAACAGTTACATAGCAGGGGAAAGGAAATTCCCTACCAAGCTCCCACTCTCCAGATCAGACACTGATGGAAGAGCGAAATCCTGGATGTCCCAGCACCAGAAGAGTTGTCCTTTCTGACCTCTGCAGGGCTTGCATTCAACTGCAGAGCTAAAGAAGTCTGTGGAAAAGCCAGACTTTGACCCCTATTTCTATGACCAAGAGACTATTTTTCCTTCCCTATTGCAAAATAAGCATGTCTAAGTAGCAGACACCAAAAAAGCAGCAGGAGCACAAAGCACTGAAAGCTTTGCTAATATTGTCTTTCCAAAAATACGTCAAGGAAGCTCTTTTTCATTCTTTTTTTTTTATTTTTTCACTGTGAAAGCATCCATGTTGTACTATTACAATACAATTAACCAAAAATAAAATCACAAGCACAAGCCTAATTTGACATATCATACCATGTCTACTCGAAAATATCCACTGCAGACCTTTGAAATTCGTTTTTATTTTGCTTTTTTAAAAGTCACATAATTTGGACAAAGCACAGTTGGGATAACAGGGAACGTGCTGGGTCTTTCTACATTCCATGGCTGTAATAATGAAGCCATTAAATTACTAGGTCAGAGGCCCCAATTCGCAAAGAAATAATACCAGTTTATTATTTCTAATCTTATTAAGTTAGAAAATTGTCTCGAGATGTAACATCAACCTGTAATGGCTGAAGTATTGATTATATTAACCCAATGCTCATGGATAATTCAAAGAGCCTGATTTCATCTAATTTCTGTAATTTTTAAACCAGTCCAGCCCAATTTTTTTATGGCAAACTAATACAGAATTATTTCTATAAATAATGAAAATGTATTATAGGATTTGCTAAGAGTAAGCCAATAAAACATTCTGTGTGATGGCTAGCCAAGTGGGGTTTTAATCCCTTTCTTCTTTATCTTTCTTGAATCGTGAATTTTCTGAGGCTTCTTTTTTTCTTTTCTCCCCCCTCCCCCTCCCCCTTACAATCTTCTATTGTCTCTTTTGGAAATATATACCTGCATATTATAGACATAATCATGGACCTGCTTTGTTCACCTTCTAACTGAAATTCATGGGTCCTTTGAAGATTTTACCTACATAAATAAAACAAACAATATCATTTCAGCTCTACCAAACTGGACTCTTCCCCAGTTTTGTACCACAGCTACATTAGCAAGGGAGACGGTGTAAAATTCCAGAAACTCCATGTTCTTTGGTTCCCAGAAGAAATCTTTGAACTATTTTAATTTGCTCTGAGGCTTTTAAGAAATATATAGTAGTGTATGTGTGTGCACAAGTGATGTACATACTCTTATATTTTCAGGCACACCTGGGTCTGGTCCAAGATCCGTTAAGCTTGATGTGAATCTTTCCATTACTTCATTGAGTTTTAGATCAAGCCTTGGGGGTCGGTTGATTTTAAATATACATTTTCTAAGGTTGTTTCTGATCTTTCCCACTGACCTCGCTCTGCACCAGTTCCCCAGTTTCCATCCAGAAACTCTAGCTTGAGAAAAGCTGTGTTTGGGGATTTTTCTGTGCCTCCTTTTCTGCCTCCATCCCTGTGGCTTTCCTATCAAAGCACTACATGCATTAAGAAAATTAATGTGACTTAAGTTACTGAAACAACCTGAAGGCTAGTTCACTCAAAAATATTTCTTATAAGGATATTTATTAGCTCAGAAGACATGTGTGGGCAGAGCATGTTATTTAGTGACCTGTAATGCCCAAATAATGATCACAATAAATCAGTACTCATTACTATGTAAGGGAGGTCTGGATTGAGTGACTCAGTAGGTAATGAGGTCTAATTTAGTGCTATGGTATTATTTTACAGAGTATTTGGGGCAGGGAGCAGGGGAGAGGGAAGCAGGGGCTGAAGGGGGTCTAATTACCTCAGTTTTCTTGTGTGATGATGAGCCTCTAACTTTGGCTGGCTGCTTCAAGAGGGTGTTAGAGGTCAGGCCTTTAATTGCTATTGGCTGCATTTGGCTGCATTAAGTGAATAAATATTTAAGGTCTGGACCTCTAACACTGGGTTAAATGGAGCAAGACTGGGCATAAAATCAATGCAGTGGGGTATAGGGAGAGGGGGAAAGAGCATTGAGGTAGAAGATAAAGAATTGAAGTCCTCCCTGATGAATACGTGAGGGGTGGATTAGAGTAATGGGAGGACAGGGGTACAGCTTGCAGGCTAAAGGCCCAAACACCTTGGCTTTGCAGCCTTTACTGTGTGCTGACACCGTAGAGTTATTACTCCTTCTCTCCCGTATGCTGCCACTGGGGTGGGACTATTTCCTCTGGCACCAGTAGGCATCCCTCAGTTACCCAGAGGGAAGAAAAGATGTGCTGCCGGCAACACAAAAGGGGGAAACCCCAAGGTTCGTCCTCACCAGCTGTTGGGGTACTCTGAGGGCACCAGACTCCAGAGGCAGGCTCCTTTATAACGCACACATGCATCCCAGGAGCAAAATAGTCCTCCAATAAGTACAACTTCTGCAACATGCTTACTCCCTGCCTCCAAGTTTTTAAGCCATGTGTGAAGATTAGTTGCATATCAACTACTAAAAGTAGCAGTGAGCATTAGGTGCTGAGCTTGTCATTGCCAGGGTTCCTAGGTGAAGTTCTTTGCATTGAAATTCCCTAGAAGTTAGTTACTCCATCTTCTGTGGCGGCCTTGAGTGATTTCTGTTCTGCGAATTCACAATCTGAAAAGCAAAACTGATCTCTTTCAAGTTGTGAAGCTTTGAATTTCAGGGATATATGGGGCTTTCAGTGGCAGATGGGGATACAGACCCCAGGAGCCAGGCGCTGGGCTCAGCCTGTCTCCTTGGCATAACAGTTTAGGAGCAGAATGATATATTTTTTAATATGCATGAAGCCAAAGTGTTATCCATAGAAATGCATACTCCTTCTGGTAGAAGAGACTGTGCCAGCTCATCTCCAAGCCTCTGCTTATACCTGTTATGTCTGGATGTTAGGAACTGATGAGGCTCATGGGAGGCATCAGTGTAAATCCTGCCTGGAAGATTCAAGTGGTAACTAAAACTTTTTCTCGCTCTAATACTCAAAGGAGCAAAGAAACATTTTCAAAAATGATTCTACAGCCCAGATTTCCCTCCTTTTTTTGATCTTTCTCTCTACAGCCAGGCAGAGTGAAAAGTGGGGAATCACTCAGTAACTTCAGTCCCATCCTGCTTCAAGACCAGGCCTCATTAGATGACTTTGAGTGGATGTAATAGAAAATCCCTATTTCAGTAGTCTGAAAAGGGCGGGGGGTGGGGGGGGGCGAGGGTGTGAAGAAAAGAGGGAAAGGGAAAGGGAAAGGGAAAGGGAAAGGGAAAGGGGAGAAAAGTGGGAGAAGGGAAAAATGGGGAAAAAAGGGAAAAATGGGGGGAAAAATGGGAATAAAATGGGTGAGAAAGGGAATAAAAGTGGGAAAATGGGGGAATAAAAGAGGGGAAAAGAAGGAAAAGGGGGGGAAGTGGGAAAAAAGGGAGAAAATGAGGGAAAATGGGAATAAAAAGGGGGAAAAGGGGAGAAAAGATGGGAAAAAAGGGAATAAAAGGGGGGAAAGAGGAAAAAAGGGAAAGGAAGGGAAAGGAAAGGGGAAAAGAGGGAATGTTGGGAATGTTGGGAATTTCGGGAAGGTTTGGGAATGTTGGGAATTTTGGGAATATCCATCCCAATAACCCCTGGGGTTTTTTGGAATTTGAGGGAAAATTTGGGAATATTCATCCCTTGCCGTGGAAAATTGGGGGGAAATCTGGGAATATTCATCCCAATTTTGGGAAATTTGGGAATACTCATCCCAACTTTGGGAAATTTGGGAATATTCCTCCCTTGCCTTGGAAAATTGGGGGGAAATCTGGGAATACTCATCCCAACTTTGGGAAATTCTGGGAATACTCATCCCTTGCCTTGGAAAATTGGGGGGAAATCTGGGAAGGGAAAGTTCAGGAATGTTTGGGAAGGGAAGGGAAAGTTCGGAAATGTTGGGAAAGTTTGGGAATGTCGGGAATGTTGGGAATGTGGGGCTCTCACCACGGATTTTCCAGAGGGCCGCCAGGAGCAGGAGAATTCCCAGGAAAAGGATGGCCAGGAATGCCGGGAGTGCCGGGGATGGCGCCGGGAAAAAACTGCCTGGAACATTCCAGAGGGGCTTTCCCAGGAATTCCCCCCCCCCAGCCCCCTCTGCCCAGGAATTCCACCCCAGTTTTCCCGGGAATCCCCCCCAAATTCCCATTTTTCCCGGAAATCCATCCCATTTTCCCATTTTTCCCAGGAATTCCACCCCATTTTCGCACATTTTTCCCGGGAATCCAGTCCCATTTTCCCCTGGAATTCCATCCCAAATCCCCATTTTCCCAGGACTCCCCCCCAGTCCCAGTTTTCCTGGGAATTCCACCTCTCCCAATCCCATTTTCCCTGGAATTCCACCCTCAACCCGATTTTTCCCAGGAATTTCCCCCCAAATTCCCATTTTCCCCACAAATCGATCCCATTTTCCCACATTTTCCCCAGGAATCCCATCCCAAATCCCATTTTCCCAGGAATTCCCATCCCAAATCCCATTTCCCTCAATCCCAATCCCATTCCCCTCAATCCCAATCTCAATCCCAATCCCATTCCCCCTCAATCCCAATTCCAATCCCCTCCCACTCCCACTCCCAATCCCACTCCCCCTCTCACTCCCAATCCCACTCCCAATCCCACTCCCACTCCCACTCCCACTCCCAATCCCAATCCCCAATCCCACTCCCACTCCCAATCCCAATCCCACTCCCACTCCCAATCCCAATCCCAATCCCAAGACCAAATCCCATTATTTCCCCATCAATCCCAAATCCCAAATCCCATTATTTCCCCATCAATCCCAATCCCCAATCCCATTTCCCCACCAATTCCCAATCCCAATCCCCAATCCCAATCCCAATCCAAATCCCCAATCCCAATCCCAAATCCCCAATCCCATTATTCCCCCTCAATCCCAATCCCAAATCCCATTATTTCCCCCTCAATCCCAATCCCCACTCCCATTATTCCCCATCAATCCCCAATCCCACTCCCAATCCCAACCCCACTCCCACTCCCCTCCCCTCCCACCGTCGATGGCCACGCTGGTTCCGGCCGTTCCGTTCCCGTCCCTTTCCCGGATCCGACAGCTCACGGAATTCCCGAATCCCTCGTGGATCACCAGGGAGCTCCCAGACCCATTCCCAGAATTCCCAGAATTCCCAGAATTCCCGGGAATGCTGTGCCCGTTCCCATCGAGCCACTGGAGGTGGATTTGGGGCGGGGGCTCCGTGGGGAGGCAGCGCAGGCGGATTCCGGAACCTTCCGGCCCTTCCAGCACCACCAGAGGGGCCTGGAGGGTCCCTGGGAGGGGGGAAATTTGGGAATATTCCCGGAATTCCCAACCTTGGGATGGGAATTCCCGAATTTTCCCCCGGTTTTCCAAGCCAAGGGGGGGATATTCCCACGTTTTCCCCCAGTTTTCCAAGCCCAAGGGATGGATATTCCCAAATTTCCCCCCCAATTCGCCAGGCCAAGGGATGGATATTCCCAAATTTCCCCCAACATTCCCAAAGGAACTGATTATTGGGATGGATATTCCCAAATTTCCCCCCAAAATTCCCAAAGCAACTGATTATTGGGATGGATATTCCCAAAATTCCCAAAGGAACTGATTATTGGGATGGATATTCCCAAAATTCCCAAAGCAACTGATTATTGGGATGGATATTCCCAAAATTCCCAAAGCAACTGATTATTGGGATGGATATTCCCAAATTTCCCCCCAACATTCCTAAAGCAACTGATTATTGGGATGGATATTCCCAAATTTCCCCCAATATTCCCAAAGGAACTGATTATTGGGATGGATTTTCCCAGAATTCCCAATGTTGGGATGGATATTCCCAAATTTTCCCCCAAATTCCAAAAAATGAGGAATTATTGGGATGAACATTCCCCATTTTCCCCCAATTTTCCAAGCCCAAGGGACGGATATTCCCAGAACTGCCAAAATTGGGATGGATATTCCCAAAATTCCCAAAATTGGGGTGGATATTCCCAAAATTGGGATGGATATTTCCAAAATTGGGGTGGATATTCCCCAAATTCCCTCTGGTTTTCCAAGACAAGGGATGGATATTCCCAAAATTCCCAAAATTGAGATGGATATTCCCCAAATTGGGACGGATATTCCCAAAATTCCCAAAATTGAGATGGATATTCCCCAAATTGGGACGGATATTCCCAAAATTCCCAAAATTGAGATGGATATTCCCCAAATTGGGACGGATATTCCCAAAATTCCCAAAATTG
>JAWWEE010000074.1:32080839-32095371 GCA_035221455.1 Xenops minutus
AAAGAAAGAAAGAAAGAAAGAAAGAAAGAAAGAAAGAAAGAAAGAAAGAAAGAAAGAAAGAAAGAAAGAAAAAGAGACGTGATATGTGAAAAACTTAGGCAGAGTAAACAGCAAGAGCTATGTAGCAGCAACCAGTGTGTGCAGAAACATATGCTGCTGCATTATTTGGAAGAGAAATTAGCAATTTCTCTGCAATGGGCATAATTTTAGATGGGAAGGAGAGCAAAGAGAGACAAAGCTGTCCATGAGTTTTCCTATAGCTGTGGTTACTGTGTAGGTTGACACTGCATGCTACACAAGGCAGGCTCCAAACAGCTGCTCAAGCCTTGTTCAAGGAATCACACTATACCTATTTTTGAATCCCCAGAGAAGGGCTTGCTACTTTCACAACTGTCCTCTGATTTCTTAAGAAGGTTATATGCTCAATGATGCACAATACCAGAGTGTTCTTGTGTCAGTGTGTTGTCTCTCCTCTTCCTCCATTAAGTTAGTGACTAATTTTCACTACACTGAAGAAATCTGTAGGGGTCTCAAAGTTGTGAAATTCTCAAACATGCAAATTTCATTAAACACTCAGCCATGTAGAGATAGCCAATCCCAGGGTTCCTATGCTGGCAGAAAGGCCACTAAGTGATCTTGGCCACACAAACTCACAGGTAGTAGATATTAGCAAATCCACAAGGAAAACACTGCCATGAATTCCTCAACCATAGCTAAAGAAAAGCCTCAAAGGTTCTTGGACAGCAAAGGTTCTAAACACAAACTACAGAACCATTGAAAACCAGATTTCATCAATCTTACTTTTTAAAATGTTAGTGCTTTATTTTCACATGTATAATCCAAAGGGACTTTACAAAAAAATGAAGAAATGATGGAGAGATTGAGGCACTGAGCAGACTCCAGGACTGCAGATAACATACAGAGGATTTTTATTCTAGCTCCCTTTCTGTTCCCTTTCTTGGCCTTCAAGTCCACCCTCTGCTCTTTCACAGGTTATCTGAGTACTGATAACTCCTGAAGGTTGCAGGTTATAGGAAGACCATGTGTTTGATAATGCAGTGTTATTTTTGGCTTGCTCTCCTTCATGTTTTTGTTTCCAAATAGAAGGGGCTCCATTGTTCTAGGTGTGGGCACAGGCTGAAGTGAAACACCCAAAGGTCTGGATGTCTTTTTGATGTGTCCAGTCAGCACTGATTTCTTACTGTCTGGAGGCCTTTGACACAGCAATCCATTATTTCTTGGTTTAATTCTTTATGCACAGCTTTTCATATTGATTACCTAACATCATTAGTTTTGGTCATTCCATATAAGAGACAATGGAAAGATCAATTTTAACCATATGAGCTAAAGGAACTTGCTCTTGAAGCATCCAGGGACTGGAATCATTTATCTTCTGCTCTCTGAATCATAAATCTTTTACAAGTGCAGCATTAGATTCATTGTTTGCTACAGACACATATGATGTTGTCGGGGATCATTGTAAAAGTGTCCTACATTGCAGTGTGAGGGTGTACCCATAAAGCATATTAATGTACACTATTGTCATGGAAATTGTCACAAGCTGCTGCAAGGGCATGGTTTTCACAAGAGCTGTGCAAGTCATCAATTGTTTTTAATTTCGTAGTTGAACTGTAAAGAGAAAATTTGCTTTTTTTAGACCTAGAATGAAAAATATTTCTTTCTCAACTAAACAGAAAATGTTTTGCATCTGAGAAAATATTTTTTAGGGTTTTTTTTTCTTTTAATAAAATAAATGGGAATTTGGAAAGGAAGAACTAGCTTCACAAAGATATTTCAGTGACATTTGCAGGATTGGGCAGAAAATGGGAGGTATGAGCAGTAACTGTGGATAAGGCTCTCACACAAAATATAGGAACATACCATTCAGGCCTACAGCTGCCTGTTTAAGGCCCAGGAAGGAAAGGTGAATGCTGAAATACAGGGTCTCTCTTAAGCACATCCATAAAAGCTGTATTGGTTTTCAAGATAATTTGTACAAATACGAGATGAAGGTTTTGAGTCGTGGCCTCTCATATTCTAAGTTGCTATCACTGGGGTCAGATGGAGGGAGAGGAAAGACAATACCCATCTGAGCTTCTGCTCAGAGCCTATACTGAAGGTCTCCAAGCAAAATGTAAACCAAACTGTTCATCATTCTTGTGTAACAAATTAGCAGTATCGGAACTCTCACAGATACTGCTAAGAGAGCAAGAGAGGACTGGGACAGACTGTTGACAAAAATTTCCGACTTTGATGACCTTAGTTAATGGAGCATTTCCATGCCACTGTTACTGTGGTTAGGGCTTGTCACTGGCAGGGATCATGATCAAAATCAACGGGCCAATATAATAAACAGATATTTCTGCATTGGCTACTTCTGACCAAGATCAATAGAGCTGTACAAATAACAAGAGGAAGAGTATTTTTATTGGCTTTGACCTAAGAAATAGTCGTATGGACATCTGTGCTGTACATTTGCATTTATTGTGCATAAGGATTCTGACTGCTCAAAGACATCTGATCCAGTTTTCCAGTCTCAAGAAAGGTGAGTTGGGTTACTTCAGATTAGGATACAAATTTGAGCTTTTAGATAGCTTGCCAATCAAATGGATGAGCTGAAAATTTAGCGATATTTCCTATTTGTGTTTTTTTAACAATAAAATTAGGAGAGGAATCTAAAACATACTAATATTTTTTTCAATCTCATTAGAAAGAGCTGTTCATTAAAAAAACCAAAAAAAACAAAAACAAAAACAAAACAACAACAAAAAAAATACCAAAAAATAAGAAAAAAGGAAACACAAAAAAACCACCCAAACCAACAAACCACTTTCAAACAAGAGTTTGACTCCTTCCCCAGGAGTTTCAAACAAGACATTTTATCCTTCTCGAAATTTTAACTCTTCTGCCTGGAGAATTCCTTTTGGGAATCTGCTGCCACAGATTTTGTGACCATAAATTGCTGAGGAATATATCTGAAGAATAACAGGACTGATCTTGTTCCAAGGCATCCAAAGTCATAGTCTCTCTCCTTCAAGGCAGAGTAGTAAGGTCCTGTTGATAAGTCCACCACTCTCACCAAAGACCTGTAAGTAATTTAGAGATTTTAGATATTCTGGCCAATGTTCAGCTGGTGGTATTCAGTGGAGCTTCAAAATCCCTTCAGAAGATTTGTGCTGGGTAACAAAAACTGAAGACCTAGGAGGCAATGAGAACACAGCATGAACAAAGTCGTGATAGAAATAACAGGAAAGCTTTGAAGACTTTCCTTTGTCCTGGACTGAGATACTTAAGAATGTACCTTCAAACTTGTCCCCAGGTGAATTTATTTTCATTTCTTTCTTTCAGTTCTCCCAGGACAGTAGCAGATAAATACGTAACTGCAATGCTGAGAAAAGAGACAACCAAAAACAGGTGTTGAGATCATCCAAGCAAGCCTCCAGTTCAAGTATGGAAAAGCCATACATGCAGTAGTTGCATGGGGTGAACTAAGGGAGGATCCAGAAGAAGGCATATGGTGTGGCATTACATGGTCAGAGGCATCATCAGTGTGTCTATGAGCAGACAGAAGGACCCTCTATAGCAACAGCTTGCAGCACCGGATTTTGCCCAGGATTTAGCTCTCAGGAAGTCCAGCCACCTTTGTAGAGCTGATGGCAGCGCTAAAAATACCTTGTTCATCCCCAGGAAAAATGTGATTACACAGTGGAGGTTTGGTGTAAAGAAGCAAGTACATGAAGGGCAGACCCTGTGCAACCTACATCTGGAGTAGATAATAAACTGGCTCTGAGGGAGAACATTTTATTCCAGCATGGCTCTAGATGATGTATGAAACCACCAAAGATTACAGTCAGCGATGTCTTGGGAGTGATTTGATGTTTATGGTTAACCCTAACATTGCTTTTGTTTATAGATGCTATTTCTAGAGTAATCTTATCTTGTATGGCTTTTATGGAAACAAAAATTATCAGGCCACAGCTTTTATAGTACAGAGGGTGACATGGGTTTGATTTACACTTCATTATAAACCAGTCCTACAAATATTGCTCAGGTACATGGTTCTTAGTTTCCCAGTGAAATTCACAAAGGAGAGGAGACATTTTTGAGCTGGTGTACACGACCAGGTAAACTCTGTGAGATTCGCTTGGCACCTCTGATGTTCTTGCATCCTTAGGCATCAGAAAATTCGCTTGGTAAAGGTTGGTTCCTCTGTGTTTTTACACCCTAACTCTTACATATCAGGGTTTTGACCTTACCACCTCTCCTTAAAAATGGAAATAGTGATATCTTTTTTCAACCTTGAGTACATCATATATGTTGAAATTACAGTGAGTGAGACAGGTTAACTACAGCGATACCACGAAAATTAAATTTAAAAAGGGCAAAAGATTGAGCATATTCTGCATAGTGACATGGTGCTGGATTTCACCCCTCCCCACTCAGGTCCTAGGGTTTTTTCTAGGTGCAGACCTACATTCCCCTCCCCAGTGAAGTCCTGAGAAGCACAATATAGCTGTAAGGAGTAATTAGGTTTTGATCCTGCTGTGTAAATGGGAAGCTTTGAAGTTGAGCTTTGAGACTCACAGAATCCAAAGGTTTTCCAGGAAAGTCCATTCCCATCATGTAACTATCTACATTCTTGAAGAAGCATCCAGAAAACCTATTTGAATCATAATACTGAGCTGCAGTCAGGCCTATAGCAACACAAGGGAAAAATAATACTTTTATTTTTCAAGAAAAATCATTGATTTCCATGCATCTGTTCAAAGCAAGGGTAGGGAAAAAAAAGAAATAAAATCTGTATTTTACAATTTTGCCAACTTCTTAGCAAAAACAAGTTTCCAGAATGAAAAAGCAGTTTCCCTGCTGTGAATAGGTTCCTTTTGGTTTTCCACAAGCACTTTAAAGAGAAAAGGTAAAATTATTGTTCAGATTTTTTTAATGGAGAACTGTAAAAATTATATTTTCCATCTGCTTTACCAGAGGTGAGAATTTGTGGCTACAGACATCGCTTCCGTGGCTACTTCAGGAGTCAGATGGAGACCATTTGGCTGCCTTGCTTTTCTGTTGATGCTGCCCTCATCTCTAAAGCAGTTCTGGCAGCTGCCAGTGCAAGGGCAACAACCATCTGTTAGCAGTGTTTGCTGCTGGGTGGTACCACGGCATGAGCTCTCACTGTGCAGCACTGTCAGCCTTTCCCTGTGCTCTAGAGGGGGTATTGCTGCACATCACCCACCAGCCCCACTGGCCGGTGTGCACGTACAGTATCTGCCCCAGGCATGTCACCATCACTCATTAGGGGCCACCTCTAAGAGGTCTATTTGGGAAATCCACACCTCCTAGACAGACCAGAACCCCAAACCCAATACTCATCACGTGAGATGATCACGGAAGAAGTGGCTCCCAACACAGAAACACAGTCTTGGGGATGAAGTGTTCCAAATGCCAGAAGTTCTTTCTGCCTGGAGCAGTAGATGGGATCTCCTACCAGAAACCTGATCACTGTTGCTGGCTGCTACTGGCCCTGCAGGGAAAACAGCTTTGTGGAGGGGTTGTTGGAAACTTCTAGTCCTGACTGGGCCTGAAGCATCACTGTCAAACAAAAGTGAAACACCAGAGCTGAACTACTGTATGGTGCTGCACAGCTGTGAAACCCCTTCACTGCAGCCTGGAGACTCAGGAATTGTTACTAATCCCCTTTACTGTTTCTCATATTTAGAAAGCTATTCAGTCTTCATCGTATCTGGCATTGCTGTGGCTGCTAGGATTTGGTATCTCTGGAGTAACCACGGGGCTGAGGCAGTGCAGGGTCTGGATGCTCACAGAAGCCCAGATGCACTCCAATAAGCTGATGGGAAACAAACCACCCTGGGAGTGGCACTCTGTAAAATGTCAGCATGGCATTTCTGAAAGCCAGGATGTTTCCTGACGAGAACCGCTTGACTTCTTCCAGGGGTAATGCTTCCTAGTGTGAAGTTTCAATCATTCCTGATATATAGCCCTTGGTCTTACCTCTATGAGGGGACAAGGTGAGCATATATTTAGGCCCAGCTGACCCCCATGTTTCTGTTTGGGTGCTGGCAGATTGCTGGGAATGGTGAAGACAGCAGAGTTTCACTTTGAGAGTTGTTTGTGTATTCAAAAAGTTGGGATCATGGAGGAAAAAAATTCCTCTTGCAAGGAATCCTGGAAGTAACTGAAGAAAGCTTCAGGTCTGATTATGAAAAGCACAGGAGGTGAGCATTTCTGGTTGTTGTTAGCATGCAGCAAATTGAAGTATTGTAGTTCTATCTGTTACCAGAAAAGCCCTCTATTTAAAAAAAAAAAAAAAAAGTAGGAGCCCCACCGTCTCATTTTTAACAAGGACCAGCTGAAAAATGAAGGCAAGCAGCACACAGACCATCTTATGTCTGCCAATTCATTTCCTGGCCCTGAAAGTAAAAAAAAAAAAAAATAAAAAAAAAAAAAAAGAGAGAGAGAGAGAGAAAAAAATCCTCTTGTTTCCTCTCATGCAGGCCAAACATGGCAAAGCACCAGGGGAATTCTGAATGGAATCAATTGCACTTGTTACTAACTGAGTTTTCTTTTATTCTTATATTACCAAGGCCTGGATATTCAGCTGCAAGCAATTATAATGAAGAGTTACTGAGTAATGGTTTCCAGATTGCTCCATGATGGGGCATTAATTGAAAGGGACAATTTAAGAGCTTAGGCCATGTAAATGCATTTCTTATTCTGTCAGATCGAGAAATTTCTGTGTACAAGAGGCTGAATTGCTCAGAACTGATAAAGACTTAATAGTAGCCACTTAAGTGGACATTTGGAAAGGGGATTTTACATTTAAGGGATCAAGAATGATTAAAATAAAGTAGAGAGTTGCGGTTTTATTGGGAGTCAGAATGTGAATGTTATCAGCAACTTGGTACTATTTCATAGAGCTACATGAAATTTTTGCACAGGGGAGGATGAAAAGAAAGTTTGGTTTCTTATCTCTCTGCCTGATCTCACGTCAGTCCTTGCCTCTGCTGAGTCAAAGGCCCTATTGAGTCCCAAAGAATCAAAAGCAAAATTCCCTCTAAAGCAGGATGAGTTCAGAAGGATAACATTGCATTCTGGAATATCTGCCCCTTTCTAAATGTCACTTAAGAGAAGTACTTCCTATCTGGGGAACTGATTCTTAATTTAACAATTGGCTTCAAGTATAATAGTGGATAAATGAGATTTTTAATTCTACTATAGCCAAGAAAACACAAATTTAAAATATCCCTTGAAAAACACTACTAAAATCCAGGATTTTTTTTGCAGTGAAGGGATGAAGCCCTGGAATTTGCAAGCTGTGCAAGTAATGCTATTCTCATTATGATATAACTGATGTTTCACAGATTTTATACAAATATTTGTCTGCAT
The DNA here is from genome assembly GCA_035221455.1 of Xenops minutus. Taxonomy (NCBI): domain Eukaryota; kingdom Metazoa; phylum Chordata; class Aves; order Passeriformes; family Furnariidae; genus Xenops; species Xenops minutus. The sequence goes on from JAWWEE010000074.1 coordinate 32,088,247, forward strand.
TTAACTATGAAATAAATTTTTTTTTCTTCTATCAATATTTTATTGCCTTAGTAATTGATACAGATAATAAATGAAAAATACATTTAACCTAGGTTAGTGAGTCTTCCTAATTATTTTGTGAATTCAAATTAAAAAACAAATTACTACTAATCAAGATAAATGTCTCCTTTACTAAAACATTGAGCCACTTATAGGAATAATTCTGCTAAGAAGGCAGGAGAAGGGAGTTTATATCTCAGGCTTTTGCCATTATCTAGCTTGAACAGATGGAAACGTAGCCACTTGTGATTAAATCGCTGGAATAAAGATGGACATCACTGAAATGGTGGTTCATCATTTGCCCAATGCTATGTGAAGAGCAGCCCCTCCAAAGCAAGCCACAGCCTGCCAGAGAGCTATTACTAAGATGCCCAGGACTGAAAATATAAACACCTTGAAATTGGGTGGTCAGCTCAGGTCAGGCTTAGGGTTGACTCACAGGCACTAAATTAATCTATAAAAAGGGGGGTTGCTTGACTGCGGTCTGGGAAGGAGGAAAGCATGGTGTGTGCCAGTCATTGGGCTCTTGCAAATGAGTAGGCCAGGCAAGAGTCTGGCAAGTGTTTCACCATGTGATGCAAAAGGAAACTGAAAATGAGGGCAGAAGTGAAATAGGGGTCCTGCTCAACCACATGGCAAAATCCTCTGGGTTTCCCAGAGCACCTCCTCACAGACCCCTCTTTCGCTCCAGTGCCCCATGCCACTGCTTGCCTTCCCTTCCAGCTGTGGGGGAGAGACTTGTCTCAAGGTGGCAGAGAAATCCTACCAACCTGGGAGCACCTACAGAGGCTGTGGCCAACATCATGGGACATGGTGGGGCCAGAACCATCCCTCCCTCCTGCAGTCCTGGGACTTTGGCTGTGCATGTGGTGGTTGCCAGCTGGCTGGTCTTTTCAGGCTGGCTTCAAGATGTAATTCAAAATTGCACTGAGATTGTATCCATCCGATCCCTCTTTGTATCTGGCATGGTAAAGTTAGGAGGGTCTTCCAGAAGAACAGCCTTGCAAGTGAAGCAAAATGAGGCATCTACACACTGTAAATTGTGCAGAAACCTGGGAGGGGCCAGGACTGACTACAGGTACAGCTGAAACAGAAGATACCTGATAAAATGGCCTTGGTTTTTCTGCAGGATTTGTATGTGCCAGGTGCTGGAAGACCAGCAAGGGACTGGGAGCATTGACTAAATGGTTACTGCCAGGAGCACAGGAGAAGAGGACCATTCACTTGCCAGGAACAGAAATTATCCCCCCACATCTCTCCTGGTCTCTCAGGCTGGCTGTCCCACCTTGGGACCTCCATCCCAATTCTGCTGCTTCCCTGCCTCCTTCCAGCTCCTCCTCTTTAACACTGTAAACCCCACAATTTGCAGCACTGCTGGGAAGCCCTGAGTGAGTGCTGTGGGGGATGCACACAGAAGCCCTGTCAAAGGGCAGGGAGGCAGAAAAAGAAACCAGCCCAGTGCGCCCCATCTGCCAATGCATCCAGGTCCCTGCATCAGGGCATGCACTGGGTGGCTCCCTGGAGACCAGGCTGCATGTTTGGCCTGTTTGGCTTCTCCGCTTCTCTCCCTGCCACTGGAAGTCCCTGGCACAGTAAGATCCTTGCTCTGTATCACAGAACATATGGGAGAAAAGTCTGGGAAATGCAAGACAGAGGCAGGGTGGCCTTTCTTGGGGCCAGAAGAAAAAGGTGGCATGATTAATCAAATATATACATAATTCAACTAATACCTGGAGAAGAAAGGGTGTGCAGTGCTACTTCACAGAAGCCACAGGAAAGCAGGTTACTGCAGAACAGGAAATTTAGAAAAGGCTTTCCCTATTCCCCTCAAAAACATGTATTTATGTTTGGCAAGAGGGCTTCTCTTTAAATCAATGCCATTGCTTTCTTCATTGACTAATAAACTTAGACCTGGAACTGCTCCAATCTACAACTAGTCAGAAACTCATCCAGCAAACCCACACATATAGAAAATAAATGAAAATATTTTTTGTCCTTTATTATTAAAAGCATAGAAAAACATTGTTTGTGAATAAATAATAGCATCAGTAAAAATAGTTTGTGGGAGATTAGAAGTGAAGGCAGGGGGTGGTTGTTCTTGTTTATCAGTTTAGATTTCACCCCCAAGTCCAACTCCACTTTGAAATGTAACACATCATTAAGGAATTTGCAGTTACAAAGTACAGACACTTGCTCCTGACAGTAAGCATGGCCACTTCTGTTAACAGAGAGAGACCATAACCACTGCTTTCACCTTGCCCCTACTCCAAAACAACAAAAATCGTGATTAACAGCCAGGATCAATATGGCAGCCAACCAAAACATTATCCAACATGAAGTTTGGTCAAGCTATAAAACTGCCAGAAAAAAACCCAGAAGCAAACCTTGACACTGAATTTTTAACTTTAGAATAATAGTCTAACCCAAAGAAATATGAATCTGATAACCACTAAGGAAGGAGTCTGGGATTTTCATTAGTCACTTGCATGGAGGGGGTGGTGTTGCTGGTGGGAGGTGGGATGCATAACAGCACAGTGGTGAAATGTAGAAAAGGGGCAGAATGGTTCAAATCCTGAGAAGGAAAAGGGAGGGGGAAAGTGTATTTTTTTAAAAAGGCAGTTTTACATTAAGTCACACAAGTGGTTGAAAGACCCACTGTTGTTGCAAATTCTAGGCCTGGCCACTCTGATATAGCATAAAAGTTCTTCTGTTTGTTTAAGGAGAATGGGTGTATGCTCAATGCCCACAGAATTTAATGGACTGTACACAAAGTCATTTTTATCTCAACCACTCACCATTTGATTTTATTTTTTTTAAAGGAAAAGCCTGTGACCCCATCATATAATGAAAAGTCAAATGCCTCAACGTAAATCAAATAATTTGAAGGATATTTCCATTGCTTTAAAAATTACATAGAGAAAAAACTAAAACAAAATGAAAAACACCTCAAGCCTCAAAAAAACTTGGAGGTGGTTTACTTGTCTTTTTCTGACTGAAAGGATCATTGCATAATTGGCCCTTACAGATCTTAACTTTGTGAGACTCAGGTTTGAGTCATGCTTAGGCTTTCAGAAAAATAATAGTAGTAATAACAGCAGTGGCAGATTTAACACCAGATTTAACCACAAGCAGGCAGAATGTTGCCTCATGGCCCCTTCTCTGTAATGAGTGTAGGTTATTTTGGTTGCTATTTTCTGCTCTGCAAAGGGCTTGAAAACATTTATACATAACTTCTGGCACCAGTCCCGTACCTTAAATAGTATTTCCAATATATCCCAATATAAATTGTTCACCTAAGCATGATTAAGCCATTCATTGTCTACATGCTGCATGCACGTGTATAGATGTGTAGATGGAAGTTCAGATGTTGGTTTTCAGTGTATCTGCATATCCTTCACATGGTCATAACACAGTAGTGACAGGGAGTGTGATTGTTACCTGATTTTTGCAGTGGATCATAGAAGTCCTCTCTTCATGTTACACAGCATCATGCCAGACTGTTTATGCACAATTTCCTAAAGCTCTAAAACTTAGCTCTGGTATTTAAAGGCCAAAGAACAAGCTTCATTTAGTGTAACAAAGCTGACAAAATCTTTTTATTAAGGTACTTTAGCTACACTTTGAGGTTTTTTTAATAAATAAAATCTATTCACACCTAATTAGTGGGATTTTTACTTGAGAGGAAAAAAAAAGGCGAAAGTAATATATTAAGTGGGGAAAATCAAATAAAATTTTTGTGTGTATGTGAATTCTACTTTATGTGGTTTTCTTCATAAAACTTGAGTTCACTGGATGCTCAGGAAGGGCAAACTAGGAACTAACAGGTTATGTATGTTAGATAATGTGCTGTGTGCAGTTCAGTTGTGTTGATAGACAGTGGGTTTGTGCAGCTCAGAGGAACCCTCTCACCTCAGAGATCCTCAAAGGCTGTTACAAACAGATGCCCACATTTCTGAAGATGCCATTATTTGATAACTGGGTGCTAGGTAATGGTACCTGTAAGACCTCCATTTACCCTACAATGTTGATTCTGTAAGTGAAGGGGTAATTTGCACAAGAGGCTATTGGTTCTGAGAAAACAAAACCACACAACTACTGTATTTGGATTCCTTGGATATATTCTGAAGGTTCAGAGATTTCTATGTAACCTCTCATGATATTCACTTATGCTAAATAATTTCATTTTTATAGAAAATTTATGAAAACCTTTTCTACACCATTTCAAAGGCATCCTGTAGAGTTTAATGAAGTCACACTATGGACTGTTCCACATTCATTTACAGATCCTACTCATCCTCTACTCAATACCAGAATATTTTTCAGTGAAGTGGTAGACATTGGTTTCTGTGTCAATACAATCTCCTAAGTGAACATTTAATAGCTTTACGGATACAACAGGAATTTAAGGTATAGATGATGCAACTGCAGTGCTGCTGGAAAAACCTGACCATAGTAACTGCAGTCACCACAGGCAACACTGCGGGAAAAGTAAGAAATGTAGGAAAAAGTGGAATATGTCCCAGGAAGATGGTTTGTCTCCAGGGTTTTATCTGGCTATGTACTCCCCTAGCCTGCCACATAATGCAGGAAAGACAAGCAAAATCCTGGGAGCCGTGTCACGATGTTATACTACCTTGTTTTCCTATCAAACCCTGCTCTCAAGCCCATGGATACTTTGCAGGAACAATGTTCTTTCCTAGAACATCTGTATCCCACTGAAGGTTTTCAAAGTGGAGCTGTGACAAATATACTATCTACACTGGCAGCTACAGAGGTGTGGGCATGTTTCTGTCAGAGAGCTGCCAGAGATAGATGATCAGTGTGATTAATTGAATCTCATTATTCCGAAACAGGAAGAAATAAGAGTTCAGCTGAATGCTTTGTTTTTTCACATCAGTGGTGAAAAGACACTAGCATGAAAGGACAGCCAATATCAAGGACCACTAAAAGTGAAACAACAATTATGGTAAAAATACGTTTGCCTATCCAGTCGTACTTCACAGTGAGGTTATTAAGGCATCAGAGACAGTCAGTGGTAATGGCCAAGACTGGGGCACCATGTAGCAGGTGGTGGCCCAGTTAGCCTGTGGCCAAGTTATGTCTTCCTTAGCAGCTATGGAACATCTTCAAGATGCATATGTTCATCATCATTCTGTGAGACTTAGGCACAAGTAAACCCAAAGATTTGCAGAAATCTTAGGGCACATCTCTGACCACACCAGAAGGTTTTCCCGCACCACTCTGATTAGCTACAATGTTAGCTGTGAGTGAATTTACCCCTTAAAATTTCAGGAGGAAAAGTCAAGGAGTTTTTATTTTAAGAGCAGTTTGGAACATATCTTCACTAGTATCTACAAATGCAGACAGCAGGCACACTAAGTATATTAACAGTGAGTGAACAACTTTATTGGAAAACATCTGTGGATGACAGTCATTCCACCCCACCTCCCAGAAAACCTGACACTTGGATGGACACTTATCAAGTATTATGCAAAGCAGCTGCAAGCCAGACAGACTGAGCTGAACTGAACCTACTGGAAACTATGTCACTTGACAATCACCTGACTGAAGGCAATTTTATAGGGGAATTTTCAGCCCGCACACACTCATGCACTGGCTACACTGGACCCAATTCTTGCAAAAGGTGCAGCATCTGAAATTCCCACCAAAACCTCTGTGGCACCAGGATTTACAAAGATTAATAGCATGGTCTTCCCTTGACCTTGATAAGACAGGGCTTTGCACACATTCACACCTTTGCTCTCTAACTCAAACGCAGGTTAGGCAGCCGTAATAAGACCCTGAAGCCATGAGCAAGGTGGCTGAGCTCTGGCTGCAGCTGCTACAAGTGATTAATAAACTGGATATAATTTCTCATGTCTCAGCTCCCTGCCTGCACCAGGAGCTGTGTGTAAAGTGCCACTGGAAGCTGCTGGCAGAAACTCCCTCTCAACTCCCCATCCCCCATAGGAAAATGAGTGCCTTGGATGTGGGTCAACCCACAGATCCCTGACTTGTTCTTGGCCTTGGAGCCTTTGTGCTTTAGGGAATGGCACAACAGAAGTCTACAATATGACATACTCCCCCTTAAATTACATAATATGCCCCCATAAACCAGTTAATCCATCAAAAGCATTAATATGATCATTAAGAGACAGGTAGAAAGGCCAGAATTTTCTAGTGACTATTGGAGTCTGATCCTGGTGCTCGAGGAGACTCCCTGCTCTCCTCACAGTGCTCAAAGGCCCACTATGGACTGTATTGAGGCACTCTGCCTGCAAGGTCCACTCCCAGATTTCTGCACAGATGTAGTAATGAGGATTCTGCTTGCTGCTGTAGGGAGAAAATTCATGTGCAAAGCTCAACTTGAGTTGAAGCTGGCCAGAAATGTGGAGACAATACAAAGAATTTTTTCAAATATATTAATGTCAATAAGCACTGCAGAAATATCATCAGCCCGTAACAGGGTGAGGACAGTCAACTCACAAATGGACAGAGAGAAGGCAGAGGTGTTTAATGCTTTCTTTGCCTCTCTCTTCAACAGGGATGATGGAACAAGGGAGTCTCAGTGCCCTGAGCTGAAGGACCATGACTGCAAGAATGATCTACCACCAGTTGACCCAGAAACTGTGTGGGAACTGCTGGTCCAGCGGAATTCCTACAAATCTGTGGGGCCTGATGAGATCAACCACAGAATCCTCAAATTGCCGGCTGATGTCATCACAAAATCTCTCTTGATTTTTGAGCAGTCTTGGGAAACTGGAAAGGTCCCAGGTGACTAGAAGCTGATTTTCAAGAAGGGGAAGAAGGAGAAAACTAAAGGCCTGTCAGGCTCACTTCAGTGCCTGGTAAAGTTATGGAGAAGATTATTCTGGGAGATACTGAAAAACACCTGAAAGACAATGCAGTCACTGGTCACAGCCAGAACAGCTTCATGAGAGAAAAGTCCTGCTTATCAAACCTGATTTCTTTTTGTAACAAGGTAACCCACCTAGCTAATCAAGGGAAGCCAGCTGGTGTAATTTTTTGGATTTCAGTAAAGTTTTCAATACTCTCTCACAGGATCCTTCTGGACAAACTGTCCAG
>JAWWEE010000074.1:32095471-32106506 GCA_035221455.1 Xenops minutus
ACAGGCTCCTCAGGGCAGTGGTCATAACACCAAGCCTGACAGAGTTCAAGAAGCATTTGGACAATACACTTGGACACATGGTGTGACTCTTGAGGATGGTCCTGTGCAGGGCCAGGTGTTGGACACAATGATCCTTGTGAGTCCCTTCCAACTTATCATATTCTGTACTTCTGTGATTCTGTAACTGCATCTATACAGTGTTACATGTGTGGTTTAGAGCATCTTGCAAGTATAACAATGGAATTAAACTTTTTCCCTGCAAAACCTCAGCTTTGTGAAGTTTTTCACTGCAGATCTTCCACCAGAATATCCAAATTCAAGCATATATTTTAGTAGGTGATGACACAACTTGAGTAAAATACCTTTTCAACATGAAAACAGTGCAATAAAATAAAATACTCAACAGAAAAACCTTACTATTGTACTTTATTCCTTCCATGGAGAAAAGCACATTAGAGCTTTCCTTGCCCTATTCTTTACCTAGACTATTGCTTGGTATTATAGGGGTTACAGATTTATCAATCTCCTTCTGTAAAATATTTTCTCTTGCTTTAGAAAGTTCTTTTTCAGCAGCAGAGCTTGTGAGGACAAGGAATTTATAAGGGATAAAAAGTTTATGCAAGTTTGTTAAGGAAATAACTGCATACAAAATCTTAGATCTACCACTGTACTTGGATATTTACGAATGCATAGACAAGCGCAAGACCCCAGTGGGACACCCATAGACCAGAATTGACAAGTATTCACAGCCATTAGAGTGCTTTGGATCATACAGTCACTTTCTGCTACTGGAAAGTAAATAAATAAATAAATAGATAAATAAATAAGAATTGCTGTCATGGCTTCTTCAGTCTTATAACATCTATAACATCCAGTGTGCAATCTGCGCATGTCCATCATTCATCTTCCTTTAGAAGCTGCCTGTACAGACAAGTTTTAGAACTACTTTATGAAAAAAATCGTAAACTGCATTGGAAACTTATTCCAAGTGCAGGTGTTCTTATGCTCTCATTCTCTGTTAAGATCAGTGATGACCCTTTCAAACTGAAATGTCCCTATGGGAATTTCATTTCAGGAAAGAACTGCCAAAGATCACGCTGTCCCATTTCTCCACAGGAGAATTGCAAGCCACAAGGTCAGTCAGCCCTCCAGCTGTTTACAAGAATTATACCATCCAACTAGAAAAGGGAAAAGATACCATGCACCCATTCTACTTCAAACAGAAATATCCAGGTGTCTACTCACAGGGATCACTTTGTGCACAAACCATAAGCCCTTGCACAATGTGTTTGCCAAGAATCTGCAAAGAGTGGATAACCAAGTGCAAACTGAAGTCTATTTTGTCAGCATTTGTGAAGCAAGACCTAAACATAGTGCATAAAACATTCTTCATGAAAGACTCACCATGCTGTGATTGTGGTTCACCTCACTCCAAGCCTTAAACCAAGAGAGCACCAGGGACTGTTTTGCTCATGCTTTATCCAATCTGCTCAACTGACACAGAATCTGCAAAATATGCTTTGCAGTCTTGACATGCCAACAAAGCACTTTTAATTTTGACTCCAGTCCAAGCCTGGTGCTAGTTATCTGATTCTTTGCATAGAGTCATCATATTTTTTTCCTCACACACACTTTACCTTCCTGCATAAGCTGTAACTCACCTCTTCATTAAATTAAGAGTTTGGAAGAGCTTTCTCTTTTAAATCTTGAAGACTGCAGGTTGTTTGACAAGTGCTCTACACTTGACATCGCTTTTTTAAAGTTTGACAGCGTCAGCTTAGAAAGATATAACATTAAACCACTGAATTCATCTGATTTGTTCCATTCTTTTCAAGATCATTTCATCAAGCTTGGCAAAAACATCTGAGAAATAAATTTACCAAGAGACACATACAAGGCAAGCAATTCACATTCTGCAGTTTATATACTAGTTATCCCTTAACAGTAGCCAGCTAACTTCTACCTAATCCCTAATAAGGTGGTTTTTCTCCCTCCCATCAAAAATCTAACACTCTGACCTTAATGCGAAGTGATGGATTAATGTTACACATGCTGTTCTTAAACCTCAGTCACCCTCTGCTATGACAGCAGGATTAGAAGGGAAAATATGGACTGAAGGCACCCAGCAGATTTGGTGATTTAATTGTCTCAGCTTCTGTGTGCCGGCTTAACTTTGGCTTAAATAATGTCTTTTTCCCATCAAAAGAAGTCTGTTTGAAATAAATTCCTTTTACTGAAATCCATAAGTAGAACACTTTCGGTTTTTAAGATACTTTTTGTGTGACAGAGGTGTTTTGTTTGCCTTTATGTTCCCCAAACAGTAATCTGAAGCTCTTTGCTGTGGCCACTCTCTGCATCTTGTTTTGGAGATGTCTTGATCAATTAGTGCAATGTCACAGTAACATGTAGTTATTGTACCTCCAGCTGCAAGCTGTTAATAATAAACTTACCCATAGGACAGACCTGCCATATGGCTGATGGTCAAGCAAGGCTAAAATATGCATTAGGAAAAAAATGCAACTGTCAACATGAAGCTGGATATGGCTTATTGGATTTGATGCGGGCATCTGACAGCAATGTTTCTTTTAGCAACATTCTATATTGCAGGTCAGGAATCTGCCTACTGTGGAATATTTGTCATAGGAAGATGAGGAGAGAAAAAACCAAGGAAACATTTGTGAAATGGAGTATGCAGGGTAGCTTAGTGGTGGCTCATTTTTTTTCCAAGGAGGGATGGGGGAGGGAATGTTCATCGGAGGCTTTTTTGTAAGAATGAGTTGCTAAAGAAAGCTTTATTCAAGTTATTTTTCACAATCAAGGGAGATCGACTGCACATGACAAGAAAACAAAACATGTTTTTCCCTTGCAGATCAAAACATGTTTTTTTCCTGGCAGATTTAAAATTAATTGGGCTGTCACATAAAACATGAGCTATAGAGGAAAATATCCAAAGTCTATCTCGTGATAGTTATAATGAATTATTATATGTATTAGATTGTATTATTAGATATTATTAGTATTATCAGATTGTATTACTGAATTAAATTTCTTTATGTAAGGGGAAAGTTCAGCATTTAGATATTCTTTGTAACTCTTGACATCTATTCTAGCCACTCAGTGAATGGCAGTGGCAGTTTCTTGCCTTGTTGATAATACCAGTGCTGCAAATACTTCCTTTAGCTTTGTAAAAGCAGAAGGTACCACATCTAGGTTTGCATAAAATAAGACAAGTCAAAGAAAGACATGAAAGTAAAACCAAGTTCCCCTTTTCACTGGTGGCTTTCAAGTCCTTCCCCCTCACCTCATCAAAGGTCACCTCCCAGTAACTTCATTTATGAACTGGGGCGTATGCAAGCAGTTTTGTTCCACACTACTGCTGCTTTTATCGACGGGAGCAGAAACCAAACTATTTGCTGTTCTAAGAGTAATCATGCAGTGAAGACCTTATTATAAGTCCGAGAGTCCTATTTACATGCAGAAAGGCTTGATTTGGTTAGTTGGTAATTAGAAGTGCACTGTTAATCATACAATTTAAAAGGGATAGTTGGGAGTCACAGTTGCCAGGAGAATTCTCTAATATATGAGAAAGCATTATTTTTTTTAGTCTTTGCTGTGAAGGCCTGGTTCTAGGAAACACTTCTGCATGTGCTCAACTTTAACACGTGACTGGTCTCTCTGACTTGCCTGAGTTCCCCCAGCATCATGAGCAGATGACTTCTGTATACATCTTTAAAGGACTGGGCCTGAGATACCAAAAATCACTTCCCAATTCCCTATTGTTTTTCCATTTTTCCAAATGTATTTCTCTGTGTTATGTTAAACATCAAAAATAAGAGCAAGCAAACTACTCTCCTGGTAGTTTGGAGACATTGGGCTTTTACTATGAGTTTCACTAGATATGCAAGAGTGCTCTGATTCAAACTACAGAACTTCAGCAGCTGGTCTAAAAGTGGTGACATTAAAACACTTTCTTACTAAACATGCCATAATTTTGCATTAGATGAATGTTTTTTTCTCTGTCTCTAGTCAGTGAAGGATAATATTCAAGCTGGGCTAGGTATTCAGCTGCCTTCTAGGGTAGGGGTGTGTGGTGTGTTCAAAAATGGTTTCTTTTTTAAGTACAAACTTATGGTGAGGAGCTTTGTGTTCTATTAAAAAAAAAAAAAAAAAAAAAAAACCCCAAAACACCACCAACAAAAAAAACAAACAAAAAAAAAAACAAAAACCAAATGAAAACCAAACCAAACCAAACCAAACAAAAAAAAAAACAAAAAACATAAAGTTTGAGGGGGTTTTCATGCTTAAAAATAGTTTTGGTGGAAATAAAGCATCTGGATTAATCCAGGCTCTTTGTTTTCATGGCTTTAAAAATGGAGAGGAATAATCAACACTGGATTTAAACTGATTTTGAGTCCATACGCCACCAGCTATTTCTGTGAGTTATTCCTGAAGGACCTATATGTTAGAATAGTTTTTCTTCCAGATAGCTAAATTTGTACCAAGGCATAAACAGCAAAGACAGCTCCCAATTAACAGGACAAGTGAAGCAAACAAGAAAAGCCTCAGAGTCAGAGTTCAAGGAGAAGAAATAAAATGTTGAGTAGATGGGGGAAAAGAAGTTTTCTTAATGTGGTGCAAGGTACCAAGTCAAGAGCAAAAGAGGAAGAAAAATTAGACATATAGTAGAGATTGAGAAGAGAATAGAATTGAAGAGAAAAAGTATTGTGTGAGCTGAATATACCTGAAACCACTGAAGTCCTAAAACAGGGAATTAGCCCAATTTATGTTATAATTTTTTTCTTGCTATTTCCAACAGAAAAAACATGCTTACTTTGATCACAGAAAGTTAATCGAATGCACCAGTTCTTGGTAGCTTATTTATGGACCAACACAAACATTAACAACAGCTTCATGTATGTACACAGTAACTCACTTGTAAATCACCACTTGCTTATTGTTGATCTGTGTTTTCTCATTATTTCATCCTACTTGTTTTGTGTGAAGGAAGAGTGTCTGTAATACATCTGAATCTTCATGATAGCCCTAATTTAGGTGTTACATGTATACATTTTCTGTGGCTTTCTGGGCCACCCATCTATTAAATGTCCTGCCACTTGGCTCTTTTACATGATGTCAGCTTGTGATCTGGTTTTTCTTACTCTGTTACCAAATCCTGGCTCCTTAAAACATTAAATAAAATGTTCTTTCAGGGTTAATTATTTTGGAGTGTGACAGAAACCAGCACCCATAAAGTTTGTTGACATAAAAAGACTAGATGTGAAAATAAAAATGTATGCATGTCTACACTGAGCTCCTGAGCTAATGCATTGAGTTTCAGATCTTGACAGAAACTTGGCCTTCATCAGTCTTGACTCTGTTTAAGTGACAGGATGGCTGGCAGCACTCACCAGTGCTTGCAGGATGTACTAATATTTACAAGCAAAAGGAGGTCTCTGGCTTTGTTGAAATAACACCACTTTCTTAATTTGACTTCTGCTCCATAGCAGACCTTAACAAACAGCTACCAAGGGAGGAGGTAAAGGACTGAGCTTTCATCAAATGCTAATGTTTACCTTAAACTGAAAAAGTCACAATTACATTAAACAGATTTCTGAGGTAAAAGTATAAATAATGATATCATTCTTCTGGAATATCATGCTCAGGATGACAATGTAAACACTAAGGAGTTCCAAAAGCAAAACACATAAAGGAAAAAAAATTTATATTCTACAAGATTTCCTCCCATAAACAAACAAAAAATGCTTGCAAGTTGCCTGTCCAGTACTGAGGGATACAATTGTTGTATTTGTATGTGGAGAGAGGTGGAAGTGGATCTGGCATTTCCCTTTGACTATTTGTTAAGGCAGGGGGAATTGCAAAGTTTAGATCAGTTTTCAACCTTGGATCCAGAGTCACCTGAAGTTTTGGTGCAGTTTAACCTCACACTTCCATTTCTGCTTAATCTTTGAAATAAGTAGGTTAAATATACAGCATTAATATAATTGTTTTACATTGATAGCATTTCTATTAATTGGAAAGGATGGCCCTGTTGCTTGGCAGAATGCTGTGGGATTTAGTCTGATACATTGCTATCTGTATTTCTCTATACATCTGTACTGAATAGGTTAGTAATGTATACAATTAATGTAAATTATAAATTGCTGTATATAAAAGCTATCACTTACCTAAAGAATTTGCATGACTTTCATCAACAGAGTGATTCACAATTTGTAAAGCAGTTGTTTTTTTCACTGCCCATGCAGTAATGAAATAAAAAAATTGGAAACAAAGACTGGAGAATCTGTGTGGGTTTGCCCAAGGTTATAAAGCAAAACAACAAGTACATCTAGACTAAGGGGAAATACATAGACTATCCCAAAGAATATCTGAGTTAAAACCAGTTCTGCAGAAATTAAAATTGCGTTGCCTCTGATGCTAATGGGCCAGCTAGTTTTGAACTCTCACACACACATACACATAGGACCACTGAAGTCACTGGAATTCCTTCCACTGAAAGCAACATGAATTTGCATTTTGGTTCCAGAGGGAAATTTTATACCAAGAGCATTTGTCTTCAATATGTACTAATACAGAAAGTCTCTTAAAGGGTGCTTTTTCATTGATATATAGCAACAGAAAATAAGAGGGGGTTAACAAACCAACAAAATCCCTACTCACAGTGTCTGCAAGGCTCCGGCACATTGTGTCTAATTGGAAACATGTACAGCTAAATAAAATAATCAAATAAGTCTTCAGCTGTTATTTATAGCAAAATAGATACAGAGATCTTTTGCTTTTCTGCGAAGGGAAATCAGCCAGAGGAAGAGGCACAGCCAGTGAGGGAAGCACTTGATGTTGTGCTGTAGGGCACTGTCCCAAACACCCCAATGAGGATCCCAGGAGCAGCACAACATCAATGGGTACCTTGCCTTCCCCATTCCCACTCACAGCCTGGCAGCAAGACTCTTCATAGAGTTCAGGTTTTAATGCTTTCTTCTGGGAGAAAAAAAGCCTTCAAAGAGAAAAGATGTGATCTCAAGTGTTGAGGTGTTCAGCCAAACATGGTGAAATACACAGCCTGAGGAATGAAATAATGAAGCTATCACTGCTGCTGGGTGTGAGATTCAGAATTCATCAATCTCATTGGGTGTTGCCAGCTATGAGTTACAGAAATTTCACCCTCCAGGTGGAGGTAATTTAAGATTGTAACTCTTCAATGCCGTATAATACACAACTTTGGCATGTATACCTAACACATAAAATAACTATCTGTTTATTTCCTTGTTTAGTTTGTCAGTTTTTAGACACTGTAATTCTAACTTTCATCACAGCCTTTTTCTGTTTTCCACTGATATGTGGTAGTAGCTTCAATAGAAAATGCCACTAAATTGTGAAATCTGTTAAGCCTTTGGAAAACCATCCCTAAGGAAGTCTTGGACATTCCACTGTATGGACATTTTAAAGGACTGTCTATGGGTAGGCAGAGGAGAGATTGCCAGCACAAATAGTTGACCATAACAAACTATCACCTTGTATATTGGCTGAACTGGGTTTTCAGGACCTCTGGAAAGCAGATAATTGTCAAGCAGGTATGCCTGAAGTTAGATGTTTAAGTTTTTCAACTTTGAAGTTGTGAATCAGGATAACGAGCAGTAATTGACCTTCACAGAGGTTTGTTGGACATTCACTTTCAAGGTCTTGACCACCACATTGGCTGACTTTTTGAATTCATGGTCACTCACACAACTCCCCAACACAAAACAGTATCTTTAGTTGTGAAATTTCTCTAATTTCTTCACTTTTCCCTGAATGCAAATGAGAGTCCTGAGTATCAAAGCAACTTCCAGTGAATTTTAAAGACCTTGTGACATTTGTGGCACTGTGAAAGAAACAACATATTTGAGTTTATTTATGTTTTCCTGCTGGTATTTTCAAATAGATTGTTTTTCATCCTGCATATTATTTGGGGTCACCATAGGGAGCTTTTGCTGCTTTCCAGGAGAGTCTTGGCAGAAGCCATTATGGTGTGAATTTAAAAGGTGCTTTAATGTGGTTTTTCAGCAATCTTTTTCTCTATATATCTAGCTCTTTCCACCATAGTATTACAGTAGCTGTAGTTGTGAAAAATACTCATTCTTTCCTTTCAGCTTTTTATAATGGAAATTCAAGCCAAATCCTGTGACTCTGTGAAGCATCTACAGTCCCTGTGGATTTCAATGTAGAAATACACTCTCAGTATTTCTTAAATTTCAGAGCTAATCTTGGCAACTTGGATGCTGGCAGATAAATTTCCTACTAGCCTAACCCAACCTTGGAACCAAAAATTCTCTTCTTGTTTGTATGGCTTTTTCCCACCTATGTTTTGATTAAGAAAATGGTTAGGAAACTAAAAACTGATACTTTTACACCCAAAGCACCTCATGATCACTATTGTATCCACATAGAAATGACACCATGTTGACTGCAGGACAGTGCAAAATGTTGTCCATGCTTGTTCTCAGGTCCAGACATAACATGCCCTCATGCAGCTTGGGATCTCTAACAAGCATGTGATAGAGAGTGTAAGTGCTAGTCTTAAAAAATGGTTTGAAGTAGCCTATATTGTAACTAAGAGTTATTTTTTTATATTCTCCTTCTAAACAGACAGTTCCTTTAAAAGAGAAAAGACTAGGACTACTCTCCTGCTTTTTGTCCTCAACAAAGACCAAATGTTACCTTTTCATCCAAAAACATTTGACTTGCAGTCAGGAAGAAAAAACAATTTTAATGTCCCTTGAGGAGAAAGGAAAAGAGCGTAGATTTCAATTTTATTGCTGTTAAACCTTTTATGCCCCAAACTGAAATATTTGAGTGTCCACAATGCTCCAGGTTTGATGATCTTTATTGGATACATATATCTCTGTTTATAGAAACATCATTTAATGTTTCAAACATTGAATTGCAAAAAATATTCATTTTTGAGTGATCAAAATATACCATTCTCCATTCTAATAAAATTTTGAGGACCAACTATAATATAGATTATAGTAGTAATGCCTCTGGTAGGATCTGATGATCCAAACTTGTTTCCATGAATGTCCTGGCATTAAGGTACCAAAAAGCTGTTACTCATCAGTGTGTAATATGAGCTGATACAGTACAATAATCCTGCTGCAGCAGCATAAGGCAGCAGAGAGACTGCTCTTCTAAGCTATTAATATGGGCTGTAGTTCACAGTATCTGCATTAAACTTGCAAAAGGTTTAGGAGCACCCTTCATAATTAGCAGTAAGATTTACTCTCATTTTTGGGGGTATATCTTGACAAAGATCTTGGATTTTCATCTTATTAAAAACAGGTTTTTATCTTTAAGCTTGTGGAGATGTAAAGAAAACTTTCTTTCTCTAAAGAGGTCAACCACAAAAATGTTAATTCTAATAATATACTTTGCTAAATTACTCTTTTATTTTCAGCCCAGTGTTGCGTACTTGGTTTTATTTATCTGATACCCATCTCTGTGGTGTCAGAGCTATTCACAGGATGAAACATTTGGCATCCCAGTAAGAAAGGGAAAGTCAACACTTTCTGGATGCCCATCACCTAGGACATAAAACCAGTTGGCTGTAAAAGTTGATACAAAAGAGCGACAATTTGCAACAACCCTTAAAAGAGGCCAGGTTTGTGCTTTTGCATGTTTTGCGAGGAATCGATTGAGAAAATTTGGAGTCACCACCAAGAAAATTCTTTCCCTCAACCATAATCTGCAGACCTGAAGATGCCAATTTCAATGAGCACATACAGCTGAGTGTGTTCTCCTTTGCTTGGTGTAAGGAGTCCCATCTGCCTTGTCTTAGAGCTGACAGGAGGGTTTCTGTGCCTTGTCATATGCCAGATTCATTACAGGATTGAGATTTCAGGAAAAGATAGCCTTCAACAGAGAGAACAGTAATTTCAGAATGACAGAGAAAGTAACAAGTGTCCAGAATAAACTTTACATTCTTAAGATCAATTAAGAAATACAAAATTTTGTTCAAGTGAGTCCTCTCTTTAAGAAATATATTAGGCAGAATCAACTTTAATATTGTTAAGTCATAATATCTTCAGTTTCCTTCTAACAGTCAGGATGCCTGTCCTAAAAGTTCATTGTTTCCTCTGGATGTCCAATGTTGCTTTGAGAAGAGTCAGACCAGTTGAAAAAAATAGACCTTTCTCAAAATCTCAAGTCTTGTTCTATTTTAAAATTAAACAGGCTATTAAAAAAAAAGAAAGAAGAAATAACTTGCCAAATCATCTTTGATAATAGTATCTTCTTCAGAGAGGCATGATAAAGGGATTTCCTAAATTTCCTTAGCAGAACTGTTTACTTTTTATCCATCACTAACCACTAGAATTTAATTGCAAATTTGCAATTAAAACAAAATTTTTATAACAGTTTGGAGAGGATAGGATGCTTTTTTTGCTTATTCCAGTTCATTCTTGCAGGGAGCAGAGCTTATTGATATATAATGACCTATAGATAGGTCATTTGCAAGTATAGCTTCTAAGTTATTTGGAGAATAATAAAAGCTTAGTAGCATTTTACCTATAGAACAGGAAGTAAAATTTTGCCTGGTTTGTTTATGGATTATCTCCCCAAAAACAGAAGTGGAGGGGGTTCCCAGTGGGTAGCTAGGAGAAAGGTTTATATGGAAGAAGTCCTTACCTGCCCCTCCTTTCCCTCACTGCAGATCCACCTTTACAGCATACTTTGCAGGGCAGGATTTGCTGTCTGCGTCAAATGGCTCTACAGGGTTTCAATTTAGTGTTAAAAAACCGGAATGAAGAAAACTAGTGTGGAAATATGTCATCTATCTTCAAGAAGCTTGCTTACCACAGATCTCTTTGATCAGCCTTCACAGTACTTACCTATTTACAGATTAATTAGTGCTCATCATCATGGCTAGGCTTCGTGAACGAAGATTTACAAGGGCCCTACCCTCGCTTGCTACAAGCACGTTGGTGGCTAAAAAGGCCAATGCGAGATAGGCAAGTCCGATTGCAAAAGGCACAGTGGAAAG
>JAWWEE010000074.1:32107538-32162092 GCA_035221455.1 Xenops minutus
AATTGTAACTCTGACTCATAATCTCTCTGGTAGTGGGTCCATTTCTTCTGCTGGTTTACCTTCAAACCAGCACAGTCGGCAGGCTAACAGGAGTCAGAGCATTAGAGAGACTGAGAGCCTCTTTGATTTCTATCCTAGCACAGCCTCCAGACTGGATTTTGCTTTGTGTTCAGAACCAGAATATTTATTTAATGGAACAGGAAAAGAATTGAGGTCACACACTAAAATTTGTGGTTTTGCCAAGAAGCAGAAAATTGTTGCAGTACTTTTTTGGTGATTTAACCTACTTGGGACATGCTATTAAATCACAGGGTGGTGAATCAAAAAGCAACCTCTTCCCTGACATTTTTGGAAAGCTGAAATTCACACTGCCCCACTGCAGCTCCTCTGTTCTCATCATCCACTGGCTGAACTGGAGCTAATTACCTACATCACGTGTTTCCATCAGGCCCATCTCTAGAGAGACCCTGTGCTGTACCAGAGGAGCATCCACTGAGACAGCCAAGCTTGGAGTTTTTAGGGCACACACAGAAAGAGGCAACAACTTTTCACAACATTTCTCTCTCACAAAGGGTAAGAAGGGGCCAGTCTGAATTTGGCAAGTAATAACTTTTAAAGCTAAATAAAACCTGCAGAGCTCCACTGCCTGAGAGCCATGGGAACTGCAGCACTATGAATCACCTAGTAAATATATGAGCTATCAGAGTCAATGAATGGTAAAAGATAAGTGAAATCTGTGCAGGATGATGAACAAAACTTTTTAATGCATGCCTCTTAAGATGTAAAAAACTGCTTTATCTCCAGTGCCTCCTCATGATATTGACTTTGTCAAAGAAAACATACAATATGTTGCTGCCATGAATCTTGAAAAATCCACTGGATAATCTACTAATACACATAACCATATGAAGACTAGAAAAATATTGCTACCAAAACTCACACTGGAAACACAGACTTTAAGCTCTTACAATTGGTAATGTCAGGAATGTTGGGCTTGAGACAACTAGAGATCAATTAATTGCAGCAGATCATAATCTATGCATACTATACTTAGCCTCTTCATACCAATACAGACCAATGAAGTATCATTTTCCCTACTGGAGGGTGTTTTAAAATGTGGATGATGCATTCTTTACTAGGTTGTTTAAAGTATTGTCTTCTGAAGATTCCCTTTATCTTCAAGATCCCGAAAAAGTTTTACTCATAGCTAGGTATCAAGGTTGGAGTTTTTTGTTACTCAAATCCTAAATCTGTATCTAGGATAAGTCTGATTGCAAGTATTCACTGAAGAAGAGTGTGAAATATACTGGGCTATTATAATCTCAAGGCATTTCTGTGTGTAATGGACTATCAGTGATCTTCACCCAACTGAGCACACACAAACCTTGAGGAATTTCTCAAGATAGAACACATATGTTTTGCTATTTTTTGCCATAGATAAATCCTATTATTAAGGTCATCTACTAATTCTCTCTATAAAACCCCATTTTCAATTGCCTCAATAAATTATAACCAGTTAAACTGAAATTCTCTGTGCCGAATTCACATCCAGATTATGCTTTATCCTGTTTATGCTTTATCTACAAGAGTTTTCCCACTCTGCAAATAAAGTCCTTGAAAAGAGCCCATGCAAGAACATTAAAAACATTTGAAAACCTTCCCATGAGATGCTACTGTCCACCTAACTTTAGAGAAGACTTAGGCGTGTCAGTTCTATCTTCCCTATAAGGATGTGCCTTCTGAATGTGCTGTGAAAAACTATGCAAATTTGGTGAGACTTTGTCTCTCACTACGTTATGAGACTTTAAATGGTTGCAAATCTTGTCTGCTCAGGAGAGGCACAGTGATCAGTGACAAAAACTGCAGAAAACATGCCCTTGCTAAACCTGCTGCATCCCTCCAGATCAGCATGGAGGCTGGATGCCCATCCAGAGCCAGCCAGAAAGGGTGAGCAGAGGTGGACTCATCCCACTGAGGGCAGTGGGACTGAGCAGCTGCAGTGGCTGGAGGTGAAGGAGGCAGGGCCATGGCCGGCACCAAGCCTGGCACACAAAAAAGCAGGGACCAAAGGATCAGGAGACATGAAGCAAAGCATGGAGTAGCACGACCAAGAGACACAGAGAGGAGTGCCCATGCATAGGTCAGGAGGGAATGGATGGATAGGGCCAGCTCCTGCTGGAGCTGAAATGCATCCAAGGAGTCCTTCAACTCTGCATTCCTCTGCTGTCAGCAAATACCTGTGAAAGCCTTTAGCAGAGGGTACTTTTCTCAGGCACTTCGCAAGGTTAGAGTGATTGAATTTGCAACTTTAATATGCTTTTAGTAGAGCTATGGTGTGCAACACAAACCAACATGGCCCATTGGTACATACACATATGATGTACAGATGCATATATATACACGTAGTATTTGGAATGTCACAAAAGCAGAAAGAGCAAGCCTAGCTATCTAAACTGTATACTTATGTGTCTTGGATCACATGGACATCCTGGGAAGATCATAACTTTTTAAAAAAAAAAGGTAGGAAAAATAAAATTATATTTTTTTCTTTTCTGTACAAAAATGTAACATTTTTGAAAAGCATTGTGGCATAATTATAGAAGACCTTCTCAGAGCAGGGCTTATCAATCCCACAGTGATACACATCTCAGAAGAGGTGCTTTTATAGCCACTCAGCTCCAAGAACTAACCGTTGAATATAAAAGACTCCTGGCTCTGCAGCCCAGGCTTCTGTATTTCCAAAGACTGAGGGATGCACGGAATTAATTTTAAAATAAAAGCAATGGTTCACTAGGTCCAGCCATTCATAGAATAACAAGCAATGCACTGCTTTTAAAAAGCAAACGTAAGGCTGAACCCAACAAACCCCAATAAAAATGGCAGTTATTCAGTTATTTTCTTAACTTAAAAGAGATGCTCTTACCGGCCAGCTAGTAAAGGGCAATTTAAAAGGACACGTTTGATTTTGATCAAAAATAAGTTTACATAATAGAAAGATCAACAGAAGAACTTCAGAAGTTCATTTGAAACTTAAATTGAACATCATATTTAGTTTGAATTTAAGATAGTTCATTACCAGTTTTAGAACACCTATAGCAGGACACACAGTGAACGGGAAGTGAAACAAGCAGTTAAGTATCTGAGAGTAACAAAGTCACAGAGTAACAGAGCTAACAATATAGAAAACCAGAATGCTTGGCATTAAGGTGCAGACAAAGATCCTCCTAAAATAAAATGTTTATGTACAAACCTTAATGGCATCAGACATTTTTAATGAATAGATCTGAAATAGTAACAATGTACAACTCTTAATACTTGCCAGGTATCTCTTGATCCAAGAATATTTTCTAGCCTGTATAAACTTCAAAGGTACTTTCTTCCAGACCTCAAACAAAGGAGTAATTTGTGTGCATGTGGATGTCCAGAGTCACTGGAAACATCTGACCACCCACTGAAACCAGGAAAAACCCTGAAGGTTCAGGAATAGGGCCTGAATTAATGGACTTCTGTGGTGGCCACCATGATGGTGGAGCAGATGCTGCTGAGTGTCTTGGTGCTGGGCAAGGGCTGGGAAGCCGATCCCCCAGGCACCTCATCCCCACTTTGCAGGAATTCCCAGTCTGTTCCTGGAGCTGGGTAAACAGCAGCACCTAAGGATGAATAATGCCTCCAATGAATTAAACCTGGCTTTCTGATGAAGGCTGCTCAGGTTTTTGATTCCACATCACAGTTAACACACTTAGTTTGGTTTTTCACCTTCAGTTCAAGTACAGTTTCTAACAAATAGAATAATATTTTGCTACATGATTTCTGAAACATGAGCTGTATTGATCAATCATTCCTAGTCCTAATTAAACACTTGTTTTCCCTGATCAGATAGAGTTTAATTCACATTACAAGGAAGCATAACTGTGAGCCTGACTATTTCAGAGAAAGCAACCCACTAAAACAAAGTTCCAATAAAAAGGATTATAGCATTTTAGAGCATTTTAAATCTTTCTTTTTGGGTCCCACAGCACTTCCCTTCAGCAAAATACCTAAAAATATTAAAGCTACTATCAAATTTATAAGCTGTGAACAGAATATGTGTATTTCTACTGTTACTATGTATGACTCTGCTACTCCTGTGCTTGTTAATAAACAATGTCCAACCCCATATAAAATGTGCTTGATACATTATTGCATAGCTGATTGTAATTTTTGTCAGCATGTTAGTGACTGGCACCACATAATCAGTCGTGTGTCTGGTTCCTAGCTGAGAAGAATGCAGTCAGATCAGTGTATATTTCATTTAATTGCCTCTGTACCTGGGCCCTGCTAAACGGCTTGAGGAAACCTGATCTACTGATGTCTCGTCCCCTAAAAAATCCATCATTTCTGATGCAAATGGTTGAGCATGTGAACTTTCTTCATCTGCCATCCAGTATGCTGGGGTTAAAATATTGTTGGTAGAAAACGAACACCAAAAGAATATAAATGCAGCTGGAGCAATTTCTGTTTAAAGTTTGAATGCATCTTCATGAGAAATTTTTATACTGTTCACACAGGGACAATTAATAATTCCAATAGAAAGACTTATTTTTAGAAATGTCAAACGCTTGGTTAAGAGCTGAAAATATGTGTTCTTCTATACATTTTATTTGATTCAATCAGTTGCTGAATCTTCATTTTAAAATGCCTAGGACAGGAAATAGTGATCCAGTTACACCTCATTACTGCCCAACAGGGTCACAATCTAGCAGTGATCTAGAAGTAGATGTATAGGGAACACTTCAAGTGCTCAAGAGTATGTTGTGGGAAATAGTTTAAGTCTTGGAGAATAGTCTAAAACAATATCCAATAATTTCTGTCAGCTTCTAAAGCCAATCCTGAGTAAAAATAGAAAATTCTGCAGAATTGCAATAATGTCTTTAATAATGACCTATAACTTTTCAAGTGCTTTATTATATTACATTTTTGGAAAAATAAGTGTCTGAGGCTTATTTAAAGAATCTTGCTGAGACTGAAGGAAAAAAGCAATTGCCTAAGACCTCAAAAAGAGAAAATATAACATCCTAGTTACTGCCTATTAAGTTATTGTAATAACATAAGACAGACAGGTATTTTTTTATCTGCCCAAAAGCATTTTTATCCCTGAACTTACACACTCTTTTCTTCATCACTGTAGAAGATCACACTTTGAATTAGCTTCTTACAAATATTTTTCCACTATTTTCACAATCTACCTAGATTTCAATTAAAAAACAAAATAAACCAAAAACCATTGCAGATTCTTGTTGTTCATATTAGCAGCTCAGAAAATAGGGACACAGATTTTTAACAATCACATAACAAAAATAAAAGAGTATAAATCTGCTCTCATCAGTATGCAATGGCAATGCTTCCATAACCTCTCCAGACCAACTAGATCCATACAGCCTTCAAATGCTTCTCTTCTGTTTCCAATTCTGTTTCCTTCTCCAGCAGTGAACCTTGATCCTTTTTCAAGGAGTTCTAAAGAAAAGAACGTGTCTACTTCAAAATGAATAGCCAGTTGTGTCTCCATCCTCAGATAATGCAGACAGTCTCTTAAAATAAAGAGGATGAAGAGGCAGCCAAGCCTCCTCTGAAATGTCACACACTCTGTTTTCTACCACCAGGTCACAGGCTCCAAGAAGACATTCCCCAGTAAAACTTGAAAAGCAGACCCAAATTTTCTAGGAAGAAATCTGTCACTGAATCCTGGCAGAGTCATTTGCAACCATGATGAATAGAAGTATTTTTAACATCTGGAGTATTTGAAATTATTTCTATCAAAATGTTTCAGTTCACTAGAATTACACAACAAGAAATCAAGTGCATTTTGATGGTAGAAAAATTATAGTAGTCCTTCCCATAATTCAGCTCAAATTGCAGATTCCTTTTAAGAAAAGAAAGTTAATTTGGGTCCAGCTGTGGTGTATCCATGTGAATGGTTTATTGTGTACAATAATCTGTGCCATCTGCTTTGGCTGTTGGAAAATTTGTTAGTAATTGTCAAGCTGATCTTGTGCAATGCCTCAGCATTGCCGGTGTAAAACCATAGAATTTGGCTTTCTGTTGTTCTACTGCAGATGAGAGCATCAAAATATTTAGCACTGGCATTTTCAGAATCGCAAAATTGTCATATAAAACATTAGTTTTAGAAACCCATGAAAGGACATGTCTGATGATTTATAGAGAAGGTTCTAGCTGAAAAGTGACTTTGCATATTCCTCAGAGTTAAGAATGTTTGCCAGAAATTTAGCATTATGAATGTGTTTGTCATAGAACTTTAACTAAGTGTTGCTAATGATCACCTTGAGTATATAAACAGTTTTACTGACATTTACAGTCCTGCATCCTTTTTTTTCTTCTCTGCATCATGTATATCAGAGTTCTTTTTCACTGGTCTGTTTGTTCCTCATAACCACAGGACACCATTCTGCTTTGTAGAATTAAGTGTCTTGAGCAAATATTGAAAGCTGATGTTTGATGACTGAAATTAAAAACAGGGATGTATCAAGTATGCTAAAAGAAATTCTTTGGTTATTCCTGGGATGTTCTATGAAAAGAAAAGGGGGGGGGAAAAGGTATCATCATCTTAGAAATTAGGTGCCACAGCTTAAACATGTATCTACTGGAGACAAAGGAATGGAACAGAAGAACTTGCAGAAAGAATAATGACACAAAGGCATGCCACAATGTGTGGCTGAGAGTTAATGCAAGGAGCAGTTGTTTATATGATATTCATAAGTGAAAGGTAAAAAAATCCATCTCATATTGAGTTAAAAGGTAGCTAGCAGATCCAGCTTTGAAGAACCATTTTCCAACTCTACATCAAGCAGCTTTCCCTTCTCTATTATCTTCTCTTTCATTCTAATGTATCCAATGAGAAGTCCAGCTTTCCACATCATGTCTTACCTCCTTATTGTTTCCTAATGTTTCTCTGTGGTGTTGCCTGATGTCCATATCCACACGAAGTATCCCTCTAAGCTTTCTTGATAAGAATTCTTCTAGCAGGATCTTGCAAGACCAGCAGGAGGTGTTTATACCTAGGCTGACCCTAGCTCCTTCTGTATGAATAACAGACTCAATTACTGGCTTGCAGTTACTGTATTAAGAGCCAAATGCTCTTTCATCAATTTTTTCAACTTGCAGATAGGGCAAAGAATGATTCTCTCCAGTCTGCTGCACGTATTGCTGTGTTTCCTAAGAAGTGTTCCATTTATCTTAGATAAAGCAGCAACAGGAAGTGGCGACCATCCATCAGGACAGGATGGACCATGCACAGAGCAGCACTTGCTGAAAGGCAAGTGAGCACGCACAGACAGGACCTACAAAAGCAAAGTAAAGCAAGCACAACAGAGTTCCTTGTCTCCTGCTGGAGGTACAACAAACTGGCAGAAAAACAATCCCTCAGAAACCAGTTCACTCACCAAGCATACCTGCTTGTTCAGAATCATAATTCACAGTTTGAAAGCCCATACCACTTAACAACAGCTGCACCTGTCTTCTTATACCCTCCCTTCAGGTATTTATATACACTGATATGATTTTGAGCTAGCAGTGTTGCTTATGCTAGGACATGATAGACATGATAGAAAATAAAGGCAGATTTGGGCCCTAAGTGTACAACACTGAGTGTGATTAGCAATGCTCAGTTAGCTTCTGCACTGCCATGTGTCCAGGTGGATCTTCCCTGAGGCAGCTACAAGGGTTTCAGGCTCCAGAATAATCACCTTTAATTTGTTGTGCCCTTGATGTTGAAGTAAGTGAGGATGTCTTAAATTTTGTACTTCTCATCTGAAGAAAGCTTCAGAGGTAGGGTCTCTGTAACTCCTGCATTACCATCAGGGAAATTTCTGTCAACCCCCTGTCCTTACGGTATTGGATTGCTCCTTCAGGTAGGTAATTAAGACATGCATTTCTCTGCATAATTCATAATCTCTGGAACATCTTTTTGACTATTCAGAAACTGTTTGTGATGGTCACATCCTTACTGTGATTGCTTAGAACATTGCGCTCTGCTACCTTCATTCTCTTGTGTGCTGTTTCCATAGTATGCTGGTGATGTTTTGTTTAACTGTAATCTGGCAGATGTGGCTCAACCCATAGTTGCCAGGAGCATCTGATTGTGTTTTTCTCCCAAAAGCCCAGTGTCACCTAGGCAGACTATAGTAACCTCCAGACCATCACTAATCTGCTGTGTTTCCCAGTGAGTTGTCATAGGTGCTAAGGAAAACCAAACCAGTAGGCAGGGGAAATAGGGTTTTTTGCACATATAAGGTGTTAAATCTGAACAAACGTATTCTGTGTTTCTCCTAAGGAGAGTTCCAGAACCCTGCTGATGCTTCACATGTAAAATAATATGTGGTTTCAGTAAAGTCTCCACTCAAAAGTAATGGAATATGATCCTTTTACACATTGAATTTCTTCCATTTGGCTTATATTTAAGCAAGGGAATGTGTCCTTTTAGCACCTTGAGTGTCTGGGGGCTTTATTTATGTCTGTGTGATCAAAGGCCAATCCACCTCTTCTGCAGTACAGAAGGAACTTTTCTCCAGACTTGTGTTGTGAAAAATTTGTCTTCTTCTAGCTCCTCTTTCTGTTTTTTCTGCCATCACAAGGTGCAGAAAATACTCCCTTGCTTTCTAAATCCCTTCTCAGAGAGGAGTCTAGGTGTGGCTGAATCCAGTCTTAGCCTCAGATTATGTCAACGGTTTGAAATCAAGGATTTACAGAGGTGTGATTGAACCACCTTTATCCCACAGGTTTTAATGATTGGCAAAATGAGAATATTTACATAAAATGAATTGTATATTGTTACAAATGATCAGCAAAGATCTTAATCAGAATTATTTACTAGACAATATAAAAGGCTAAAAATCTACTAGTAGAGAATAATATAGCATAAAGTAGTATAGTATAAGATAGGATAGTGCACTATACTGAAGCAATTATCGAAGCAGTTATGTTAAAGCTAGCAAAAAGGAATTATTAAGAAGAGATTTGACGTAATTCATCCATACCAATGCACATGGGTAGATTCCTTTCCCTCAGCCTTGAGGAGTATCCTTGGAGGGCGTCCCCAGTCAAGGGAGGAATCTCCACACATACACCCCAAGAAGAGTTATGTCAGAAGAACCTGACTGTATGAAAGGGGACTGGACTTTTATAGCATAAAGTGATTGATTGGTAGTCACAGATCTATTGGCTGGCAGACTAGCTTATCTGTAAAATCCTGTTTCAAAAGCAGGATGCGTATTCAAAGTCTAGTGAACTAGGATGGTTTTAGCATAATTTAACATGAAGATAGCATTCTAGCCCCAGCAGTTGAGCTTGTCTGATATCCTGCATGATGGCTTGTTTAGTATGCACTCTCTGATTGGATTTTAGATCTTAACAGGGTGGGACTATCCTGCCACCAGGACATGGTTGGCCTTCCTGGCTGCCAGAACACTGCTGACTCGCATTCAATTTGCCATCAATCAGGACCCCCAGGTCCCTTTCCACAGCACTGCTTTCCAGCATCTCATTCCCCATTTGTACAAACACCCAGGGTTGCCCCATCTGGGGTGCAGAATCTGGCACTTCCCATCATTGAATTGGCTCGTGATTGCCCAGCCCTCTAATTTGTCGAGGTCTCTCTGCAGGGCCTCCCTGCCTTCAAGGAAGTCAACAGCTCCTCCCAGTTCTGTGTCATCTGAAAACATGCTTAGTATCCCTTCCAGTCCTGCGTCCAAGCCATTTATGAAGATGTTGAAGAGCACAGGGCCCAAGATGGAGCCCTGCAGAACCCCACTAGTGACAGGTCACCAGTCTGACGTCGCCCCGCTCACTATCACCCTTTGTGCTTGACCCATGAGCCAATTGCTCACCCCTGTCACATATGTGTTTATCCAGCTATGTGTTTGGACAGTTTGTCCAGAAGGATCCTGTGAGAGACAGTATCAGAAGCTTTACTGAAATCCTAAGAGCCCTGCACTGGACTTTGGAGGAGAAAGAAGGTGTCTTGAGCACCTCTCCAGTGCTTGTATTTCCTTACAGCAGTGTATGGTACCTAAACTAAAGGCTCATACCTATGGAGATTCCTGTCCATTGCAACTCTGTTCTTGGAAGCTGCTGCATCTTTATTTTCCCACCTGTAAAACAAGGTACCAGTTACCTTCTCCACAGAGTACTCTGAGTTTTGCTGATGAAAACTACTTTTTCAGGCATCATTTCTATGAAACATTTTCTGTCTTTTATGACACAAAATGTAGTTCACACAGATAATTTTTTTTCTGAGTCAGTTTACCACCCTTTCAACATATATAATACAAGATGCAGGAAATGTACTACTGTAGCTCAGAGTTTTGGCCACTTAATGGGATTCAGCAAATGAAGCCCAGTTCATCCACTGCCTGTAAAGATTTGCTAAGTGCTAAGTTTAAAAATAAAACCCTGTAGTTTATGATTTGCATGTTTTTCTGTCTAAAGCAAAAAAAAAAAAAAAGTAACAAACTGTCAATGTGTTTGATAGTACATTTGGAATTTTCTTTTGCCTTTGGGTTTTTTAACACACTTTATTTTAGTTTTCTTGATTTATTTTTTTAAGATAATTAGAAAGCATGTAGAGATGCCTGAAGACTGCTTCTCTTTCTGTCCTGAACTGACATATGGTTCTTTTCTATTAAGGTTTCACACCTCTGGCTGACATATAATCTGTTTGCTAAGAAAATAGGCATTTATCAGGTTGTGAAAAGTTCCTTGCAAAAAGAAAATCCAGTGTATTTTGATAGTTCCCAAAACATCTGGAACTTTTTCTTCTCTAAACTCATTAAGGTTTTGCTCTTCAAATGGACTGAAGGCATTAGCAGGCTCTGAAGGCAATGGGTAGGAGATGCAGTCTGTGTTGTAACCAAAGAGTTAGAAACCACAGCAGTGTTGCTGAAATAATAGAGATAAAAGGGAAAGTAGGGCTAAACCACTAATGCGTCCAAAACCAGCTGGCTCACAAAAGGAATTTCCATTTCAGTTTAGAAGGGGCTTGGTGAGGTCACATAGGCCAGAGCCAGTCTCCATTGCTTTCCCTGGCTGGTGGCATTTGCTCAAGAAGCATGGTCAGTTTGGGGGCACAAGGTGAAGAACAGAGGTCAGGAGACTGATGAAAGACTCAGGTGTGCCATGGGGGTTTGGCAGAGAGGGAAAAGAAAGCAGCACAGTTTCAAAGGAAATGGGTTTCAGATCCAAAACTAGCAATGGCTCATCATTTGTGGTGAAAGAGAAACAAATTCATTCTGGTTTGGATGAAAAAGAAATGGCTCTCCAAGCTTTTTCAATTCAATTGTTTCTTACTGAAGCAATTATTATGAAGTTACAAATTCAGAAGTATTCACTTTGAAAATGTCAGAGTAAGATATTTTGAGCTTTAATAGCTTGGCAGCCATTTTTTACTCTGAGGAGAAGTAATCTTTGAAATGAGTGTGCATTGGATATGGATTGTTATTTTGCTTATTTAATGTTTAAAAATTTTCTCTCTTTCCATCTTTTGGGTGGTACTTAGTACTTTATAAGGCTATTCAGCATTCCAAAAGCTTTCTGAAAACCAACCACAGATTTCTCAACAGAGAAAGGAGAAAGGAGCTTTCCTTCACAACTCCCTTACAAATTTTTAATGCCTAGAACAATGTACTGGTGACAAGTTTTATTTCCACTCATGTGGGGCATTGGCTAATGAATAAATATTGCAACTTCAGAATCCATTTTAAAAATTCATTCAATATTTATGGCTCAAAATGAAGTCTCAGTAATTAAATTTTATATGACAACATTGACCGTACTGCAGATGTTTAGGTAAACATGCTGTGTATTTACAAAACCTTGTTATTTGTTAAAAATCAGGCACACAATCCAGTAACATAGGTTTAATGAGCTCCTTGATGTCTGAAAGGAGGTTTAAATGAACACTAGTTTAGATAAATATATCTGACTGCATTTGCCACAGGCTGAGGGGTCACAAGGAGAGATACAGCAGCTCTGCCACATGGGAACCCACCATGCTCACTGCATGCCTCAGCTCCCAGTGCAGCCCACCAGGCTCTTCAAGAACTGGTTAACTTTTCTTACCTCGTCACTCACAGGGCTGAGTGTGACCTAGGTCAGTGCAACCACATGATGTTGCTGTCAGAGAGCTCCAGGTGCACTGCAACATACACATTGAATAGACCTGCTGGAAGTTTTTGTGGAACTCATGCACAGCAGCTCTGGCACTTGGTGCCAAAAACACTTATGTTGTTCCATGACGCGCTCCAGTTGCATTGTCTTACAACTGTAAATTATCAGGCATGCTAACATCATGAAGTCCCACAGAGTTGTTTTTTTTGGCTAAGCCTGTTTGTGCCCAAAGCAGCTCTGTTGCTCTTGCAGAATTCATGCATGCCAGTAAACTTTGACCACTGAAACAGAGCTGTCTCACCTGGAGGTACCACAGCATGAGATAACACTTGGTTCTCTAACAGTGGTGCTGTACTCTTCAACTAGAGCTCCAGCATAGCCCACAGCAAATTTTCATACTGGACTGGTAAGCAAATATTACACAAGCCATCCTCACTGCTGAGTTGCACCCTCCTAGCGGTCGCAGCAGACGCTCTGGGACACTCCATGGACTTGGAATCCTGATGACAATAGCCCCAAATCACAGCAGAAACACATTCATGCAATGGTACCAATGTCCTTGTGATGTTTGCCCTGCCCGATCCATTGGAATGGACTTTAAATTCTCAGAGTCATCACTTCGGTGGCTTTTGGGAGCTGAACATCTGCTTTCAAAGGGAAGGAATAGGAGACTCAGTAACTAATGCAAAACCATACGGTAGAAAATTCTGGTTTGTTGCTACCAGAGATAACTGAAACATATATTTACATAAAAGCTCTAATCACTTTAGAGGAAGATGGGATGCACTATTATTACTAAAAATATATGGTTCTCTGTTTTTGTTGCTTAGTGCACAGCTTTTGTATAGCACTGCTCAAACACAGGTGACCTTGCACTGTATTATAACTTTAGAGTTATTAATTTCTTACCTTCTCTTAATTTGAATCAGAAAATGGGGTTTATCAGTAAGAAATACGAAACAAATTGCTGCAAACAAGCAAAAATGGTCCCAAATCCCAAAGAGGTATACATTTCCATAACGGCTACAAGATTCAGAAAGCTATGGGACTTTTTTTCATGTGTCTTGGAAGGGAATTAATAATCTTCATGTGCCTTGTCCTAGTGATTGAAATAAATTACTTGCTTAAATTGCTAAGCAAGATGACCCATCTGTTGGCCCATGCATGTTCAGATTCTCAGTGGGTTTATTATTCCAAATAATGACTGCCATATGCAACAGTAAACAGTTCTTTCAGAATTAACTGAAAGATCCTGTGCTACTTTTGAAGGCAATTTAGAGAAATTGTTCATGTTCCCCTCCAGAATCTGCCATTCAACCAAACTTTTAGAAAGTGATCCTGACTGGTTTACTCTGACAGAGCTATTCCATGTTTTTTCTGTGAAGGCAGAGACAAAACTATAACAGAAGCCTGGATTGGATCAGATTTATTCTTCATGACTGGAGAAGACTGAAAATTATGAATTACACAGCTCTGCAGCTCCAAGCAGCACTAGGCATGTCCCAATTTATTTGTTGATTTACATCACCAAAGCAACTATCATATAATCAAGTTGTGGGAGTGATCAGTATGTTTAAGCACATATTGCAGAATACATCTAAGCTGACAGCAGCCACCATAGCACTCCTCAAGCCAGAGAAAGAAAAAGATTCTCCCAATCCAAATTCACCTTTTCAGAAAATGCCTGAATGATTAGCTGAACTCTATAGTACTCCTTCATGGTAAACAAATTGCCTGTCAGACCCAGACAGGCAGAGTATCCCAGAGGTGAGGGCTTTCTCTGACCATGTTGTCCCCAGAAGAACAAATCAGGAGAGCTCCAGCATGAGCATCTCTGTGGTGGAACAGGGCACAAAGAAAGGCTAATGGCTGGACATGAGTCATCACAGAGACATGCCACTTGCCGTCAGCATGCCTAGAATGAAAAGGATCATGGCACAGCAAAATTTGTCTAGACAGGGGAGTGGTTTCCTTGCTGACAAATTAATGAGTGCAACTAGAGGTGA
This sequence comes from Xenops minutus, assembly GCA_035221455.1. Taxonomy (NCBI): domain Eukaryota; kingdom Metazoa; phylum Chordata; class Aves; order Passeriformes; family Furnariidae; genus Xenops; species Xenops minutus. The sequence goes on from JAWWEE010000074.1 coordinate 32,121,701, forward strand.
ACATTTGCCTATGAGGAGTTGAATACCATCAGGTTATTCCCTGGGCAGTTTCTTCTTCTCTCAGTCATTTGTAAGCTCCTGTTCAAGCTGAAGCTGTCAGAGTCACAGCACTGAGCAAGCACAGTGCAAAAAGGCCATCTGTTCTCAGGAAGGGAGGTAGCAGAGGAGAAACCCCCGCACTGCCCACCATACTGGTGTGCAGGTGCCCACAGCTCATGGCGCTAGCTGTAACTAAACAAAACCAGACTTACCATCAAACACTGTGCGTGCCTTTACAGGTTAAAGGATGTGCCTGTATGCTGAATTTGACCTCTCTTTGTTTTATTATTCTTTATCACTGATTTTTTGTTAAATCCCACTGGTTCCCATCCTCTTCCTGTTAGGGAAGGGCTGAAAGCCAGACTTGTACACACAGTCCTCATATACATCTACTTAATAAATAAATAAATGGCAAGGCTCCTTTTCATAACTTCCTTTACCTCTAATTTAGACCATCCACATTTCATCCCCAGGCTGAACACATATTTAATTCATACAAGGCCCATAAACCATGTTAAGACCACAGAGCACACATGATTTGTTCATGATGTTAATAGTGACTCACCATGGCCAGATTACAGATGTTAAATTGCTGATGGATGGCCCACATCCAGCACGTGGTATTCAGATGAGGTATTAATCATGTGTGGAAAGATCTTTCTTTTTTCTTTTGGTTCCTGTGAATAATGAAACCTCTAATACAGTATATTGTACTTTACAAGCTTACTGAAATGAACTCCTTTCTAAAAAGAGAAAAGGATAACACTATTAAAGCAGCCAAATGCTGTACATGACATGATGACATATTAGGACTTTCTGGATAGCTAAATGAACACACTTGCTTTTGTTGATTTATGCCACTGACACATGCCTTTCTTTAAAAAGCTCTTTCCCATTAAGAGCAGTTTTCTTCTTTCCCTCTTTGTTGGAAACAGCTAAGTTATTGAGTGCAATACTGGCTTGATACACAATTGTTCATGAAAAAGGCAAAAGTAAAGTGTGTAAAGGAGCATGAAAGAAAGAAGAAGTGCAGATTTGGGTAAGAAATAACTCATCTTGAGTTAGAAGGTTTTCCCTTGGAATGCTGGCTTCTTCTTCTGAGGTAGTACTGAATGAGAAACAAGTGTGGGAATCTCCCACACCATTTCTTGGGTTTCCTTTTCCTTTTCTTCTGACATGAGTATTTCCATTGATAAAAGGATAACTAGTTGTACAGAGCAGTATGCTTTGCTACCCGTGATAAGGATGCCTATTATTGCTGTATTTTTAAGTTTTCTTCAGGTTTAATGAAGATATGTAAAACTCACACACCTTGATGCAGAAAACTGCTATGTACTGGCTCTCCAAAAATGGTCATATGCTTCAACAGAAAATGCAAAACTACAAAACCAAAGTGGTTCATTCCTCTTAAGGCTCTTCTGAAGTTGTGAACAAAGACAATAATGGATCAAAACTAAATAAATGTATGAGTAAGGAAATAGCAACCAAGAAACAGTATTGACAGTTTCTTCCTGAAAGGGTGATTAAACAAGGTTCCTCTTATGTGGCACTGTGGCCATATATATGAAGCAAGAATAAGAGCAATTCAAAAAAATTAGAAGCTTGGAAATATTTTTCTATGCTGCTGAAAGTCCTGCCAATAACACAAGCCATACAATACAGTATGCTGTTCTCCTCAATATGAGAAAAGCAGATGGTTTTGATATGGCCAATGACTGTCCGTTAGAAGGCAAATTCAGAAGTGAAGCAATGGGTTGTTGGTTCACTCAGCTTCAAAGTTGACAGAGTTTTCTGGTAATGTTATTATGGGTAAGTAGGGACAGTCCCTGGGCAGACAGAGATAGGAGAAATGACATCCTGATGTCTGTAAATGCCAGGAGAACAACACCTGGGAGAATATTTAACCTCAAGGCTGCTGCTGTTTTGGAAGATGCAGGTTTACTTTTGCAAGGAAAGGAAGTAATTAATATAGGCATATGTGGAAAAACTGAAGAGATACTGCAAATCTGTTCTGATAGCCACAGTCAGCTATAAATACTTCTACACTCTGTGTGCCACAGTATGAGATGATAACTGATATGCTCAGACAAGGCTATCAAGAGGCAGATGGGAACTGGAAACTCCATTTCAGGCGCCAAAACAATTTTCTTGAGAAAGGAAATCTGAAACTGGCAGAGAATGGAATGTACTTCACGCAGAGGCACTGCTGTAGGCTTTGGCCTGAACACCTCTCACACCCACATCAGTCCTCGAGACACCATTTAGAGGGGGCTTGAACAGGGAACAAACTGGCTTGGGGTCAATATCACCCTAGTTTAATTAATCACTACTGCATTAGAAGAAGCAACTGGGGAAATATAATGATAGTTGGGTCATATGAAGCAGCTGCAAAGTTTCTTAGCAACTTTAAGAATGACCCCTCAACCTTTTCTCATTACTCATATGATTAATGCTTATCCATGTGAATAGTCTCATTGATTTAACTCACACTACTTCCATAGGTGAAAACTTCAGAATCAGACATAAAAATATAGAATTATGCTCTTCCCTAGTTATTTCAAATACAGATTTAGTTAAGCGCAGTGATTAAATCAATAGACCTTGCCCCATAAAGAAGGGCACTAGAGGAACTACTTTGTACCTAGAGATTCCACTTTAACTAAAAGAACAGTATCGACAACCATAGTGTAATCTGTCTTTCTAGTCCCACCTGCATCAATGCTGTTTAAACTTGTTTTTAAATTGGATGTTCATAAGTAATCTTTAAAAGAAGTCTCCACTTTAATTCAACACATGAAAATTCAAGAAGAAAGACTGGGCAAAATGTCAAAGACATTGAAAGAACAATAGAATGTCTTGTTGAAGTTTCAATTAAAAAGTAACTTTGCCCAAATATATTGTTTTGCAATACTGCATTTATTTTATTACTTTTTTTTAACAATTTTCACAAGTCCAGCAAGTACTCGTGGATGGCAAAGTGCTTATTTTTCCCTGGAACATCAATATATTACTCTTCCGTTCAGTGTGGTCTGTATTTTCGACATAAGCAATAAGTCTAGACAACTTTCCCAGTATCATTACTCACTGTGAATCTTTAGCCCATCTCTTGTTCTGTCCCTAAGTAGCCTTCATCTATCTTTTTCAACAATTTTTCTTCAACTCCTTATGAATCACTTTGCTGCTGTCTTAGAGAAAATCCCTGCTACTATGAGGAGCTGCTTCTTGGAATGGGGGAGGGAAGCTAGGAAAATACTGTTCTTGTGGTAATGACTTCATACAGGTTTTCATCACGGAATCATCACAGGTATCATAATCCATATTCCCATTAAAACTGTAGGGTATCTTTCAAGTGTCAAATACTGGGGGACTTTAATCAAATGCCCTGCTGTGTGCCTGCTATTAACACTTCCCCATCAGGTTTGCATTAGATATAGAAATCACACTTCTGCAGTTAAAACTCATCTCTGTTCTAGGCAGAGTGCTGGACAGACCCAATCTGGCCATGGTAGCAAGTAATTTATGGTCCACTTCACACAACATTTCAGCTTCCATAAATAAGGACATGAACTTCTTTACACCACCAAGTTAAGCCCATGGCCTTATTCTCTGTCTGTGTATTAACACTAAATTTTAGGTGGCAGGTGGCATTTTTTCTTTGCTGGTGTGTCAGAAAAGGTGCTCATCTCCAGGTTTAAAACACATCCAGAAGAAAACTAACCAAATAAATACAGTAGGAACAGCAATGGATAAACTGATTTCATATTTACCAGTATCATACCTCAACTCAGAATTTTTTCATTACCTCTCCCATTTTCTCAAATTCAGCTAATGTCTGTTTCCCATGTTCTTCAGACATCTTTGCACACCAGTGCTCACACATGAACAACTCTTCCACTGCTTGGAACCTTCATATGAATCCCTTTCTGCACCAGAGGAGCACAAATCCTTGTGACAGCATTGATCCTACCATGATCACACACTTTGTTAATTTCTCTTCCTGGTACATTTATTATCTGACACAGAATTGTTAATATTTATTACTTAAATTTATCTTAGCATTTCTGGTCTTCTTCTAGTTCATTCCAGACAAAAACATCATCTCTGTAAAATACTCTTGCTCTGTATCATTAAAATGTATTGCATTCTCAGCAGAGCACCTTGGCCACCCTGAAAGTCCTTCATGGAAATTGTGTTTCCCAAAGGATGTGTTAAATTTGCATAAACAAATGTTCTCTGTTTTAATGGAATGTGTGATCACAGAATTGTGTCTTTCAAACAGAAATGGTATAATTAGAGTGAATCAGTGGGTCAGTACTGTATATACCCCTCACATGGAAAGATCTTAGCACTGAGCTCAGAAGTCTCACCACACCTGCCTCCGTGTAACAACACACACGTTGTGCTGTTGTCTCTTCTTCACTGCTTTCCAGTGTCCAAAAAGTTCAACTGTTTAAAGGCACACTCACAATGCCACACACTTTCCAGCATCACATTCTTCCAGCACACCCAAGATTTCTTTATAGCATTGTCCTTTCCATCTCTCTTGGCACCCCAGACACTCCCTTTACTGCAATTCAGAGGTTCATTTACTCAAAGCGAAACAATAACAGTGAGCTGTTCTGACAGAAAGACTTTTTACTTCCTCCTTTCTACAAAACCAGCAATAAACAAAGCCAAAATTTGACATTTTCAATTTGCATGTTAAACTTTTCTCCCAGCTCCTACTGACTCGAAGCAGCTTGGAGCAGAGCCAGACAGATGTGAGGATGTAGTTCATCTGGGAAGGGAAACTAGAGTGTAATTTGGCAATTCTTCTGGGAGGAAAAGGCATGCCAAAGGGAGCCAAGCCTCTGAAGTAAAACATACATCGCTCACCTCTTCTCCCACTCTTCCAGCATTAAAGTGACATACCTTTATTAATATTTATTGCCACTGAGCAGCATACAATAGTTTATAGAAATTACTAGTAGCAGAAGAAAAGAGGTGAGCAAGAAGGGGATGGGCAGGAGGGATGGGTGAAGTTGAATAAGTTGTTCCAATCAGTGATGACAGTGGGTTTAGCTAACCACTCTGAAAAGATGCTATGACCAAAGCAGCAGAAATTTCTCTGAGAATGGGCTCTGAGCTCAAGTTTTCCAATTCAAAAAAGTCCTAATTACAAATGAACCAAAGTAACTTACTATAAGATGAACACTGTTAAGTTTGCTTTCTACCAGATGCACAAAGCAACTTCCAGAGCAAAAAGCAAAATCACATGACCAACAACCGACCCCATTTCCCAGATATCAGGGCAAAGAGAGCTCAGAGCTGCTGTATATGGTGCAGCTGGTCCCCAGTACAGGAGCAAAACAGCTTTTGAAGGACTTAATGGGTGCACTGAAACCTATCCCAGAGCAGTGCAAGGCACCGTCAAGAGCTTTCAGTCTTCACAGCCTGTGATGGAGTTTAAAAGCCAGCAGAAACACTTGCCTATTGCTTACATATTTCACTCTTCAGTGAAGCCAGTGACAGGTCTCCTCCCATTAGCTGAATGTTGGATCTATCAGGAGCAGACATCTGTGGCCACCATCTACTGGGACCACCCATCAGCAGCAGAAAATGCCTCCATGCACTCAGTGAATATCAGGAGGTCGAGGGTCACTTGCTCCTACCAGTTGACTAAAAGTACCTCCATACAGCCTAAATGAAAGGTCATTTTAAGATACTGCGCAATTCACTGTCAGGGCATAGCTCAGGACAGGACAAAGGCAGGAGAAGCCAGCCTCATTCCAGCTCTGCTCCACTTCAGAAGTTATCTCCTTCCCCACGATAACAATATAAACCTTAAGCATCTTATCAGCCACACATTGTATTACAATCAGAAATGCAAGCACAGATATTTTCCCCATTCCAAAAATAGCTTTTTTTTTTTTTTTTTTTAGAAAATGATAACATGAGAAAAAAGGATCATTTTGTTTTTCTGAAAGCTTTACATCTTTCTGGCTCCAGTGAAACTGGTAGCAGCTGGTTTAATTTCCTCATTTCCTCAGTTTCCAGTGTCAAAGGTTCAAACACACTTGTAGATGCTCTTTATGAGTTAAATGTTCTCCTACTCTTTGGATCAAAAAATTTTAAACAAAGTCAAATGACTCTGTTTCAGTGTGCTGGGAAAGCCTGGGCAAACTCTTTATAGATACATTTCTCCTCACATTTGTAAATGAACTGCTCTGCTATGAGATCTCTACAGTGAAATATCTGTCCTTTCAGTGACCATTCAATTTTCCTCCTTTGGTTAACTCTTTCTACCCAAACCAAACTCAGCCTTTGCCAAAACTCTAGAAAAGCCCAATACAAAAATCCAGATTCAATTTACATTTCATTTGCCCAAAAATCTTTTTCATCATCAGATAAAGACCAAGTAGGGGGAAAAAAAAATGGCCAGAAGGTAAAGGCAGTAGAGAAGGAATTAGAAAGGGAAAGCATTGAGAAAGGTGAAAGAAAAATAATCACAGGAAAAAATAGGTGCCAAGTGTAGACCTATTGGTGTGGACAATGAAGACTTACAAAAGAATCTGCTCATAAAGAGGCTCTGACAGCCCAGAAATGTCTCCCAGCAGCAGCTGTCAGGAGTGAGAGGACAAGTCCTATTCCTATTCCTCTCCTCCAGAAGAGATTATAGTTCCCTATTGTGAGAGTAGGTGCTAATTATTATTTCCTTTCTAGGACCAAGGAAGTCTTTTAAATCTATCCAATGCATCAGTAAAATAAGCTGTGACAAGATATATATATATATATATTTGGCAAAATGGAACAGTATGGGGCTCTCCCTATTGAAGTTGAGAGGCAAAATCAAAAACAAGCGTTTGTGGGAAAGTTTAGTGCTTCTGGTATGGGGGTGCATCTGGTTATCCACATGGGAGGTTTCAGGCAGTGGGATCACAGGCTGTGTGATAAGCTTGTGATAAGCTGCATTTCTAGCAGTTTGCAGATAATGAATGGGAAGGCTCTTGGGTTCTCCCTGTGTGCATCAAGTGCAAAGGTTCACATTTTTGTTCTGCCATACACCAGCAGCAGAAACCAACACTGGTCACTGGGGGAGCCTTTTCACTTCAGCAGGTGAAGGTGCTGACTCCACTTCCCACAGGCAAGCCAGACCTCATTTTGCTGACTAAAGAAGATGCCACTTAAATTAAAACTTGTGTAACCATATGTTTCAAAACTGTGAGTCATATTTTATACAAGAATGACTGTGACAGGCCATGTATTTATGCTGATTTGCTGTATTTCTACAGTGCCCTGCTGAATAAAGCTATCAAACTTTATCCCATTTTTAAGTTAAAAGAATAACTAAAAATCCTCTTTGAAAGATTTGTTATCTGAACTACATATTACAGATAAAAAAAGGACACAACTTCCATATTAATTACAATTTTCTATAATGGTGAGAGATCAATTTATAATGTGTGATTCTATGCACTTAAACCATTCCATTTAAACTCATAGCATATTGTTTGAACACTGCATTTCACTTATGCTGGAAATTTTGGGCTTTGAACAACATGTAACACAACAGTGCAAAACAAACCCAACAACAGAGTGGCCCAAATTACAGCCCATCACACCATCATATACAGTACAGGCACCTCTGGCATAGCAGATGGGGTTCATCAGACAGGTAAGTGTAAATGAAATACATAGAAAACTAAACTTTTGTCAGTTTTGATGGTGAATACCAGTTACAAAATGGAGCTGAGAGCTGTTGCTAAGGGATGCATGGGGTTCACATCTCCAGACCAGTAAGTGTACCATCTGGTAAATCTCAGTGAAAAATAATGAAAGGGATGTTGCTTGGTTCAATGGGCTACCTGAAACCCAGGAGAAGCATCTTGTTTGCAAGGAGGCATGAGGAGCATGTGGAGCAGGAAAAGAGTAAGGAAAGCTAAACAAAGACACCAGTGGGACTCTGCCTGTACTGAAGGGCTGGGGCAAAACAAAGTCTTAAGTATTTTTCAGCAGTTTCTCTGGAAGGGAGTATCCTGTCAGTAACTGGGAAATTAAGGGAAACACTGCACAATAAGACCAGTGGTGCCCCAAAGGAAGAGTGGGGCTGGGACCTGCCTCCAGAAAGTTTCCTGCTCTCAAATATCCTGAAAAAGAAACATGACATATTTGAGTAGTGAACAAAATCTGCATTTGTTTTCCCTATCTGGTGTTGTCTGCTCCCTGCCAGAGATAACTCTACTGTAGGCAATATGACTGCAAGGGCTGGGAGTGATTATACTTAAGACATGGTGTAAACCAGAAGGGCATGTTCATAGCTGTTTCAGGTGCTTGGGTGGAAGTAAGAGGCACGGTGCCAGTGTTCCAGCAATTCAGGAAAAGGCACTAAAATGAAGCAAGTACAACCTGAGTCAGTTTTAAAGCAGTCTGAGACTCACCAGATGGACAGCTTCACAACATGGCCATGATCCATCAGTGGGAGGCAGAGGGGAACATCCTCAGCACTGTGACAAGAGCCAGGTCTCAGCCCCCAGCTGTCCCAAAGATGCTGTAGGAAAGCCTAACTCCACTGGTAATGCAGTTGGGATATTCATGACTCCCCATGGTCACACAAACATTCAAGACACCTCTCAACTAAACTCTGAGATGAAACAGCATTTTAATCACACTGGGAGTGGAGGCAAAACCACACTGTTAACACGATTCTCAGATTACTGACACTTCACTTTAGGTGTAGTCTAAATGGCAGTCACTGGAGTATTTACCAAACCACTGGATTTTACCAGACTTCTAGGGATTCGCAAGCTGCAGCTAAGTAGTCCACAAAGGTACCCAGGAAACACAAGCCCTATTCACTTGGGGATTAAATTGGTTGTATAAGTGACAGCTCTTTGTGCAGTTCTGCTCAGCCAATATTCCTTCAGCATACTTGGGCTTGGATGCTGCCCTCACAATTTTACACTTTTAAGTGAAGGGAAGAATTGATCATCCCCTGCTCTTGTACCCAGAGCACCTAAACCCTCCGATTTACTGCCATAAGGAAATGCACTCATGGAGACACAAACAAGAATGAGGGAATTTTTAGAAGAAAAAGAGTATCCACTGTTTTATCATCTGCTAGGGAACAAAAAAGGAAGAACAAACACTTTTATTTCAAGTCACATGCTAACTCCTAAATAACAGAGAGTGCTCAGTCAAAATAACTCTTATCTGATAACTGTGATGTTTCTTCCACCCTTCTCTGCAACACACACATTGAGTGTGTGGCCATGGTCACACCAACTCTGAAATAGACTGATATTATCCAATATGGTAAGTCCTTAGTGACAAAGAAGAGTCAATGCCAGAAGCAGGATTACCATTTAAGAGCTATTGACCCATCTTGTGAGGTGGATCACTACAGCTTCCAGCTCCTGCCCCACCAGAAATAGGGCACAGAGCTCAGGAGTCTGATGTCAAGACTGTACCTATAGAAGTTGGCTGTGATTTGGTCTCCTCTCACCCACTACCAAATAGCAAGAAAAAAATGCCTCCTTAGAAAGACAGTTTTGACTGAAGAAGAGAAGCATGTGTGATTCTATGTCAGGTGAAGTTTCTTTCACAACATCTGGCAACATTGCAGAATTTCTACACTCCACTGAGATTTAGAAGAGCATATGGTTTCCACTACAGCAAAACAAATCACTCCTTGAACAAAAAGCTCTGAAAAGGAGTGGGAAAAGGAAGATGAAAGTTTCAAGTCTGTTTGTAAATTATGCATTATCCGTGCCTGTAATGCCCCAAGGAGCCATAAATTTAGAGGTTTCAACAGAAAAGCCTATAGCTGACACCTTACATTCGTAAAACTCATTACTATCCCTGGAGTGAAAATGAAGGGGAAAAAACAGTGAATAAATAATTGAGAACATAAGAACTTTTCATCATTTCCTTTTGCTCTTTTTTCAGCTTTTCACTACAGTTTCAAGTCCAATATAGGATTCACATCAGCTGTGGTCTTAAACATGAAAAGTGTCAGTATTTTTCTAATGCCTTTGATTATAAAATCAAAACAGTTAAATTAATCTTACAAGTACAGATCATGAAAACAGGAACTTGAAATCTAAGATACTATCACACTCAACATTCAGTTCTGCATCTGACACAGATACCGGTTCTGTAAACTGGATCCAAACCAACCTGATCAGTAATTTTATTTTTGCTGCAGCTAAAATCTCACAAGAAAGAGTGGCTGGGAAAGCAGACATTGACCTTCCAGAAATTTTTAGAATACTTTTGATGGTCCAGAGATTCTGCAGTATTTTAAAACATTTTTTGCAGTCTGTGCCTTTTTATAAAATCTTTTTTTTTTTCACCTCTTTGTCCTTTCTATATATTGCCCAAAATCTATAGAAGGGTTATTCTCAGAAGTCTATGTGACACTGAACTCAGTATGACAAGGAAAACAGAGAAGTGAGTCATGCAGAGCAATTTTGTCCAAGAATTAGATGCAAATATCTCTAAAAAAAAAATGTGCTTTTTGTCAGCCTTTCTACAGGAACGTTAATGCCTAGCATGGACTTTTCAGCTTTTTCCTCATTTCACTTTCCTCATATTCACTTCCTCTGCAGCACTTCAATGCCAGGAGACACAGGCTGGATCTCACTAGAGCCAAGGACAGCCTTTTCCTCAAAAAGTACAGCTTCAGTTTTGTCATGTGCTTCAGGAAATAACTGCGCTAAAGTCAGTTGGATGGCTTTGAAAAGTGTTATCTTCTTAGCAGATCTCCCTGTGCAGAAGCCAGTGCACAAGCCTTAGAAATAAATCTGTGCAAAGTTATGTGTGAGTCCACACACAAAAGCAAGGCTCACCTCCCAGTTGGACCCAGTAATCAGAAAGACTGGACATCCTTGAGCAACTGACAGTGCCAATCTGTGCTTCACTTTGCTCTCAGAGAGAAATCACCCTCTTTTTGGGAAGCAAGTCACTCTCTAAACAAGTCTTGGAGTGCCAAGGCAAAATTAGGGATCCAACTGTCCACAGTTCCCTTCCACTTGACTTGTCCTGGATGAATTTATGGGCCAAACTCTTTGACACCTGTCATGGGGTCAAAGCCATGCAGACAGGACAGCTGATCACAGCACCCACTCTTCCCTTGGACCACAGATGCCAGTTGGGCACCTCTTCTCATGGAGCTCAGCCCTGGTCCTGAAGCCCTTCTTCCTTCTCCCTGTTTGCCCAAGACCTCTACCTGACACACGCCAGAGAGCTGAGGCTCAGCAGGCAAATGACTCACAGATGCTATTGAATAGCTGTAAAAACACTGTGCACAAATGAACAACATGACACTTAGAGCTGCTAGTATTCCTGCCAGTCAAAAGGAGTCCACAGGAAAGCGCTCTGAGTAGTTTTACAGACAGGAATGCCCCATGGAAAATTATATATAAACACAAAAGATTGGCAATACAGTTCAGAGCAGTGTTCCCACATAACTTCATTTAGATTGCACTGAGCTGGTATATTTTTGTATGTCTTGAAGAAAAACATCTTTCTCATTTGAAGAAGATAAATTTAAAACATCAGTGGTATGCTAGTGCCCAGGGCCCTTTATGCATCAGCTTTTACTATTCTAGCCCATGAGTCATAAGTTAGAGCATTTATCCCATAGGAACTTGTATTCCCTGGGCTACTCATTCAGATTGGCAGGTTTAGCAAACCAGCATGTAGTCCATAAGAGGCCAAAATTAAAACAGGGAAAGGTGACACAAAGAGTTCCCTCCCAGTAAAATAAACAATGGCAATAGAAAGCTCTATTTATTGAGGCAAGAAGGGCTCTTTGCAAAGGAAGAGTGACTTCATGGACTGAGCAGCAAGGAGCAGAGGAGGCCGTCAAACTTGCCCCTGCATGTTGGGGGTCAAATTAAAACTATGCTAACAGTGAAGGCTGCCTTGTGATGCCACACAGCCCATGATCACTCCCAAACTGTCCTCCTTCTGAAAAACCAAGACACTCACCAAGCCCTGGCAGACATCAAGACACACCTGGGCATTGTATCTTACTAAACAGTAACCCACAAGCCCATGTGCCTTGAGTATTGTGTATCTACAGTAACAAAAGCAATGACCTACTCTAGGCTTAAGCCTACTGATGAAGGTTATTTCACAGCTGTAATCCAGGTACCCTCAGGGCTAATGAAAAGAACAGGAAGCACAACCCATGTTGCAAAATAGTTTCTGAACTTATGTTTATTAATGGAGCTGACCACATCAAGTCTAAAACACAGCCACGTCCTGCCTGCTCCTTTGTTACTGGCACACTGCTGACCTGTAAGGAAAGGACTCTGCAGTGGGAACACAGAGCAGATGCTGCCCCTACTCTCGTGCTCCACCAGCTCCCTGCAAATGACTAAAGTGTAGCCTGATGATCCTTTCAAAAGGAATATTAAGAGCTTCACACCATCATTTGTCCCAGGTGGTACAAAAGGTATGTCCTACCCACTGGTTTTCAGCTTGTGATCTGAGGACCCCTGGGAGATTCCAGGTCCAGGGAGGATGATGAAAGAAAGTAAGCTCATAAATATTAGATAGTGATCTATAGATGCATCTTTTTTTAAAGAGTTCACACTTTCGATGAAGAAGGGTTAAGAAAGGATACATTAATCATAAAAGGGTGGAAAATTACTGTTAGCTTTCAAAGTAAAAAAATATTGGTGCAGAAAGCTGCATTTCTTTCTTTATAGAGGCATAGATGCATATGACATCATATAAACATCATGTTTAACAATAGCTGGACATATCCAGATGGCCACATCTATTCATAATAATGGCAGTTCCCAGAAAGCATTGTTGTGGATTACAACTGAGTTCAAAGACTCACAATGCATTTTGGATTTCGCCAGTAGAAGAAATTGTTTGTTTCACAGGTACAGCTGAATGACCCCACAAAATCCAGAGTCTTTATTCAGAGGCCTTTGAATAGCTCAAATACTTTAGTAATTTTACTCTCTGCAAAAACGATTTTTCTAAGAAGAGTCTGATCTACTATAGTAGTGAAGAACTTCGCACTTCCATGCAACTCAGGCAAGGATACACCCTGGCACAGCTGCTCACCCTGGTCACAGTTGCTTACCCAAATTATCTTGAAAACATTAACAGGATATCTTGAGCAAGAACTGGCTCATCCAAATCTCCAGAAGTTTTATTGAGCTGCACCACTGGAAGTGATAGGACACCCAGCAACGTAGGGTAGATGCACTGCAGCCCCAAAGTGACCCCACAACACGGAGTTCAGAGGAAAGAAACATTTCTTCCATACTTTGCTCTTTTGATTGAACACGTAAAAAGACATGATGATATTAATTCTTCTATTTTGTTGCACAATAAGCAGTCCCCAGAGGACATGCACTCCTAGTCAGAAAAGCCAACATTTAGAGGTTTGACTAGAAGCCAGGGTCTATAAGGTTTCAATGAGTTAGGGAGTTTAAATGTACTGTGTAGCTAATTTTCAGGTACAAGGTCAAAGTTTCCTAACCTGGCTCCTATTGCTGTTCTAATCATTAACTGAAAGGTCCAATTTAGGCTATTTATATGTCTAGGTACTTAATTGTGGCTTCAAATCAAGTAGTTAGACACTGAGGTCACTTAAATTGCACCTATAATTATTTGCACACAAAAAAGGAGCAGGAACAAAGAGCCCTTGGTGGGTCAGACCAGCTCCCAGGCCCCAGCAGAGGCAGCCCAAGAGCATTTGAATACCCTGCAGCTCCCACTGCCCTCACGAGAGTGATGCCCCAGAGGTACAGCTGCCAGTCATCCCAAAGACAAAGGCAAACCCACCATCCTGTGCAAAGGCAATGAGGCTGTCGCTGTAGGGGCTGACCACTGCATCCGACTTTACTAAACTGGGTGGAACGGGGTCCGATTTTCAAAGGATGCCCTCACTGAGAGGCTGCAGAAGGTGTCTCCACCAAGCTCTCAAGTTTCATGGCTGTTTTCTTAACGTGTAACACGGGGTGCCAGTTTAATATCCTGCTATAACACTCGACAGCAAGGGTCAAGAGGAGCAGCAGAAGAACTGGGTCAAACTTAATGAAAAGAAGCTTAAACATCTTGAAGAAATATGGCTGTGCAGGTCCAAGAGCAGCTTGAGGCCCTGGGGGGGACCTCAGGTGGGGGTAGCGTAAATCACTTTGGAGAAGAAGATGCCACCTTGTGGTCTGTAAGACCTCCAGGTGGGAAATGTCAGCAAAAGTTAGTATTTTAGCTCCCATGCGAAAGTGAAAATGGTCTACCTACAGCATCAGGTTTGCAGCTCACGTGTTACCCAACACTGAAACCCAGCCCTGGCCCCTGGGCCTTCAGCCTCATGCCCCTCCTCACCATTGCACAAAGCTCCAACCTCTTCCTTAACCCACAGGGGATCTGAAGCTGCCACCTTCAAACAGCAGGAAAAGTTGCACAACCTTTTCCCTGGAGCAAGCAGGATCTCAAATCCACCAATGAGGATTCACCTCCCAGGTCCCGAGCAGGACAGACAGCAGCACCTGTTTAAAATTAAATGCCTGGATTAAAAGCAGGACTTTCAAGCTCACTGCTTGAAATTGCCATACCACAGATGAGGGTCTTTCCTCCCCCCACCCCTCATTTCTTTTTAGGGGTAATATAAGCTTCTTTACAAGGGAGATTTTTTGAAACTTTCCATTCCCCTTTAACAATAACCAGAAGAAGTTTGTAGCACATTAGGGCTTAACTTAAGGAAATGAATGAAGGAAGGATCTCCTGTTCATTCGGCTCTTGATCTGGTCTCTTATTTTGTAGGCTTTATTTTGCAAATAGGAACACCTGCACTTTTTCCCCTATGTGGTTAGCAGGGGCACACACACACACAAACCCTTCTGGGCATAAAAGTACAAACTTTGAATAACTTCTCCCTGAAATATATCCACCCACCCACATATCACTAATTGGTTGTGCAGCTGTGGATTGTGCTGGGTGAAAACAGGGCCAACTGTGTTTAAAAGTGCTCGTGTGTGTATGTGTGTGACTACAACTATTTCGTTGTTCAGTTTCACAGATTTTTGTCACAAAAATTCAGTGCATAAATATTTAAAATAAGTAGTAACACCTTGTTTAAAATATTTATTGTCTCTCTTGGAACAGGAAGGAAATTCACAGTAAAGTTTCAGGGCTTGCACTCAGCATCAGTACAAAGAGTGGGGAATATTGGATGTATAAGGACAGGGCACCATCGGGCAGCCATTACTGCTGGCATATGTGTCAACGAGACACAGCCCTTCAGCAAAATGACAGCTATTCCAGTAGGAGACCCAGGAATGTGCTTTATTTGAATGAACAGCTTCACTTTCTAGTTAAAGTCACAGTTAATAAATGGCAAGAAGTGCTTCTCAGCATGGGAACATTCAGGCACAGCCTGAACAAATGGGGTGCAGATTTTTTTAAGGGTTTATTTTCATTCCCATTATAATATATGTCTCAGCTTGTAAATGCTTTTATGCCAGCAGTAAAAATTTCCATTTATATGCGTTGAATTGAGCCTTAGCAATTCAGTAGTAGTCCGGCCACTTTTAAGCAGATGTTGAGATGGCTCAAAACTTATTTAGCTGAGTGAGTGACAAGCTGCTAGAGTCCAAAGATTTTCCATGGCTGAGCATGCAGACAGAATAGGTAGACATCCAAGCTGATGCATCATTCATTCCTATCAATGGAACTATATTTCGCTTGCCTGCATGTGCATGGGATCATATTGTATATACTTAAAAACATATAATAGCCAGACCAACATGCAAAGGAAATTTGTTTAGTTCATTGTAAATTAGGGATCTGAGAAAAAAAAACCAAAAGAAAACAAAACAAGCAAAAAAAAAAAATAATAAAACCCCGAAACCAACAATAAAATGACCAAGGACACTGACTAGCCTGGGAAGACCTCAAGGCATTCTGAGACTGCAGAAATTCTGTTTCCCACATTTTTCCGCCAATGTTGCAGGCTAGCCCAGGCAGTGTGGCTGGGTTTTTGTTTCAGCTATCAGCTAAGGCACTGTTAAAGAAATCTTTCTCTCCAGAGGGGTTTTCAATACACATAAAGGACCATGCCTTTCCTTAGATCAGCTGAACTCCAACGGGGCTGTCTGATCCTTCTCTGTGAAACAAGGACAGCTTATGTTCAGCAATTACATTCCTGTCCGTGCACAGACAAGAGGCCACCGCCTTTGTCAGCCAGTGCTCCTCGGGCTTCTCTTGCCTTTCAGTGGGGACGATGACCTTTCTGACCACATCAAGATGCACCATCACCATGTGCTCTGCACGGGGGCCCAGTGTGCGGCACAGTTTTTTTTCTAGGCATCGCTGGAAGAGGAGCCAGTCGGTCTCCTCTAATCCAGCCTGAGGACAGTGATGGACTGCCCTCTGGGCCTAATTACTCCTCCACATTGAGGATAAATAATCTACATGACAACAGACTCCATTCACTATGCCCTCCCACACCTCCCTCTGCCTTGAGTGACGGAAGGAGCAAGAGTCCATGCAGATGAAACAGGCTCCCGTCGTATGGACTTGTGTTGGCCATCCCAGCCACACTGCAATACTTTCCTTTTTGGGGCAGAGCAGATACAGAGCAGATACCCTGCTAATTCAGTTACTCAGTAAACAAGCTTGGTTCCTAGAGAACATTAGTCAATTTAAACAAATACAGGCAGCTTTCTGCAGCCAAATGCAAACAACCTCAACTTGCCATCCTTTTCAGGACTCCTGTGTGGCTTAGCAGGATGAACTCAGGTTATTCTCCATCTACAGTAATTCTCAACTAAATTATACAGGGACATCTAGACAGTTTTCAAAAAGTTTATCTTTCTCTTGTCTTTTCCTTTGACTGTGAAAGGAAACAAGTCAAGACCAGGCAGAGGTGACTCCTTACAGACTTTTAGATCCCTGCCAGGGCTCTGTACCCCACTGGCTGTTAGTTGTGGTTGTTGTTCTCATTCAGTGAAAGGAAAGCACTCTGTTTATCCTAGGACATACCCACTGACTTAAAAACTTATGGTAAGAGTTGCCAACACTGTAAACCTCTTCTGTCACCATATCAGTCAGGTGCTGTTCTTAGGACTCTGTCCAAGCAAGGCATATATTGCTAAGTTTAACCTGCTAGATAACCAGAATAGGCAGTTTTCTACAAAAATGACACCTTCTGTAGCCATAGTTATCTGCAGTCATGAAAGGCAGGTTTCTAGAAGCAGCTGAAACTCCAGTCTTTGCCCAGGGCTGGTCACAGTCCCACATGCAGAGAGAGTTTCATCACACTGAGCAAATACAGGGACATTTTTTGGGACATAGCAGGAGGAGGCAGAGGGAATGCTTTTTGCTGCAGCCTTTAAGCAAATGCTGTCACAATAGACCAGTAAACTAGTGAATGAGAAGCTGTGGGAGGCCACTGGTTTTCCATGACTTTGCAAACAAGTGAACAGACAAGATAGGTTGGGAAACAAGGTGCTATCCCACGCAACACCCTTCCTAGGCAGGGAATCCTTTCTGCCAGCTCTACAGGGCCTGGCATCAGAGCACAGGTATGCAAAACTAGAGGGAAAGTGCAGGCCTGCAGGGGACATAAACCCACTTTATAAACCCACTTTCTTACAGATGGAAAGCCAGGATATTCGAGTGCATCAGGAGCCCAGCTGCCACAGTAACACAGAACTACACTGTGTGCTGAACCACAGTTTGCCATCTCTGTAAAAACAGGCAAAAGACATTTCCTATGAGATCTGATAAGAACAGGAGCTGTTTGTTTAAATCTATTCCCTTGACGGGGAAAAAAAAAAAAAAGATGAAATAGCAAACCCTTGAAATGCAAGTAAAGGATCATTATTCTTATTAGAGCAACAGTGGGCACTTCTCATAATGTGTAGTGAAACACTGGTGCTTGAGTGAATAGGACCAACTGTTCAGCCACAGAACAAATTGCACATCAGTCTTAACCTAATAGGTAAGATTAATGGAATGTCATATAATGGGGGAAACTAAAAAAATTAAGGTAATTTCGCAGAAATGGCTTGGAATCGTAGTCTATCTAAATGCATTTCATCCGGAGGATTACTGTCTCCAGTGTTTTAGTTAAGAGTTATATTAATTCGAAAGCCATGCCTTACACAGACCCATCCTGTTCTTAAAGGCTGGCTTTCTGCTAGAAATGCTTACAGCGAAACCTTTGCTGAAAGTTTGCCCAAACGTCTCACAGCCGACTGCAAAGCAGAGTGTCTGGGGGCTCAGAGCACCATACCTTGCCGTGTTTATGACCAGTTGACTTTTTGGCTCCAGCACCTGGATTTGTCAGGGCCTCTTAGCTGCTGCTGGGAACGTGCTCCTGCCGAGCCCGGCTGCTCTCCCTATCACCGCTCTGACAGATTAAAACACAACAGGGTCTGTTGGATGACTGACACATTCTTCCTCTGTCTGACTCTGAAAGGACTTCATTTAACAGCCCTGGAGTTGAGCTCTTGACTGACAGATTGTGAAGGGGAAAAGTCATTCAGTTCCATTAAGCTCAGTAACTGCTGTAGAACAAAACACCTTTAAAAAAGGGATGAAAAAAAAGCTGCAGAGAGTGGGGGCAGGAGCTTTAGGAAGAAAAAGGGGGATTCTTTTCAGGTTCAAAGACAATCTTTCCCTTTGCTTTCTGTCCATCAATGAGGGCAGCATTCCCAGAGGGAATACAGTCCAGCGCTCATTGGTGCCATTCAGCTGCCAATCTCCCTGACAGGGAGACCAAAGGGCCTCATGTTGCGCTGCGGAAACTGTCTGTCAGACAATCAGCAGCTGCCATGACATCATCTGCCCTGTTTTTCTAGGACTATTATAGCAAACTGAGTCCAGGAGTGCTGCTCCAGAGCAGTATTCATATTTTCCTTTTGCCCACCAAAATGAAATTTCTTTACGAAAGGAAATGTGGTCTTGGTTGTGTGGCTGTATTTGCAAGAGAACTAACTCTGTGCCAAAGAGTGAGAGCTGCATGGCTGCAAACCGGTCTTTTTCCTCTTGGAATATATCATGCCAAAGTTGCACAGCCCCTTGTTTATTTTTTATTGTAAACTAGGTTTTATTTTAAGAAATAGTCCACATTTAATATCAGTGATAATCCCTTATATTTTTTCACCTGAAAGCTTGTCTCACTTAAGTCTCTCTGCTTTTGCTATAAACATTAAAATTTTCATAGGATAGTTATTCTTACCCACACATATGTGCACATACACACACAAATACATACATGTAGAAACCAGGTTCTCGCTGTATTTACATGGCTGGTGCAGCAGCTGGGGCTTCATTCACTAGACAAAGTGCTGCAGTAAGAAATTATTAATACTGATTGTAGTGGGAAAGAACTGTGAAACACAAACAAGCCACTAGCTGTAAGTGTGAAGTCAGGCAATAAGCAGGGCTGGGACACAACTGCAGCTGGGACACTGCTTGGGCTATCCCCTCCATCCTGTCACAGACCAGCAAGGACCATTAAGCTTTGGTGGGGCAGAATCAACACTGGAAAAGTTTAGTCTTTCTGATCTTCCAAATCCTTATCTGTAAGAGCAATATAAATAATCTTAGTACAGTTGACTTAAAGCTAAATTAATTAGTGACTTTACAGCACACTGTGCTTATTTGGGTGAAAATCCCAGGGAGTTAAAATAATTTTGCCTGACTAATCCCTGCCGACAAACCATGATATAGACTGGTCCTGCCTGGCAGTGCTGACACAAGCAAGATGCTGCAGACTCGTCCCCTCTGTGATGCCCACACCGTCCTCACACTTTCAGGGTTTAACTCAGCAGGCTGACTCCTCCCCCAGTGCTGGGAGACCAGTCTGCTAAAGAAGGAGAATTGAAGCCATGAAAAAGAAAGTATGAAGTTAGAGAGGGAGGAAAAGCCTGAGAGCAGTGCCTCTGGGTCTCACACCCCATCTCGGGCAAGGCTGGAGCATCACAGCCAAAATCCAGTCTTGAGGAATGGCTGCAGGACTGTCCAGCTCAGCTGAATGTTCACAGATCTTTTCTATACCTTCCCTTGGCTGGCTGGTCAGTAAGTTCTTTGGTCTATTGGCTTTAGGAAGGCATTAGTTCAGGCATTAGCATTAAGGCCAGGCTACACAAAAGGGTAATAACTCAGCTCCATATGGAACTGTGCACAGAGTTTTTCCCCTGCCAAAGTCCTTCTGCATGAGACATTTTCAGCTGTTAAGTCCTCTGTCTTGTTTCAGTAAGGGATTACTACAAATCTTCACACATTCCACATGGACCTTCCGAGACAGTTAGTCAGATCCTGGATGAACTTGCACACAAAGGCATCCTGCTGCTGCTGGGTTCAGAATGCCTCCCTTCTATTAGTATTATTTGTAAATTTACAGCCCTGCCAAAGGTCTGCAAGTCTTGAGCAGTTACCATTTCAATCTGTTCCAGCAAGCTGAAGTCTGATATCCCAGCTATCTATGCTCTGTACATTCAGATATTACTCTTTCTCACCTGGCAGTGAACCATGCAAACTAAGACAGTCTCCAAGCACACACACACACAAACTCATGGAAACCAGAGCTGCCTGATTTCAACATCAGAAGCATGCAAGGGGAGAGGGGCAGTGATCGCTCAGGATTCCCTCTTTTCTGTGCCCTTTTCTTCACAATGAGAAAGACAAATACCGTGATTTACTTTCCCAGCACTCATACCAAGAAGTTGGTGCTGGTGCAGTAGGAAGGACTAGTAAATCCTTTGTGAGAAGATCTTCAGGTCAGATCTGTTACGTTTACCTCTAATGTATTTCAACATGCACATTTGGCACAAAATTTGGCATAAAAACTGACAATCAACTCTCTGTTAGTGTTGAAGAGCAGCATATACTATTTTTGTGATTATACTATTTCTGTGGATACCAGGAAGTATCACAGAACTCTGGAAACATCAAAGAACCCTGTCTTCATGTGACTCTACGCACTTCTATGTAGAGAAGAACAAACCAGAATGGCATGGGCCAAGAGGCCCAACACTGCATAAAATCACTGGACAAAGCCCTACATGGCATGGGTCATTAGAAGTGGGGGAGACCTTTACCATGTTGTACATCTGTATTTCAGCTCTCAGTGGAGTGGAAGAGGTTGCTTACTGACCTGAGACACAAGAGTCTTCCTCAGAGTTGTGAAAATGTAGAGAGATTCCCTTGTATCAAGCCTCTTTCTGCTTTGAGATTTGATGTGAATAGAGACACACCCAAGTAGGACACCATTCAGCTTTCTTACCAACTCACACAGTACAAAAATATAGGCCTAGATTCTCAAAGGTGTATCTCTTGTACAGATGCCTAATTGGCATTCAGGAAATAGTAAAATAGTGTTTAAATGCCTTTGCAGGTAAGAGTCTTAGTAGTTAAACCTGATTCCAAATAAGGGTGTGCCAAAAGTCTTTTGACAGTCTGCTATAACAGGCAACTTCAAAAAAAGCTATCGTATATGTCTTTTTAATACTAAATTCATGGTGGGGCAGACCTTACTCCTTTGTCAGTGTCCCTGTGGTAAATAGTGAAGTCACTGCTTCAATACTTTTCCTGTTTTAAGTATCCTTTAAATGTGTCCACTTCTACTTTACAAAATGGCTCTGTGTGGTGCATTTCATTTTCAGATTGTTCTGGAATGCTTTTAGCAAATCCTCTGCCAAAAACACTCAGCTTTCTTGTTTCTATAGATAATAGGAGCTTACAGCTTTTACAGCAGCTTACTTTTTTTTGTTCAAACTTTATATGAGTTGTGAAACCTAGGGTGGGGTTCTCCACATAATCTCAGTCCAAAATAATCCTTAAAGAAAAACAGTTTCTCTCTTATTCAAAGGCCAGACCTGAAACTCCTGAAGAGAAATCAGGAAGAGTTGGGCTTCATGTTGCTTCCCAACCAGTTCTTCTGCATAGGGAATGTCAAACTAAAAGCTCATCAGTTCCCCATACATCTGCAGCACCATCTCTTCAAGAGCCTGAAGTGCCATGGGACTCTGATACCAATAACAGTTAATTACAACCTTCCCATGGAGGACACATAGAGGCACAGAGGGAAGAAGGAAGGAAACAGAGGACTTTTGGTGGGTCCCACAGTCTTAAAAAAATTAACAGATGGCTATGGCAAAATGAGGGCCACAGTAGACATAAGAGCTGAACCATTTGTCTCTTTGTCTTGTTACCCTGGGATATTTCCCTAATACAGTGACAATGTAGCACCACCATTGTTGATTATCTACTGATACTTTCTTAGCTAATGAAGGCAAATTTCCATTGGAACAATAGATTACACTGTTGCTTGGAAATGCTCTTCATTTGATATCCTCTCACAATAAAACTCAACATTTTAATTACTTCCCCTTCAAAATGAAGGCCTAGAGGTAACTTTCAACCATAAATTTGGTCATTTTTAAATGATTTTTGCAAAGATCCGTTGACTGTGGCTTCAGATAGGAATTTGATTTTCATCTTTTCTGAGAATCAGATCACAAAACAAATTCAAGTATCTAGAACTATTCATTTAAATCTACATCTATCTAGACACCTAAAAGAGAACTGACTTGAATGTGAGCACCTATTAAAAATTTCTGAGTCCTTTAGTTACTCGGAACCAAAGCAAATCGGGCTGTAAGAAATGAAGCTAATGTGTAATTCAAAATCCTAGACTTTACTTCTGTATCCTGGTTTTATCCTAGGTTTCTTCATTGGACCTGTGCTAATCTGAGCTTCACAGACAGGGCCAACTTTAGGATAGCATGGTCCACAAGAGAATGTCAGTGCTTGCTCAGGACTGCAATTCTTTTTAGTATCTCCAAAAAATGATGGATTCCAGGGCTTCCTTCTATACAAAACCTTTTCTGGTCAGAAATATGTGTATATGTTTTATATGTTGGATAAGTATTCTTTCATTGGTGAGGATTACTCTGCCTCCACCCCACATCCCATCTGACACTTTTACTGAGGAAAAAACAGCGACATGGGTAGCCTGTGCTTGGTGGCCAGCAGGCTGCTGTCAGGTTGAATGAATCTGTTTACTTTTCCATCTGCAGGGCACTCATTTGGTCTTATCTCCTCTATCCAGATGCTTATTTTTCCCCAGCTTTGTAGGAAGGTAATAATCCTAAAGCTTTTACCTTCTGTCAAATTGAGTTGAAATTGGCCTGTGGACTCAAAAGTTATTAGGAAGAAAACCAATATAATGTGCAGTCACATTTGCCTCGTTTTTGCTAATTCATTTCTGTAGGAAATCCAGCCAGATGGGGAATGGCCTCCAAGTGTTGCCTTCTGTATCTATTTTCACAAAGAAAATACCAGCATCAGGCAGGAGACACGCTCATGAGGGTGAGAGTCCCAGTGAACAACACCAGAACAAGTGATGCTTCCTGCATTCAGTTGGCCTCCACTGCTAAACTTGAAGATACTGAATTACAAATACAGCCAAGAATGGGATGTGCTTGTAATCTAATGAATAGGAAGCAATACACAAGCAAAAGATTTGTGGTCTGAGAGTTGATGAATACCTGGTCTACTCACAACTGCCTGGTTTTCACAGCTTCTCATCTCCATCGTCTGCCTTTAGGGTCCAGTTGTACAGCTTTCCTTCCTATATTATACAAAAAATCTCCCTAAAACCAAAGTAACTAATTTTGGAAGAAGAGATTACTCCTTTAATTCCCAGGTTTCAGCATGGTTCTAACTGCAGAACAAGGCCAAGGGAAGGGTAAGGGGGAGTTGTACTTTGTCACCCATGTTAGACCTGATCCAGTTGTTGAAACGGAAAGCCACAAGCTGTGATAAGAATTTTAATGAGTACAGAAGATGTGACTGAGCACAGGAGAAAGAGTGACATGAAAATCTACTTCTTTCTCTCTATCAGCACTAAAATAGGGGTGTGAAAGCAGCAAAAAAATTTCCATTTTTCTCCCAAATACATTGGGGAATATGCATTACTTTTCTAAGGGAGGGAAGAAAATTTCAAGTAAACAATGTCAGGTTTTATTTACTTCAGATTTGAATCTCTATCAATTATTTAATATGTGCAAGGCAACCTGATGCAATTAATCTATCAGAGAAGACAGTTTACTCTTTAGGAGTAACATTAAACTCTCAGTGACATGTACCCAAGCCCTTGGAGATCTAGCCAGCTAAATGGTTTGGATGTCTTTATTTATTTTTACATGTTGCAACTAAATCTATTTAATTAAAAAAACATGTCTGAAATTTTAGTCATTGTTGTCCTGTTTTTGGCCAGGACAGAGTTAATTTCTTTTGCAGTAGTTGTGAGAGGGTGGAGCCTGTCTAGGTTGTTTTTCTATACCATCTCACCTCATGGCCAGGAGTCAGAGGTAAGGGACTCTCTGGCATCCAGGAAGAAGGGTATGGCTTGTGGTGGAATAAAGCATGGCAGGGTAGAGAACACATCCACCTTTGCTTTTCATTGTCTCAGGCTTGGTAAGCATTTTGCATGTAAATCACCCTCTCTTTGTATACTTTTGTTATTAATATTGTTGCTGTTACTGTTTGTTTTCTTGTATCATTGCTGTTTCCATTAAATTGCTCTTATCTCAACCCATGACCTTCACCTTACATGCTTCCAGCTGGAAGGGGAGGGGAAGTGAGTGCCAGCACAGTTTCCGTAGGAGCTCTAAACTGGGGAATACCATTCCTACACCACAGATAACTGTGGAATCAACCTTTTTTATGGTTTGTTTGTTGGGTTTTTTTAAATAAATGATTCAAAAAGTACTTAGGAAAACATCTCGCACAATGAATAAAATTAGGGTGAACCACACTATTTGTATTGCCAGAACACCAATAGACACTAATGATGTTCCCCATGTGATGTATGACTGAAATGCAAATATGTGATTAAAAAGGCAGCCTTCAAAACACAAAACAGAAGCCTCCAGCTGTCTATGGACAGGCAAACAGCACAGGACAGCAAATTGCTAGAAGACAATGGCAAGTTCTGTCCTGAACAGTGGGCCAGAGGGACATACTAGCTCACTGCAGGGAAGTCCCAAATTTCCATACTCATGGGACCACCCTCTGCTTGTGGCTTATTCACATATTCCTGTGCTGAGCATTGCAGCTACACTATAATAATTGTCACTTTACTACATTAAATGCCCAGATTTCAAGTGTGTTCATAGTTTCATGGTCTGTGACTTTGCTAGACCAATTAGTGACATCAATGCCCAGGTACTTGGGGATGTGAGATCTCAGCCATGCTAACTGGATCTTCATGAATAGTCTCCCTTTATAATATGCTTTGAGTTAGTGATATCCCTTCCTGACTTGCCAATAATATGTATTAAGAAGTTTTATATTTCTTTCTAGTTTATCCACAAAATGCAACTTCAGTGGTCTTACTATGACATTGTTCAGCTCTGTATCTGTATTTTGATTTTCACTCAGCTTCTTTATTATGACACATCTAAATTATATTATATGCCATATCAAATTACACCTTTCAATTTTTAAATATGCATGAGTCTGGAGTAGGAGGCACATTTTTCCTTCCTGCTCTGACTATCCCATATTTCACGTGACATTGCAGCTATCATTTTAGCAACTTTTGAGTTGGTTCCTAAGGTAGCAGTAATTGTTCTGAATGTTAATTGCTCTTTTTGATTTTCCTCCCTACTTACCCCTTTGAGATAGAAAGGATAATAGATGAACAGACATAAAAAGCTCTTTTTCATGGAAAGGTAATTATGTACAGTTGTTGAAGTAGATGCTAATTTGATTTACTCAGTATCCAGATTTTCCCCTAATATTAAAGACCATTAAATGTAAGTTGAAGAAAGCTGACCTTCCTTACAATAAGGCATACAGTGGCAAGTAAAGTTAGATCTCTATTTATCTTCCAGCTGAACATATTTAATAAACTTATAAAGAACATAATTGTTCATTTTAAATTTACTTAGTGTTTGCAGATACTGCTGCTCACAAGGAGAACCTAAGTTCTTATCTACTACTAGTTGTGTGTTTCAAAGCCCAGTGTGCCACATGCTATTTAATACCTTGACAACTGCAAGTAAGATTAGTCCTGCCACAAAGACAACCACCTACAGGTTTTGTAATCTGAATTTTCTAGTTGAAAGTAGTATTTTTATGTCTTTATTTATAATAAAGTCATACAGCTTGCTTATGTGGGCACTTCTGTTGACTCAAAGGAGGAATGCAAAGGAATATATCAAAGAAATTAATGAATTAAGATGTGCAAGCACATTTCCTGACACCATTTTGTTAACACGGAGAAGAATTATATGACCAGAATATAGAAGGTGTAAAGGTTTTAAAGTTTCAAAAATCTAGAAAATAATCTAGATAGATCTTCTTCTGACAATAGGCACAGAAGTGTTTTTCATGTTTAAGAGTAAAAATCTCAAAGGACAGAAAATCCTGGATCCAGTAAAAGTCTTAAGCATGCACGTAACTTTTACACACGTTAAGTAGTTCCATTCACTTTATTAGGCTTGGATAGTGTGCTTAACATTCTTAAAGATAGACAAGTATTTAGGTGCTTTCTAGATTTGGATTTTAAATGGTATTTCTATTTATCCATACCTTACACGTTCACTTCCCTTTTTCCCATGTCCCTTTATAGCACAGGTGTATGGGACAGTTATGGTTGACTTAACAGGAGCCTTAACTCTGCATTTCATGATGCCTGTGAATTTTTAAATCACAGAATCTAATTAATATAAGGAGTTAATATTTCCTCTGAGTATGCAACAGCTGGATGTTATATACCATGATTTATTTACTCACCCAAGAAGACAACTTTCATATGCTTCTTGAGTTTTTACTTCTTGCAAGGGGTTAGGTCCTTTCACTAACAGCAGAAATACACTGTGATGCATCACAACCCAGTTTCACCCATATGGAAATCAGATGCCCCCAGAATTCCAGGACTACCCTCCCAGCTCACACCTCCAAATGGCAGTGAAATGCACCAGAGATAGTCATTATGGTCGTCTTTCCCTGGCTAAAAGAGTTGTTTTGCTCTCCTGGCTAAAAGAGTTGTTTTGCTCTGCTTTCAAGCATTGTACGAAATTATTGACAGTCAAATAACTGTGTGGAGAATTCAAAGCCAATTAGAGAAGGATGATGTAAGGCTGCCAATCTGCAATTGCCACAACACCTGTGACATTTATAAATATTACCTCACAACATTCTTGTGTCTTTAGGTAAATCCTTAGATTTCACTCTTGTGAAATGGATCACATACGCTCCCTGCTTCTGTGACTTGATAAACATCTTTATATAAAGCAAGTGGCTTTGCAATAGCTTGATGATTAAAACATTTGAGAAGCAGGGTTGTTCCTAATGTTATACTGCTGTAATTAAGAATCATGAGAAGCTACCAAACTTATATAATAATAATGAGAAATGGTTTCCTGATGGTATCAGTTGGCATCACGAACTAGGCAGTTGCAACCTTTCAGTTCCTTCAGCCCACACGAGATTTGGTTTCAAAATATTTCCAACATTTATTCACTAAAAGACTGTTAACTGAAATCACTGTTTCTACAAGTAGTATGTGAAATATCTTTACAGCAGCTGAAAATGGTGTTCAGCCAGTTCTTTCAGCCCTGTGTGGGTGGAGGAATATTGGGGAAGCCATGAAAAATTTCAAGCTGCCCAATGTATTTCCTTACACAAGAGCTATGGAAGCTGAAAAAGGCACCTCAAGTTCTTGTCCTCATAATTCAAGTGATAGACGGTAACCTGATCCCAGGAAAATTCCATGGACCATTTTCTTCCTATATTTAGGAGGTAAATTTAAATATGAAGGTGGTGCCAACTAACATCTGTGAGACAAAAAAAAAAAAAGCATAAAGTATTATGATTGTTTCTTGAACAGACAACAGTAGTGGTAATGTTACTTTAAAATGTTCATCTCATTGCAGATCACTTCCCCACAAATATTAACAATATAAGGATTATTAATCACACTGGGACTATTTCTTCAATTACAAGAATGGGCATACAGTAAGATGCAAATGCACGTCATGATACTATCAAGCGCAGATCTAGTTGTTAACAGTAACATAGATATTCCTGATTTGTGTCATGTAAATTTCTAAATGAGGAATCAATGACGTAAAAATTGCATGATGGGACTAAATTCAGATGACTTATTTATTCTTTGAAATTATTATTTTTTTAGTATTAAAAACTAAGTGTAAGTAAAAGTGACTCTCAAACTCAAATTCCACTTTTGTTTCCATGGGATGATTTTTACATGATACAATGATCATGCCTATGACTTTAGTTGCCCAGCATAAACCCTGAAAGAGCATCCTGTGAGCCCAAGGGAACTCTTCAAAATTCACGCTAATACAAAGTGGAACTTGATTCTGTCTAATCGTCTTCAAAAGTAATTGCATTTTTCTCATGCTTTCCCAGTCACTCTTCTTCTGTCTATCTTGTCTGCAATCTCTATCTGAAATATCTTTCAGATCTGACTTGTCCCTAGCCTGTAACTACCTCCACTTAGGATGACAAAAAAATATGTATGAGCAATCATATAATCTCATAATATGATATATTGACAGGTTATTTCTTTCTGCCATATGTCAGTAAAAATCATGCTTCTGTCATATGCCTGTCCCAGTTTATCTTTCTTGATTCAATTTCAGATGAAATATTTATCATTTTGATGGTTCCACAAATATTTATGTGAAAGAGAAGAGTCCTTTCTGATTGCTTCTTAAAATGCACAGCCATGCCACATAGTTCAATCAGAAGATAGAAGCATTTTCATAAGTATTCTAAATTCATAAAAATCCTAAATGTAACCAATTCCTATTTCTGGAATCAGTTTCCATTTTTAGGTCTTTGAGGACCTCATCTTTCAAAGTTGTTATTTTTCCTTCATCAGGGAAAGACTGCCTTCAGTTACCTCTTTCTGATCTAAAACTCTCATGTGGGAGGGCTTGGGAACAGGTCATTCTTGATAAAGAAATATTTACAAGCGTTCTTTAACTTGTAATATCATCCAGAATGCCTTGGTTCTTATCCCAAAATAGCATAATGGAGATGAAAGACTTCTTAGACATCAAATAACCCCTGAAGAGTAAGTGGCTTTCTGTTTTGTGATGAAATACTACGAAGTGGGAATGGCAGTGTGATGCCCTTGGAGGAAGGCAGAATCAAACCATAAGGACAAAAAGTCGATAAATTACAGAAGCAAACTGAAAATACAGACCCAAGGATTTCAGCTGCATAAATCATGGCAGCTCCATTCCCACTATGCTGATTTATTCATTCTGTGAGCCTTGCCAGTTAAGCTGTGCTGGCTCACTCACAGAACATACAAAGAAAATGAAAATACAGTGAGGGTAATTTCCAGCACTCTGTCCCACCCCACTGTGTGCTCCAGTATTGGTTACCAAATCAGCAGCCTCATTCTGGAGTATGAAAGGAGAAGCATGGTGTTGGTCCTCAGGAGACAGAAGCTGCAGCTGTGACAGCAGTGAAATAAGGGTTTCTGGTGTGACAAGGCTTGCCTTCTACCCATCTCCTCTCGTCTACAGCTATCTCAGGAACAGTCAGCATCAGATTTATAGGGACTTCAAGCAGAGGTTAAACTACAGGCCCTTCTCCCTTCCCTTCTATTAGACGAGTTTCAGCACTACCCACTTTAATATGGTAAGAACCTCTGCCCATGTCCTGTGCCTTTGGGCAATTATTCTGAAAGATAGTCTCCCCAGCCATCTACAGCAGAAATTCACCCATTCTACTCCAAAACTCTGCTGATGTTTGGTTTTATTTCTCACATCAAAGGAAGCCTCTTTGCCTTCTTCAATATATTGCTCCTTCTCTCCTGTCTCACTACTGAGTAAGTAGTAATATTGCAATAATACCAAGGTTTAAAATCATAAATATCAGAGATCAAAAGAGCCCTCAGATCATCTCACCACCCTTCTGAATGTTCCCCAGGGCACCTTCCCCAAATTTGTTCAGTCCTGTTCCCTATGACTTTACTAATAGGGCTTTCAGCAGCTTCCTTCAGTAGACAGCTCCACAGTATTATATTTCTGAAATTTGACAATGGCTATTATTGTGCCTAAAGGGGGAAAACTACAATTTTTGCTTTTCAGTAATTTTCTCCTCCATTACTAGAAACTCTAGCCCTAAATTTAAGTTGACCCTCTAGGTCACTATTAATCAACATTATGTATCATTTGAAACTCTGAGACATGCTCTTCATCTTTCTAGTCTGGTGTTTTAAAGTCCAGAAGTGGAGGGTTTTTTAACATAAACATAGCAAGTACAGCACGGAGAAACATGATATGAGGATATCATATTCTTGACTAGTACCACTGGTCACTTTTAAACATTGTCAAAAAATCACCTAAGCCTGAGCTTAGAAGCCAGGGAATAGGGATCCAAGAGGCCTCCTGGGAGTTAATGAAAAATCACATAGCAATATTATAACAAAAAACAAACAGGTACATAAAAATAAAACTGAATTCTGCACCCTCTTGTGCCCTTTACAAGTTCTTTGGGCAGGAAATGTGCTTCTCCATCTAGCACAAGCATCTTGTCTCCATTTAAGTTTACTAAGTGCTGAGCAGTTCAGAACATGCAACTACTATGAAGTTTGGACTCATTTCAGTTTTGCCTGAGTAGAATTTACACGAAGGTAGCATCTCTTCCCTCTGATCTTGTGACTGTGCTGTACCTTCCAGTAGGAAATCCTCATTTGAGTTGTTCCCCAGATTCCCCTCCTTGCTCAGATATCTGGAGAGCTTTATTCACTCTAAGCCTTCAAATATTTCACTTGCCTTCTTACACCACATTTCAAGTGTGTGTCATAAGGGTAATGTTCAGGAGCTGAGGATTTCCCTTAGCTCTGTTATCCACCAGGCTAATTGCTAGCCCATCACATGACACAAGTTCATAAGCAGTGCTTGGCCATTGTTACAACAAGCAGGGACAGAGCATGAAGACTATGTACCCTGTGCCCTCTCCTTCCAGCCAGACAAATTTTTTAAAGTATTCCCTCAGGGCCCTACAGATAGGCATACCATCTCTTGAATAGAGTTGGATAAAGTGTCTAAAGATTTTGCCATTTCTTTTGTGGAAGAAATATTTGTCCTGTGGCTGTATTTGTAAAACAAAGAGCCTTCAGGACTAATGTGAAGTAACTTCAAGGTATGTTAACAGCATTATTCATGGTTCTCATACCTTAGCCCTCAGCTTTGTAGTGACAGAGCAGGCTGCCCTATTCTTGTTTACTCTGCTATAAATTCTGCGAGCAATGACTTTGCAAGTTCTGAATATATTTTATCAATGATCAGCAAGGAAAAAAAGCTCTCTCATAGCCCTATCAAATGTCTGAATCTGATATATATTCCAAAGACATGCCTCAAAGCCTCCATTCTAATACCTGGGCAAAGACATGGACACCTGAAAATAATACAAGATCAGATGAGGGGTGCACATCTGGACAGAGATTCAGAGGCTGATAATTTTCACTGATGCATGAGTTTCAGCTCTTACCCCAGGCAACTGTTTCTACTATCAGCTAACCATGAAAATTGGTCACATATGTCTTCTGAACTCTTCCACTTCTGCAATTTGACAGGGTCCTGCACACAAATATCTCCCCTGACCCTTTTTAGGTCACCTCACAAATTTTTTATCCAAATGATAGAGGGTGACCAAACAATTTAGGGCAGTTTGGAATCAGGGTGTGTGAAAAATAATTGGAAATGTAATATAATCATATTAAGAAAGGGAGAACTTTAAGGAGAAGATGGGAGATTTCTTTGTAAGCCTTATGAAAAGTGTGTTGAACTTAAAACCAAGACTATGTTCAAACCATAATGAACTATCTTGACTTGGGCATAATTGTCATTCCTGTCTCCAATATGTAAAATTTTTCAGTATGGGACAAAGGCAATCAAAATAGTACAGATTGAGCAGCCAGCACTGTAAGGAGTTTCATCCACCTTCTGGGGAGGTCGTGTAAGCCTTCTCATAGAAGGCCAAACCAAGTCCAGACCTGAGGTCAAGAGGAACTGAAGGTCTGTTCATGGAGCTCTGAGCAATGTTACAGTGGAACAGGGACTAGATGATCTTTAAAGACTCCTCCCAATCCAAACCATTCTATGGTTATATGAAGATATTGTATATTTCTTAGATGACATTTGGCATTTTTCAGGAGCTAGCTTGGTCCAAACACAGCAAGCAAATTGTTAGCAGCTGTGTATTGCTCATATTATTATTAATAATATTACTACTATTATTACTATTATTACTGTAATAATTCTGTTAGCAAAGCTACAGAAAAGAAGTATGTTAACTCAAGATCATTTCTGCATGCACAAAGACAGAAAGACCCTAAAACCCATCTTTTTATTACCACAAGAAGAAATGAAAAAACAAAAAAGTTATATTTATTATGTTTTCTGCAGGACCCAAGAAAGGCTGAGCCCAAGGGAGGATCCTGGGAAGGTTTCTTTCTGCTACTTCCACCTCAAGCCAACAACACTACCACCACGGCCCATTTTTTCTTTTAAAAGAAAAGGGTCATGTGCAAAAAGACCACTGCCCACTCTTGAGAATGGGATCTATGCGATTAGAGAGTCTCTCTCCTGGCATAATAAATCATGCTTTCCTGCACTGTTCATTATTGCTGAATACTTCTAGTGTTCAATATTTCAAGTACTTCTGTTGGTCAAAGCCCATACTGATTTTCTGGAAGTAGTTTCATTTGTATTATGCTTGTACAAAAACATGATTTATTTTAAATGTCAGGAGTAAATTATAGTTCTACAGATTTTGTAGAAGGTTTTTCTTCCCAACAAAATAGATTATTCTGTCCCAGAATTACCAGGTTTCCTCAGGTCTTGGTTTTCCTACTCTTTATTTAGAAAGCCACACATATGAGTACACTAAATATTTATGAATATAATTTATGAGCCCAGTTTTTTTTTTTCTTGCCAAAAGTAAGAAGGTGGCCTGTGTGTGGTCTGAAAAATTCTAACTATGACCAGACTGAAACCACGGAGGTGACGTCAACTTCACATTCATTAGGAAAAACGTCCAAAAATCCTATATATGACAAAGAAAACATGTCCTAAATAATAAGGAAACATATATCATCTCTAAGCTAACCAGGCTGTTAATTCAAAATAAAAGGCAATAAGGGAACTTAAGTACAAGGTATTAGTCAGCAATATTACTAAAGACATAAAATGTACTGTTTTCCTAGCTGAACTAATTTATTCTGCTTTGGTGTATTTGTTTAATGGTTTCCTTGTTGTCTTCAAGAAAGTTGATTTGGGCTTCCACTAGAAAATTAAAGTTTTTCCATTGAGTGTATGGTTAGCTAGATCAGGCCGCAAGACAAGACACAACACACCAAAGCAACCTCCCAAGACTCTTCCAAAACAACCTCCCATTGCACTCAGGGAGCAAATCCTGCCTCCTCTGATGCATGCACAGCCTCTCGAATGTTGCCTAGATTTCTGGAGAATGAGAACCAGTCTTTCATCACTGCAGGTCATACCAAATAGTGGTTTTCTTTGATTAACATATCATTCTTCACTAGAAAAACTGCTTTTTAGTATAGGAAAACACAGCATAATCAGGAGCAAGGCACCAGTATTTGTTCTTCTCTATCAGAAAGGACATGAGATTAATTTCCAAAAAATTCCAAAAGCAAATCTTACTATTATCTTAAATTTATCAGGTTAGAATTCCTTCCAGCCAATACTTTGACATGAGTGAAGCTAAGAACTATAGATTTTTTTTTTTTTAAATAAATTGAAAACCAAAATAAAATGTTTGACTTTGCATTTCAAAGTAATGATTCCTTAAAGTTTAACATGGTGAGTGGAACTGAAGAGACAGTGATAGGGAGTGGGCTTTTTTTGAAGCAATTGTTATCTCAGTCCAACTGGACATGGAATGGGAGAAACATATTCTGGCATCACACAGTCCTCCACTTCAAATTTACTAACTTGTCTCATCTCTTGAATTGGGGAGTTCCTTCTTTCTTGCCTCTAGTGTATACTTTACAATATAGTTCAAGTATTTATAACTAGGTTGCTTTTCATGTTCCCCTCAGTACCTGTTTTATGAGACTTTGCTAAAGAGAAGCATATCCTATAAATTCAAAGTTTGAAATCCACTGGGGTTTATCAAATATCAGTTTGAGGACTCAGAAATGTTATTAGACAGCAAAATTCTCTGCCACCACCCATTGCACCCATAGCAAGGGGAACTTTCTTGTTTACATGGCAAAGAAAATGCTGATCAGAGATCTTTAGTTAATCTTGTATTCTGTAGAAATGCAAACAATTTTCTGAAAGAGTCATGTGTTTGAAGCTCCTAAAGAAAGAGTTCTTTGGTCACTCATTACCTGTACATATGAAAAAGGAACACATTCAGGTCTGTCTCTGATACTGTTGGATGTGTGGCTACTCTAACTGGATAACCTTCACAGGCCATTAGTTTTTTCCTATGTTAATGTATGGAATTAAACCCACGGGTACATTTAGAAGGTTTATTTCAGTCTGATATTCCAATTCTGCCTACAGCAGTCAAAATATTTCCAGGGTGGATACAAAATCAATTAATTATTTTATAGGCAATTTATCTTAATGGAAATTTAATTAAACATCACCATCTTCTTGAGCACTGTTCTTTACCATTGTGTCTGCCTTCAGAGATATTTGAGGAAGAGGGTCTTTAATGGGTTTTATAAAGTGCACATATGCAGTGCCTGACACTAAGTCAAAAACAACTTTTTGGTTCCAAAATAATACTGCACAGTTTCTATGGGTTTTCAGATAAGGCACTTCCCGCCTTTTTTTTAAGGATTGAAAAATGCCAGTTCAGCTGGAATGTCTCAATTGTCTATCCTGCCATCTAAATTTCTCAGTTATTTAGAAGCGTTCAGAGTTGATGGGGATGGTTGTTGTTGTTTTGAATTAGATATTAACTTATTTTTAAATCTACTCCAAGCTTACAATTGTAAAAGACCTAGTAAGCGTATCAACCCTGGGTAGTCCGAAATTTGCAAAGCAATGCTCTAGGAAAATACCTGAGAAAGATTTTACAATTTTACTTGAAAAGTCTCAGACAAAAAAAAGAAAAGCTCCAACATAAGCAACTTTACATTTTCAGCTACTTATTTCTGATGTTTTCCCTTCCTATGGCCAATCTCAATTAAACTTTTAGCTTTGTTTGGTGTTTAAGTTGAACATATGCATTGGATCTGAATCATTGTAAAACATCATGAAGTTCACAGGTTACTGTTCTCTCACACAATTGATGTGGTATTTCTGTCAGGTGTGCTGTATTGTCATTAACATGTAGCAGTGATGGAGCAATTGGGTTCTCCAAAGTTTCATTGCCCTCTGGAGTAGCAAAGGTGAGGAAAAGGGAAGCAAAATTCTCCTGAGTGCTCAGGACACAAGCATCTCTTGCTGTATTCCCCCCATCCCTGCTGCTTCTTCAGAGCCAACTACACCAGGTACCTTGGGCAGGCAGGTCTCCCCAGCTGAGCAAAGCAGTCTATGCTAGTCCTTCAGACCACACATATTTTCTCAGAAGTCAAAAAATACCATCATCAACCCAAGCTGCAAAGGTATCTGGCACAGATCTTTTTCATACAGGCATACTGGGACCTTCAGGACCTGTGCCTTCACCTCCTCAGATCAGTATCAGCCTTGAGTCTGAAGGACAACCTGCAATATGAGCAGAGAGCACAGGTCATGAGTTTTTACCTGCTCAGACACACCTGCACATCTGTGCTTTGCCCTGTTTCACAGTTCAACCCAAAGCCTTAGGAGATCTCTCAGCTCTGAAACACAAGCAAGAACCACAAGCCACCTTCAGTACAGTTTATATCATCTTTCACACAAAGATCTTAAACCAATTTGCCAGCATTTATTAAGCCTCATAAACTCCTGTGGGAGTTAAATAAATGTTGTTATACACACTTTATACCAGAGCTTACCTTAAGAGAGTTTTTCTAAGTGCTCATTCCTGCTGACTTATGCAAGAGCTATAGTCAGTATGAATATGCTGACATGCTGAAATGCTGCTTCTTGCAGGTAAGCCTCAGTTTAGTTTTCCACTAAAGTAACATATGGAAAAACATACTTAACTATGCCCAGTGTGATTTAAATATGTTACATACTCAAGGGTATATGTGAAATAAGACATGTCAACCAAACTCTTTCAGGCTTTGTAAGACAGCCAATATACTTGCAAGTAGGGTAGACTCTGGACGTAATTATAACATTCATTTTAAATATCATGAAAACTGATCAATTCTGGTTTAGATTTTAGTCACTGGGCAATGTTGAACATTTTGTTAGCCTTTTAACTGACATTTGTATGAAGAGTACTTTGATTTTCCCACCAGATCCCTTTAAAGCAAGCCATACATAGTCAGTTGAGCTGATGCTGTGCATTTTTATGGAGCTTATATAAGTTTAACCCTGTATTAGTATTTCACTCTTCAGAGACAGGGCTGTTGAAGCCCCTTTACTTATTCCTGTAAAACACAGGTGATGTTTTTGGCATTGCTGCAAGACAATCTGTCTACGTTACTGAGCCTCCTATCCAATTATGAAATGCAATGTTTTCTTTTTTTCTTGAACACCACAAGAGTTGCTGAGGTTTCATTTCTGACTACTATGAAATTCATAACTTTGTCATTGGCTTTACTGGGACCAAGACTTCCCCTATACCAGAGGTATTCCATTGACAGTTGAAGAACCCTTGGGCACAGAGGCACCACTTCTAAGGCAGCATACTGTCATGCATAGTTTTTCATTCTCTCTGTGGACACCCTAGAAAATCGTTACAGATCCACGTTGAGAAGATCAATGAAAGCCATTTCCCTAAACCACTGAGAAAGCTAGGTTCAAAAAAACCTAAAGTCATGTCAGCACTGTTCGGTTTGGAGCTGAGGTCTCTTGACAACAAAGGTCTGTTTCTTATATATGTGTCTGAACTGTGGTTCAATCTGCAGGTGTCCCAACTTGATAGATACTTTGCCTCTATGTTTGACAGCATATATGTCACATATGTATCTTCAACAGCCCAATCTAGAGGACAGGAGTTGGCTTCACAGTGTCATCGTGGCCCCAGTTTCCACTCTGCTTATGCTAAAGCTATGGTCTCTCTTTCTTTGACTGCATTTGCCTTCATCATACAATGTTACAAGCCCACCACACAGCTTATGGATTTTTTCAGTGCTAAGACATGCAGGAAACCTCCTGTAACAGAATTAATATGGTTTGAGTGTAAATTTTTCAGCTATACAGGTTTAGCTTGATAAAGACAGTTTTTTGTTACTTTAGTCTTTCAGGATCTTTGCAACACCAGAACTGCAGGAATAAGGTAGAAAAAACCCACCTAGAAATCCTAATCAGAGAGAGGAACCCACAGAGCCATTTGAAAAGTCCTCGTGCCACAACAGCTAAGGCCCCAAATGCAACCATCTGCCTCTTTTTCCCTTTCCCCTTTGCTACACTTCCTCTCACAGATGTTTTTCATCATCTAAGGTAGCAATTCAGGCATTCATGTAACTGATCCTAAGGAGTGTGCTGCATGTGATTAGCATCAAGTCACCAAAGAACAAAGAAATGCAATTAATCCCTGTTTAAATAAAAAACAGATTAGATAAGATTAAACATATTAGCAATGGGCAAACTTCAGATAGTTTGAAGACCAGAACTGAGCTGGAAAAGTGTTTGTAAGTGCCAGTATAACCCAAATCTAATCCAAACTTTCTGATGCTTCCATCCAAGAAGGCTGGAAGGCACAAGGAAAGCTCTCCTGTATCATACTTCACACTTTCTGTGCTGAGATACAGTCAGAAAAAAAACCCCACTCCTGTGTTATGCTGACTTCTGGCACCAATACCCCTGACTGTGCTAAGAACACGTTGAGGGCAGAGTTGCCCACTTCTTGAGTAAAGTTTAGTTGAAAGGACTTGCTATAGTTAAAGAGATTTCAGGGTTGATATGGCTATTTGGTTTTATTATAGGTTGAATTTGTTTCTAGGCTTTATGGTAGAAACAATGACCACCACTCATCCCATTGGTGTTCATGATGTTGCATGTGCCTCCATTGCATTTTGAGCACCTCATCTTCACAAAAGTAAGTCCCATATGTTAGTGGGAGTTAGGTTGTCAGTATTCTGATTTCAACATTTTTCTCAACTTCTGAAAGAGAAACATTTTGACCAGCCTATAAAAGTAATCACAAATAGTAGTGAAAGACTCTTCCCTAGAAGCTTGCAGATCTGGCCTGATCAGTCAGCAGGAGTGAGCTTCAGCTCATCTCATTGCAGGATCTGCACCAGTATTTTTAAACTGAACCTGAAACCAAAGCTTTTAAGCAACATATCCTAAGAGTTTTTATTTTATCAGAACCAGTTTTTGTTACCCTTTTTCACAAACTTCTACTATTTCTACATGTATAATAGAATTACAGAATGAACTTTATATCAAACAGGAACAAAAACTATTCATTAAAAAAAAAGGATGAATGGACAGGTGCTTAGCAAACTTCTTTGAAGAACTGTATTTAGTGCAGTACCTCCTGAAATGAGCATCTTCTACAGTTTTCATTTACATACAGTCCAATGAAAGTAGAAAGTGGGGAACAAAAACACTGTCTCTGGAAAGAAAAAAAATTCACTCTATCAGAATCATGAGCTATATTCAGAATTTCCTACATTCAGAATGTAAGAATGGTCACTCTAGAAAATGTATTTTAGTGAAATGACAAGCAGAGGCTATTGGGGATTAGAAGTATATACATGCATCACAATGTAATCGTTTCCCACATCCATGACTGTTTTTACAGTCTTCGAATAAGTGAGATCAAAGACAGTCTGGGCCTCTCCTGTTGGACTGGTCCAGCTAACCTCTGGAAAGCAGCCATTCCATATACATCATAATTTGCTCTCAGTCTGAACTGGAGTTGCCATTACATCAAACATATGGGGCAGATCTTTGGCTGGTGTGAAGTAAAGTAGCTCCACTGAAGGCAACTTATGGCAGCTAGGATCTGATCTGTGGTGTTAAGTACACTGGTAAAGTTTCAACCACCAGGCAAAAATGTTTCCCAAACATTTATTTTTCATGCCTGGATTTCAACTCCTTTCCTCAGGGTCACTAGCACCCTCCTCAAGAAGGAGCCTTACTGAGATCTCAGGTATACATGGAAAATAAAAAGAGAGCTTAACAGGAGGGGAGGAGGATCTTCAGTGCTAAAAAAGTAAATGCCTCATAGGTCTCAAATCCCAGCTCTTCTACAAACTAAAGAAAAGTATCTCTCTTGTCTGAAACATACCCTCAGAAACTTTTAAAAATATGGTTTGTCAAACATTTTGTGGTTTATTTCTAATAAAATGCTAATAAAAATGTGGAATGGTAATTTATTTTGTGGTGCTGCAGTCAAAGAATGAGAATACTTGGCAGCTGTGTGTTCAAGATTAATTGCTGGGAAATGCTTTTAAAATTTGTTCTGTCCTTTACCTGTTTAGATTTATACCACCTCAGATGTTAACGGTCCTTAGGTAGTTTCTTAATGCCAAATGTAAATACAAAAACAAGAAGAATATGTTCCTTGTGCATTCATACTTACCTTTCCTGGCAGAAGGCCACTTCTGTCACTCAGAGCTCACACTGTTCTTTTAATTTGGCATCAATTCCATTGCTGCTCTTAATAGTATTATTGGTGTTGGAGGTAAGCCAGACAACACACTTTTATAACCAATTTGTCCAATAAAATTGATTATTTTGTTAGTTAATTTGTCACTTCTTGAAAAGAGAAATCCTTAACAGCATTTTTACAAGTATTCTTGGTTTATATGTTATGCTTTCCCATTGCTCTTCATCAATACCAAAGCTTCTACAAGAACTAATTAAATTTTGATAATTCACAGAAAAAATGACTGTTCAGCATTGAGCAGAATCTTCCTTTTGACACTTTTTTTTTTTCTCCAAAGATTAAAAATAGTGACTGTTTCAACTCTGGGCTGATAATTTTTCTTGTCTTACTCCTATAGTCCTTTCTCCCACATCACACCAGCTTTTTCTGGGTAAAATTGGAAAAAGACACAGTAAAATTAACAAAGCTGGCTTCTCTATAGTCATGCATTCTGCTCTGCAGTATCTGCCGGTCTTTGGCTTCATCCTCATCACTGTTCCCCTCCTCTCCTCTCCCCTCCTCTCCTCTCCCCTCCTCTCCTCTCCCCTCCTCTCCTCTCCTCTCCCCTCCCCTCCCCTCCCCTCCCCTCCCCTCCCCTCCCCTTCCCTTCCCTTCCCTTCCCTTCCCTTCGCCTTCGCCTTCGCCTTCGCCTTCGCC
>JAWWEE010000074.1:32162296-32192077 GCA_035221455.1 Xenops minutus
AAGAAAAGAAAAGAAAAGAAAAGAAAAGAAAAGAAAAGAAAAGAAAAGAAAAGAAAAGAAAAGAATCCACACACATTACATCCTAAGAATTCATCGTTTCCTGGACTGGACTGCAAAACACCAGAGACAGATTGCATGACAAACAGTGTTCACTGACAGTCTGGTTTTACCTCTAATACAGCTTAAATCTGAAGCATAGTAAACAGGGCTGCAAGGAGGCATTGAACATAAACTGGGTAATCCTATCTGGCTGGAAATGGTACCGTCAGAGGGGCAAGCTGAAGTACCTACTGCCTCCTCCCCATACAGATCCAGGTGATTAAGTGCATTTCTGCAGTGTATTTGGGTCTTGAATATTTTCTAAGTGGAAGGTAGGTACTTAATGTAGTTTGTGTTAATTAATTTTATTTTCTTTGACTGTAA
This sequence comes from Xenops minutus, assembly GCA_035221455.1. Lineage (NCBI taxonomy): Eukaryota > Metazoa > Chordata > Aves > Passeriformes > Furnariidae > Xenops > Xenops minutus. The sequence goes on from JAWWEE010000074.1 coordinate 32,162,720, forward strand.
CCATCTGTGTGCCAACACACTGGTTTGGCCAGCATTCCCTGCCCTGGGGGGAGCCCACAGCCCAGGGCAGTGTGACAGGGGCTCAGCTGTGTGCTGTTGCCAGGGCAGCAGTCCACCTGACCGCTGTCCTTGGGCACACAGAAGAATTGCCAGAGCTGCCTGCTGCACACACATGCCTCTGGGCAGGAAAGGCTGTGCGGGACGAGAAGCTACCAATGCTGCACAGACCTACTGTGCACTACCTGTGCCCTCAGCAGCTGTAGCACAATGACAGCACCACCAAGCTCTACTCCAGAGCAGCATAACTTGGCCAGCCAGGTTAGCATCGTGTCACACCCAGCTGATGTCCCCCCAAAAGTCTTTCTGCCTGAGAACGGCTTCTCCTTTGGAGTTGCAAGGATCCCTCAGGCTATATAACTCTGACCTGCCAAAAATTTAACCCAAAAGCTTTTTCCTCTCCTGTTTAGGAGTATAAACAATGACAATTTATATCTGACATCTTTTAACTCAGGGAATGGCTTTATATAAACATGTTTGGTGTCTTCTGGTTTCTTTCTCAACCTAACCCTTTAGAAATTGTACACACACTCCTTAATGAAATGAGCAACATTTTCCTACTGCTGAATACTGGAGAAGTGCTTGGCATAGCCTTTCTTCCAGCTTCAGTCTCTCCGTTCAAATCCCCTATGCATGGTGAGGCTCAGCCTGGGCTCTGTACTTGCTGTTCCTGATGAGACGTGCCTGCAGTCCAAAGGTGAAGGTTGCTTATGAGCCCCAAGTCCCCGCACCTGGTCTTCTGCACTGCCAACCCCATCCCAGCACAGATATCCAGCCTGATTGGAAGAGATCCTCTGTGCTTTGCATTCCTTGGAAAGCATTCTCTGTTTAACAAAACTCAAATATTTTTTTAAAGCTCAAATGGAGGTTCCACATTTTTTAAAAGCACAGCATTACCCATTTGTGGCCAAACAGTACAATCCTTATAGCACTCAATATTGTGAGAATTCCTAGAGGTAACAGTGTTATCCATGAGGAACACCATGATCCCAGACTGTGCTATGCATGGCTTTACTCACCTGTCCATTTCCAAACAGGCTGGGGTTTACTAGACCAGTCCCCATGAACCTTCTCACTAGAAAACATACTTACCTTATGACTTAAACCAACAAATTGACAGAACTTTTTTTAAAGCTTTCAGGGGGATCTCTGTTTCTGAAAAAAAAACATATAAATATGTAATAAAACCAGAAACACCAGTGAACAATTTACTAGAAATGGAGGCTTAGCTGTTTTCTGATCTGTAAGCAGACTACAAAAAGCAATTCCTTGGAAAATCCTCATGTTTTCCATACCGTGTATCATCATTTCGTGCACATTTATGTGCTTACACTACAGACACCTCAAATGTCCCAGAAAGGACAGAGCAGCGGCAAGAAGAGACTCTGGCTGAATCATAAGTTTTTGCATGCATGGATAGGCATTGCAACCAGTTTTGTCAAGAAACATTGCAAAACAGAGACTAAGTTACCAAAATGCCTAGTAGTCAGCTTTCAGTATGGAAGACTAGCTCTTTAGAAAAGTGGTCTCACACTGCCTACTTACAGGATAGGAGTAAAGCCCGCTGTAGTGGGAGAAGGTAGAAGAAAGTAACCTGAAGAAAGCCCTCCAGCCTGAGTATCCTGCCCAAGAAGAAGAGATGCATCCCTTGTAAAGAATGGTCCTGGAGCTCATGTCACTTCACTCATGCTGCAGGTAGCCAAACATGCTAGGGAACTACAACCAAAGAAACTTAAATTACAGCTAGTTAGAATATTTATGGGATATCTATTTTGATGAATGGATTCTAATGGGCTTTGAGAGGCTAAGAGATTGCCTCTCTCCCCAGCCTGACCTCAGGCTTATGGACTAGAGGCTGCAAACTTCGACAGGATCACCAGCCTGACAGCAGCTCAGACTATCACTGTCATAATAAAAAAGCTAAGGAGGCACTGCTGATGGTAACAGAGCCACATAAACTTTTTAATTAGTGCCTTGGCAACAGACAGGTCCTTCCTGAGCAATCAGGGAATTCACAAGGATATAAGAATACAAAGTTCACACTGTTTTGTCCAATCCCTAAAGTCTTACACCTCAGCATGGAAATTGGTTTGACTCTAATAGATATACTAGCACTTTGTCTTAAACCTAAAAATCAAACTGTGGTGTTGCATGATAACAAGTATCAGCTTTGCCATCTTCACACTGCCAGCTGCTCCCTCAGCTTTGCTATTTTATCTGCACTGACCAAGACCTCACAGCTGGGCTCCTGGGCATCATTTCCCACCTCAGCCCTGATAAGTATCACCCTTGCTCCATCCAGGTCCTGCCCTCAGTCACTGCTGGCTGCACTCTGACAGATCAGCCCCAAACATCTCAGAGGCACCCCTGCAGCCTTACATTAAGTCCCTTTTCTGCATTCTTTCTCCCAGCCCACCAGCTGCTTCCCAGATGCTGGTGCCTTAACCCCTTCTCTGCCTTGCAGAGCATTAAACCCTATTAATGGAGGAGGCATATCTATCTTTGATGCTTGGTGATAAAATCCCTTTGAGTTTCATCAACCCACTGGCCCAATTTTACACTCTCTGTATTTCTTGTGTACCCAAGGATCTGAAATGAGGGTATGGAACAGCCTGATTCTATGAATCCAATACCTGTGGGAACAATATGGTGTAAACAATTCCCTTCTGAATATAAAACTCAACAGAAATACTTTTCAAGAGAAATCTGCAGAGCTTCTTAGGCAACTTTAGCTGTACCAAGCAATCCTACTCCCAAGGGTGAACACTGCTGGTGCAGGGTTTGTCTTGTATTTAACAAAAGCCTTAAAAATCTCTCCTAAATAGGCAGAGGTTTATGCACTACATGTAGGCATGTCAGTCAAACACACTGATGAATCCATCTCACTTTCTGAAGACTGCTGCTGTCAGCCCCAGTATACTGCCTTACACAATGGATCTAGCAATTCTTCTGATATTTATACTTAGAAGCATGAACTGCCTTAAGCAGAAGAATGAATATGCTCCAGGTTCTGAGTCTCTCTCCAACCTGTGAGTCCACTAAAATAAAGTAAGCTAAAGTAAATAAAATAAAATAAAATAAAATAAATTTTAGGCAGGCATCCCCCAACAAGCTCAAGGTAAAAGCACACATGACACGGTGTTCCAGCTTGGAGGTCTCAATCTTCACAGTACTAAATACCTTTAGCATTAAGTATTTCTAATTTACTATCATTTTCAAGCATCTGGACAACCTGGCAAGTGTGGCAGGGTTGGGATTTGAATCACAGGTTAATAAAATCTGTAGTGAAACCTGTAAAGCAAATACATGAAGTCAGATGGGGTTATTAGTTAATGTGTATCATTGATGTGTTAGCTTCAACCCCACGCTGGCCACACGGTGAAGGTGTTGGGATGAAACAGCTGAGGTCTGGCAGGCCACTTTCAATGAGCTTCCTCAGAGATGTTTACAGAAGACAAGTACATGTGACTGCACTGAGGGAGGTGTCCATGAGCCATGGCACTGGAGCACGCTTCCAGCCTTTATACATTCTCTCCGAGGGCACACCTCCTTCTGCCTTGGGATCTTGGCTTTCACTTGGTTGTGGTGGGGCCCAACAGTTTTTTACTTTTCTGATGCTGTGCCCTGGCTTCAGCATTTTTGCATTTTATTGCTGTTCCAGTGAATTCCAAAAAAAACCCCTGAACTGCATTTGGCAGCCCTGCACAGAGCAGGCAATTGTAGTGAGAAAATTATTTTCCAAAGTAACTCAAACTCTAACCTTTGACGTGGGATACAGTTTTGCAAGTCTGAACTAGAAAAGACTATGCACATACCTGAACCATCAGTATCATATGTTGCTTTGACCTAAAACAGTCAGGAGTCCATCCTCCCTCTGCATGGACAACAGAATTTTTATGAAACACCCTGACACCTCTCGGTTTCTAAACTTACATGTTTTTCATACTAGCTACCTCCTGCCAGCAGTCATTAAAAGTCCTTGCCCAGTCCCTGGTCGTCCATAGCACTTCTCAAGTCACTCTGCTCATGTGTTGAAGAAGCATCACCTTCATCTTGTTGTTTACTCACAGAGAAGAAATCTACCTCTGCTTCTCTAGAAGGCCATAATAGAAAGAAAAATGGGGGAAAAAAAAAAGCCAGGTAAACTTCATTTCAAATAGATTTCATAAATGTGTCTCAAGAGGTTGATTTTTACCTTCCTTCCACACCTTTTTTTTTCCTTCCTGCCTGTCTTCATTTGGCTTTTATTCTCTCATTTTTCCACTCCACTTTTTTCTCCTTCATTATGTTTTCTCCCGTCTTCTCTTGAAAACCAGCAGAAGAGAGAAAAATGCAAGAGACAGAAAAGTACAAAAGAAAAGTACAGCTTTACCAAGTTGTAGGAAATGTGGGAGTAAATCTCAAGATGTTTTCTTTGTCCTTTTGGAAACTGTTGATTGGGAAAAAAATTAAAAGGTCTTTTCCATTTTTAATAATATGTATCTATTTTATCACCAGCTTTAACTCTACACCTATAGAAAGTATGTACTTTTGGCAGAAGATGATTAGTTCAAACCAGACTCTGAAAAACTTATACAGCACCTCCCTCCTCTAACAAAGGTCTAAAGACAATAGATCTGGATAATTCATGACACTAACAAATTGTCTGCAATTAATTAGGGAAGATTTTCATTTAGTGGATTGATAATTTTTAAGCACCCTGGTGCAAGATTGACCTAATTTGTGAGCAAATAGGACAGTTTTTGCCCTGAGCACCAGAATATTTCTTTTAACTTGATAAGCTAACAAAACAGTTGGTGTAGTCCACTCTAGGTACACAAGGAGAGAGTGGCATTGGATGTTTCACTCATAAGGACAAAAAATAGCTGAGTCAGTTCTGCACAGAAGTGAAAATTTTTCCTTTTTTTCAATGGATTTTTAATACCTAAGAGGGGATTCTTAATCTAAAACTTGCTAGGAAGTTAACAAAAAACTATAGGAAAAATAAAAAAGTGCTTTTTTTCCACTTGTTTTGGAAGGAAGCTTCATGTTTCTTGACTTTCCCATGGAATTCATTTGAGGCTTCTGGTTTCCAATGTGAGCACATAGCACCCTCCAAGCTTCTCTGGAGCAAAGTATGGTGATTTTCCCCAGCAGAGCAAATGATGATGCAGTAAATGGTGTTCTTCTCTCAACACTAGAAAACATAAAAGGTCTGTCCCAACTGTCGAGGATCAAAATATCAAAACTGATCTCCATCTACGCGTCTATCCATCCAACACTGATCTGGGGAGTAATCACTATTCACATTTGGGTCATCAATGATTATGTCTTATTGTGAGAGCTATGATGGTATCTAACATTTTGAAAATTTAGATCCCTGCCCCAAAGAGTGCTGATCTCAAGAAAGAAGAGTCTGAGTAATGACTGCAGACTGGTGCAAAGGCAAGGAAAGGATTTAACCCAAGTAAACATCACGAGATTTGTTTGGAGTGTTGTGCCTCAGCAACATGAGCTGAGATTCCAGGGCTGAACAAGGCATGAAAAAAGAAATTTGAAAGTATTTTTTTCACCATTTTGGTAGCTGGGTGAGGCCTATTGGTGGTCCAAGGCAGAAATACAATGATTTAGAAACCGTGGGACTGTGAGGAAGGAATACCTTCCTGCCACATAGTGGGTAAAGGTGAGAGAAAGAGGATGAACTGCAAGAGGACAAATACACCATGAAGAGGCATGACCAAAAATGTGAATGATGATGAGACAAAGTGTAAAGTATCTTCCTTTCATTTAAGCCCATGGTTAAAGAAAAAGACTATAATCTGCTGGAGATGTCATCATTTCAATGAAAGCATAAAACCAGAATCAGGATTGCTTACTCTCATTAGTTTTGCTGGCCTTTTTTTCCGTACATTCTGGCCGCAAGGATCTTTACCCAGGCATGCTCATCAAACTCCAGTTTAGGTATCCACATGTTACTTTCCTATAACACACCACTTCCCTACAATTCGTCCCATCATTTCACTTAAAGCACTTGTTCCTAAAAATACTGTTATGCAGTCAGTGTGAGAGCACACAACCTCTGATCAATATCAAATGATAAGCAATAAACCTGCCCTACAGCTCTGGCCCTGTATGTATCTATCTCAGCAGGAACCCATCCAGACAGCTACATGCATACAAATTATTTTAGATCATCAAAGGTGCCATCAGAAGCACAATACCCCCCTGTGTATGCATCTGTATGTATAGTCATTCACTTGCACATATATATAACAAGATGCCATGAGAGGCCAGCATAAAAGACCTATCCAGCTCCTGCCATCACAGCCCTCATCGAGGTGAGACTACAGCTGGAGAAGAGGACAAAGTGTAAGAGATAGTAGAAGCAAAGACACCTCACTTTGCCTTGCAGAGGGCTGAAGATGAAATGGCCTTGAGTGCTTATTACCCAGTAGTTCAGGTTGATTTGTTCTGCTGTGGGTTTGGATTTGGAAATACAGCAAGCCTGAGAAAAAGGATATGAAGTGACCTGTAGTTAGGACTTATATTTTTCCTCCCCTGGTGGATGTCCCTGCACACCTGCTTGCAGTCTAATAGTGCAATAAATTGAGTGCATTTCTATATCCACAAAGGGTCAAACTCTGATCAGAATTACACCCGTGTAAATCCCCAATAACTCCACTAGCCTCACTGGAGTTATTTGGCACAGATTTACACATGCAACTGAGAGCTGGTTTTAAGCTACAGTATGAAAACTGTTTCACCTTCAGGGCAAAAAAAGTGCTTCTAATGTCAGTTGTTGTTACATTTAAAATAACCAGAAGGAATTTCACCTGGATGGGATCCATCCACAATCCATGACACTTGCATGAACCTTTTCCCTTTATTTCTGGTGTGTATGGAAAGATATCAAATTGTAATTCACAGTACATCTATGCCTCTTGTTTTCGAAGGACTACTATGTCTTAGATCAATCATTAGGAAAAGGTGTCTATATTGATAACACATTTGTCTTTGAGATGCTACAGGATGTTCCAAGCCAGATTTCCTTTGAAGCCAGGCACCACTTTTATTATCAAAGCATGAAAAATAGCTCGCATTCATGACATCAAATGCAGCCAGCATAGGATGCTGAGGGTTAAAGTGAGACTCCAGTTACATCATGTAAATCCAGAGGAGTTCTTGCCATTTATGCTCCCATTCCTGCTATGCAGCTGGCCTCAGAACATGTCCTGTGGACTCAGGGGCTGCTCTCTTGCCATGAGGCAGCACACAAACCACAGCAGTCACCCTTCAGGGACAGGGCAGGCTGCCACACTCTGACCCACAGACACTCAGGTAAGGAGAGGTGTAAGGATCAAAAAATGTATGCTGTCAATTGTGACCTTTTGCATCCATTGATCCCAAATTGAGCTGAAATCCTTTAAAATACCTGAGCCATCAGTGATGATGTCAGAAGGCTTCTGGCTCTAGGGATTCAAGGGCTAATTTTCCGGAGGTGTCCCCACCTAATTCTGGCTCCATGTTGGATATACAGAGGGAATGATTTGACACTCTTTCCTGCCAAACAGCTAAATTTCATTAAGATACATCAGAAAGGTATGCGAGTTTGCTTTGTAACCTATTAGAGCTTACATTTATCCACAGACCAGATTTAGTTAGAAATACAAACTTTGTTCTTTGAATAACCTCAGCTTGAACTGAGTCCTGGAAGGACTATCTTTGAGTTAAGGTAATACAAAGCAATAAAGCTTCCTGAGAACAGAAGACTGCCAAAGTTTAAGTGGTATATTTTATGATCTGGATTATTGTCTGTTGGGGGACTCAGATGAAAACACAGACTCATTTCATTTAGTTCTCTAGTTGTGATTTGAACCATGATCCAAATTTCTAATAAAAATACTTGAAGAGCAAAGCTAATGCTTTATTCACTACATACCAAGCCTGGCTGGCTCTTTTCTAAAAATTCACGGTAATCCAAAGTCAAATAATACATGTGCAACAGCTTGAATACTCCACAGAATTTCAGCTTCACCACTTCTTCTTTTTCAATGGCACAAAACACATACAGTCTGCTGTACAGTGGGGTATATCAGATATGATAACAACAATTATGCCAATTATCTGCAAGCATAAGAACAAGAAGGAAAACATCTTGGGTATCTCCTTAGAAAGGCAGCATTTCTACAAGTGATTTTGTGCAATAAATCTTGACTCTTTCTGGGGCTCATCCTGGGAAGCAGTCAGCACAGTGAGCGTATTCCATTCTGTCACAGGAGGCACAAAAGTACACATGCAAAGGTATGTACCAAGCATATCTGTGTGCATCATGACATGATAGTCATATTAACAAGTCACCAAAAATTTTATTGTTTTCTCCTCAAGGGAATGAGGTTCAAATGGTTTCTCTAAGCAGCATAGTAAAAAACAAAACAAAACAAAGCAAAACAAAACAAAACAAGAAAGCCACCTCTAAATAAATCTCTAAATATCTCTAAATACCAGCTATCTTCTCTCATGCAAGATGATAAGTGGTCTAACTTTTCTGAAAGGTCGTTAGTCAATCTCTATTTTAAAATATTCAATTCAAGAAAAAAAAATTTCAAATGAAAGCCAAAGCTCTACAGAGCACTAAATAAAATACCTCTATTAATATGTTTTTTCTCACTTAGCCCTGTTAAAAAACCAGAGCTGTAGGTTACATTCAAGAAGAAGACAAATAACTAGTTTTTCCTCTGAGAAGAGTGAAATGGTCCATAGAATTTAGGTCTGTCCTTACACTTAGCCTACACAGAAATGCAGCAGAACACCTATATTGTCCTAAAGAAGAATAGAGGTAGCCTGAAATACAGAAATACAGTGCAAAAAATCCACAGGACAGAGAAGCAGCAGTTCCTTGTCTCAAAACAGCACATTACAACGCAAGACAAAGAGCTTTGTTTTCTACCAATATGCTAGTGACATGAGTTTGTGTCAGCTTACAGTCCTGGACTGCTTTTATGGTCACTCTCCATTACTGGTGATGGGTAAAAAATGTTTCCCTCCTACACTGAGAAGGCAAAAAGTTTCAAAAATATTCTCACTCCATTTCAGGCAGAAGATAACTTCCTCTCTTCTCCCTTTTACCATGCTTGAGACCAATGTTGTGATGGACTACTGATCCAGATACTTTCCAGAATCACAGTATCGCTGATTCAATGTCCTCCTTAAGGACAACGATAAGATTTGTATGAAGTGAAACTGATTGCATGGGAGAGACCAGGAAACACTCCTTCCCAAATGCCTGAGCTATTGGCTCTTCCACCCCTCTAAGGTGCCAGAGAAGCCCTCTGGATTACTGAGTGCTCTGGGTTTCTCTCTCACACTTTGTCATGAAATCCTGGTCTGAATCCGAAGTGTCTGTCTCTCTGTGACAGTTTTGCCAAAACAGGAACACATTTGCAAATTGTCACTGTCTGTCCCAAAATGCACTCTATGTTGTCCAAAAAATACCAGACTCCTTGTGTCTGAAATTAGTTTCCCAACAGTTACTGTTTTGTTTCACTGTTGTGATTGGTAAACTGACCCCTGAGAAACATTGATAGATACACAATATCAGAAATACTATTCCAGGGAAAGTTTTAACTAAAACACCATTTGCACATCTATACTAAATTCATGGAATCTACAGTACACAGAGCAAATGCCCTTAGATCTGCATCAGCAATTGGTTTGATATCAAAAATAAGAATTTGACTCAGCAATATCAGAATGCTCACATTTTTCTTAAAGGTGAAATCTGTGATCTGTTCTTCAGCAAGTACCCCTGACTACATGGATAGTTCAGACAGACTGGGAACCTAAAAGACTTGTAAGGCTGAGCATTTTGATTGCCCCTCATCTTTGAATCACACTCACTACCTTTGGATTTATAAGAATTAAATTTAACCAATTCTACCAAAACCCAAAGGAGATTATTTTGTGTAGGATACAAGAGTCATGAAGTGAAAAAAATCCACTTACACATTTTGAATATGAGCTGCATTATCTCAGTATGACTCCTTTTTGTCTAGATTTTTGGCCACTGGTTCTGCATGAATACAGAAATTCATTATTCATTATTTGCACTTACCATTCTCCAATCTTTGTTACCCAAGTAAGGAAGGAAAGCCATGTTATGTGGTCAATCACAAGTAATAAGTATAAAAGGGTTCATGAGCAAACCCCTTGCCTGAAAATTATTGATCCAAATTTTCTGGCAAAAACTTATGAATACTGAATACAGCTATGGCTAATAGGACTGATTGGTTCATGTAGGATTCTCTCAAGCTGTACAGTTTTATTAACATATGTATGGCTAAAATTTCTCTATAAAAATGTATTAAACCTGTCAGATTTGTAAAAGTCAAACAAATCCTCCATTTTTCTGTTCACAACCTCTCTAAATCCCTTTGTGGAAGATCCTAGACCTCAACTGCATTCCTCAAGGATTTACAGGGCACCAGAGAAACGGCAATCAGCCCCAAATGAAAATGTGCATTCAAAAGTCTGTGGAGGCTTTTCCAGCTTTTCAGGTGCTTTGCTCAGATTAATCTTTCTGAAGGCACTGGATGTATTTGCAAGAACAATTTTATTCTCTGCTCCACTCTGCCATTTTACAGCACATCCGTTGTGTCTTGTTGATGCAACTAGAGGTGAAAGGAAGAGTGGCTACAATATTGGAGGCAATCCACAAAATCAGGGGGAAAAATCACGTATACTTAACACGATTTACTCTTCTTGGAACAGTATGAGCTAAGGCTGTGGATCAGATTCTGATCTCAGTTACTGTGGTCTTAATCTGAAATACAAGCACTGATTTCAGCAGAGCCACCCCGGATTTAAGGCCCAGTCCAAAGATTGCCACTGACCTATGCTGACTGTGTAACAAGTGGTTATTCCAGCATAAGAATTTAGCCTAGAAAAAGTTAACAGAGGTTTTATCAACACTGCATTAGGAAATGCTTTGTACTTACCTGGCACAATGCTTAACAAAGTTTACTATTTTCTCTTTTCTCCTTATTTAATCCATGTTTATGTCCTGCTCCAATTCTAATTATATATACAGATAAGCAAATTTTATTCATCCTTTCTGCTATGCTCCCTTCATTTCCTGTAGCATTTGTAAGACATAAACAATAATAAAAATGCTACAAGAAAAGTATGGAAAATGGTACAAGGCAAATGCATCACTGCAGAATAAACATCAGGCAACAAATTAGTTTTCCTTCTTTGCACTCTGCCTTGTGTTTTAGCTGGGATAAGTTATCCTTCATATTGCATGCCATGTTTTTTTTATGCTCATAAGGAATGAAAATGTCATCAAACATGGATGCAGAGGGGAAAAAAATATGGTTAGTATGTTGTCAATATTTGCCTTGCCAAGTAAAAACGCCATTTACCCTTCACAGATTTTTAGTTGACTATTTACATGGATCCTAGATAAGCTGGATGCACCAACATTTCAGTACAAATTAGATTAATAGGTTATGATTTCTTTGGGTCAATAGAAAAAGAACTTCCCAGTTGTCCTGGAGATTTGAAAAAATAAATATGGCCATTGTTGTATTTTGTATTACAGGTTCTGAAGAAATCTCTACACGCTTCTGAAAAAATGCTGTGAAAAAGGAAAAAGCTGCAAGGATCTTTCTTCCTCTTCCTTCTGTCTCTCTAAGTAGAGGCCTCATGAGATGCCTCCATTACCATTCATAACCAGAAGAAGAGATTATAAAAAAACTTTCTTGAGGAGAATTTTGACAAGAACAAAGGAAAAAGAACATAGGTCAGGTTTTTCCTTTAAAAAAAAAAAAAAAATAAGGAAAAAAAATCCAGCAGCTGCAGCTGCTCCCTTTCAAAAACAATTTGTGTTTCTCACACAAATGTTTTGGCCTGACTGATTTTTCTTCTCTTTCTTGAAGAAAGAATAAAGTTTTCAGAGATGGTGTCAAAAACAAGTTTTCTGGTGAAAACCAGTTTTATAAAAATGCTAGTGAGGCTGTAGGCAGAGTGACTGGGCAGGAAGGGTGAGGATGCCAGCAATAGTGAGTGCCTGTGTTTTTCTGAAACAGCAGTGTAGGATGTGGCAGTGGCAGGTTATGCTGCTTAGGGCCATTACCTACATCGACTGTACATCAGGTGCTCCAGCTGCACTCGCACTCTCCCCAAGCCTCCCACTGCCCCTGCTAACAGTGGGATTTCAGCCTGAGAAGAATCTTTCAAGGAGAAGTGGCTTGTCTAATAGCCTTGGCAAGAGGTTTGCAAGAGCTTAAGGTGGCTTTTGGAACAATCCATCACCAAGTATTAGGAGAAGAGCACTACTTGTCAGCACAAGAAAACTCTGTTATGTTGGTGCTAGAGGAAAACCAGGAAACCACAGAGTGGGGAGGTATGGGAAAGGCACAGCTGCTTCCACAATGTTTGACTATACCATATACCCTGCATTAGGTGATATTTGGGGTGGGCAGCAGAATAGTTCACTCTTTCAGTTCCTTCATATGCCAGAGCTCGGACACAGCAGTATGGCAAACATTATGGTTCTGCATGATCAAATAAACAAATAAATAGACAATTTCTTGCATGGTTTGGCCAAGTAGAGATTGGACTCCCCCCAGTCAAAACAGAACTCCCTCTCCTCCAAAAAAATCTAGAAAATGAAGCACTTTTAAAACCCCACATACTGAGAATACCTTTATTATGTTGCAGGCTGCTGACTTTTTCCACCCAACACATGGTAAGTATTATATTTAAATAAAGATTTAACACTCATAAATGGTTTCTTTTAATATTGCTGTAAAGTAATGGATCTTTTATGGGCAAATTTAAATGTAATTCCCCTGTGTACAGCTGCGCCAAACAGTATGGTATCGTTTTATACAGCCATAAGCAAGGAGGCACATTGACCAACAGTGCCTGTGGGTAGCGTGTGGATTTTATTAGCCAATATGAGCTGATGACCCATGAGCAGAGTCAGTTTTTGCATCTTGTAAAGTCAACCCTTGTAAAGGTACCACTGCATGCCGACAGTGAGCGGCTTCCAGCCCAGAGCAGCTGAGTACAGACTCCTGGCTTGGGCAGCAGAAGATCTTTTTCGACTTCCAAAGGTTTTTCCCAACAGCACTACCTGTTCAGGCTTCACCTCACCTGGCAAGGATGTGGCTAGGCTGGCTTTGCACGCGCTACTGAAGAGCTTGTGTCAAACCCACCAACTCTCCAAGCTTCTGCCCAGCTGAGCCAGCATCAGACTCCCTGTGGTCCCAGGCAGAAACTCAGTTTTTTCCCTCCCATCCTTGCACAAGAAGGCCTAATGCAGCCTACAGCAGCTGGCATATGCAACCAAACACAAGACTGTCCCAGGTTAAAACTAAGAGTTGAGTTCCCAGCCCAAAGTATTACATGACACAGATAGTCACAACTCTTTCCAGCCTCACAAGAAGAAGAATTTGGTGACTTTACAGAACTCAACATGGACCTTTTTTCCAGAATTTGTTGCTGGAATAGGTGATTACTGCCTGGTTTAAAAACATTCTTTTAAAAAATGCAGGATTATTTTTCTGCCACATTTTCAGAGCACTGTATTCCTTGCACATGTGAGGTAACTGTCACTCTAGATATGAACATCCATGGAAATTACAGGCTGGAATGGGCCTAATTGTTTTAAAACAATGGTCTCTTCCCTTGCAAAGTGTCATGTCATTTTTCTGCTGCCACAAGACCTTATACCCAAAGACATCTAAGTAATTATTTATGTATTTTCCTGACATTATTTCCTTCCTCTTTGTAAAAGAATCTTAGTTTCTGATGTTTAGAATAAGTAAAATACTTAATATCTCAGTAAGAAAACATCATGCCCAGCCCAGCCACTGGAGGTTCTCCTATGTTCTCTACATTCCACAACAGGCAAGCTCTTGCCAAAACAATCTCTGGTGGATCAATCCTCCCAGTGGAATGAGGGGTGAGAAAATGTTATCCAAATCCCATTGCAGCACAGCCAGGGCTCATTGACATCCATGCAACGTACAAAAAGAAGCCTGTTTTCTATTTCAGTCAACTTCTCACCAGCCATATAAAAGGCACCCCAAACTGCTTTTGGGTCTTGATTCAGTAAGTCATCTCAGCAAGTTTCAGAGGAGATGTGACCATAAAATATTTTGGCCTCATCAAAGATGAACACTCACACTGTTTGTTGTGTGCCTCACACTGGCATAGAAGATGGCCAGGCAGAAACTTCCAGAGAAAGCTGACTAGGAATAATATTTTCAAGGGCAATTCTAGGCCAGGCAAAGAGACCAAATGAGCAGCAGCACTTTACAGCAGAACTACTCAACTCAGTTTCATTGGCTCATTAAATAAATCTCAGACATTTATTTATATATTATACTTCTCAAAAAGACAGCCAGGAGAAGCAGCACACCCCACTGCAGAGCATCAAAATTCAAGTAGGACTCTTTTTTCCTGCCTTTTGTCTGACAGAGAAATGGACTTGCACAAAAATCTCAGCATACAGATTTACCCCAGGAAAATGTGACTATTTTAATTTTCTTTGTTTCTCAGGTTTTTCTTTTGTTGGGTTTTTTTGGGTGTTTTTTTTTTCCTCTTGAACACATCAGCACACTCTGGTTTTGGTGATTAGTTTTGTTTTGAGTCTTGCTTTTAATTTAGTGTAGATTTGAATATTTTCTTCACACTTTGCAAAGACTTTGAACACAAGATCAGCATCTCATTCAATTTTAAAACCGTGGTTTCCTTCCCCTTTTTAACTGTGAAGGATGATTTACAGTGGCATATATTCAGAAAACTGGGCCAAGGCTTTTATAACTGGATGCTCCTAAAACCCTCTCTTAATTTTCTACAGGGGGAATGCTGGGACAGTGAGGGTTTCTTAAAATTAGGATTTATTTAAGAGACTGAGGAGAAACCCAGGAGCTTAACTTTATGTCCTGGTGTTGGAAAACTTAGCCTAGATTTACATTTTAATTCATCTGTCAGCACAAGCTCTGGTTAATGCAGAATTTCACTTTTTCTTTCCCTCCCACCTGCTCATGAAACCTCAACTAGCAAATTCACCTCCTTTTCATTAGGATCCTGGCACTTCTCAAAGGACTTAAGCTGTATGGAACTGTCCATGTGAAAGCTGAAACCAGGAGAAAATGCCTGGGCTTTCAGATTTCATTCCAGAGCCAAAAAGTCAAGTTCATTTTGCTGCAATTCAGCTTGTCTCAGGAGCCAAAGTGAGGCTTTTTGTGAAACTATGCTGAATTTAAAGTGAATGTGGATGAAGGTGGTAACAGGGAGTAGGCACAGGCAATTCTATTTTCCTGGGTAGTCTCAAAGTTTAGCATAAAAATGCAGAGAGCTCTAATACAGCTAAACTGTGAACTGGAAGAGGTTTTCTATGTATCAGCATTTTGAACTGCACCTAGAAAATAAGTGGAAAAAACCCAAAATGTTGAACTATGCTGAATACTTTCAAGGAAGAAAGCAGTTTTCTTTTGTCCTGGTTGGATATACATTTACCCTTTATGCAAATTGCATACTCTGCTTTACCTTTGTCAAGGAGAAAAAAAAAAAATCTCTTGTATTTGTGAGAGTGTGGTAGAATCCATCTGTGTGAAATGCCAGAGATAAACTCATAAAATCTCCTCAGAATAAAATGAAGTCCATATCTCCTTTAGCTCTGGCACCAGAATTGCCTCCTAAGCCTCAGGAAATTCTGGTTCCCTTTATCAAGGGGTTAAAAGCCACCATGCTGGGAATAATACATATTCTGCTCTTTCCTTTCTATACTCCCTGATGGTTAATGACAACCAGTCCTATCTGGATAACAAGCACCATGAACTAACATATGCCCCACATAATGTTGCCCAGGTAATTGTCTTTGATGAAAATCAATTGCATGATGTCCACATTACAAGCCTTTTTAATCTAATCACTCATTTCTGGAGATTTAGGCTTCAGTGGTTTGAAAACAAATGTACATAAATGCACTTAATAATGCAATCCTTACACTACAGAGTCATTAGTGTATTCTACCTTTCTTCCATACCTTCAAAAACTGTGATGCTTTACCAGCACTGGAAGACTGGCTACATTCAGAAGCCTTTCATAACAAGTGATCTTAAACAGAGTGTTGGACATCAACCCATCCACCGCTGATGGCACACTAGGACAGAAAATGGTGTAGTGGAGGATATGAGGGCAGTTGGGACAGAGCTAAGCTCCAGATCTTTGTTTCTGCCCCAACTCACCCTGTGGCAGCTGCCAAACTCACAGGCTGGGCTTTCTGAAGAAATCTGAAGAAACTAGGTATCTAAATTAGGGAGAAGTTAATTCCCAGTCAGCCCATGAGCTATCTGATTTTTCGCACATTCCATGATGGAGTCTAAACAGGCAAGGATTTCTACATCTTTTCTGATTGTTTCCCATTGAAAAAATACAAATACACAAAAAATGCCACCCTTAAACTTATCCAGACCTTTGTCCCTGTTTTCCCTCTTCTGTTTCCCTTCTCATTTTTCCCTTTACTCTGATATTTCAGGCTGTCCAAATCATACCAAGATGGGTTGAAGGACTCATAGGCCAAAAGCTTATTTTTAATAAGCAAGGATTCAAACACCACCCTGAATTTCTCACTCACAAGTCATTTTTTTGTAGGTCTTCCTTGTCTGTCAGAATGGTTAATGTGTATTTTGTGAATTGACTGCTACTCTTTCTTTCTAAGGTTTACATGCTTCTTGTGGCATTCTGATGCTAGGTCAATTTTTGGTTATGAAAAGTACATATCCTATGTATCCAGGCTATATCCTATTTTTCTATTTGCTTGCTAAGGAAATACTAGCCTGCTTGTAGCATCCAAGCACCCAATGAGGTTTAGACTAAGACCAAGAAAAACAGTATTCCAGAAGAACGAGCTATCTTACCTTTAAAATAGTCATCAGATGGTGTCTTGCCTTAGAAATGCTATTTGCTTTTCATATTTGGAAAAAAAGTCTCTTGGAATGAAGTAACACAGAATATTAGGAAAATATTATTATAGCTTTCCATGTATTTATACTTCTGGCTGGGAAGGAGATGAGAATTCCTGCAAGAGTTTGAGGAGGGATTTCTTTCTTGGAAAGATGTGTTGCACAAGGTGAGTCACCTCCTAATACCTTGCACTGACTAAAAGTTGAAAGACATTAAGGAAACTAGGAGCCAGAAGAATAATTCTAATGCTTGTTTGTTTCTATATCTGCTCCTCCAGTTAAAATATCCTTCCAACAGTATAGTTAGGAACCCTTGTGGTGCCATGACCGAACCAGGCAGCAAGGTGGAAATAAAGACAGGATTCAGTCAGACAAGGTAAAGAAAATGCTCAAGGAAGAAATAGCAGTGCAGAACACAGAAAATAGAGGTGTCTTTTTTCTCTGA
Organism: Xenops minutus; assembly: GCA_035221455.1. Taxonomy (NCBI): domain Eukaryota; kingdom Metazoa; phylum Chordata; class Aves; order Passeriformes; family Furnariidae; genus Xenops; species Xenops minutus. Next base: position 32,180,180 of record JAWWEE010000074.1, read on the forward strand.
GATTATGCATTTGAAAGGGAGAAAATCTCTATTTATTGTTTACAAAATCTCAGGTATACCATTTTGTGAAGTATGACAGAGAAGCATGAAGAGCTAGACTGACATGGCAGAACTTTTCCTGGACCTGGGAATCAGCTATTTGAAAGCCTGACCAGGACAGTCTATACATGCTCACAGACCAGTCAGACCTTTGAGGGTCCATCTATTTATTCTGTCTACCCTCGTCTCTTCCAGGTCTCTTGGACCACAGTGAAGTACCAGCCTTAACTGTGGGCCAGACAGGTGAACAGCAGAGTTCAACAGAGAGGCCAAGTCACAGTATGCAGGACAGAAAAAAATGGAATAACTAGGGTGGGGCTGGGACAACATACAGCCATTTTTTGGTTGTTGAGAAACACCTCACTTAAGATATTACAGAGCAAAGTATCTCACACCTTAACAAGCCTTCTTCTAAATACCACTTAGAAGGGGCTACATGTGGTAGATGGATGGTACCAGTTCACCAAGCAATGGTACAAGATGGAGAGGATGGCAGATACTGGCCATGGATACTGGGACACCTCTTCCCAAAATCACTGCAAGAACTTTGACAGTTGAAAAAATCTCTTAGTTCTCCAGTGTCCTTCAAAAGATCTCCATGCAGCACATGGTGTGTTACTCTGTTTATCCATAGCAGCAAGATGAGATGCTGATCTTACCCTACTAGAATCTGTAGAAAACCAATATCCTGTGGTAAAGCTCCAGCCTTTTGCTTCTTTTTTAATATAAGCTGTCATTACTGAACCACAGTCTGACCCAGATCTGTTTTACATGAGTCCTTGGCAAGACAATGTCAGCTGTACTTAATAAACAAGGTCTGCATTTATCGATTCAACAATATTGTAAAGGGTAAAGTTGTCATCTGGTGTTACTAGAACATCAAACCTGCACATCAGATGCAAGACAACCATCAATCGCTGAAAGACTGCATTACCAGCTAACCCAGAAGAAAAAGCAGAAATGAGAAATTTCCATGAAGAACCCAGTTCCCAACCTTTGAGTAAGAAATTCATTTTCTCTGTGACCAGTCTCCATCCCCCAAGCTGAAATGATGTCATGGACCTATGCTTATTTCATGACAACATCTAGTGTAGACTGGGTGTCCAATTCTTTTTTGGCCAAGCTTGCCTGTGGCACCCCTTTCCATCCCAAAGCCACCAAATAGAGCAGCTGTTGTAGTAAATTGGCTCTCCCCATTCTGCTTCTGTGCAAGAGTTGCTGTGGTGCTTCTCATTGGATTTATTTTCTTATCTTCTTTTTTCACAGGAATCCATGGTGAATTTCTCTTGAAACAATACGCTAGTCTTTATTTTTCCTTAAGAATGTATCAGGGACAGAAGTCTCTATGGCATCAAGGAAGTAAGACAATAGAGTTGCTGGGTAATTTCTTGGTACCCAGGATGCTTCATCCAAGGCATCTCAGTTTGTACTAGTGTTCTTCCAAGACAAGGTTCTTGCAGCCTCTGCCTTGATTCCTCAAGGTGTTCCTGGAATATAAGGCCTTTATCTCCAGACTTGCCCAGAAAGTCTGTCTACAAGGAGGGTACAGACAAACCCAGGAAAATTCATGAAAATAAATGTCAAAGCAAGAATATATACCACAGAGCTCACACCAGTTCTCCATAATCTGACAACCAATCCACAGTGAAACTCTTGAGAACACTTTTGAATAAAGACCTTGCTAAATATGGGAAACTTCCAGCTTGGAAAAGGGTACAATTTCCCCAAAAGGTTGGTTTGGTTTGTATGCGGTTCCAGCCAAAGCTGGTATTCTGTACATGTACAACGCAAATCCCCACCAAACAAATGTCACTTTTTTGGCCAGGTCTCCCAGTGAGGTAAATCAGAAGCAAAATAGCACCAAAGTTAGATGTGTAGACCTCCTATAACCCCATAAAAACCTCTTGGCTAAGAACACCATGTGTACCCTGCCCTGGCACCTTTGGGGAAGAATCTCATTCGTCCTTATATTCCTGACCTGCACTGTTACAGACCTCAGCCTGTTTCTTTTGCAGAGACCTTTTAAAGGGGCTGAGTCAAATTGTCCAGAGATGTCAACACTTTGTGAGAGGCAGGCTCACACTGGCAGCAATTACCAGAGGGCAATGATCAATGGGGGTCTTTTGTTAGCATTACAGGATCACTATTGACTCAGGAAGGAAGTGCCCCCCGTGGTTTAGGCTGAGCTGAAATGGACAGGCAGCCTTGCCCTTGGCTGCTCACAAGCCACTAACCTACACTTATCTCATTAATTATTCCTGTCCAAATGGCAGCGATCGTTATGATCCACAATCAGCTGAGGAAGAAGAGGTCACAGCAAACACAGAGGCTCCATTTACCAATCCAGGACATGCATCTTTTCTCTTATTTGCATCTGGACTGTTGCACGACACCGGTGTTGTTCTTGACAAACAGGTAACAACACATGACAGCCATACCAGCTCTCTGCAAAAAAAAAAAAAAAAAAAAAAAAAAAGGTAAACAAAGAAGGCACAGTGACCTTGCTAATTGTGTAGACAGGTAGACAGGGAGAGGGGAATAGTCTTCACATTCCATAATTCCATAGCACCCAGATTTCCTTGATCCTCACACACTCTTATCCCAAAATACGGCCAAAGCTATCAATGATTTACAAGGCTCTAGATGCACAATCCCACTGCTTCAAAAGTATAGTTTGTGCAAGGGAATTTATAGGAAGAACATACATTTGACAGGAATAAAAGACATTTGAGGGATGAGGGCTTCTGGATGGAAGGATGGAGTCTCCTATTAAAGTCACCTTGCACTGCTGAGGGATAAATCACTCCCTCGAACATACTGCAGTCTGTTGTAAAGGCAGATGATTAGTATGACTGAGAATGAAACCATGCTCTGTTCTTACCCCCCACTGTGTTATTTTTCTCCCTTGCACTGAATTGTTCAAGCCACAGCATTTTAAATCAAACTCTGATTTAAGAAAGAGAAGAATATACAAAAGGGACAGTATATTCTGAACACACCCTGCCCTTCAAGATTAGTGCTCCCCAGCCACTTCAGAAACAGGAAAATCATGAGCCCCAGAGGAAACCTTACAAATGTGCACTTGCAAAGTGAAGTTTGCCACGTGTATCCAGCTGGGAAGGTAAAAGTCCCCCAGCACCTCTGTGCAACACCCTGAACCCTGGGGGAGAATGCATTTGCAGAACAGTTGCTGTGCCCCAGTCTGTCCTGATAACTACCCAGGGAACAGCAGACAGCCTCGGGAGTTTCAAGATACAAAGCAAGGCCCCCACCAGGAAGCCATTTCCTTCTCTAAGTTGCATTTGTGGAGGTTTTTTCCTCCCTTTTTCCCCTCAGGGGGGACAAAGTAAGAAGGAGGGACTTTCAACATCTGCTCTAGATTTTTATTTTCTTAACTCCACTGATTTCTTTTCTTCAAGATTCTTATTCAGTACCTATAGCTTAAGCAGCCCGTATTTTCCTGACAAACAACTGTCAAACCTGGTACTGTCTGTTGAACAGGAGTGTCATCAGCCTTTGACAGAAGTATTTGCAGTGGGAAGAACCTAGTATTTACAGACTGGGTTTGTGCCAGAGTCTGCTGCACTGAAAGCACCCTACAGTCATCTTCAGTGGCCCCAAGAAGTGATTAAGCAGGGATTTAAAATATTCTATCCTACAGCAGTCTGCAACAGTGATCAGGTGGTAGAAGGTAGAAGAAAAGGTGATGATCACGGGCTCAAAGGAGCTATGCTGGTTGTCAAATGCTCCCCACTCTGTGCTCTCCTAGTAAACAGGCAAGGATGTTTAGCAACTCTCATTGTACTGCTACAGCATCAGTCCAAAAACACCAGTCAGTGTCTGGATGAGCCTGATAAAAATGGTCCCATTTATAAGAGGCACAGGGGAACTTAGCATCCTACAGGGCCAGGGCTAGTGCTGACCAGACTTTGTTACTTCTGTATAAGAGAAACCCATTCTCCCTCGGCCATAGCCATGGCTAGTAGCTCTTTTTTCAGAGATTCATATCATTATTTATATTTCTGCAAAGATCTCACATTCATCAAGAGATGGCCGACTCTTCTATCCTGGTAGAGGGCAGCCAGTGGAGCAGAGCTGCTGCCACAACCAGGCAAGACACAGCCCCTGCCAGAGCCCTGTCAGCAAGTGGCCACTTCCCCAAAAGTGAAAGCCCAGTGGAGGGGCAAAAGCTCAGCCATGCCTCCAAAGCCATGTTGTGCTACACCCTGCACACTGCTGAGCCTGTTTACATAAAGCCATTTTTTGTTTTCCTTTCCAGAAAGAGTGCTGCCAATTGCTGGAGGCAGATGTGTTTATCAAGACGTGTATCTCAAAGGCTGACACAAGATCTGCGGCCTCTGGTGCAGCTGAAAAACTCTGTCAACACCTTGGAGAGAGCAAGCCAGCGGGGCCAGCAGGGGACCAGCCTGGACTGCAGCTCTGCCAAAAGCTACAAGAGAAGGGAAAGCCAAGCTCAAGCAGAACAAACCTTTTCCATGCCCTCTGTTCAGTATCTAGTGCGGCTGTCCAAACCACAAATCAGACAGTTCTTATGTGAAAGGAAAAGCCTTTTTTTATTATTGTTTTTTAACCTGCCCCTCTCATTTGGGGACGTGTTCTGCCCTTAAACTAGTGAATATATCACTGTATTAGGCCTGAAAGTTTATGTCAGAGAGTTGTTGAAGTTATCCCATGCTGAAGATTGCCTGCTTAGGAAATAAAACACCCTTCGAGGGATCACTGCACTTGATGATCAGCCTGAATAAAACAAATACTGAGGGGCAGAGTAAATCCTTCAAGCAGAGACCTGCCGGCTAGGGGAGGGGGGTGAGTCACAGGTTAAAGAGACTTTTTGTTAATGTTCTCAGACTCTGTCTGCTGCTCCCAAACTGCTGCCACAGGGAGGACAGTTTCTGGGGAAGCGGAGGGTCACTGAAATCCCTGTCACAGAGTGGGAGTCACCCACAGTCCTTGGGGCATCATTGCAGTCTGCACACCATGATGGACTCTTCCACCTCATTCTACAGAAGCAGCAGCTCCAGAAACAAGAAGGAGGAAAACGGGCAATTTGCAGAAAACTAGTTTCACAGACCCATGAAAGGAGAAAAAGAAGGAAGAAAACTAAAAAATAATAGAGAAATCTTGCTTTCCAGTTAAAGGCAGTTCCTCTGAGTTACATGAAAAATATTGCCCATGTCTGTGCAAAATTTTACTGGACTTTTTGTTTGTCTGGCAATCATCAATCAATTACACTCACACTCAGCTAAACATCCTGAGGCAGAGCAATCTTCAAAATACCTCTTTCATAAATCATTTTTGCTTCTCCACAAGTCTTCACCCCAACACCTTCCCCATCCATCCCTCCTCCTTCCTGAGCCTCTGTGGCTTGTGCTGGGCAAGGTGCCCAAAGGGGGCTATTGCAGCCCTTCTAGAGGAGACGCATAGCTGGCATTCCAGGGGACTCATGCCCTTGAAGTCTTCAAAAATGACTGACCTTTGTGCATTTTTAGAAATCCGCGAAGGTGCATTCCAGGATGGAAAAGCTATGTTCTCAACCCCCTTTCATTCAGAGCACCTCAAGTGGATTGCTCTTTGTGGGTATATGATGAGGACACACCCCTGACCACTCCTAGTCCTGAGAGAAGACATAGTTTCCCAGCTCAACCACAAACATGACATGTCGCCCTGGCCACAGTATCGGTCACTGGACTATGCTTCTTACACTTAATCTAAGGAAATTTTAATGTCCTCTTCTCCAAAGTTTCATATTGCTGCTTAGTCTGTGATGTGAGTATAACAATAAGGAAATCCCAGTTATTTCTTGCTCATGGACACACAGAAGAAACTGGGCGGGAGGATATTTTGTGACATCTGATATTATCAGTGGGATCTAAACAGAAAAAAAATATGTGAAAGAAAAATACATTATTATGGACCTGCTGCAGAAGTGCAAAGCAGTGTTTCTCTTTGCATCCACTGCACTTGCAGGATTCTTTCCTTTGAGACACCAAGATTTCCTTGCCAAGAAAAGGATGCAGAGGATGGGGCTAAACTTAATAATTTGCAGTATCCTATTCTCAGCAGCAATTGCAAGATGGTTTCCATATTTAGTGTCTCCCCAAACTATCTGTCTGATGCCGTATGAATTGTTCTGACATGCCCAGGAAGAACCATTTCTACAGTTTAGGCTCATGAGAAAGAGAATTTTCTGTGTTCTCCCATAATGCATGGCTTTGGTTATTTTCCAAACCAAAAGCCCCAAACACACTTTGTTTACTCTTCTGCTACTCCTTCCTGTAGTTCAAAGCTTTTGCATCGACCACAGCATTCATTCCCATGTACCCTCTGAGAGCTGCAACTCGTAATATTCACACCAAATGAATTTCTGTTTACAATCCCACAGTTGGTCATAATGAGAGGGGCTCCCCACCTTCAAAAAACAAGCATCTGCCTCTTGATCTGATTTTTCACTTAATAGCTAGGGAAAAATACAGCAACAGGACCATGCTATCAAAAAACAGACAAAAACTTTTTTCCACAGTTTATCCAGAAGCTACCCAAACACTGTACATAAGGTTCCATGAGAGGCTTTATGTTGGCAAACAGATAAAGAACACAGTGGGACAGATCTCCCAAACAGGCTAAATCAGCACCATTCTGTTGATGCCATTCATGTAGTGGAATTCTGGCCTGAGATATCTAAGCCACAAGCACCGTGATCAGGAGTTAAATTAGAGTCTGCAATTCCCATTAGTATATCCTGTAACAGAAATCTTTGATGGAACTGCCATATCTTGGTACTTCCTGAAGTACAAATAATTATTGGGGATGTCAGGAAAAAAATCCTTCAGGATACAGTAATGCATATACCTACTTGGGCACACTGGGCACACTTCTGCAAGGAGCCTGGTTTATTTTTCTGGGTAATGAAACACTGAATGTCTACTTTTCAGGATGATATTTTATGCATGTAGATGACAGCACAGGCAAAATGTCAGAGTAGTCATTTTATCTGGCTGGCTGACAATGAGGCTTGCAGTGTCCAAACTAAAATATGTTACCCTTTGGAAAGATCGCTTTACTGCCAATAGGCAAAATGTTCAAAACTGCTTATCGACTGCGCTTGGAATAACACCAGAGCACCTCTGGAGCATTATCAGCCACTTCGCCCCAAGCTCACAGTGAGACTTGTCATGATCCCCCTGCATCCACAGAGCAGTGCTCCAAGGCCTGGAGGAGGAGGATGAGAAAACATCTGAGCTTCTTTGCTGAGTGTTTCCTGTTTCATTTGTTTCTTTGTTTTGAAAGAGAGAAGAAAGAATCTGTCTTGAATGTCATGTATAGAGACTCTCACTCTGAAACTGCTGCAGTGCTCCTATTCAGCTCCAAGCATCCCCACGCTCAATAGCCTTTTATCTCCCGATCACTGACATGACAGGAACTGCGGTTACCATGTCACCGGCAGCTACTGCAGGCTCAGAGGGATCAGGACCTTCAGCCACAGGTTATGGACTCAATACATATTCACAGAGTCCGCTGGGCTCCATGATCGCTTGGACCTGGCAATGTAACATTGGGAATGCATCTGCCCTCTCCAGCACAGCATTTATATTATGCAGCATGCATGAAATCTAAACATTTGAGCATTTTTTTACAGTGTTAGAAGAAACAATTTAGGTTCCAACCAATTTATTTTGTCTTTAGTGAGCTACAGTTTTGCCAGAACACTGTGAAATCACTGACAAAACAATTGGGTCTCTTTTACCTGCTCTGGCACACAAATCACTGTTAAAATGAGACTTTTTTTTTCCCTGTGATTTTTTTTTATTCTAGGGTTGACTGCTTGAGCTTCTTGCTTCCTTGCAGTTGGGTAAGACAACTGGTGGTGGTTCCTAACTGGAGCTTATGAGCAGTTTGCTGATCAAAGTGCCAACAGAAGGCAACTGAGCAAATTTGCCTTTTGCAGCCATTTGGAGTCTCAAAACTCCATTACATGACCAATGCTGAGAACTCAAACAAGCATCAAGCTTGACAAAGTAGACTGGATAGAAGATTTAAGTGAAAATTCACAGAAAGACACTCCACTATGTATCCAGCTCCAGTTTGTGTATACATTGCCTGCTTTGTGTTAAAAGCTCTCTCCTGAATAAAAAGCAGATATTTTCCCAGGATTTCTCAAGACCCCACAATTGCATTTAGATGACAGTAAGACAATCCTCAGCTTTTCCAGCGTTGTCTTAGTGTTTTATGTGAGGCAAGTGATGTGAAAATCTTCCCAAGACATCTACAAAAACCTCAAAAATTTGTCTTGGTATTTTTCAAGCTGTAGAAATGAGGGGTTTTGTTTTAAGAGGGATTAGCTCCCTTGCTAAGGCTAAAGTAATCGGGGCATGGGTGTGGAAAACATCTCAAGTTTTTCTTTACAGGAATTCAGCCTCAACTAAGCCAAATTTTCACCGATTTGTATTAAACAAACCCATTGTGTCAGCGGATAAGGCTCTCTCGGAGAAGGAAAGCGGCTGGGAAAGGGAAGCTGCCCTGGCTGGGAGCCGCTGCCCGGTGTCTGCTGCCCCCCGGTGGCCGCGCCCGGCACTGCCCGGCACACACTACACAGATGTACACACACATATACAGACACATATATATGCATATACACATGTACACACACACACATATATAAGGCATCGAGTGTCTCTTAACAAGAAATCCCCCTTGGCCCTAAGCCGCCCCTGCACTTCTCATGGCTTTTGGAACGTGATTCAGCTGCGGACGGCATTTAACGGCACTCCCTAGCACCCCCTAATCAGGGCAAAAAGGTAGCACCTCATACCAGATAGACACACGCACAGATTCCCAAGGCCCAGCAAACACATCGGTGTGGAAGGAAATAATCCTTGTCACGGCAATATCTGCAACCCAAGATGTGTATGGGGGTTGAAATCCTTATTTTTCCCTTTTTTTGGCTGATTGCTTGGTTGCCTTGTTGTTGTTGTTAGTTTTATACCCCATCCCCCTCATCCCCTAGGGAATCACTTTCCCTTGTCGAATTTGCAGACAGGACACTGTGGGAAAGATGCCGAGTTGTGCTTTGTCCTGCTTCGTCCCCCCCGGCACGGATCTGGCTGTTTTCCGGCCAGCATTCTTCTGCAGTCCCTTAACTGCATGGAAAGGAGAAAGCCAAGGGTTGAGGCGGGGGGGGGGGAGGTTTCAGGTTTGCACCAGACAGCCCGCACTATAGAAACAAACAAACTATGCAGTGAAAGCATTTTAAAGTCACAATTCTCTGACTTTTTATGAAAACAGACTAGAAAACCAGAGGCTTTGTATTGAAAACCCTGAGGGTGTAAAGAAGCCTGAATAAAACCAAAAGAAATGGTTGTCCAAGAATAAGCCAGAAACGAGGTGGGATACTGGAGAAGGATTGGGTTGGGGGCAGAGGATTAGTAAGAGGAGGCGAGAAAATGAGTGGGAATGCCATGGTTCAGCAGTGACCTTAACGAGCTCATCAGCGAACACATGCATTTCACTGCAGGGCATGCTTAACTCCCAGGGCAGTCCCTGGGAATGACCAGTACTCTGGGAAAAGAAAGGAATGGGGACCAATTTTGCACAGGGTCAATTATTTCCAATTATTTGGGGGTGGGAGAGAAGATTCTTTCCAAGCCCAGTGGGTAATCAGACTTGTGCACTGAAGTGTAGCATTTGTTTCTCCTCGTTACCATAGCAGATATATCCCCTCGACTGTGGAGCCTTCTCTATTTCCCCGAGCTCTCCTCGACTCAAGGCCCCTTTCACTTCTTACCAAACTACGCAGTCATTTCTTGTGGGAGTGAATTCCAGCAAGTTATTCTCTAGAGAACATTCCTTATTTAGAGAGAAACCACAAGCCAGGGAGATCTGGGAGGGGAGGAGAGAGAGAAAGAGAACAGGCTTGTTTGGAAGCAGCAGCTAAACAGCTGGGAGATCTTTCAGTTGGTTTATGTTTCTAACTCTGTTTGGGTCTTGCTTTACTACCTCAAATGAAAACAAATCAGGATTGTTTCCTCTGCTTTGGAATGTCTGTTTAGGATTTTAAGAGCGGAAGTGGGGGCAACACCACATGGGTTCTCAGGGACTGCTGCTTTCTCAATGCCCACAGCCTCTTTATCCCCCTGCTAACCTCTGCTGCACACATGCAGCCCACTCTCTTCCAGCCACACGATACAGAGACATTCATAAAATTGCTCTGTCAAAAAAAGATGCCTTTTCACCCTTCTCTGAGAAAAGGGAAATGTTTTTCTTGTGTTGGGTCACTGCAGAATAAACTGCTGTGGAGCATCATGCAAATAGCATTTATTTTAATTTTTTTTTCAAGTCACAAAAGCAGAATATCCTCCCATCCTCACTCCTCCTCCTCCGAACAAAAAAATACTTTCCTTGCTACATAAAGATATCAGATTAATTCATTCATGGGCTTATTTCTAAACACCGAGCACTGAACTCAAGCACTTTCCCACGTACATAAGCACTTGTGAGCCGTCACAGCCGAACTCGGAGAGGCTCACACAGACACGATGTGTCCTTGCACCCCTGTGCGTTATTGCCACGCCGGGCAGCAGCGTAGCGTGATGATTCGTAGCTCATTAAAAGTTGTTAAAATTACAAACTGTACGCGGTGGCTTCAGAGAGCCTCGTCTGCTTAACCAAGCTGAACAGCAGCTGAAAGAAGGGACTGCAAGCTCCTCCGAAAACAAAACTGCAGAGCCCGGAGCGGGATGCGCAGAGGGGCAGGACCCGGAGGGAGCGGTGGCTGGATGCCCTCGGGAGCCCGGCGGGCAGCCCTGGCCCTGGGGACTGGGGCAGTCCCGGGGCTTGGACACGGAGACAGGGGCAGCTCCGGTGGGCTCTTCAGTTCGGCAACGTTCTGTAGAGGACAACTTCCCTTTTTTACACTTAAAATTACACGTATAAAACGGAAACCCATCCCCGCACGTGTATATTTGCAGCCCCGGCAGTGTCGGGGCGCGCAGAGCCGGATCACACGTTTTGCCGGGAGCCGGGCACGCCGGGCTGCGGCTGCGGGGGCAGCTCGGGGCCGGCCGGGACAGCCTGCCCCGTGCGTGTCCGCCTGTCCGGGCAGCACCAGGGCCGGCTCCGGCTCCAGCGTGAGCCGCTCCGGAGCTGCCACCGAGCCCGCCCGGGAGCGCTTCTGTCCGTCCCTTACCGGGGAAAGAGAACGGGGGCTGGCTTGCTTTGTGTAACTAACATCAGTGCCAAATGCCACTTCCCCGGGCCGAGGAAAGGACGTTCGACCTACACAGAATTCGGGGAGAACTGTGAAGCTCCCGGGTGCCCCTGGGAGCCCGGGTGTCCCGAACTTAAGTTTCTGTTCGAGAGCAGACGTGGGAAAAGTGCGAAAATTGAAAAAAATAAATCGTCAAGCGGCGAAACCTGCTGCCTGCCTGCCTGCTCTCCCCGCTGCTGCCCGTGGGTATTTTCAGCGTGCCAGCAGCGCGGGGCAGTCCCGGCCCCGGCCCCATTCCCATTCCTATTCCCATCTCTGCCCGTTCCGGCTGCAGCGCCCGGCTCGGCCACGGGGTGGCACCACCGCCCCCTCCACCGACCCCCCCCATCTCGCGCGCCCCCGCGATTTGCATACGCAGCGCGGATTGGTCGGCGTGTTCAATGACGTCACCTCTGACGCCAGTGCCGGCTGGCCAATGGCTCTCCGGGCGCGCCGCCATTGGCTGCCTGCTGGGCTGTCAATCACGCTGGTCACGCGGAGCGGCTGCACGTGACGCCCCGGAGGTGGGGCCTGCAGCCCCGCCCCGCGCCTGCACCGTCCCTCCGGCTGTGGGGAGGGGGGAGTGGGGGGGGGGG
>JAWWEE010000074.1:32199667-32235393 GCA_035221455.1 Xenops minutus
CCCCCCCCCCCCCCCCCCCCCCCCCCCCCCCCCCCCCCCCCCCCCCCCCCCCCCCCCCCCCCCCCCGGGAAGTCATCACCAAAAAATTGGTTTCAGCTTATTTTCTTATGGATAATAAATACAAAGTTCTGGTGATACAGGCGTGTTTAAGGGATATAAATATATAAATACTTATACACCAGTGTGTAAACTAATAACTAGATTTACATTGTTGGAAATTATGAATCCTGGTGCAGGTTTTCCCATAATTCTTTATTATAAAGCTACATGTTGTCCCTTACTTCCCATCATCTGGGACCAACATGTATCTGAAAAATAACACTGAAATATATAAACCACTTTTATTTCTTTTATTTCTGCCAAAGCTCATATATATTTTCCTTTTTGAATATCTTAAGCCATTATATTTCCTGCTTTGTTCCAGGTCTGTTTCCCATTAAAATAAGTAGAAGTTTTCCCAATGGCTCTGACAGACATTGGATTACACCCTAAAGGAGTCTTACATGGTATTTCATGCAATGTCAAAGACTGAATAAGCATGAAATCTGATTAGATCTATTTGTCTTGGTATTACAGTTCTTGTGGTTTGTACAATTGCTACATAACACAGTTTTGCAGATTATGTCCATTTTATGCATGTTAAATAAACAAATTTGTTCTTCCACATTTATTTATATAATCCCTGTAAATTATGTAAGTAGCTACTCACAGAAAAAAAGAGTGGAGCAGTGAACTACACAGGGAGTCCGTAACTGCAAATTTTTGCAACAGAGATTCAGGAGTGGTTTACACCTGAGGCTGTATTGCCTGATGAGAAGGACAGGATAGCAGTGTAATTCCTAGTTTCTGTTTCTAACCTGAGGGATGAACCAGGTGTGTGACCTCCTCTCAGTTTGCAGGTCTGTAGGTAGTAACTCAGAGTTTGCCTCATTGAAGCAGATTAAGAATCTTGTCTGCAATGTTTCAAGAGTTACCATTGAAAGACTTCTAGAAATATAAAACATTGTATAGAAACAGTGTCAGAAACACAAAAACAGAGAAATAACAGAGCTCTTGCATGCCAGAAACATTCAGGCTGTGCATGTAAGTCAAAAAATATCAAGGATAATTTGTGTCGGCAACATGAAATCAATTTTCCCTATATCAAGCACAAACTTAAATCTACTTTAAAGTAAGTACATAAAGTGTGCTCTCCAGACATGGGGGAAAAAAGAACATATATAAAGCACACTGCAGTAACTGCTCAAGGAGTTTTTTCTTCTCTTGAATAATTTTAGGGGCATAAAAACATCTGCTGTTTGAAAAAGTTGACCACTTGAAACTATTTTTTTTTTTTTAATTGTGGTTTGCTTTAGGTTTTCTTAATATTTGGTGGGGTTTTTCCAAGCCATGAGCTTCTGAAACTCAGTAATGGAAATCTTCCTCCTCATAATTTCTGCTGAATTACAATTATATTACACTTTGTTGGTGTAAACCATTTGTTTCACTTTAGTCCATTATAATTGTGAGTTCCAAACCTATGTCTCTAATTCTGTTTGAATTATTCAATCATGGTAAAATCTATCACACTCATGTATCCTCACTGTTCACTGTGAATCTCATGTCACAGGGGTGTTAGAAATCTTACCTTGCCTTCTTTAAAAAAAAATAAATTACCTGTATGCATGTAGCTTTACAAACATCAAGTGCTTATGAATGTGAATGCCATTCTGGACATTGCTGCACCACAGAAAAAAACCCACCAGAGTATCATATAATAAAATTGTTAAGACTCTCAAGATTCTGTTAATTTGCAAGGTCTCAGGCTCGTTCAGGTGACAGTATGAGCTCTGGAGTCCTACCTCGCTGTTCTGAGAAACGAAAGCAGGTTCTCAGCTCTCACCTCTCAGGGTAAGAGGGCTGTGTTGCCGCCCGTGTAGGAAAGCAGGGCACTGAGGTAATTCTTTAATCTGCCGCAGGAGGGTTGGGGGACTGCGGGAACACTGAATTGTAGCACCGAAGTGCTGCTTCAGCCGTTGTTTTGAATTACACGGCAGCAAATCTGAACGGAAAAAAGGAAAACATAGTAGGGGAAGCGACAAGAATGAGTGACATCTTAGAGAAACATGAGCTGCGTTCACTCAGGTTAGCACTCCCTCTGAACACAAGGTGACTTTGCATCTCTTGGTCAGGTCTACAGTTTAAATATGCAGTTACATAAATACCTCACTTTTTTACAGTGCTTCCAGGTTATTTCCATTGCTAAAATGTTTTGTATGACCTGTTTTGGTCACTCCACCCCTTTTCTCACCAGTAATTCAAAATACTCATTTCATGGGTTTTTTTAATCATAAGAAAACTTGTTCAATACCAACAAAAAACAGAAGCAGCAACTGGCAAAATTTTGTTCCCCTTCCCCAGCTCATACACACACAGCAACTGTGGAGGCACAGGGCAACTGGTGTATTTCTGATTAGGAAAGTCAGGGACAGGTGTAAGATTCAGTCTCTCCCTATGGAGGCAGAAAAGGGGCAGGTTTTGCCACTTCAGTGGATGTCCCTCTGCACTTGTTATCCCCTGTTCCCATGTAGCACATGGCATACAGCTCTGGGACTGCTGTGCTAACTGCATAGAGAGTGGAAAAACCCAGAGTCCCGTGAAGACTGGGTGATTTGCAGATGCCCACACATTGCCTCCTCCTAGCCCTGGGCAGTCTGTCTGTCTGTCTGTGTTTTCCTCAATCCAAACCCCTGTCCACACACCAACACCTTAACAGGTCAGAGCCAAGGGTGCCAGGAAGTCTCTGGCTTGTCCTGGGGTGGTAGGACCTACGGTGCTGCCAGCACAAAACAGAAAGGATTGCTTTCTTTTTCCCCTGTAGAAAGGATAGCACAAATGGCACATTTGAGGCCAGCTAGTTTCTCCATTGCCATAACATAACTGTTCTTTGCCTGTTCCCCAGGGCTTTTCTACTACATAATTTCCAGATTATCACTTCCATCTTGTGCATATGGAGATGCTGCTCTAGTAGAGTTCATCCTCAGGAGAAAATATTACGCATTTTAAATTGTTCTCCTTGTCTTTTCTGTGCAGATATATTTCATGCTAACAGGGAATGCAATCTTCAGCACAAACTCAGGAACAACATGGTGAACTATAATAATTATTGGACCTGTTAGGTCTATTGTGGAAATAAATCTTCTGTGAACCAATATTTTCCCTCTTATGTTTCACAGAGAGACAGTAACCCTTCTGCTGTCAATGAATTAATTTGCTAAAAGAAGCTGGAGTTCATAGATAAATCTTCGGATTATTTCTCATTTACATATTAGCTTAGCATTTATGTGCACTTCTATTTGTGTGATCCTCCTGGGGACAATCCAGGGAACAATATGAATCATCTAATATGTTAAAATAAGGCTACAATAGAGAGGGGGGAAAATACCTTTTGGGTTTTTTTAATTTTTAATTCTTTAGAATAGTCTTTGTGATTTATTATCTAGCACTGTATGCATAGTATTCCAGAGTCATTTTTGCAGTTGTCTGATGCTGGAGTATACTGGAAGAAAGCTTTCTGTGCTTCTCAGAGTGTGCGTTATCTCAAGGACTGCTGGTGGTGGCTTGTGTGATATCCTGGCTCAGACATGGATTGGGTTTTTTTTTGGTTTTGTTTTGGTTTGGTTTTTTTGTTTTTTTTTTTGTTTTGTTTTTTTGTTTTTTGTCTGGTTGGTTGGTTTTTTTCTTATTTATGTTGAAGAAACCAGGTCAGAGACATAAATGAAAGCAGGACCAGTGTATTTCCTATTTCCTGTGGAGTCCCCAGAGCTCTGGTTTGAAATCATTACTGCTGTTAATTAATGCTTTGCCAGCTGTCTGCACTAATTTTATCGCATTTATGTATGCAGAGCCATTATGTCTCAGATTCCTGCTTGAGAGTCCTGTGAGCAAGACACTACAATCACACTTACATGTTCATTTGTTATCTTGAATATGGTCTACTCATGAATAATTTCTCTTTACCTTTTCAAATTGGAAGGCTCATTGAAGAGGTTAACAGCAGCAAGGATCTACTTTGGGACATCTTAGACATTTTCATTTTATTTTTTGCTTGATTTAGGGCAATAAAGGCAAAGTGGCCTGCTTATTTTCACTTTGAAGGTATACAGCAGTTTAAAATTGGAGTGAAAATGCTGGGCACTATAATGAGTTAGCCAGACAGATTCTTACAGAAAATGAAATTTCTGTTTGTGTTAGCAGCTGCTCTACTGCCCTGAATGCCTATACTTAGCTGCAATGGATGAATGGCTTTGCTTGCCTCCTTCCATCACCCTTTCATAAAACCCTCACTTTTCCTGAAGGTTTGGAAAACCAGATGGCTGCAGTAACACAGTTCTTGGTGGCCAACTCCAAGATTGCTGTAGCAGTCTCGCAGTTGCAGTTGGCTAAATGTCAAATTCAGTATTTGTTTCCCATTCTCTCCTTTGAGGGCTTCTGTCAATGTGGGCTGTTAAGCAGCTGTGGCATTTCTGTCAGAAATGGCAATATTTCAGTGGTGGTTTTAGAGTAGGAGCCCACTACTCTGGAACTGATTCATCTGAATGGCTGTGTTCTTGTTTCAGCTGGGATAGAGTTAATTTTTCTTCTCGGTAGCTGTTGCAGTGCTGTGTTTTAGATTTAAGATGAGAATAATGTTGATAACAAACTGCTGTTTTAGTTGTTGCTAAGCAGTGGTCAAGGACTCTTCAGATTCTCATATTGCTGTGCCAGTGAGTGGGCTGGGGGCACAAGAAGTTGAGACTGAACACAGTTGGGTCAGCTGACCCAAACTGGCCAGAGGAATATTCCATACCATATGACAACATGCTCAGTACACAAACTGGGGGAGACTGTTCAGTGGCTGCTGCTTGGGAGTTGGGAACTCTCTGGCCAATGGTCAGTGGGTGGTGAGCATTGTGCATCACTTGTTTTGTATATTCTGATAATAAAACTAATGAAAAAAACCCCCAACAACAGCAGTAGTAATAGGAATAATTCCCCACCACTACCACCTTCCTCTTCTGTCCTATTAAACCATCTTTATCTCAACCCAAAAATTTTACTCGTTCTTTCTGATTCTCTCCCCCATCCTGCTGAAGGGAGAAGGGAAAGGAATGAGTGAGCTTCTGTGTGGTGTTTATCTGTCTGCTGGGTTAAACCACAACAGTAATTTTTCCAATATCCGACATGGTGCCCAGACAGTGAAGATAATGGTAGGTCTGACCAGAGTGTATTGAAACAAATTTTTTATAAGCATTCATTATATTAATTTAATAGTCACTGATCACAATGCTGATTTGTTTGTTCTCAGAGTTGTTGCACTTGTTCTCTGAGTTGCATTTTGTAGCACCTTGTTTGCTGTATATGTTCCTTGTGATGTTTATCACCTCTAGAGGCTGGCTGAAGGTTATCATTTTGTTGTGGTTTGTAATACTTGTTTACGATATGATAAAGTTGCTGGTCATAAGACTAATCTGGTATCTGTACTCAACACTGCCATCATCTCTGTATTCTGGGAGCCATCTCTCAAAAACTAATAATAATTACATTCTTTACATCTTCTCCTTGGACCCCCAAGCTATGGGTAAGACAAAATGGGAGAAAATGTTCCCTACTTTCTCACTCTTTCTTTCTCCTTCCCCTTATCCTAATTCTTCAGGCTAGTTACAATAGCTCTGGAGAATTTTGCATATTATTGGAGTGTTCAAACAGCATGTAAAATATTTGGAAAAAGTGAGCTTTCACACTGATAATTCCAGAGACACAGATCACTGTAACATGCTGGGGCCTGGCCTTTGCCTACTGAGCCCTGTTCAACACTACTCAGTACCCTAAAGGGAAGAGAAGGTCTCCTAACCTGACTACAAAGTCACAGGTATTGTGGCTACTCCAACCCCCATGACAGACACCATGGCTAAACAGAAAACCCAACCTGTGTCATCATCAGTCACTTCAATACACAAGAAGAAATGCTGGAAGCAAAAGCCAACTCTTCTAGTAAAGGAAGAAGATCTTATCTTTCTAAGGGAAGAAGTAGATGAGATAGACTACTCCAAAGCAATACCATCTTGAGAACAGAAGTACGAAGGGATAAGAATTCAAAAACGAGGCAGTAACCACTTAGTCTCTATCCCTGAGTTTGCTGCAAGATTTGTGAAAAGATTTAAGCCATCTTCCAAGTGAGTGCATTGTCACTTGTCATTCCAATGCTGGGATAAAGGAACCAGTAGCCTAGAATTAGCCAGTAGGGAAGGCAAAAATCTGGGATTCACTTCTAGGGAAGGGGGCATTGATAAAGTGATTGGAAAAGGGCCATGTTCCTCAGCCTCTGGAGGCAACGCCTGTTCAGGTGTGCAGCAAAGGTTAATGTTATATGTCACCCAGGCAAGTGAACTAAGATGGAGAGAGTTATCCTGTACCTGAAGAAGTTAGCTGTGCTGGAGGTCATTTATGATAACCCACACAAAGAGTGTCCTGGTTTCAGCTGGGATAGAGGTGATTTTTGTCTCAGTAGCTGGTGCAGTGCCGTGTTTTGGACTTAAGATGAGAATAATGTTGATAACACACTGCTGTTTTAGTTATTGCTAAGTGGCGGTCAAGGACTCTTCAGCCTTTTATATTTTCCTGCCAGTGAGTGGGCTGGGGACACAAGAAGTTGGGAGGAGGCAGAGCCATGACATCTGACCCAAAATGGCCAAAGGGATATTTCATAGCATATGACACACATACCCCACTATATAAACTGGAGGACAGCTGGACAGGAAATGCTGCTCAGGAACTGTCTGGGCAGTGGATGATGAGCAATAGCATTGTGCACCACTTGTGTTGTACACTCTAATTGTTTTATAGTTGTTATTATTGTTGTCATTATTATTACTTCTTTCCATTAATTCTCTGTCCTTTTAAACTGTCTTGATGTCAACCTACAGGTTTTACTTTTTTTCAATTCTCTCCCCCATCTCACTGAGTCCAGCAGAAGTGAATGAATGGCTGTGTGGTGTTTAGCTGCTTGCCAGCTTAAAACATAACACTGGGTCAGTGTTTGATGTATTCCTGACCTCCTGCTGCTTCTAGTTCCTCCACTAGGTTTATATTTTTCATACCTACTACTTGAAGTTATTGTTTAACTAGTGTATTATTCCCTGCAGACAAAATGCGCTTTCCTAATGGGGGGAAAAAAGTGCTTATCTAAAGCATCAGCAGAAAAATAAAGCAACATTACAGTAATTCCAGTTTTCAGTAATCTGAGTAGTGATATGGTCCCTATGCACTTGAACTAGCAAGGTTTCATTCAGTTTCAGCTTAAAGCATAGCTGTGTGTGTCTCGCCTCAGTAAATGGCAAATTTTCTGTGGAAGCCAAATAATGGTGCAAGGGTTTCAAAACTTTTGAAATAGATAGTGTTACACAAATGTATAGCAGAATATATAGATCAGATGGCTGGTTTATGGGTATGTGTATAGCAAAGGAGTGGTCTAAAGATTTAAAGGTCCCCTCTAAAGCCATACTGTGCTTATTTCCATATTGCTTTTATACTCTCCTGATTCAGCATTCTTCAGTTTCTGCTGTCTTTATCAGATTTGATCATTTATGGGCAAATGTCTTTCAAATAAGCACTTAAAACACTTGACTGTCTGTTGAAGATCATAAAACAAGGTAAAAAAAGCATTCTTCGATACCAGTGGGCACAAAATATGCCAAAGGATTTCTCTTCTCCTCCCCCTCTCTCATCCCAAACAATCCTTTTCAATATTGAACAGGTCTGAGAACAATCCAATCCACCAGGTCAAGATAGGGTCAGATTTCCTGACCTACTTGCCCCCACCTCTTGATAATCTAGAAATGAAAATCAATTCTTGTCTTCAAGCTTGTGAGGAGCTCATAATTGCTTTAGACTAAAGCACCGAGTGCCTGCTTTTTCTGCCACCTTTCAATTCTTGGAGATGGGGATGTCATTTTTCAAGTGGAGTGCACTGTCAGGATTAGATTGTGTGGTAACCAAGTAGAAAGATTTCTGCTCACAATGAGATTTCTTCTCACCACTGTGCCTTTTATTTGTGTTCAAATTCTTCTTTTCACTATTATCTATAGGGATATCATAATATGTATTGAGTGCATTATCTCTGGAAAACAGATTTTTTATTAGGGACAAAACTGAAGCTCTTTTCTAGCCAGTGAAATCAATTGATAAATAGAAATTAAGGCTACATTTGTTTCTTGATCATCTGTTTATTACACTTTCTATCACAAATCATACTAGTCAGATGTGGGTAGAATTACACCTTGTTTTTATCAAGCATAGTTTTTTAGACAGCTAAACTGAAATGCGGTATGTATTCAATTACAATAGAATATTTCTAGACCATTTTGAATTACTGTGAATTGCAGTCCTGTGAATGAGTTTGTAAGAGGCTGCGCAGTGCCAGCTGCCTGATGGGCTTACACAGCACACAGGACTCTGACAGGCAGGCTACTGTCCCTGGAGTCAGGACAACAGAGCTGTAAATCTGGTCCCACCAAATCTCTAGTTAGGGGAAGGGGGGTCTTGCTTAGGACCATACTCCCTTCAATGAGTTTTCCTGTGTGAGCTTGAACCCTCAAATCTTTATCACCTTATCTGCATCGATTGCAGAAACAGACAGTAAAATAAGAGGGATACAGCTTTTTCTACGTGAAGGATCCTGAGAACCATGTGGACAAAGTTCAGTGAAAGACTGATAAATCACCTGCTTCTCAGCAGTCTTTTAGTTTTTACACCTCATGACTGTACATGTATGTATTTTCATCTATCCTGATTAAAAACATGTTTGTGATATTGGTGATGTCTTGACACTTACAGTTTTTGGTCCCTTATTCCTAATGTTATGGTTATTATTCAATGAAAGGCCACCATCACCCTTGGAGAGGAAGACTAGAAGTGGTTCTTCTGCCAAACAACTCTAGCATTTCTGACAGCAAAGGTGTTATACAAACCTATTTTAAAATTTGAGAGAATGCACCTCTTTCCCCACTACTCTTCTGCTGCTATGATTTGTGGTTTGGCTAGAAGAGTCATTTAGATGGTAAAAGAAACCATAACTAAGACAGTGATTTATTGCTAGGATGATTTTCTTTTTTTTCTTTTTTTTTTTTTTTTTTAATGTGTAGATATTGAATGAACATTTTTATATCTGTTTTTACCTCATTTGGCAGACAAGAGTTTCGATAAGGAGAGCTGCCAAGAGTTACAGTAAAATAAAGCCTAAATAATTAATTCTGTCAGCGAATGATGATATAATATTAATAACTAATGATAGTCTTAAAATTAAGGATGCAGGAAAAGAGGAGAAGGAGGAAAGGAGAAAAGACCATCCTTGCCTTGGGTCCTGCTGGGATAACCAAAGTAAGACCAAGATTAAAGTAATACTTGTGGGGTTTTGTTTGATTTGTTTTGTTTTTTGAGATCCATGCTGACTCTTGGATCTCATTTCCAGAGACTGTCACAGCAGGTAAACTCATGGAGTAAATGTACTGCCAAACCATGGAATGTTTCAAGTGCTGATGGCTTGGCATTATCAGTCTTTCTTTCCTGACAAGGAAGAACAAAACAGAAGGGCATCTTTCACAAAGCAAAGTCCATTTCTCTGCTGATACCAGCTGGTCCAGGGAAGCTGCATCAGGTGATGTCAGTGGAGACTTTCTTCCATCTTTCTCCTCACTTCATGGATGCAATCCTTCCTTCTCTCAGGCCATTGTCCAGGTGGCACAGCCATAGCATTGATGAAAGGAGGCTTGAAACCAAAGGCCCATCTTTACCCTTCTTGATTTCATGAGAATTGCACACACTGATTTTGAATGTTGCATTTTGAACTGCACTCACGGATATTCAGAATTACCATCGCTCTTGAATGGGGAGTGAAATAAAATGTACTTAACTCAGGTAGGGCTCAAGTGTATGTTTTGCATTTATGTACTTCCCTGTACTAACATACAACAGAAAACAAGGACAACTTTTCAGTTCTGTGTGACTGAAACCACCAAATTCCGCAGTTTACATTCCTATGCTGCACTGTCTCCATAGGGCAATTTCTGGTTTCTTGGGCAATTTGACAACATTCTGAAGTTTTAACACACTTATTGTATCTCAATACTTGTTAAAATGTAACTTTGAACAGCCTGTGATTATTAACTGAGCTTGTGCTGTTAGGAAAAACACTTTCCATTTCAGTAACTTTTCTTTTTCCGCTGGTCTTGCCTTCCCTGTGTGCCAAAGTCTGACGTTCTCAGACGGACTTGAAAACCAAAAGCGCAAAGGTGCTAGCCAAAGACTCCTCTTCTCTTTCTCAAATAAAATTAAAAAAAAAAAAAAAAAAAAAAAAAAAACAACCAACCAAAAAAAAAAAAAAACCCAAAACAACACTTTCTGATCAAATGTAATTTGAGAGCTGGAGTGACTTTTTCTTCATTTCTTTGTTTTGCTTTTGATAATTACACTATATTCCTATAATATATTCTACACTGAGTTACTCATATGCACTTTCAACCTCAGCCCCTGAGTCCCACTGTTGTTTCTGACTGGGAATAACAAACACACTTCCTCATTTAACATGCCCCTTGAGAAGTGACTAAATACAAATATTTATTACTGCCTTTCTCACCTGTGTGCATTGTCACAGATGTTGATGTTGAACCCCAATTTTTTCCTGTACTTCTTGAATCTGAGAGCTATGTAAAGGTGATCTGAGCTCTGGCTGGGACCTGGGGCCTGTCCTGCTGGTAGGACTGGGATGATTCCAAGTGCCAGGTGGCTCTGAATTCTCTCCTCAGCCTATAAATGGCTGGACAAGTGACATGATGCAGAAGGACATGTTGCCTTCCGAGTCTGCAGACTGTAGAGAAAGAAGGTTTTCTCCAGTAACTTCTGGGAAATGGAGTTTGTGAGACCTGACAATACACATGGCCCTTGGTCATGCTGTTTTTACAGGTCTTTTCAGAACTGTCACAATTGTAGCAGACGCTAGTTTCAATTCCCAGTTTAAATCGTGTTTCTTTATACCAGTTTTTCAAAAGCTGGTGATTTTTTTTGTCCCCAGTGTCCAACCTGAATGACATGAGGAAATCCAAGAGCACTCTAGCAGCCAGACAGGGTAAGGAAACTTTTTCTTTGGTTGATTGGTTGGGTTTTATTTTTTTTTTTCATTTTGACTTGCAAAGCCAGTTGCAAGGCAAGGAATGCTTGGGGACCTTTAGCACACTCAGGGCTCTATTAACTCACATGACTGCTGGATGTTGATCTAGATCCAAATCACCTTAAAAATGAAACCATCTATCTGTAGACCTTCACTCAACAGGAGCAATATTTACTTTCTCTGTCCTTAATGCACACAGCATTGTATATTATATGGGTAGCATGAATGGTAGATAAATCAAGGTTCTGGCTTTCACATTCAGTGGTATTGCTAATAAAAGAAACATGTTTCAAACAACTTTTTGTATAAATCACAGTTATTTTTGTAGAAGATTAAACAATAGTTGGGTCCCTCAGGATATTCATGAACAGATGAAACATTAACCACAGGGTCTTAAATGCTTTATAAATCTGAAGTACATTCCTGCAGTGGAGAAATAAAACCCATGATTTATAAGCCAGCAGCCCATGGAGGGATAGTTACATTTGCAGAGACAGGGCTACACACTAGGTAGGGTTGGTACATTTTGCTTATCACAATCTGGGATAGTCTTAGGTGAGTTGCATTTGTCCAGTAGGTTGCACTTCATTGTGCATGAAGGGTAATTTGTACAATAAATACATTATTTACTTGTGTGCAATAGATGCATTTCTGGACTTGCAGATTTTGGCTTGTCAGACAAGCAGTGGATGCAGTGAACATCCAAGGAAGTCCATTACTCAAAAATTTTTTATGCAGGATTTTTAATGCAAAAATAATAGAAGTTATCCTTTATAATCCAGACTATTTGGCAATCCTAAAATGAGGCCAGGCCACAACATTCCTTCAGCATATAGCAGAGAATTTCTGCGTTGGTCAGAAGTCCAAAAGATCACCTTGGGCTCAAAGGCAACATATCCCTTCGCAGTGTTTACCCCCTCCTCCCTCCACCCCCCATGTCAAAGTGTTGAGCAGGTTTGAGGGAGGTTGAATCTTACTGTATATCATGGCACAACCTTTTCATCCTGCCCACTGACCATCTGTGTATTTAAGGGTGGATGAGTGTATAAGGTGTTGATGCCTTTCTAACATGGATGATGTGAACAGTTTAGCCATCTCTGCTTGCTGTGGCTCCAGACTGCTGTAATGTGCTCATGTCCAAACTATTAGGGTAGGGTTATTGGGTCTCAGCTCCCAGAATCAGATCTGCATAGGTATAACTTCACCTGCGGAAATCATTTCACCTCACCTTTTCAATATATGCACAATTACAAATCCCTTTCCCCTGCTGTGGCGGAGAAATGACAAGAGAACCTGTGAACCTACAGGGGAACTTCTTTCAGATCATTATATATTATGGGCAATGTACTGCATGCTGTATTCACTGTCACACATTTCTTTAATAGGAGGGAATATGCTCTGCTGGTGAAAGAGGGGCATAAGGGTCAGACTGGAGAGAGGTGGCCGGGAAGCATACTTCTTGTTCAGTGGAAACACTGGGCTTTAGCTGATTTTCAGTCCAAACTGAAAGATGCTTCTGTCAGGGGAACAGACAATTTCCCTGGCTGCGAGGTCCATGGCTCACCCACGCTCACAGTAAGGACATCACACCAGCCTTCCCCTCCAGATCTCTTGTGTTCATATCAGGCAACAGAGGTTTTAGCAGCAACCTCTGTGGTGTGGTGTGGTGTGGTGGTGGGAATTTCCCATCTAGTGTGGCGGGTGCCTGGGCCCCGCTTCCCGTGCGGAGGCAGCGGGGGCTGTCCCCCTGCCCGGGGGCGGCAGCAGCGCGGCGTGGCGCCGGCCGGCCAGCGGGGGGCGCTCCGCGACCGCGCAGCCCAGGGCTCCGCGCCGGCCGCTCCTCCCCATGCCCCGTGGGGCTCGTCGTCCTCAGGATGTCTGCAATTAGGAATAAATGCGAGTGTGCCCATCCGTGTGGGCGTCTATGCGCGTGGGGGTTCACACCACAGGTGTCCACACGCCCGCGTATCCCTCTGCGTACAGGTATCTCCACAGACATGTTATTCCCACTCCATCCCCGTGACAGAGTTACAAGTACGAAGCCCGATGATGCAAAAAAAACCTCCGATAAACCAAACCAAACCAAACCAAAACTCCAAACCCAAACCAAAACCAAAAACAAAACAAAACCAAAACCCAAACCAAAACAGAACCAAAAAACCCAAACCAAAACTCCAAACCCAAAACAAAACCAAAACAACAACCAAAAAAAGGAAAAACAAAACAAAAAACAAACAAACAAAAGAGCAAAAATCTTTCTGCAAAGCAGAAGAGGAGAATTTGAGGTCAAGTAGCATCTGTGTAAAAATAAAGAGAAGTCCAAATTAATTAAGCACATCTAAAGAACAACCCCAGCTTGATACAGTAGGACTTTAAGACATAAGTGAATTAATTTAAAAGGCTGAGGCACAAGCCTTAGGAACACAGAATGTGCGTCATAATTGCATATATCTTTTTCATTTTAGCTAGTGACATCAGCTAGAAATTGAGAACTGCATTTAAAAATAACAAACAGTTGCAATTGCTCAGCTGTACATGCTTTCCCTGACTTGCTGTGGTTTAACATGCCTGTTTTAGGTTTTGGGAAATACAGATACAACTGCCATATGCTGTCACTTACGCAGCTTAAGTCCAGCCATTTAAGAACTAATGGTAATTTAGAATTAATTAAACATCGTGGTATGGCTGTCCATTTCTGCTCCGGACACAGTGGTATTGATTTGTGTGCTTCTGTGAGTGAGAGTTAAATAACTTTATGGCTGCACTGCTGGCTGATTGATAACAGAAGGCTGCAGCTAGTGCTTTGTGTTTCCACAATACAGTATTGTTCAGGAACATAATAATTTAGTGATACTGAGAGGTCAGAGCACTTACAACTTATTGTCTCACTGGGCAATTGTCTCAAGTTTTGCCTGGAATATTTGTGGCCTTTGTTTTTTTTTTTAGAAGGAGCAAATGAATTTGAAATCCAAATATTTTCAGGGTATGGAGCAAAGCCTGATCTTAGCTGTGGTCAGGCAACAGTGCCAGGCAGGCAAAGATTCTATTTCAGAATTGCTCCACTATCAACCTCATAAAGAAGATTTTTAAAATTATGTGTGTATTTTCTGTGTGTGCAGTGCAGGCATCACAACAGTAGTCATTGCATTGGTAATGTGACACCTAAAGTAGCTGTTTACACATTTCAGGCTTAGCACTATCAGCAGATGCTGACAGAATAACCCAGAAACTCAAAGCATAGCCCAGAGTAGACAAAACACCTTTTATGTTAACTTTAATCTGAGAAAAAATAAAACCTTCTCATTCTGATACAGAAAGAAACTTTTACGTGGTGGTGTGCATTCACATAAATAGGTTTTGAGGCTAGTGGGTCAAGGAATCATCATCTAGCCTGTGCCAGGCTTTCTCCAAGCCCTGTGCACATCAGGAAGATGCTGCCCTCCAGGTGGTTCTGATCTGTAGAGAAAAAATGACGGGTAGGAAGGAAAGAAGGAAAAGGAGAGTCATACCAAACCTCTGCTGCGGAGCTGGAAGAGTTGAAAAATCTCCTCAGTGACCATAAGAAATGCAGAAGAAACAGAAAACAGGACAGTTGTTTGATGTCATGCTGATGAATTCCTCAAGCAAAAGCTAGAAACTTGACGACTGCTGGTTTCAACACCCAAGCACAACAAACTGAGCAGTAACCCCGTGCTCCTTGATGTGGGGTTATAGTGCACACTTTGCTCCTCATCACTGAATATACTGAGCAGCAGTGCTGCTGTCATGCTCACTGCCATGGCCAGCAATGCCTAGAACTCCTCACCCACCTGCTCAATAGCCCATCCAGGAACTTAATAAATAAACCTTTGGACCTCCCACCCCTCACTGCCTGCCAAGGCCAGGTTTTGGCGCACTTCATATGCAGCACAGCAGGAGTACTTTTATGGGGCCTTCACTTTGACGTGTGATCAAACACTCCCTGCCCGTATTTGTGAGTTCAGAGCATCTCCCTCACCTCTGGAGCAGCATGGTGGCTTCTCAGACCTCTGTGCCTGAGAAGGAGCCCTGGAAACAACAGTCCACTACTTACATGCTATAAAACATCACCAAGAAATTTCTTCTTTGCTGCATTTTCCTTTCTAGAGGAACCAGAGAGGTAGTACTAGCAGATCAGGGGGTCCTGTGCCTAAAGAGGGGCACCCCATGTTAGCTTCAGGAGGCTGGTATTGCTGTTTTTCCTATTCTTGCCATATGTGATTCAAAAAAGCAAGGATGGATCCAGAAGTATCTGAATGCTCTTTGCTTGTGAAAAAAAAAATACAAAAAAGCCTCAGCTGGTTGGCTGTGAAGGACACAGAAATCCCTCTCTGTTAAACTCTTCCTTTCATTTGCAAAGGTAGTTCTGGAAGTACCATCACTGGAAGTGCTCAAGGTCAAGATCTTTGAGCTAGCTGCTCTAGTGGCAGATATCCCTGCCCACAGCAGAGGAGTTGGACCAGGTGATCTTCAAAGGTCCCTTCTGAGCCTGACTTCTTTGTCAGGGGCTGGAAGGTAATGTTAAAACTATCCTAATGAATTCCCAGATTCCTTTCTGCTATAACAGCGGTGTCAAGAAAATCTGTTGGTCAGCCTGGCTGAATGGATTTTAGAGTCCTGACAGAATCAGTATTAATCAAGGGAGCAATTCTGTTGCTATATCCATGTTTGGTCTGTGTCCACAACCATGTCTAGACATAGCTGTCCAGGTGCTCAATCTTGACTTTTTTGTGTGGAGTTATTAGTCCTCTGGAAACTACATCAAAACAAGTTAATTAATTACGGAAATGTCATTGGAGAGTCTGGTGAACAAGCAGTGATGCTTCCACTACAGTTCTCTGAAATATACACTGTGAACAGTACCTTTTCTCTTAAAAGTAATATTTTTGCTATAGGAAAAGGGCCCACAAGGTGGCTCAGGTGGGAAAGAAATACAGAGTTTTGGTCTCTGGTGAGCACATATATGACTGGGAGAGAAGAGAGCTCCTCTAAAATAGCTATTTGAGATTATCCCAAAAGTTCTGTTGATTTGAATTCAGCTAATGATGAAGAGGTGCAGAATACCAAAGCAGTGGCAATCCGTGTTGCAGGGACCTCATATTAAGAGATCAAGAGCTGAGGCACAATTATTTTGACACGCAAAGAAAACTGTATCCTTGTGATCCAGATCTTAGGGCCTGACTCTTCTGACTTGCCTACAGGTAGCTTCTCAAAAAAATTAAGTGTACCTAAATAAGATTGAAAAGTACACATTTTACAGTATTTTCTTCCAAGTCAGTCAAGGAAGCTTCTGTTGAGTCAACAGCTACCTCTTGTGTTTGACAAATCCTTTCCAAAGCCTGTGAAGGAATTTTTATTATTATAAGACACTTACAAATGGAGAAGCACAGAATCATAGAACCACAGAATGGTTTGGGTTGGAAGGGACCTTAAAGATCATCTAGTTGCAAACTCTCTGTCATGGACAGGCATACCTTCCACTAGACCAGGGTACTCAAAGTGCCATCCACGCTGGCCTTCGACACTTCCACAGACGGAGCATCCACAACTTTTTTGGGCAACCTGTTCTCGTGTCTCAACACCCTCATAGTGAAGAACTTGTGCATAATATCTAACCTAAACATAGACTCTTTCAGTTTGAAGCCCTTACACCTTGTCCTGTCACTACATGCCCTTGTAAAAAGCCCATCTCCAACTTTCTTGGAGGCCCTCTTTGGGCACTGGAAGGTGCTACAAGGTGTCCCCAGAGACTTCTCCAGGCTGAACAACCTCAGCTCTCTTAGACTATCTTCAGACAGGTGCTGCAAACCTCTGATCATCTTTGGGGCCCTCTTCTGGACTTACTCCAGAATGTCCATATCTTTTCTGTGCTGAGGACCCCAGATCCAGACCCAGTACTCCAGGTGGGATCTCAGGAGAGCAGAATAGAAGAATTGCCTTCCTTTCTTGCTGGCCACCCTGCTTTTGATGCAGCCCAGGGAATGCTTGGCTTTCTGGCTTGCAAATGCACATTGACTGCTCACGCTAAGATTTACATCAGCCAGCAGCCCATCTTTGTGGCTAACAAATTGCTCATGGCAATTGTTTATTATCCTGCAGTTTATAATATGTCACTAGGTATGGCTATTGGTTTTGTTCTGTGAGTGGATGACGGGACACATAACAGTTGAATAATAAGCAGAGAACAATATGTAAGTCTGCTGATATAAGTACTGGGTAACTCAGGATTTCTAGGCCATAGAATCATAGAATCATTTAGGTTGGAAAATACCTTTAAAATCAAGTCCACTGCTAAACCATGTCCCTGAGTGCCCCACCTACATGTCTTTTAAATACCTTCAAGAATGGCAGCTCTACCACTTCCCTGGGCAGCCTGTGCCACGGTTTGACAACCCTTCTGGTGAAGAAATTTTTCTTAATATAAAATCTAAACCTCTCATGGCACAACTTGAAGACATTTCTTCTTGTCCTATTGCTTGTTACTTGGGAGAAAAGACTGATGTCCACCTTGCCTCAAGTTCCTTTCAGGTAGTTGTACCCCTGAGCCTCCTTTTCTCCAGGCTAAACAACCCCAGATTCCTCAAATGCTCCTCATGAACCTTGTGCTCCAGACCCTTCACCAGCTTTGTTGCTCTTCTTTGGATGTGCTCCAGCACCACTTTTTTCACCCTGATTCATTTGAATAGCCACACAAAACACAAGAAAAACAAACCTATCTATAGTTCACAAGCAAGTCAGTCTTAGCAGATATGTAGAAGTTTCTTCTCATTAGAGTCTGAACTAGCATCTGAGGCAGTCTCTGTGCTGAAGGTATTCTGTTTTCAAATGTCAGATTCAGAAAGTGACAGTCATTTCCACACCGCCTCCATTGCAGTTTGCTAATAAACAAAAAATCATAAATTATATTAGAGAAAGATAGCGGGGTTTGAATTGCCCAACTAGGGTAGAGTAGGAGTACAGCAGTTATCTGATGGTTTTGCTTTGTGACTGCATAAAACAGTGTCCCAAAAGATAGCTATCCTCTTTGCTAACAGGTGTGGGTTGAAAGGTCACCAGAGGGGTGGTTTGGTAAAGTGAAACTATTCCTTAGCTAGCAAAGACTAATGCTTTTCTTCTCTGATCTGTATGGCTGCAACAACAATAAGCAAAGCCTTTCACATGAAGCATCACAGAGCCTCATGTAACTTTTCTGAAACAAATGTAAATGGTCTAAGCAATAGCCTTTCCGTCATAATTGTCTTGTTAGACATCTCTTTTTATGGTTACCAGTACAAATTCCTTCCAAAGAGGCAGAATAACAATTCTTGTTGATGTGAAATAACAATTTCTCAAATCTGCTAAAAAGAGAGTGGCAACACATAAAGCCTCGAAGTTTAGAGAATAACTTTCAGTGCTGTATTTTGGAAATGGAAGCCCTCAGAATATCAGTTTTGCTAAAAGGAAACAAGTATCTGTGCCTGCTATGCTCAACACTTATCACTGAAAAAACCAACACAGACAAACCAGACAGTTTTTTTGCATCCAAAGGGCAGATGATGGGAAGGATGCCTCACTAGCATTGCTAGCACAGGTATATTCTCACACACCCATTCTCATTCCACAGTGAGAATGGTCAACTGCCTTCATCAGTTTCTTTCCAAATACAAAGAGATGTGTCAACGAAAGCTAGCACCCCAAACTGGGGTTCTCTCCCCTAACAAACAGACTCGCTCAGTGCTCTTAGGGATGCCTCCTTCAAAATCTCCTGAAGTGCTGGCCTTCAGTTCTCACATGTGCACCAAGACATTTCTTATCAGTACAACAGGAAACAGAGGTAAAAGACACAGGGCATTGATCACAAAATATTCCCACAGATACACCAAGACTGAGAAAGCAGAATATTTTCATCCTGGAAGTCTGTAGTCTTTCCCTTTGATGATTCTTCCCCTTCTCTTTAAACACTGAGAACATTATCAAGGGGGTTCAGCAGTCTTTACTCTGGCAGGAAGCCCAATTAAAGTCTTTTGACAGCTATCCGCCAGCTCCAAGCATGGTGGTGGTTGAGGGCCAAGAATCACATCTGACCCCAGGACTGCTGCAGTGACACCCACGGTCCCTGCTCCCACAGGGGCTCCACTGATGCCCCAGGAGTGCCTCAGACTGTTGCCCTACAGAGAGTTCTCCTCCCCAAAAGAAAACAAAACTATTCTGCTTTATGCTACTGTTCATTACTTTGCATTACTGATTTTTTTAGGGGGTCATAGGACCTCTTCATTTTAGAAGCAAGCTTGTTAGCAGAGCTAGATGAAAAATTGGCCGCTTACATTATAAAACTACAGTTTTTAAAGAATTTGTTCAATCAAATCCCTATGCCAAATGCATTTAGATGAGATTAACTAATTTTGCCTAACATTTTCTAGGCAGTATTTCCATAAGAACAACACTATGAGATACTAAGGATGCAGAGATATGATGAATGACCAAAATAAGGATGACTTAGAAATTACATTTCCCACAGATGAAAGAAATCAATCAAATTGGACTTATCTCAAAAACCAAGCTCCTATTAGATACATAGAAAAGCAAAGCTCCCCATACGAAGGCAGTAACTGTCCTCAATAGCCATGGAGATTACCTGAATTGAATTTTTGGGGAAAAAAAGGACAACTTTACAGAATATGTGTATTTTCCAGTTGAAACAATCCAGACTGGCTCCAGGCATGCATGATCTCTGGTGGGAATTTTCATCTACATGCAGACCAGTAACCTAGCTGGGGGATACCCTCTACCAAAATCATCTTCCTTTCCCATATCACTACCTTTTAAGGTTATATATTTTGCCCAAGTCTGTTCCCAAGCTTTACCACAGGTCTAACCCTGTGGGCTTGGGAATGGCACCTGCCACATCGGGCTACACTAATATGTGATATCATTACAGCTGTTCATCTCTCCCTCTGAAGACATAGGGGACAGGGACATTCTACCAAAGCTGTGTGAAAACAATTTCTATGGCTAATCTCAAAAAGCAGCAGCAGATTGGAAACCTGGTGGGAAGGAACACAAGGAAGCTCTCCAAACAAAGACAGTGACAAGAGTTCAAGGCAGGGCCTCCACTGCTATAATTTTTTTGGAGTCGTGGAAAGAAATAAGCCTCATCCCTCCATGGGAGGAAGGTGCCTGGCAGAGAAAGGAAGTAGTGAAATCCCCAAGGAATGTGACAGGACCTACAGCAATAACTCTCTGGGGCTGAACTTAGCTATGTGCATAAACGCTGTATCCTCTCTATGGGGTGGCCAAAGGGTGTTGAGTTTTTAGGAAGAGACATGTGCAGCAATAACTCTGTCAGATAATGCTCCAGCCTCCAGTGACCTATGACCCAAGCTGTCCATGCCCTCAGCTTGTGGCCAAGCACTGAAACTGGTCTGCCAGGAGCTGGAGATGGCTGACACCTGAGGAAGCTTTCAGACTTGTTAATGCCTCAAAATGCCAAATGTTATCCCTAAAACCAGACATATAAAGAAAACTATATTTGATGTAAGTTGCTTAATTACATTCATCAGTTACAGTTCTTGTGGCAGCTGAGGATCTACCCCTCTGCATGCCGAAGGGGCAGGTTCAATCTTAAAATATTTACAAAGCTTCCAGGTAATGATTAAAAGTTGTAAGTGCCACACCTGAGGCATAAGCAAATTGAATCATATTTCACATTTCCTGAGATTTAACTATTATTTCCAGTTAACTGATCACTGACTGAAGTCCCTGGAAATTCTGGGCATATTTGCTCCACTCTTTATGAAATCGTAATTTTTAAACTTTTTTTGCATTATTTATCATAGAGTTGCTTTTCATGTTTTCATGCAAATTTTGTTCAGACGGTCCATAGATTTAAGAAATTATTTTTGCTCAAAAAAAGATGTGTTCTGAGCTCTTCAGTGAGTGCCAGGGAATTTTTCCTGATGAGTGCATTCCCAGGACACATGAGGAATGAGTTAACACAGAGCCACTTGCCAACCTGGAACACAGGAAATGATGGATCAGTGTCCTAAATCAGCATGCATGATAGCAATCACATAAACAATGTATGAGTGGGATGATGAATTATACCATTTACAATATGTAAAAAGTTGCTTAATTCTTTTCTTCCCTCAAACTGAGGGTTAGCAGTAAAATGGACAAAAGTTAAAAGCATTGAATTAGCTCTTAAGAAGATTATTAATATCTTAAATACAAAGTGTCATAAGTAGTACAGGTATCATTGTTTTGAGCTAAAAAATTGTAAGGAAAAGAAAGGAGTGTAGTTAGATAATATTTCTTCTGGGAAATTCTTCCCCTTTTTTAAATATCACCATTTATTAATCATACCTAGGTAATTCCTAGCTTAACAGTACATTCAAAGTAGATTATTTGAAATTAAATTTGAAATTAATTCAAGTTCAGTTCTCTTATACCATAGAAAAGTATAAGGGCTGATCTTTAAATTAAATGCTTTCCTCTCTGGAGGAAAACCAGTACCCTATATATGTGAGAATGCAGTTACAATACTGCACTAGCAAAAGGATTTCTCAGATATTTTTTTCCACATTTCTAAAGTTTCATTGGAAAATATGCTGTCTGACCTCCTGAGGGAGCAAAGCATCTTCTTCACAAATTATGTTGGAGTGCTTGGAAGGAAAGCAGCCATTTGCTTCAGCATTGTGCTCTGTGGGTTGCTAATTTGAGTTTCTGTAAAATGGAACCAGTTTCAAATGCCTCAAACGATTCCTATCAAGCGCTGACATTTCCAGATAAGGAAAACATTAGCTCCTATGTTGTCTTTCTCTGCAGCTTCAGCAGGCTGGTTCTTAGTCCTCTGCTTACCAATATCACTGCATATTTACACTAGCTTTTGTTCTCTGTGCCAAGTGGCTAGAATTACTGGGAGGATTTCTACACTGTAGGGAAGAACATGGTTTTTTTATGAGACAGAAGCAGCTCGGTAGAAGAAGTGAAAAACTGTAATTTTTATAGGTCTTTAGTTGAGGAATAGTGAGCGTCACAAGGGTTATTTGATGGGGTAAAGTCCCCCCAGGTATCTGAAACCCTCAAGAGGTTATTGAAAGAAGGAAATTAATTCAAGAATGTCTTGCCAGTCAGGTTATATCAGGAGTGGGTTTTGCTCGTGGCTGAGTGGGAGGGAGAGGTGTGATGGTGTTCTTAACTCAGTGAAGAGGGCATGGCTGAGCGGTTGGTGCCCAGTACCCTGTTTGCTGATGGATCCTGATGATTATCATGACCTTTGAAACTACTTCTGTACTGAAGATCAGGTCTGGTCTTTGTCCCACTGCTGTTTCAGCCCAGCTGAACCAGGGCACTGTTCCTGCCTGGTCCATACACCCTAGCTCCTGGTCTGTGAAATAAGTGGATGCACAGAAATTACACCAAATACACAAGTTTCACATTTTTCATTACTACTTTCTGAAGGATCTCAATCAGCTTCTGTAAGCGCTAGTGGAGGGAGTCAATGTGAGGACTGATAAAGGACACCCTGGCTTCACATGATTTTTCCCTGAGAAGCTCTGCTGGGGTTGTTCAAAGAGAGAAATGCATCTGGACTCCCATAGCACTTTGACATTGGTAATAAAGTAACCTGCAATTGAGATCATTCACTTCAGCAAAAAAACCCACTGCCTTCTCAATTAACATGAGGAGAACTGACCTTTCATCACTTGCATAAAGAGCTTA
The DNA here is from genome assembly GCA_035221455.1 of Xenops minutus. Classification (NCBI taxonomy): domain Eukaryota; kingdom Metazoa; phylum Chordata; class Aves; order Passeriformes; family Furnariidae; genus Xenops; species Xenops minutus. Next base: position 32,222,568 of record JAWWEE010000074.1, read on the forward strand.
ATAACATCTTATGCTCACTTAATACTGTTCTTGGTGGCTGACCACAAAATAAAGCTAGGTTCATAAGGATTAATGCCTTTAATGCCAAGGATAACTGGGTTGGAAAATGGTCACTTTAATTTTCAGGGTTCATTATTACTGCTATTACCTGGTGGTGTCATTTCTGTAGCAGCACTAGGAAGCCTTTGTTACTTACCACTACATGAATACACGACAAAAATGTGACCATTGTCATGGACAGTTTGTGACTCGCAGGGGAACACACAGTATTGGCCCACTGGTACCACTGCTGCAGGACCATGGTACTGCTTATGAGTCTTTCAGATTTTTTTAAAAAAAATATTATTCTTACCAACAGGGACTGGATTTTTCTCAGTTCAACAGATATTTAACAATGAAAGAACTGAAATATAAATGACACAAGAAGTTAGAGTGGATCAACAGAATTAATGGTAATGGCCACCCAGTCGTGGGAATTGTCTTCTTAGTTTTGTGGTTCAGCCTGTCCTCCATGTTTCAAACACTTTATTCCATTCATCAGTCTTTCTTACTTTTTTAAGTTGAAAAAACCCACTAAATCTCCCCAAAATATGATCATATTATTACATACACATATATGGAGCTCTTGAGAATGAACACATTTGTCTTATTTTCTGGTTCAGTTTTGAAAATACATTGCCCACTGTTTGCTGTTGTTCCTACCCTACTCATTAGGATGACTGTCAGCTACAAATAGGATACTGCACATCAACAGAACTGTGGCAGAATGAATTTTCAAAGGTGTGTGCAGTGTTTGGACATATGAGCAAGGGCCTTGATATAATATTGTCATTCAACCACATTTATTTTTTTTTTCCTGGTTTGAGCTGCATTGGAAGCAAAAGTGATTCAAAAACGGGTTTGTTTTTGTTGCTGGGATCAGTTTCAACCACTGTTTGACTGGCATTTAAACAAAGGCTGGTTTTCCAGGGTGGCCCTCAATACCTCATACAAAACCATCAAGTTGCCACAACATCACTTATTGCAGAACATTGCTGCACAACCTTCACTAATGAACAGAAGCAGTCAGATTCTTTCCAGCACTGAGGAAGGAAGTATTTCTCTACATCTGATGTCTTTCACTTTTGCTGCTCTGAGTTATAAATATTCTAGTGCATGAGCTCAGATGAATAATGCTCATACTACAAATAACCAAAGCTAAGGGGCTCTATATTTAAAGGTGAAGAATCTTGTATTTTGGAATATAAAATATGGGGGTTTTCTTTTGTTTAGGAGCTTCCAAATGTGAACAAAACCTTCTCAGAAAGAATTGAAATTATGGCATTGTGGTTTTATTTTTAAATCTAGAAACTCAGGTGCAGATTTCTATCCAGCTTAGGCTTTAAGATAATGTTACATACAAGAAAAATAAAGGGGGAGAGGGGGAAAAAAGGAGCCCTGTGACTATGAACATGAATGCATGCAATGTCAGCAAAACCCTTCTAACTGATCATTCTATTTTCTAGCAACCTCATTGATATTGGGTTTTCTTTTGTCTTCTGTGCAACTCCACCATTAAGAAACTTTTCTGATTGCAGAGTTCAAATCCACACAGAGAATCTGGGATTTTATTGTTCCTCTTTTGTGAGCCTGTGGTTAGTAATGACTTAAGTAATATTTCATAACCCATTTGGAGTCTGGTATCTCCTTGAAAAAAAGTTTGACTCTTTCTTTTACAATATAACTCCTCAGTATGTCTCTTCTTGGCAGAACTGTACTGATTTAAATGCAAGAATAAGGAATTAAATAAACATAGAGAAGGATTGGCTTTGAGTAACTGAACACTTGTGATACACTGCAGACACCTTTTTGTTTTGAAAATGTTGAAGTGAAAAGACCAATTTTAGTTTTGTTCTCCCATAGAATAATTTTGAAAAGCAATGCTAAGAAAACTATGAGATGTACCAGCAATAAACATCTCTGGTGTAACAAGGGATTTATTCATTAGGGACAGTATGACACAGAAACTTGCAAACTGATAAGATTATTGGTGCAGATCTTGCCTATGGCCATGCACAGGACTGTCTCCTTACAGTAACTATTTAGCAGGGAGCCTTTCTCACCCGCCTTTTAAATTTTTCCCTGCCAGAACGCTGCAGGCCAAAACCAGTCATTTTGCATTTGGCTGCTACCTGTTACCATTCCTTTCTTTTCCAGCTAGCAACCACCTTAACCGTTGTGGTGCCTGCTCTCTTTTCACCTTTGGTGTTCACATTAAAATGGATCGTGTTTGAAACCTCTGCACTTTTGAATTGGGACTATGACTGTTGAAAACCAATAAATTTAACAACTTTAAATAGGCTACAAGGTAATATATGCATTTAACAAGATGCATATCACTAGTTTTGCAGCTCCTCATGCAAATTCAAATGTCTTTAAAGGTGTCTTTTTCCTAGGCATTGACATTGCCTAGCCACCATCTCCAAAACCTGATAGGTAGCTCCTATAGGCACATAGCACATCAGTGCTTCAGCAAATAAGAGAATCAGTGCCTTTAAAAGGGAGGCCCACTGCAGGAGTAGGTCTGGCACTTCAGTACCAAGCAGTAATTAAAAACATCAAACAAGTTCTATCAGGAGAAGTCTGGATCATGTTAATCAAGAGCCTACACAAACACTTAAGACTATGCATGACTGTCAATACACAATGGACTGTCCACATCTTCAGCGGAAGGCTTGGACACAGATCAAGCATAGAAACTTGTGTTTGCAGTTTGTGCAATAAGTTCTTTCTTCATTCTAAGTCAATATAGAGCGTCTCTAGCCCTTCTTAGTTTTGCCATCCCCTAAATGACTCTCCTCACCATTCAAGTATTCCTCTATAATACTACTAGGATGATCATTGTAATGGCTTAGAAAGAAATCCCAACAAGTCCAAAGACACCTCCATTTGAAGTGTTGTGGGGAAGCAATACACTACCAGTGCATCCTACCACTGGCACTCTTATTTGCCACCTGAAACACCTACTCCAGAGCTGCAGCCCAGCTCACTGTCTAGGCTATGTCCCCACAAAAAGATAGGTTTTGTTGTCTGAGAGAGAATTGGTAGGCATAAAATTTAGGTCGATTTTGCTCCACACGACTCACGTTACATGCTATGTGAGCATATTTGCAACAGTAAATCTCCCTCCTGTTATATTCAACCTGCATATAATGTACTTGTCAATTTAAGTAGTATTTTCCAGTTCATTTAGGTGAACACAAAGAATGTGTTATACTGAGCTACAATTAACATTGGTTCATGAATAGGCATGAAACTTTCCACACTTATGGATTAAAGCCAAGGCTGCTTTTCTGTTTGAATGTATCAACACTTTGTTGCTATTACTACCTAAACCACCAGGCTCCAATTTTGACAATTTTATCATGAAGAACTCCCCAGCACCTCTGGTTGGGATGCATTTTGTGCTTTCCACCATCACGTACCGTAACTGTGTCTTTGTTAACAAATGCCTTCAGCTTCTCACTCTCTTTATTAAGATCTGGCTCCCACAAATACTTGGCATCTTCACAGCCTTGCTTGGCAATTGATGATTCAAACAGCCACATCAGACACAAACTTCCTCACATAATCCTCTGTTCTCAGAGGCTTTGCATCACCTCCCTGCGTGCCAGATCCCCAACCATCACACTTCCTCTCTGCCTTCATGCCACCCCAGATTCTCACCCACTTATTTTGGCTGAATAAGACCCTATCATCCTTTACTTTATATCTAGCAGTTATATCCAAAGCTTCTCACAGCCTCTATTCAACTCCTGTTGCCCCCCAGTTCTATTGTGGACAATATTCATGCAACAATGATATAGCCCTTACCCTTAGAAACACTACTAGATTGGGCCAAAGACACATAAAAATACTCTCCCCAAAAACAGTTCTGTTGGATGCATCACAGCCTAATTTCATTTCCCAAATTTCTGATACTCAAAGCACTTGAAAAAGTTTAGCTATCTACCTTTCTCCACAGCATGTCCTTTATGTGTTTGTTCTTCTGTGTTAGCTTTTACTCCTTATTTGATGAAAATGTTCGCATAATCAAAAAAACCCCTCCATCAACTAGATGGCAAACCCTCCCTTGGACTTCCCCACTTTTGCAGGGGTTCACAGTACTAACCTTACTTTGCTCCCAAATATTTTACTTTTTCTATGCAGCATAAGTAATGAAAAGTTTCCCTATGCTTATGAAAACCTACTTTTTTCCTCAGGTTTTTTTGTCCCTTTTCCTCAGGGGAATACAGTGTCTTGGACTAGATTGATATTTTGGTGCACCACTCATTGCTCAAAAGGAATTCCCCAGGCTGGTAGCACTGCCACCGTTTGCCCAGTGCTACGCACAGGTATTCCTCATCCCCTGCCTGCAACCACTCTGTTGTTACATGTGGTGTAATCAAATCTTACATCAAAAAAGTAGACATGTTAGTGTCTCCAGTGAATTGCTTTTTGGCTACCCAAAATTTATGTTCAAAAGATCCCTTCTGTATACCATGCACTTGAAAAAACCTTCAAAATCTAAAGCTGCACTTTTTACATCCACATATATATATATGTGTTTATATGCATATATTTAGATAATCATACATCATTCAACTTTTTTCCACTCCAAAATAACAGTTTATGGAGCAGAATAAATAGCATCAATTTGGCAAAGCATGATCCAACAGCAAGTCCTCTCACAAATGTTTTTTATTCTTAGTGCAGGGAAATAATTTCAGTCTGGAGACTATAAAATCCATTTGTAGTTCAAAGTGCTTTATTAGGTTTCTTTTCACATTCAATAACTGAATATGACTAAGTGACAACATGTCATTGGAAGTTTTACATAGCTAGCAGTACTTCTACACTAAAACAGTGACTGTCACCAGTATATCTGCCTTGGTGAGCTTAATAGAATCATATAATCATTTAGGTTAGAGAAGATCTTTAAGATCACCAAGTTCAACTATTAATTCAGCACCACCAAGTCCACTACTAAACCATGTCCCTAAGCACCATATTTACACATCTTGGTGACTCAACCACTTCCCTGGGCAGCCCATTCCAATGCCTGACAACCCTTTTGGTGAACATTTTTTTTGTCCTAATGTCCAAGCTAAATCTCCCCTGGCACAACTTGAGGCTATTTCCTCTTGTCACTTGGGAGACTGATCTCACCTCTACTACAGCCTCCTTTCAGGCAGAGAGCAAATGTGACTATATAAAACTTAAAACTTTAACGTTACCCTAAAAATAACATGCTAATTGAACATGATTTCAATACAAAGATTTCAAAGCACTGAGACCAAGATTAACATGGGCCTGCAATACAAGCTACCCATGCTTTCACTAGCCTTCATATTGTTTACTGTACATGGCAAGTGGTCTATGCAATGCCAAAGAAAGTATCTCAGCACTAAATGCTGTGAACCTAGGCTGAGCTACACTGCCCACAAGCCCTTTCTTCATTTACAACCAACTGCTAAAAGTTGCCTTTACATCTTCCTATTTTGTTTGCTTGATCCCAATTATATTTAACACCAAAATTTAAACAATATGATTCAGACAAGTGAACAAATCCAGAACTGAATGTTTACCATTAAGCCAAGAACATACAATTTGAGTAATGAAATATTTTAAAGATGGAATTCAATTTTCATTGTATTTTTACTCTTGCTTCTTAATCAAACCCATATGGAATGCATTGTGCTTAATGAAACTACAAGATTAATATTTCAACAAACCAGCCAGTACATAAACCCACAACTGAGCATAAGTTGAAGAGGTTATTTTAAAATAATTTTGAAAAAGCCTTTTATGAGAGAAGCAGCCTCCTGCAGGCTTGAGCCTGTTTTCTCTTCTCATCCAGGAGTGATACAGAGGGCAGCTGTCTTTCACCACTGAGCTTTGCTTCTATGCACTACTCCCTGTTTTTCAGTTACGTTTTGGATTTGACTGGCAGAGAACACATCAGGCTGGAAACCAAAATTGTTGTCATCCCTTTATTTCCTTATGATGCTGTTGTCTGAAACTTCTACCTTGGAGCACCTGCGAGGTTTCCCTCCCTTAAGGATTCCATTGATTTTCATCGCTTACTGTGTAAGGGCTTAACACAACTCCACTTTCATGTCAGCTTTCTATAGCATCTCCTGTTTCTCTCTAAAGGGAGAATTATAGTTCATTTATCAACAATTGTTTGAGTACTGCAAGTCCTCATTCATTTAAGTTAACACATTTAAACTAAAAGATTTATATAAGCCAAAAGAATCCAAAATTTGAAGTCCATTTTTATTTTCAAATAATGCACAACATAAATTTTAGTCCCATGTTATGTAATTTTACTACTTTTATGAACACCATTTTTCAGGTACTTATTAAAGTATCTCAAGAGGCACAAGCTCACCTCACACAGCAAAATTATAGATAAGCCTCCCAAATTAGCTTGGTCAATGCACAGTTCAGAAGTTTAACATCTTGAAGTCACAGTCACATGGACATCAAACTTCACTGCAGAACCTCAATCTTGCTGTTTTGGCAACTTCTACAGCCTCTTCCACCCTTCACCATCTACCTCATCCTCTCCCACTTTTTGCTTCTCTTCTGGACGTATCTACACCTTTTTCCTCCTGTTCCCTCAAACCATACTTGCAGGAGAGTGCAACATATTATAAAGCAGCAGGAAAGCAAATATTCTCCAGCATATTTGCTCTTCAAGGCAAGGGCTACAAGTTTCACACTAGTTGTTAAATGAACCTTTTCTCCGAGGCTTGCTCTACACTATCAACTTTTTGCCTTAATGGCTACGTGGGGGATACAGCAATACAACACCCTGAAGACCAAACATGAGCGACCTTGAAAAGGAGTCTGTGCAGTCAAGCAGATACTCCTTATAATTTGAAGCCTTCATACCTATCTGACACCACCTGGCAGCTCCTTTCATCTTCAACTGCTGCAAATCCTCACCTCGTCCACATTTCTGTTCCGGCAAGGTCCTTCCCTCTGTATGGAAGTGTGGTTTGTCATGCCCTTCTATGACTTCCCCCACCTCAGAACAGCTACTTTTTCCTGGTGAAGGGACAAGAGAGCAAGGGGCAAGTCTTGCTGGCAGTGGTGCTCTTTTGGTTAAGAGCTGTAATCATACTAGGAATATTTCATCAGTCTATTAACATTACATTTATTCAGACTAATATCTTCTGCAACCCTTCCCCTCCCTCTCTGCTTTATTCAATGAAAGGATTATTTATGTGACAGTAAGTAGCAACTGGAAGAAGCTCTGGAATGGGGAGAAGACGGAAGCAAAGGTAAAACAGTTTTCTGTGTATAAAGTGAGGAAAAGAATTACAGAATCACAGAACGGTTGAGGTTGGAAGGGAACTTCAGAGGTCATTTTGTCCCATGCTCGAGAAGGGTAACCTAGAGAACTGTATCCAGACAGCTTTGGCATATATTCTAGTATGGAGACTTTACATCTTCTTTGGGCAACCTGTGCAAGTGCTTGGTCAGCATCACAATGAAAAAGTGCTTTCTGATGTTCAGACAGAGCCTCCTGTGTTTCAGTTTGTAAAGAAAACACTAAAGGATGGCAGCTGATTGCTGTATCTAGGTACATGTCCACAAACTAAGACCATCCTTTCTCTGCCTCTTGCAAGGAAGCAGCACCTGAAGAAACTGTTGCAGTCAGTCACAATTTTGGGATGTGCTAATGGGAGCTGGAAGTCAGTACAGCAAAAGTGATAGCACTCACTGCAATTGAACTTACCTGATGATATATATTAATTTAGATACATCCAAGTCACTCAGTTGCCAAAATGCAGAGTATTAAATAGCTTCTGCTTGCCTAAATGGGACTACTCGCACAACTTAAATATGCTGCTGCCATTAGTTTGAGCCTCTCATACTGTCAATGACATTTCCATAACTAGTGCTACTGCAAGTTACTACAAAACACATTAAATATTTTACTGTGCAAGTGGATCATCATTCAGCATTGAGACTCACTTTTAAAAAAAAGAGAAATTCATCCTTTTCCTATAGCTGAAGAACATTCATAGGAGCTCTGCAAGAGGCCAAGTGTTGGTCCAAGAATGTAGTTTCCAAAACTCAAAAGGTAAGAGCCATCAGATGGTAAAAACTGTCATTGCACAAAAAGGCAGCCCAACTGAACTCAAAATAAAGTGCCAATCATTCACCAATAGTCTAATGCTGTTTTTTCAGAATATGGTATGCTCATTTCAGAAAGTTATTATATACATATATAATTCAGTAAGTAATTACTTTTGTGTTCACTATACTAAGCCAACTTTCAGGTCCCTCATTCTGCAGCTGATTAGGATGAGGTTTCAGCACAGCACCTCTAGTATCTTAAACAAAGGCTCAACTGCTCTGAACTATCTTCAATAGTATTAGCATCATTATTCCAAAAAATAAATCCTGATTATAACAAAGATTATTTGCAGAGTACAGTAGGAATAGATACCTGGCTGAGTTCTTACCTTGTCTGCTACACAGTGCAAGAAAATAGCCTTATATGAATGGCATTTGTCAAGTTTTTGTAACTGCTACTTCCCTTCCAAAATAAAATAGAAAATAAGCATAGGATTGCTTAGCAGTTCCAGTTTCCACTCCTAAGAATCCACTCACTGATAGCTAAATGCCCTGTTTGTACCAGGACCCGATTTGCCTCCTCTGGCTCCAAATACAAGGCAAATCCTTTGCTGCATGGCACTATTAACCCACCTCAAATATTGCAACTTTACTTCTCATTCTGCAGCTTACAGTTGCATGTGGCCTTGTGCTGGTAACTTAGGCATTCTAAAAATATATCCCAATATCTCTCCCAAGATTTTGGAGAAAGACCATCACTACCACCAGACACAAAACAAACAAGACTCCAGAAGCTGCTGCTCTGGGTGGGCATTCAAGGCACTTCACTTTACAAGCATCCAAAGAAGTTTCCTGAATACAGCTGCCCAGGAAGCAGATAAATGTAAATATCCCAGGGCTTTTGGTAGTCAGCTCATGACTTCCAATACTTTTATTTGTATTTCATGGGACTCTATGGTTTATTTATAAATTATTTATTTATAAATTTATAAAACTGTTTATCATGTAGTTGCTAGAAATAAGTAAGTCTACCTTTGTTTCTAGTAAAACAAAACAAGTCAGTTTCATGAAAACACATGTGAAAGGCTTGTCATTTTCATCTCTTTTAGTAGCATTTTTTTGTAAAAGAGTTAAGATTTTTGCTTAAAACTTCAGCTCAAAATCCAATCTCTGAAAGCTAAAGTAAGCAAATTCCTCAACTCTGTCAGGTCCAGTGGCATCCTGAGACTAACAAGCTACAGGCTCTGCAACTTGCCTTTGCTCTGTACTCTCTGTGCTCCCAGTTATTCTCCCATTACTAAAAAAAAACCCAAAAAACAAAAACCACCAACTCTTTCACTTGCCCACTGGCTCATCATCACTCTCAGCAGTGCAAGACATACTTAAATCTTGGCATTTAAGGAGATCCCAGCCTAGAAGAAAGAAAAAAGACATGGGATAATACCTTTTATATTCTAAAATTCTAAAATGTCTCTTTTAAAATTCTGAATTCAAGCTTCAGTACCTCTGTACAGATTTCAAGCACATACATACAGCTGAATTAATACAAGCAAGGAGTCTGGGCCATGCTCAGATCCATTCAGCTTCAACCTTCAGAGTACTTGACAGCAAACTCCTTTCCTGTTCTCCAGTTTGCAGAACAATAAATAGGTTGGTATCATTTCCTCTGCCCCTTCAAATAACGGGCTTGTACTATTTTAGAAATTCTTGTAATTTACTCAGCATGCTCATTTGCCACTCTTCCAATGAGGGAAGGACTGTAATTGGAATAAACACTCTGAAGTATCAAAAAGCACTAAAAAATAAAGCAGCAGTTTAGAGTATGCCTTCAGTGATGCACTGGAAGGGAAGCAGACAATGCCAGGGAGTCATTGAAAAATAACGTGTAAAAATGCATTTACAGTTTGGCATTCAGACTTTATATTAAATAGCATCAGCAGTTATTTTTCTGTTTCCAATTCCTCCATCATCTTAATCAAAAACTACTGTTAATAGGTTAGCCAAATCTATCTCCCATTCAAGGCCCCAAGCACTGCTACACACCTCAAGCTTGCTTCATAAATCTTACACTGCAATGAAGCAAGGAAGTTCAAATGCCAGGATACTATCAGATCACAAACACTTCAGTGGAAGAATAAAGCACAAAATTGGAAGTGTTAATATCATTTTTGCTCTTATCTGAAGGCCACATGATTTCCTGTATCAAAGCAGAAGTGTCACCAAAAGGTCACTATTCAAGTATTACTTGTAGGACAGGAGATACAACACCTTGCAGACATGTGGCAAGGACAAGTGAGAGATACCAAGAGGCCAAGCAATATTCACCCACTTTTACAACTTGTCACCTTGACCACCAGGGAAGTAAAGCAGGCAGAGTATCGGCTCCAGCTGTAATGTTTTAAAGAGAACACCGATGAACTCTTCCTTCCCACCACAGCTAGACTCAGGTTTGCCATCCACCATCACACCCAGTCCACTGCGAGTGACTTCAGTACCCTGCCCACCTAGTCTGGGCTGAACTTATACTCCAACAAGCTAAGATGTTGCAAACATGTTACACTCAGCCAGTAAGAGTAAGCCTATGCTCCAGTCTGTGGGTTTCCAGAACTGCAAGAATCCGTATAGAGTTTTAACCACCAAATCTGAGTATCTAAGAAGCCTTTATAAATTCTACAGTGCTCCAACACACACACACACTCCAAAAGGCTATTTAGTACAAAAATTGGAAACTGCAATTTGCATTACATATCCTGCTAGGCAGGAACCACCCCTAAATTAAATACAGTTGGAGTTCAGTCCTGACAGTACAAGGTGTTTCCCTATAACTGCACTGATTAAACAGTTTGCTGACACCAGACCTCCAAGTCCTTTTTAGCAGACGTCACACTGCACAACATAAAGCTGCAGGCTATTGGCCAAAAATGGTTAGCAAAAAGGATTCCTTAAACCTCCAGCATCCAAATATAGCCCTAGCTGGTCACATGGGCTGCCATACAGTAAGTGCTCCTCACTTTACCTACCCTTTGATTAAACAGTTTGAGCTAAAAAGCATGTACTCAGAATAGCATTTCAGTTTCCAGCCCAATTCCATGAACCGTATAATCTTGCTGTACCTTTCCACATTCAGTCTGACAGAAAGAAAAAGTTGATTTAGGTTTCTAGTGAGCTCAAAGGGGAACATTAGCTACAAAAAGCTAACAGAATATGAGATCTCTAACATATATGTATACACACACACACATTTATGTGTATGTATGTATATGAAAATATAAAAACAGCATATCTGCCATGCAGTGCAGCTGCTGTAAGACTTCCTTGCTAACATACTCTACAGCACATGCTGATTTTTAATTTAAAAAAAAAAAATTGCCATACCTTACTCCATCTGACCTCTAGCAATGTTTTCATATTACTCTCATTATTATGAAAGCTGATCAGCTGATTATATCCACCTCACAAGAACTCCACAGCTTAGTTTACACATCAAGAAACTCTGCAAAATTTCTGAAGAAAGGCAGGCCAGCTATTGTACTGCTGCCAGATGTCAACTTAAACTGAGAAGTTGAGTTTGGTCCTTCCCTTTCCAGCCCTTAAAGCCACTGTCCATGACAAGTAGAGTGCAGGTGTCAAATAAGGTTACATTATAAAGCCTGGGGACTGCACCAATAAATACAGGGTGTCACTTATCCTTCCAAAGCCTCCCACCCGCATCAGTGAGGATGAAGCCTTGCAGTACCCACTCACACCAAACCTTGTGATCTTCGACTATGCAGAGGCCTGGAGTTGTAGCTATCACTCAACTGAAGTTAGAAGTCTGAGGTTCCTAAAGAGGAGAACAGCCCAGTGCCACAAGGCAAGGCCTAAACTCTGAATTAGCACACTGACTGCATTGTGTTCCATCAGGGCTCCGTGGCACAGATTTTTGCTAGGAGTATGAAGTCTATTATCCCATTGCCGTCCCTAGGTAGGACACTGTATTGTGTTACACACTTAAAGCACAGCACAGTGAGGCGCAGCGTCAAGCACAGTCACATCCCCACCAGGGGCTCAGCCGCACCGAGCACCCCTCGGCTTCACATTTGTGCCGACAGCCGGGCCGGCCCGACTGCACCGAAACAACCCTCCGTACCCACATGTTGCGCTATTTTTACCCCGGAAAATTTAAAAAAAACAAACCAAAAACCAAAACCAACCAAAAAAGCCCCCCAACAAAACTTGAGAGCGGGAGGCCACGACAGCAGAGAGTTTATTGCGCGGTGCGCGCTCGGAGCGCCCGGGCTCGCCGTCCCGCAGTGACGTGTCCACCTGAGGCTCCGCGGCCGCCGCCGCCGCCGGAGACAAAGTTCTGTAGTGCACTGACTGCTATCGTACCCAGAGTCGGAGTGTCACAGAACTTTGCTTCCGGAGGCTCCGCTCCTCCGCCGGGGCCGGCGCCGGCACAACTTTCCCTGCCTGGGGAGGGGGCGCACGGTCAGTCAGGGGAGGGAAGGGAGCCCCGTCCTCCCCGGGGCTCGGCGGGAGCCCCGCTGCCCAGGCAGGGGGTGAGAAGCCGAGGAGATTCTTCTTTTAAAGAAAACCATGCCCCCCCCCGCCAGCCCCGCTGGAGCCAGCGGGCCGCCCCGCGCCCGCCGCGGCCGAGCAGTGCGCGGAGCGCCCCGCGGGGGCTGCGCCTCCCGCCCTCAGCGCCGCGGCCCTGCGGCAGCCCCGCCAGATC
>JAWWEE010000074.1:32236079-32324315 GCA_035221455.1 Xenops minutus
CCGATCTGGACGGGGCGGCGGCGGTGCCCAGGGGGGAGCGGCTGCGGGACCGGCTGGGGGCGTGGGCCGGGCCGGGCTGGGCTGCAGGGGGCTGGCCCGGGGGCGGGGACGGGGCGCCGGCTCCCGGTACCCCGGCCCTCACTGCCCCGGCCCTCACTGCCCCGGCTCCCGGTACCCCGGCCCTCACTGCCCCGGTACCCCGGTACCCCGGCCCTCACTGCCCCGGCCCCACGGCCACTTCAGAGAATCCTCGGCTGTCTCCAGTTCCCGCTTCGAACTTGAAGGACTTTGGGAAGAATGTAGCGGCTTTTACTGAAGTGTGTGTTCCCTCTCCCCCAGAGAAAAGCCTGGGGCCGTGTGTTGTCTGAAAACAATGTTTTCTGCTCTCCTCTCGAGGAGGTGTCAGGACCTGATTAGTTTCATGTGGAACTCACAGTGCACTAACGGTACACAACTGCCTAAATAAAGATCTGAAAATCATTCCTGCAATTGTTTTTACCTCTTACATTGAATTAAAGCCGCAGAACTTAACCCAGTGTTTCTGTTCAGCTGGTTCCCTAGGCTCGGGTGGGGCTGCTGGTGTGGCCAGCAGGTTGGAGCACCGACCCAGGGCTTCTCCTGTCGTGGAGGCCTCCACTGTGAAAGTGCTCCGTCCGTGCGTCGGGCACCTGAGTATCTCCAGGAGCAGTTCACAGGCACGAGCTCTGTGTGCATGCTGCCGTTCACGGGAGATGTGCCACCCTGTCCTGGTGAGCTCCAGCGTTTACACAGTCCTTGTTGTTGAGGGACCACAGCGATACCTGTTAACCCAAGCCTGTGGCTGCCATTTCAGTATCTGAAAGGGAAATAAACTGGAAAACGCTCTGAAATTCGATTTTGTCTCTTCTTCTTTAGTTCCTTTCCTGAGCCTTTCTGTCATGTTTATGAAACATGTCCCTCCCTGTCTGCACCTTCACTGTGCCGTTCAGTCATCAGCACTCTTTGGTCTTGCTGTGGTTTCCCATGTGCAGTAGCACTTCCCACCTTCCTGTTCCCCCTCTATCCCTGCTTCCTCCGCATACACCTCTTCTGCCAGGCCACGGAGCAGGCCCCAGCTATGCTGCTGCCACTCGGCTCTGTGTACGGCAATATTGATTTTACAGTGTGTATGCTCTGTAAAAAAATCAATATTTCAGTAGATCGAGCAGAGCGTGCAGCAGTGTAATGGAGCCCAGCCTGCTAATGTAATGTGTAGGGGTCCTCATTCAGAGATTGAGGTCAGACAGAAAATGGAAATATGTTTTCTTATTTTATTGTCTGCTTCAGATAAAATGTAGGTGTTTATGTTCTACTGTTTAACTTACAGCAGGGCATGCAGTTACTTTTAAGTCATATCCAACAGAAGGTCACATATTGCAGGTGACATCCAGAAAAAAAGGATGTGACTGTTGTACAACCCATTTTTTTAAAGCTTAATAAACCCCCTCTTCCCCTTATCCATCATATATCTATCAAACAACAGTTGCAAGGAAAAACGCATCATTTTTGTTTCTACAAATAAAAATAATGTTCTGCTGTTTGGTGCAAACTTGCCTTCTGATTATGTAAAGCAACATGCAGTGCTTTAATGAACTCCAATACAGTGGCACATACTGAAGAGTATCATAAAATGAGTGTAAGTGAAAAGAACAAGGGAGGAGAAATAACCAATGTATGACATAAAGCCATAGTGAAAACTCCCATTGATTTTAGTGAACCTGGGATTTCAGCCAGAATGTTCTCTATGATACGCTTTCTGCTTTTAAAACCGTTGCATCATGCCTTAAAATGTAACAAAAGTACTTGGTGAAATGACATGAGAAACCACTGCATTCTCAGGCTTAGAGTCAGGATTAGTGTAAGCTAACTATTGTTTCACGGCTCTGGGAATCCTTGATATGGTTTTATCTTTACTAATAATTTTATCCACTGGTTTTGTTGGAGGCTATTTCTCCTCCACCAAAATCTCTCACTGCAGCAGTGAGTACAGATCTATACAACACACACCACAGTATTATGTTGTGAAAGTTAGGATGCTTTGTGCTGAATAGCATGCATTTTGAGGTGCTACAGGGGCCCTCAGTAAAAAGACAAAAATATTTATTCTTTTGTCATTCACATTATTAATTGAATGATTTGGCAGTTGTGGCTGGGGAGGCACGGAGGGCTGGAGCAGTAACATCTTCTTTCAGTTACAGCTCTGGTTTAGGACACTGGAGAAAGCTTCCAAATGTAAAATACTGCTGCCTGCAAATGCACACTACACTGGGATTTTTCAAAAGTTGATTGATTTTCTTTGATCACTCACCACTGATTTCTGATATATGTTTCACTGTTTTGAAGAAGTGTTTGTTTTAGTAGTAAGAGTTGCCAGAAACCTGTGCACTCACCATTCTTAAAAATGTACCTCAAGACTTGTAATATGTCCTAAAGTGTTTTAGGGATATTTTAAAAAATAGTACGGTAATAACATAAAATAGAAAATATGTATAAACCACTATGATATGATATTTTACTTAATTCCAGAATGGTTTTCTCAGTTTAACTATGATAAACTGCAGTAAGAATATCGTTGCAATTTAAATTATAAGGTAAAACTCATAGATGAAGATTAAGAAATAATAATAATTAATGTTGCATTTTACTTTAAGATCCCATCTGCTTTGTCAGCACGCTTCCAACTAAGAAGATTCAAGGAGGTGGTTACTATGTGAGACAGGCAAAAGCACATGATAAAGAGTAGAAAGCTGTGACTTTTTGTAAAGTAAGGCTGAACAATGTTTCACAGAATATTAGCCTTACCTTAAAATACGGGACATTTTTATGACAGTATTTACTTTTATGATCAGAAGACTGTTTTCCCAGGGTCCTTCTCTGCCAGCTTTGCAAAACAGTGAATTGGTGGTGGGCATGGGGAGGGGCGGGTGTTTTTATTTTGGTTTGGTTTGTTGTTGATGGTTTGTGTTTTTTTTCATTTTGAAGCAATTAGTACATCATAAGAATTAGTATTTAAATCTAATTGAAAACTGGAGTTATGCAGGATGGAAAATTAATTTTTTAATTAGTTGGAGAACTTTTATGGTATTTGTACAATAAGTACTCACCCAAAGGCATCAATCAATATTATAGAATGTTTTAAAACAAATGTAAACAATTTATATTATGAAAATTTGTAGCATTATTTATTGATAAAAGAAAAATGATACATAGAAACTCAGTGGCATATCATTCTATTTCTTAGTTGGTTATTATCTGAGATTGCGCTTGATTAAATATGATTTGTGTTATATCTGTGTAATTCTGGTCTTCATTGCTGTAATAAATGTGCATTAAAACTGCATTATAATGTCCTAATCGTGAAATTGCCACTGAGTGAATTAAGGTTATGAGCACTGTAATGCAATATTATACTGAATGTTATATTTCTTAGTGCTTAAATTTCCTTGCATCTTAGAATCATAAAATTTATTGGCAAAGTTAGTAAATAATGATAGACAGTCTAAGCAAGTCAGTGGTAAATCAGAGAAGAATCCAGCTTTTCTGAATTCCTGCTCTCTCTCTAAAAAGCAGACAAAGCTGATACTTGTTTCTGTAATTGTAGAGATGCATGACTGGTATAATTTTGGTAGAATGTGAACACGACAAAATAAGACAAGATCAAGTGTCAAATTGAAACTTCAAGATACAAGGACATAACATAATGAACTTTCATTCAAGTCCAGTGGAAATCTTTCTACTAACTTCAATAAAACCTGTATCAATTTGTAACGTGCTGGCATCAAGTGCATGAATAGCTCTATTAGTTAAGTAACTAAAGCTCATAACAGTTTATACCTTAGAAATTTGCAGACTCAAATCCTAGATGTCTCCTAAAAAAACCTGCAGAGACGGGAGGGCTCTATATACATTATAGGTCCCAAATGGAGTGGATCTGTCACCATATGTTAAAGAAGATCTGCATAGATCTGCAAGGCCATCAGTGCTGGGTTAGTTAAGACTATTTGCAAAACATTATTATATTGGAAAACAACAGGCATTTCAAAATGTGCTTTTGTTGAGCATTAAAATGAAATTAAGACCTTCCTTAGAAAAATGACAAACAGGCATAAAAAGACAGAACACAATACGAATACTCCATTTTACCCTGTCTGAAGCTGTTTATCTTTGCCTAGCTGGCTCAGAAAGAGACATGCTGAATCAATGGGGTTTGGACGCCTCTTGCTCATTTCCTCCAGGGGATGCCTGAGCACTGAAAAGCCATCTATTTTGAGGAAAAGAAGTGGAAGTTTGTCTTTTTTTCTTTTTTTTTTCCTTCTTTTTCCTGCAAGAAATTCGCTTCTGAATCTGAGAAGCCTTCTTACTAGAACAAATACTTTCCCACAAAAAGGTTCCATTTCAGCAAGTCAGCATTTTTGGATAAAAACAAATATACTGTGGGAAAATTCCCACCAAGCTTTACTTTGGAGTCTTTTAGAAAAAATCATGCAACAGAGAATTATTGGAATGGCATTTACAAAAGGGATACACATATGATCCTCTATAGAGTTCAAACACACTGACATGGCGGTATCTAGGACAAAGACTAGAAGGCATTTAACCTCTCATTTTTAGAAATCTCTGATACAAGAAAATCAGACAAAGACAAATAAACAACCAAATTCTGTACCATCTACCACAAGCCACGATTTATTCAGTTTATAATGACTTTAATGGGGATTGCGGTGAAGCTTGTCAGCGGACTGCAGGACCAGGACTGAGAAAGAGCAACCAAGAGGTTATTGACGTAAGGGGCCCAAGTTTCTTGAACGCTGTGTCCTAGAAATGGAAAGCAAGGGTCATACTGCTCAAATGGGCAAACAGCTACTTATGTAAGTAGACTCACTGAATTCAAACTTGCCCTGAAAAGGAACTTAACAATCTTCCGGCTGCAACAATGTGAAAAGAAGGTAAATAACTAGCATAAGAACTATGCAAGCTGCAGTCAAATGCTTCTTGGAGAAATGGCTGGGACAGTCATGAAGTTACTTACTTCCTCTGTCTGCCCTACACTGGCACTTTGAGCTAAACCAGTTGGTTCCACAGTGATGCAGAAGCACTTGTATAGGCTATTCCTGTGGTGAAAGCTGTAAAGCCTTACACCATCACTGCCATTCTTCCAGTGGACATCTCCCTGTGGCCTCAGTATTTGATTGCAACATTTTCTCATAGAGCATTCTGAGTTGGAAGGGACCCACAAAGACCAGGGAGTCCAACTCCTGGCCCTGTATACTGCAAGAATCACACCATGTGCCTGAGAGCATTGTCTAAATGCTTCTTGAACTCTGTTATGCTTGGTGCTGTGACCACTACCTTGGGGAGCCTGTTCCAGTGCCCAGCCACCCTCTGGAGAACCTTTTCCTAATATCCAACCTGAAGCTTCTCAAGCCTAGCAAATCTCGGCTGGTGACCAAGGTTGAGGGAAAGAATTCATGTGGCAAAGTCTAATGAATAAATGTCTGTAATGCAGTAATGCAGCAATGAAACTGCAGACTAGTTGAGAGTGCAAATATTGAAGAAAGTCACCTCACCCTCCGTGCACACACATTTTCTCTAGGTAAAATTAATGTCATTTGCAGATACTAGTCTTGTAGGAAAGTTTGGTAAGTATTTAGGAAATGAAAACTATTCTTACATACTGAATAACCAAAGAAGATAGAGAATGATGGAAAAAACATATGTGACAGTTGTGTTGTGTGACAGTTTTTCTTATCCTCCTCCAAACCATTTCCTTGGCAAATCCCTTCTTTATTTTTTTTTTTCTTAATTTTTAGGGTCTTATACACAGCTCGCTCTCAAGGACCAAGCGCAAATATTATTTGACACATACTTGCTAAGTACCCAAAGCAATGAAGTCCTGGGTAGTAACTACTAATTAAAAATAATTTTTAAATTAATATTCAGTGAACATTAAAAATTAGAATACCTCTACCATATTGATTTCATTTCTACTATCTACATAAAAGCATGAATTTGGGGGACGTATGGTTATTTGGGGAAAAGAAACTGAATTTCTAGCAGAAGAGCCCTTTCCTCAGTCTCCTTAAACACATCACAAATTTTCAAACAATCCTATGACACAGAGTCATTTGATTAGGAAGGACCTGCTCTACTTGGAAGGCTTTAGTTAACTTGGGATGGAAGAGATGCTATGCTTCGAGATGAATCCCAGAGATGTGGGTTTTCCTTGGTCATACCACTTCTAGCTCCCTCGGAGACTGTCACAGTGCTGAACACTTGGCAGCTTTGGTATTCATCCAAGATGCAGCCTGACTACTCCAAAAGGTACCCAGTTCCATGATCATATTTAAAACATCAGCTTCTGTCTCTGAGTTAACAGGCTGGGTGTGATGACTTGGAATCCCACTGAATGAAGCATCATACAACCAGCCTTCAGAGGCCATCTGTACCTCCTCCAGAACAGTATGGCTTTTCATAACAGTCTTGGAAGAGGAAGTGCACTCATCACACCTCCTGGGAATTTCTGGAGAATACAGTTCAAAAGTTTCCTATTTCACTATTTCCTTATTCTAAAGCAGGAAAAGTATCTTTGTCCTGTCCAAATCTTGAAGAGGTGAAATGAAGTCTGACACCTGAAGTTCAGAACATTAATGGTCACTTAAACTTTCACTTCTGCTCAGGCCTGATTTATGGATTTCACCTTGTGGGACACGTAATTCAGATCACCATTTGATTAGGTCCACAGGAAGAATCTTCAGGCCAAACCATTACAGCAACTGTTACTTTTCTGGATATTCTACACCATCAGGAAATGTCAGTGAATGCTAAACTTTTGCAACTGCAAACAAAGGGAAATGGATATTCATCTCCACCATTACTTTCATAATTAGTTGAACAGGGAAAAAACAGTATTACCAGGAAATCCTCATAAGTCTGAACTACATCTGTCAGCCTTGTTTGCTTGCCAGTTCTTCTGATGAACCACAGGAAATATATTCCAACTCCAGCACAGATTGTTCAGAGGAGACAAGACAGGCTCATTAGCACTGTAACCTACAGGCTGTAAACATACACACAAAATGTTCAGCCCTTGGATGGGGTAGTGCAGATGCAACCACATGGACTTCCCTGATATGATTGGATTATGTATTCATATTCATGTTGATCGTATAACCCTGACTATCATTCCTTATCAATGCACGCATGACCTTGACATTGCAGGCTGTTAGATCCCCAGCTCATGTGCATCAGAAACCTGGAGAGCACAATTTTCCCTGTGTGCAACTTTCCAAAGAACTGTATTTCTGCTGTGCTGGAAGGTAACTCTGCAGCAAAACTACTAATTGATGCAGTCATCAGTTATTAATAGTCACTTGAAAGAGCAGTGGAATTGCTTTGCAAGACTTGCTAGGCATTGTAAGCCACAATATGAGTATGTCTCTTTTTGAAAACTGTATGATTTTGTCAAAGCTAGCTGTACAACACACCACGAAATGTACTTAAATAAAAAATCTGCATAACTGAACAGTTTCCTTTTGAAACAGGTTCCTTGGAGTCCTTCACTGTAAGGAAAAATATTGCTCTCTAGATCCCACCATGGCACTCTCTTAATTTCATGAGATTAGGAACAGCCTGTCAAAATTCAGAAACACAGAGGGATTCTAATCATGAGCAGTTTGTTCCAGCTAGAATCATATTTCCTATGTTGTAGGACAGCAGTGGGCAAAGTACTTCATTTGCACCTCACAGAAATGTACTTTTCCTCCCCGATTTCTTAGCAGAATGCAATAGGACACTTCCTCTGGCCCTTAGCAACAGCCCTTAGCAAGGGCTGACAGAGAAGTGCAAGCAGCAAAGCCAGGACTAGCAAAGAGCTATTGATTCATGAATGAAAGAGAACATTTTTTGAAATTAAAAAAAAAAAAAAATCAGTTAGTCACAATAGCTCTAGGACAAGTCTAACTTTAGTGACTAAAAGTAAAAAGAACAGGCAACTTGAATTGACATTGATCTTGCTGGCATTCCAAGGGTAATGTTTTCATTATGATAAAATGTTCTTTAGCAATCTCTCCAGTGAATTAGACACAAACATGCTTTTCTTCTGCATTGGTCCTGCCTATCTTCCTGTTCCACCTATTTTTATACTAAAAAATATTTGTTCAGGCAATGCAAACAAAATCCCCCCTTCCATGTGTTTAAATTCCCTTGCCGTTTATGCCATACTGTAGTACCAGACCAGCACGACATCTGAGAATTTGATTTCAAATGAATTTTTTTTGTCTCCTTTTCAGTCTCCCTTCAGGAAAGAAATCATACAGATTACCCAAAATATTAGTAAACATGTACGACCTGGACGAAAGTTCTACAGCATCCCTTCTCAACAAACACACAGGCAGGGGAACATATACACACATATAAACAAAAACCCACTTATGTAGGTAGACAGACAAGTGTGTTTTGTCCAAAGAAATGCTTTTGTGTGTGGTAATACAGAATAATCAGCACTAAGTCGCACACACACACACACACACACATATATATAAATATATATATGTTGATTATTTAGCCATTTTTAAACTTTGATTCCCAAAAGACAATAAGTGAAATGATGCAATTACAAATAATCCATATGGATCTACATCTTGCATAAATTTCCATCGTTTTCTTTGCCCATCTTAATCAGGTGATAATTTGTCTCATTAACATTTTTCATAGGGGGGAAATAGTTTCTGTGCCTTTCAACAGTGCTCCAAAAATATACAGCAGTATTACATGATAAAATTGCAACTGCAAACAAAGGACATATGACTATTGCTTGTTTTTTTAATACATCAGCAGTGCATTCATGGGCTGCAGAGAAGACAGTCTCTGAAGTCCTGTAGAGTCTTTGTGAAGATGTATGTGATTTTTTTTTTTCCTGCAGCTTATGATGTGGCAGAATGACCAATTTATGATGTGGGTGGAACTTTGCTCAACATATGAAAATGCCTCCGCTCTGCAGATTATGTTCTCCTGTGGTAGGCAATGCTTTCTGCCCTCCATATGGCCACAATGTGCCAGCAAAGACCAAACTGGTATGTGGGTTAAGTGTAAAATAACCACAAGAGCTCCTGAGCCAATAATTACAGAGCTCCTTTTGATATCATTATCTGTACTATGCAATAATAAAACAGAGCTCCTGTTCTCCCTCTCTTCTCCTTCCGTAGCCGGGGAGCTCATTGCAGAACTACCACACAAAAATGATGTTCACAAAATGCTTTTAGGAACTTGCTGCAGCAAATAGCACAGCAAAGTCTCAGTTCTAATTAGATATTAGCTTGAATAAATTCTGGAGATAACAAAAAAAAGGCTTATTCTGTGCATTCATTAAATACATGTACCTTGCATTCTGCTCTGAGCTGCCCAGTCTCTGGGATAGACCAGCTGGTTCAGAGGGCTTCTCAGATGTTAAAGTCCTTCTGTCCATTTAAAGTCAAAATGATAATTTTTAGCACTCTGTGTGTACAAGGAACACACATCTCTGTAAATAATGTTAGTTTCCATTTCTACCCAGGTGCAGCTCAAGGCTTCAATGTGAGCTATTTTATAATTTTGGCCTTGCCCCAAATATCTCAAAGACTAGTCACTGTGGTTTTACCCAGCAGCTGAGATAAACTGGGGTTCATAAGCAAATGGTATCTGGATATGCTTAGCTATAGGCTTAGGAGAGGTAGTCCTTAGTCAAGGCCTCATGGCAATTGCTTTGGTGCACTAGATCCCTAGATTTTTGCAATGGTTTTTTATAGGCTTCAGATTTTTGAAAAGGTAGAATTTAGTGGGAAGGATTTGTTGAACAGGGAGTGCTTAAACTGGCTTTTCTCTTATGCTTGGCAAATATGGATTATTACTGGTCATAGTTCATAATGGCATTTTATGTGTGATTTTGTCTGACTTGCTGTGTTAAATGAAAACAAATAGGACTTCTCAGTCATTTGTCTTCTGAACATGTAGTTCAGAACATTCTAGCTATCTGGTCCAAGATGGGCTTCCTACTCATCTCCTTGCAACATCTATAAAGCAATAGATGAGCACAAATCTGTCTTTATCTGAAAATGTGCAAACATTCCCATTAATCAGGAACAGAGAAGTTGGTACACATATAAAATCCAGTTAAGAAAGTAACTCACTAGAATGGCAAATTGGATTTTCAGTTTTGTTGCTTATTTGTCATTTATAATAACTGACAGTGCTCTGATGAGCTTTAGCATTTTCCTCCTTGTAGTGTATGAAGTATATTATCATGTTGTCAATTATACATATTAATTATTCATAATGTTGAATTCAATAATAAAGAAAAGTATGTCTGAGGTATACAAAGGAAAGCTATGTGTACAGGACAAGGCTCTAAGAGATCTGCCATTAATGCTCTGTTAAAGCGTCATCATTTTCTCAATGTTTTTGGTGTTACTCTCTGATCAAGGACCTGCATGTGAGGGGAGTGAAAGACCTCTCGGAGGCAGCTTCTCCAGCTGTGACTTCCACCTAGGCTGCACATTGTAGGTTCTGTAAAACCAACACCTGACACTTCATTGACAAACAATCACATATCAGGCTGCAACTCCTTCTCACCTTCTGTATGAAAAATTCCAGCTCAGCTTTAATTGTTATTAAGACTATCAGGCAACACTTACACAAAAAAAAAAAAAAAAAAAAAAAAAAAAAAAAAAAAAAAAAAAAATTTACATTCATAATTTGCATTTAATTACAGTTCTATTTGTAACTAAAATGGTAGCCATATCATTTCTACCCTTTTTTAATTTTTTTTCCATTTTGTTCCAACTACTCTTTGGTTTCGTGACCCAGACTGTTCTCATGGATATCAAACACCCTCTAAGTACTAGATTTTTGGAATGGCTGTCTGATTTGGCTGACAGACATGTGAAATCACACACAGGGAAACTGCTCCAAACCAGGTTGGCAGAGGCTGAAAGCTACTACTATCTGGAGTCTGTCCAGATATAGATGGGAATTACAGTAATTTTGTAGTCTCAGTCAAGTTCCTGGCTGACCAGTATCTGCATCACAAAGCCACCACTATACCCTCACTTGGCAGTAATTAGTACTTTGTTAATAACCTCCATAGGGAAAAGGTTGGCAAAAAGCACAAGAAAGACCTGAAAGAGAGTGACGGGACAAACAACCGAATATCCAAAATAGCTATCTGCAATATCAGTAGTATGTTAAATAAACAGGAAAATTTAAAATCTTCTTATGTGCAAACCCGTGACTTCATATGTGCCATGAAGTCTTGATGGAACAAATCAAGGAGCTGGAATAGGGACAAAGGGACACAGCTTTTTTTTTTTCTTTTTTAAATAGAAGAATAGATACAACAAGGCATTTGGCATGTATATTTGCTTTCCACTTCAGTGAGAGCTTCTTGACTACCTTTGGGTGAAAATGAGGAGAGGAACAAGATGGATGTCTTGTTGGATGTCTTTTTGAGAAAACTAAATCATGTGAAAGAAAAAATACATGAGGCTGTTTTTGCTTGATCAGAGAGGTTTGGGAGTTGACCTTGCCCCTACAAGGCACTTTGAATAGCTGTCAGGGTCCTGGAATACACCGAGGGCAGGTTTTCTCTCAGAAGGTGGAATGTGAGGAGGGATAATGTCTGGGGACAGAGCTAAACTGAGTTTGATTCAGCGAATAATGAGAAGTTGCTTAAAAGGGTGGAAGGGTGAAAGAAAGCAAGTATGAAATGACAGACCACTATTTTAAGAACAGCCTTACTATTAAGGATGAACTACAAAAGAACAGAATGCTGAAAATTCGTAAGCTGGTGTGGAGGCCTCTTGAGAAGGTAATTTGAAGGATAAAAGAGTAGGGGACCAGTGGCAGATAGCAAAAAAATTACATATTAAAGGTTCTTCAATAAACTGTTCAGATACAGAGGGAAAATAAAGCACAATTGCAGATTGATATGGTATTCTAATGCATTCTTTAGGCACCTGCAAATCAAAGCCCCATGGAAATCCTGCAAAACCAGGACACGTCTCTAGGTCTGACTGTATAATATGGAAGGACAAAGCAAAACATTTGGGCACACAAGGAGTTACAAATAGTAGGAGGAATAAAAGGGAACCAGAAAAATGTTACCAGAACATAGGATGACAAAACAAATACAGCTATATAACACAGTGAGCAAATAACATGCACAACAGAGGCCAAAGTATTCATTGTTTCAGTCTTCACTAACGAAGTTTGTTGTGTGCAATGCCTAATAAAATTAGTTTAAACAAAAGAAGAAGGGGCAGACCAGAGCAGAGAGAAATGCTCATCTAAAGCAATATTCAAGGCCTGATCATATTCACCCAGAAGTACTGAAGGAACTAGTCTCAGTAATGTCTGAGCTGTTAGAACTTGCCTGGGAGTGTGTTGACCTGAGGGACAGGAGGGCAATTTAGGATAGAATAGAATAGAATAGAATAGAATAGAATAGAATAGAATAGAATAGAATAGAATAGAAATAAGTATAAATATAAAACAGCACCTGTCTGTTAAAAGGGGAAATGAACTACAGAATGGCCAGTCTACCTTTGACACCCAGAAAGAGACTCCAACAATTCAGTGTATGATATATTTACAGGCTTTTGGAGGACAAGTTGTTAAAAAGTAAAACCAAATCACACCATTTGTCAAACTGCACACAGAAGCAAATGCTGACGCCATTTTATGATATGTATAGTCTATGTTTACCATGACAGATAGCCTTTGTTATGTTCTTCTGGAGCTCTTGGATCATCCAACTTGTTATGCCAGTTCAGAGCAGTCACTTCACCCAGATTTCCTTCTCCACAGTGCATGTTGCCTTTGCAGTATGCTCTTAATGAACACAGAAATTAGAGTAAAAGAAAGATAGCTTCAATTCAATTTTGCTTCACCAAATCAGTCTTGCTCCCTCTCCCTGTACTCAATACAGTTTGGCCAGGCTAAAAAATACGGGTCTTAATTAGAAAATCATCATTGGTCAAAGAACACACATGCATCCACCACGATGTAGCAAAAGCTACCATTTTCGAGGTCTGTGACTCCCTAAATCCACCTTTGCCTTCAAGAAAGAGGATCACTAGTTCCACAGTGTCCCTAAATTCTCTCTGAATAGCACTCTGTAGCAGTTTTTTATGTTAAGAATTTGCTGCCTGGAGCGTTGGCTTGGGAGGCTGTCTCTAGGACTGTCTCATGTCCCTTTATGATAAAGGCAAATGATTAAACCAGCTACCATTATCACTTCATTGTAGTGATTGATATCTTCTCTGTTAATAGTCTGCAGGAGAGCTAAGGTTGGTTGGCATCTCTCCCTGGCTGGAGGTGTCTGCAGAAATGCCGGAATTACTGCAATGTGAAAGTGATGGCCAAAATTTACCAGATAAATCAAGGTGGGAGGAAGTGCTCAAGCTCTTGTCTTTGCTGTGTTTTCCAGTTCTACCTTCCCTTTTGTGTGGTTGTGGATTTTTTTCCCCACAAAATACCGTGCCAGCCCATTCTCCCACATTTATCTGATTCATAACATTACTTCATGGTTAAGGAAATTGAAGTGTTGTCCACAATCTGAACCTTGAGTGCGAACATCCTGGAAAAGGAGTGGAATGGCTCTCTTGTCATCAACAGCAGACTATGGACCCTCGGGTTCACCTGCAGTTTCTGCTTGTCTTTATGTTCCTTGAGCAAGCTCTACTATATAATTTCCTATGAAAGATCTTGATTCAATATCAGATCTGCTTCCCTGTTACTTCTTCCAGGCATCACTAGACCCATTTGGGCTCTTCACTGACTGCTGTGAGTGAAGGTATTAGCACACAGAGTCATCACAGCCATTAACTGGAGAGAAAGCATGCTTACAGCATGGTGCCACTTCTCTGCAGTGGCACCACTAATCCATCCCAAGCTCAGCTGGTCTACTTCAATGTCTTTTATCTGTTTTTGATTAATAAAGAATCTCCAGAATCAAAGTCTGCCCATGCCCTGGCTAGAGGCTCAGGATTCCTTGAAACCCATGTGAGTGAGAGCTGCTGTTAGGTAAGAATGTCGGAGGGATATGCTGAGGAGCAACTGACTACTGCATTGTTAAAAGCACACGTTTCCTAGGATATAGATAGAGCTAATTTCTGCCTATGGAAGTTCCTTAAATAACCCTTTATTATAGATGAGTTGAAAACATTTTTAGGGCCAACACTATTAATATGTAGGTAAATTATAATGTATTAATGTCTAGTCACAAGCATGATTGCCCAAAATATCAAGATTCAAGATTGCCCAAAATGCCTGTTTTCTGTGGATGACATCAAAACAGAAGGATTGAAATTTGATGGAAAAGACACTAACAAGATTCCAACATGAATCCTGCCATGTTTCAGAGGTCTCCTTTTTTTTTGACACTGAATGAGACACTGAAAGTAGACTCTCCAGATTTTTCCAAGAGTAATCTCTGTTGTGCTGTCTCTGAAGTCTTCTATGATTTCATATGGCACCATGTTAATGGAGATTGAGCACTGGCACTTCTCTCACCTCCACTTTAAATGTATTTTTTTAATACAGGACCAAATAAGTACGAACACAAGAAAGATATCCAGAAAAGACTTGAAAGAAATGGAAGCTGTCCAGATAGATGGCAACTAAAAAGCAAATGGTGAGGAAAAAATAATCTTCTTCTGCTCACATCAGGTCTTAGAAACTGCATTTATGTTTGCTACTTCAGCATAACTTATGAGTAACTATATAATCATCTAGGTCATAATTACTCATTCATCTGCAACGCATGGTGAATGATGGCAGCACCAGAAGGACGATGCCATTAAAGACAATAGTCTCATTGTGAACTTATTTAGCTATTGCACACAGAGGATAAGATACTCCTTGCTTAAAAAGCTGCATTTCTGCTTTGCAGACATGAGCAAAACAATGCTAAATCACAAAAGGGATTGTATTCTCAAAACTTCAGAGCAGACCTCTAGAACTAGGACAGTGCTGTGAACTGGGTTGCCTGTTAATGTACTCCACAGCTGGGATTGTGCACATGGTGCTTGGAAACACCCAGTCTGAGAGCTGATACCTCCCAGCCAAGCTACCATTGTGTTTCCATACACAGTGAAACGAGGAGGGTAAAGAAATCAAAGCAAAACAGATACTATAAAATCTTTCTTATAGAGTCCCTGAGAACACCATACCACCACAGTGATTAAAAAAAAAAAAAAAAAAAGAAGAAGAAGGAAATAACCTTGTTCTCAGTTTAGAAAATAGGAAACAAAGGGGTAGAGTGCTGTTGTGGTGTAGGGAAATTGCTTGTTCTTATAAATGTGATGCACCAGATTATTATGCTTAGTTTTTTTATTTTATATTTTGCTATAGGTAAAGGCTCTTTCTGATTTCCCTTTTGTTTTGTGAGATTTCTTTTTTTTTATCAGAAAATAGTCATCAGCTTTACCAAAGTGTAGAATATGAAAGCCAGATGTCTTGCATATTCTTTTGACTGTTATCTGCTTCCCTCCACTTATATATTATAATTTTTCTTTACCTCAAGACAAGAATGTTTCCTAATCTTTCTTTTGGCCTCTAAACAAAGACAAAATTTGACTCAAACAATGAAGGATTTATCAATTCTTAGAGCCATATAATCAATAATTTTCAAAGGGAAAATGTTGATATCTGGTCATTTTCCAAGCACTGCTCTCTGGGAAGGAGGAAATTTGTAGACAATCTTCAAGGGGTGGAGTGCACATCTGTCTTTGCACTGAAAACAATTGGTGAATAATGATTCAATGCACTATTTTTATTTCACCATCAATACTAAAAAAATAAAAATATGCTCAGGGTGAAACTGATTCTTGTCATACCAGTGGTGAAATCCTGTAAGCTTTATTTGGATCAGAGCTTCACCCATAGTGCATCACAAGAATGAATTACTGCTTAATCTGTTATTTCCTGCAAGCTACCTAGACAAAAGGACATTATTCATTTAATGTGTATTCTTAACATAGGGGTATGAGGCTGAAACCTGTAATCAGAGAATGAAAACAGGAGGCAAACTTACTTCAAATTAGATATATGAAGAGTCAGTTTTGTGGCAATCAAATAATCCTACTGAATAGACATATTGCTAATGCCTGTGTGACTTCGTTTCAACAGGAAAAACAGCAGAAAAAGAGCAAAGAAGCATTGATAAGTTGCCCAAGTAATGTCCACTTCAGGTTCTTCAGTGGGTCATGGTTCACTGTTATCTCTAGTACTCAAAAACCAAATGTACTTAGCAGAGTCTGATGCAAGTTTTGCTTCAACTGAATTACACCAGAAGCCTGGAAACCCATGGTCAAGAGAGGAACCAAAGATGAAAAAACAGATCATGTTCCCAGTCCTTTACTAACTGTGCACTGTAATCTGATCACAGAAGGATGAAAAGTTTTTATGCCTGTCATCTCATGTGTCTTCATGAGAGCAGGATGTAATTTACACTGTGTAACAGAGGCATTCCCTGACACTAAATACCTACATGCGTTTTTTTCCCTGGGCACCACCAGGGGAGGGACACGATTGTAAAGGAGGCTGAAATGGGCAATGGGGTCAGCCAAAATTTAATTCCCAAAAAACCCTTGGAACAGTTTACTAGCAGGTACAATAAAAGAAATGAGAAAAGTAATTGCTCCTACTGATTTGTTAAGGACAAATAGAATCAAAGCAACTAAATTTTTGGTGGTTATTCGCTATGTGAGTAGAGAGCAGGAATAGCTGCCATAACTCATAACTTCAGTAAAAACTCTCTTAATGGGCCAGATAAGTAAATATAAAGAAATGAAATTGCCAAAAAATGGGGACATGATTGGCCAGAAAACTTCTCTGGAAGTATCTATTAGGTCTTCAAAGGGTCTTAAGGTACTTTTCATCATTTTTATTTGTGACATGGTAAAATGTGCATTCATTAATATTATAGAGGCACACTTGGAAAGCTGGAAGGAAGGAGAAGAACTCCAAGGTATCTTGACAAACCAAAGAAATTACCTGGAAATAAGATGAAATCAAATAAGAAAAGGATTTTGCAACTGCAAAATTATTAAGGCAAGAGTGATTAACTGCACAAAGAAAGTAAGGATTAACTGGGTAGGGAAGAGTTCTGCATAAAAGAGTCTGGGACTTGTAGATCACAAGTCAAATAGGAGTCGACAAGGTCCCCCTGTTATAAGAAAGGTAAGTATCACAGTGGGATGAATAAAGAAAGTTATTGTCTGTAGGACATTTGAAGTTATATTCCACTCTACTCAGCATTAATAAAACCTCAGCTGAAGGCTTGTGTCCAGTTTTAGGAAATTAATGTCAAGAAAGATATAGACCAATAGGGAAGAGTTTGGTTTACAGATCTTAAAATTGGGGATGTTTCATCTAGAGAAAAGAAAACTGAGCAGCTAGAGAACATTGAGTCATGAAGGATTTTACAGAAGACCCCAAAAAGGAATGAGGTGATCTGCTTTCCATGTAGGACAGGACAAGGAATAATGGGATTAAAATGAAGAATTAAGCTAAACATTAGAAAAAGCTTTTTCTAACTCTAAGAGTAGCTAAGTACTGAACTGGAAGTTTTTAAGACTCAGTTGTGCAAACCACTGAGACACAGATATCAGAACTAGATGATTTTCACAGGTCCCTACAAGCCTCATTGTCTGTGATGTTGTGCTTGTTTGGATACCTCTGAGTTATTGAGGAAATAGATATCATCAATACATTGTAACAAAATTCAAATAGTTCATATTCATATGAAAACGGTGTGTTCCAACATCTGGTTTTGTAGCAGCTGCCATAATAAATTCCACCTACTACTTAAGTGATCATATACATTTCCCCTTGCCATACAAAGTAACATTTTTTCATTATTGTTTTCAAGACTTAGTTTAAGGGTGTGTCTTCTGAAAGGAGCTCATGCTCTAAAACCTGCAGATGCTTTCATTTTTCTAGCAGTTTTGAAGAAAGCCCATTTAAACCCTTTTAGTTTTGGTATGACAGAAAAAGCTGGAGGTCTTTGCCTGCTACTTTAAGAAGGAAGTGAATAATTTTCTGAGAATGAATATACTGCAATGCTGTACATGTATAAAAATATGTATATATTATAGTAACAGTAATACTGTATATTTGGATATACAATAATACTGTAGCAGGCAGTGGAGAGAAGAACCATTTTATTATCTATGCCAACCCTTGCTAAGGCAGTGCTATTCTTTGCAAAGCATTTTATAGCAATTTTTAATGATTACTACATATAATGGTTGCATATGTCTGGAGGGTAACATTAGCTCAACACGCAGGGTGATATGAGCAGCCCTTTCATGTTTTATGGGTTGCCTGTCATGCTGTTGCTCTTATATAGTTCTTTGAACACAGTATATAAAGTACATGTGCCAAAAAGAAGCTATGTAGTCATTCCAAAAGAGCAAGAGGAAGGGCAGGAAGGAAATACCTGCCTATAAGATACATCAGATGAAAATCACATCATTAATAGTATATTCAAAGGCTAAAGGGGAAGGATGTTTGCAGCCAGCTGTCTCTGAACTCTTGAAAAGCAACTCACACAAATGCATCAGGATAAGTGGAAGGAGGATCCTCTTTGCCAGCACTCCAGGTCCTTCCCATTATCCACAGCAGTTTCAAACAGACGTAAATCAGTGTTCCAAGATAACCCTGATTTCTGTCAGTGTGGAGGAAAAATCTGGACCATTCTTTTCTTCTAAGTCCTTCAGATCTAGTGTTTGTCTGTCAGTATTATGAGCTACTCAGAAATGTGAGAGTGTAGGATTGTATCAGTGGTTATTTTGTTCTATGTTTCACAATCTGCAGTAGAAGAAAATGAGCACTTATAGCACAAAACCTCTTTTCTTTTTGTGTTTGTACAGATAGAGACTGGGCCATCTTCAAATCATAACATCTATCTAACAGGGTCACTGTCACTGCCATGAGACCTGAGTTCAAGGGAGCAGTGGATGATGAAAACCCTAGGTACACCTGTCAGACTTAACTTCCCTGCCCATGCTGGCTGAACATCATCTTATGTCCTTGTCTTTGCCGGACCACAAGCACCAGCTTACCTGATGCACTTTCTACAGGAGCTGCAGGTCTTTCCTGCTGTGGTAGCAGTAAAGAATGACAGAGATGTTGCCCCAAAGCTGTGGTAGCCTGGTCAGATCCTACCTCTCCTTTCACTGTTGTCACTTCCTGTAGGTCTTGTGCTGCACCCTCCCTGAGGCGCTACAACTGCTCCTGAAACTGGACTGGGGGACTTAGCTGGGTTAAAAATAACCTTTTCTTTTGCTGAGTTATTTTTAACTTGGATCAGTTCCCCGATCCGGGTCACCATGTAACTGCATGAATAGTTGTGCCAGGATGTGCCAGCATATTTGCAGTGTGGAAACAAATGGTTGGCTGCGGGAAGGAGAAATTTTGCTTGTTGGGAGAAGCTACTAGGAGCCTACTCAGGGCTTTCAAGCAGTCATGGTGTAGGTGCTCAACCAGGGTCTCCAGCCAGAACAGGGCCTGAAAGGCTCTGTGCTGCATGGTGAAGACACCCAGACAGCATCAAAGGTGCAGTGTTTTCTGTTGCTGTTTTGCATTTTGGGAAACCTGGATGGCAGAACTTCTAAGCCATCAGGAACTTGGACAAAGTACCTTTGTCATCGGCCTTATCAGTTGCTTTGCTCATGTGATGCATATGGGCTTCAAAGAGAGCTGGTCAAATGCCGGTTTACATTATGATTTTGTGAACTTTACAGTATTAAAAGTATGTGTATAACTGATATCATCTATAGTATCAAATATCAGCTGTTATAAGCTGCGATTCATGTTTAAATGTATAAGGTAACAGTTTAGATTAGGTGAAAATTGAATCTTCCCACAGGTGGATTAGGTATGAGCTGATCACAGGAGAGCTTGCTCTTCAGGTTTCTAGACTGAAACAAGGCTGCCATGGGTAGTTGCCTGAGTGGTCCAGAGCAGGGCAAGAAGTCCAGCCTACATGGCAAGTGGAAGATTCTGAGGCTGTGTCAGTAGTAAATATGAATCAAGAAGTAGTATTCAAAGTAAATGAGAAGAGAGAGAAAGAAAAATTACCTGCTTGTGCATATGCAGGAATTAGTAGATGCAAGTCAGGTCAGCTGCCCTCAGTACAGCAGCAGGGAAATTACTGCCCAGGAGGGGAGAACCCAATCCAAGGCACAGCCCAGCAGCAGCACAAGTGACCTGTTCCCAGACCAGCCTTCTGCAAACCCAAGGGCAGCCCTCAAAATCAGGGTGCTGCTGGGAGGTACCAGCTCCAGCCTTAACAGCAAAGATACCTCAAGTCTCCCAAATAAACTGAAATAAGCAGTTGCCAAGATATCCAGTTACTGCACTTTGACTGGAATCATGTTTCACACCTGCAGCCTTTTCTTTCCAATCTCATAACCAAAACTCTTGTCAGAATTCTTGCTGAATAAGCTACTGCCTTTTTTCTGTCATTAAGGTTGTTTGGCAAAGGGAGGCAAAATAAAGATACTGCTACAAAAGTATCACAGTCAGATAAAGCGATGCAGCATCACCTCAGTGAGGACTGTTTCTCAAAGCATGTTCAAAGCCAGGCACTGCTTACTGCATGTTACGTTTTGGAAAGAAGTTCTTGCTGTCAAGAATGTCCTTTATCCAACCATATTTCTTTCTACTGCAGAAAAATTAAATACCACACATAACTGCAAGCAAATCTCCAAACTTCCAAGAAGAAAACTCTGAAATATGTGATCTCAGCAGAAACTGGAAATCAGAATGGTATTTTGGATGAGGTCATACTGGAAATTTGTCTTCTTGGAAGTTGGTCTGTGGCAGCATTGCGTATAACCCTTGTAACTTCCTCACCTTCCTGAAAGCTGGTTAGCAAAGAAGCAGTTAATACATGTGTTTTCATTGAATACATATTTTGAAGTTTAAATTTTTAATTTAAATTGTGTTGCCAGGTGTTCATAAGGAAGCCCCACATGAACATTCAAATAGGATTTGGATGCATTGGAAGTATCCTTCAGGCAGGTCTCAGAAGTCTGTGGTTAAGCACCTCTTAAAATGTTGCTGTTCAAGTGTGCCAGAATGAACCCTTAGCAAGGTCAACCATGTTCCTGACTTCTTTTTCTTCAGAAGACACTCCAGCATATCATGACACTGTGATCAGCACAATGGCAGTTGTCACAGTGAGGACCATGTTACTAATCTCCCCATTTTGCAGAATACATGTGTTCTGTGGAGTATTTTCTGCTCTGAATCAGGATGTTTGGGAGTTCAGATCAAATGTTCTTACTGAGAGAGTCAGCCAGCTAATCTCCATGCCAGGAAATGAAGCCATCTGATGTCCTGAGGTGAAGCTATAGGAGGCTGTATGAGTCCAGAACAACTTGAAATCTGTTTTCTAAATAAATCCTTGTTGGTTTGGAGTGTCTATTTTCTACCACAATCAGTATTGCCTTCTTTTTATTTCCAGGCTTTATCAAGGGGACAAATGCAGAATATGTTACTTACAGGTATGATTTTACAGATTTTTATTTTTCTAAGTTTGCAAAAAAACCTGAATGCTGTCTCAAGGTGAGAGAGTAACACTTCATATTGGCAAGTTGCAATTTGTTATTTTGCCTCTGAATCTTGTGCATTGCAATATTGAAAACAAAGGTCCTGGAGACTGAGAGAAATATGTACTGTTTGTTTGGCTCTGAGGATAAACTGCTATTATTGAGACATTAATCTCAAACAAATGAAAACTTGAGAAATCCTTTAAAATTTTATTTGTCTCATTAGCTTGATAGGTCTCTATCCTCCGATCTTTTGGAGAATGAGGAAACTCCAAAAGTAAAAATGCTCTCCTTTTAATTTTGAAAATATTCTAAAAAGTGAACTCTGTAAGATCAGTATGAGTGTAGGACCTGCTTGCATAGTCAACCTGTGCTTTTCAGTCACTGTCCAAAGGACTTGTATTCCTCCACTGACTACAGAAGGCCCCATATGTAAAGAACTTCCCCCTGTCATACAAAGATGCTTGGAGTTCAGTACAGAATTTCTGTGCTTAGGAGCCAGTTGCTTAGGGTAAAGATGCCAGGGAAGGATGCTGAAGTCCCAAGCCATGGTTCTGTTGGTTTATATAAGGGCTCTGCGTGCATGACTTGTGCTGGCACAGAGACCAAAAGAGCTAAATTTGGTCAAAGCTGAGTATAAACTAGGGACCTCTGGTGATACCAGAATATCAGATACCAAGTAAGAGGTCAAGTTACGGGCCAAGGAAACAGCAAATGTTCTGCTGACTAGGCAGTCTCCACTACCACTCTCCAAAACCTGCAGAATGTGGGGACAAGGCATCTCAGCAATGAAGGGCACTGGCACTTAGGTCAGGTCACCTCTGCCTAACTACATACACAGCCTATGAGATTGTGTTCAATGACTACATGAGTGCCAGCAGCACCATTTTGGGGTCTCAACCACCTTTATCTGAAGAAATTGGAAGGATTTATAGACTCTATATTCTAAAAGGCCTGGGAAGGAAGACCTCTGTCTTTTTTGCCTTTGAAGTTTACATTCTTTCTTCCCCTTATCATTAGAAGCTTTTCCAGAGAAAGGAATGAATTTCACCATCAAATATTAGACAGCTGTGTAAAAGAAGAAGTATTTTTCCAAAGAGGAAGCTCAAACGTTTCTCCCCAAGGCAATTCAGGATCAAAAGAAGGACACATTGATTTCTTGAATAAAAACATTTTCAAATGAGAGTCCCTTACTCTTTGGAGTTTTTTAGAAAATGATTTGCAGATGGCACACCTCTCTTCGATGTGACTTCTTCCAGACAGAGAGAGCATTTAGCACATCCGCAGTTTCATGGCAGTGCAGCTTGATCCTTTATGTACTGACTCAGTAAATGAATATAATACTGCAAGTACCTCCTGGGTAAATAACAGAAGTTTCCTTATGAAATGATCAAAGGAAATGCTAACAAAACCCTGCCACTGGCACAATACAAAGTACCAGTTTATCAACTATTTGCAGTTATTTACACAAGAAGGTTCCACAGAGTCCAAGGAGGCACATGGTGCCAGCTGTGACGCACAGCCACATACACCTGGAGCTGAGGGCAATGAGAGGAGCCCAACCTTTGTGTCCCTTGAACACAAACCTACATGAATAGTATTGGTGGTGTTCTGGGAAAGCAGCTCAATGGAAAAGTCTTTTTCAAGTGCACTGGTCCATATAGGTCAATAGAAAAATGTGTGGATTTGGCAAAATATTCAGAGTGGAAAATCTTAAAAAATAAAGGCAAAATCTTTACATCCAAGCTACAGCTTCCAGATGTATATCAGAACACCTAGAAATTATTACTAGGGTGAAAATCATATTCCTTTACTTGGCTCCATGTCCTGTCTCTGTCAGCTGTGTTCTCGTCATGAATTATGTCCATTACTTTTCTTCAGTTTAACCAGTGAAAGACACACATGGGAAAAGATGAGCTATATAATTCTTGAAGTTAACCACAACCCAGTCCTGTCAAGTGTAAAACTAAGTTTGTTTTAATAAGAGTTGTTAAATAATAATGTTGTCTCAAAGATGTATCTTTGCCTTAAAATCTGACATATGAAAGGGCACTCTACAATTTTTATGATCTATGAATACATATTAAATGAATACCAATGACACACACGTACACATGTGGTTCGAGGAGTTCAGTAAATTACTCTATGGCATAAGGAGACATTTAAGAGCAACAAGTTGAAGATAGCATGTCTTGAAAAGTGCCTCATTACATTTTGGGATGCTGGTTCAGTACTAATGCAACAGGAGGGCTGCCTGCTGAACCAGCAGCAAGATCTTCTCTGCATAGAAACTTTGGGGTTCACTCTGGGTCTTCCCTCCCCATGGTGAGTTTCTAGCGTGCATTTTTGAGAAACAAGGTTGCAGTCTTAGGGCAGCATGACATTCGTGTGTATGCAATTCAGACTTCTCCAGCAAGAACATATGTCTGTGTTTTTGGGAAAGGATTTTTTTTCATTTCAGTGTGAAAGCCTTTATCAATGTGCTAGCATGTGAGAAGTCTCAGGAGACTATTTGGCAGGAGAATTATAAAGAAAAAAATTATACTACAGTCTCTTGAGAAATTTGGGGCTGGTGGGTTAGGTACGAATATCTGAACAGTACATCACCAAATGATTAAGCAGAGCCTAGCAGTACAATCTGAGTGCACAGAAGTAGTAAGAACCCAGTTGAAAGCCCAGTATTGTTAGTAGTAAAGTGCCAAGTGAGTTTGTGAATTCTGAATCTGGGTGGTTTTTGGAATGAAAGAAGGGTTGTAGCTGGATAAGCCAGAGAAAAACATGTTGGAAGAAAATTCTTTTCACCATCAGTAATGAATTTGTTGACAGATATTATGTAGAACTGGGTACAGACATTGCCTGTACAGGAACGATTTAACCAAAAATTACTACATACACTCTTTCAGAAGATTATATGACAAAAACAAACAGTTACAGTGAGAACAAAAGCATCTCTGAGCTCCACAATTTATCATGTTTCAAAGGAGTCTTATGCTAAGAAAATTTACAGCTGAAAATTTCATGGCTGTGCTCTCACAGGCTTAGTCTTAAAAAAGAATAATGTAAGTCCTGTTTGTGTCTAAAAAGACAGCTTTAAGTAGCAAAGCAAAATAATTATCAGGCTAGTTTCTCTGCCACATAAGGCAGTTGAAAGATTTATAGGCTAATTCTGCAGGCTGTTTTCTTTTTAATTTAAACTAAACCTATCAATGAAAGGGAAGTATTTCAACAAAAGAGAAAGTCATTCAAAATTATATTTGAAAAACCAGTTTGGAGTTTACAGAAAGAAGTAGCTTTGCAAAATTACATGGGGGTTGTAACTATACACGATTGTTCTTATGGGAGCTTACAGGTGGGAAGCGGCCGGCCTAACCTGTTTCTCCTGAATGCAAATTCTTCACTGACGCAGCGGAACGGCTTTGTGCAATGTCCGTGCTGGAAGGGGCTGGGCAGCAGCAACCTCACAGCTGGCTTTGCATGCTGAAGGAACAGGACTCTGGCGACCAAGAAAAGTTAAAGCCCCTGACTGATCAAATGCCCCTTTGGTGTCCAAAGAAGAGGGTAAAGTGCAGAGATCAGGAAAGACCGAAGTTGTAGTTTCAGCACCGAAGTAACTCTACAGCTGAGGGGAAATGGACGGGTCTCTTGTTACTCTTGTCTAATTCTGTTGGGCTTGCTACTTCTGTGGACAAAATGGAGTGAAAGGACAGGAGAAAGCAAGACAACATATCACTTTACCTTTTTTGTTCCTATTGTTTGTTTCATCATTTTTTATTTTACACATGAAGTGCATAAAAGTGGCCCTTCTTGCTCCAGTTTTAACCAGCTTCTATTACATCTGACAGATACGTGCTTTCAGAAGAGTTTATTTTTCCAGTCATACTCTCTTGAGATGGACATGAGCTCATATGCATTGTCTTATGCTCCAAGTCTTTGTCTTTGGAGAGTCAGTTCTGAAATTAAGTGCATCTTTGCACCTGCTTTCCTATGATCTCTGTGTGAATCAGTGGTCATTCCCCAGTAAAGGTATGCTTGTTTATCCTTGTGAATGCAAACACCACAATTCAGGGACACCTTGTTATAAAGCCTATTGCCTCTGGGGGCATTTAGTCAACTATGGTAAGCAAGATCCTTTTCGGTCAACCATGCCTGACAATGTTGAAGTTAATTTTAGCCACTTGTCGTTTCCATGAACCTACAGTGTAGGTTCTAAATCATGGGCACTGTCCCAGCAATCTCAATGAAAATTAAGAAACGTTTTATTTCTAGAGTTAAAGTAAAATCTACCACAGTGTTGCAACTTTGTAGTCTGTTATCATTGTTTTTACTCAGAATGAAGTTAGACATTCTCAGCCTGTATTTATGACCAAGGATGCTTCAGAATAATGTAAATAAATTGAGTTTTATTGATCATTGAACATCTGCTGGCACTTAAGCATGTGAAAACATAAGCATGAACAAAAGCTTTGCAAGTTTGCATTTTTTAATGCTTATAAAATTATAATTTATAATCAACTACACTATGTTATGCTTTCTTTATCACCTTCATAAAGATAAAGTAATGTTAGCAGGGACTTTGATTACAAGACCACTACAAGATTGCAAAAACTTACAGTTTTATGATTTATGGAAGAAAATTTTCATTATTTTTCCCTTACATCTGACACAATTTAATAGCATTTTGCCTTCCGGTAGGGGGTATGTTCCAAACTACGATTATTGCAAACAAAATTGGAAGTGTTATAAAATAATATTTTCTTACAGTGCATCCATTGCCAAAGGTGGTGAGCAAGTTGCTTTGTCCAACTCTCTGATCATAGAGTTTTGACCTGACCTTTCCAACAGTGACTAACATAAAATATGTGCAGGTGCTGACGCAGACCTTCATAAAGGATGAGCACTTCACTCACAACTGTTCTGGGTACTCAGCACCTCCCTGTGAGTACAGCTTGAGCAAGGATTCAGGGCTGGAAGAATGTAGCACTGGAGCGATATAATACAGCAGGCCATGCAACCCTTACAGATGTGCATTCAAGAGAGGCCTCTACCCACCAGGTAAGTGTTGGGAAATTATATTCTTGTATGAAAATGTGGGTCATAGGAACTGAAAGTAACTCAGAAGAAAGAGCCTTTGCCTTATTTCCCTGAGTTAACAAGCCTCTTTCATGTGGCCCAACCTTCTCTCTTTGTTGCCAAAGTCAAACATGAGCTAAACCAAACATGCTAGCAGTATGTCCAGGTATGGAAGCAGTAAAGTTGGCCACTCTGAGCTACAGATCTGCTCCTCTGCTGGCACAGGTTTGATCAGCATCAGGTTTGAGCAAGAGAACTCCTGAAGACAGGTTTTGCTGGGTAGGGATCACTTAGAAAGTCAGAGCATGCTGGAAGACGTGGCTGCAAAGACTCAGAATATGAGAGTTTTATAGGGGTTTTGAGGTACCTGAAGTGAAGAAAGAACAGTTTTATGTCCAAGACAGATTTTGTAAGCAATTGTGGCCTATAATGACTATCACACTTAGCTAGCTAAACCAGACTTTAAAACACATGGGTAAGATGATCTTTCATGGATAACAATTAACAATCATCTATCCTTAAATTTTAGAACAAAAAATAATGTGAAAAACAACTACATGCTGTTGCCCATGTTTTTAATGAGAAATTCAACTTTTAATTTTCATCACGACAATGCTAAAAAATTCCCGGGGTAGAAACTCACACCCTCTCTTTCCTGCCCTCCCACACATGTCCAGGGCCTAATCACTATTGCTGAGAATGGAATGCTGCGGATCTAAATACTACACACCTAGATAAGGAGGTTAAGCAAGGCATTTTGACTCCTTCCCCACCAACTCCTACACTAAGGTTAGGGACTGTCACTGAGCAGTCTCACTAGAGGGCAGCCCATGAAACCTCTAGCAATAAAATTGCAGGAGCTGAATGTCACTTTTCTTTTTTTTTTTTCCTTTCATCCTCAAGTGTGATGTGTTATAAAATTTGGACCCCTGAAATTGCTGCCAGCAACATTTTTTCTGGTGCTTTGTTTTTGGGTTTTTTTTCCCATTTAGGGCTACAGAGGAGGATCTACTCACTGCTTTATCTCCATGGGTCTTCTCAGGTCTGGTGGAGCTACAATGTGTTTGTGAGGCTTTGAAAAATCATGAAGGTGAGACAACACTTGATGCAGAGCAGAATAATTGTCACTTTCCTGCACTCACTTCTTTTCCTTAATTCCTTAAAGAAAACACCACAACTTCCAGCAAAATGTGCATAGTGCGATATGTAGTCCATTCTGAGTTGCTTGCCATAAAATTGTTTATGAAGTAGTTATTGAGGTTCAAATGTATCACAGCATTTTTTTTATTTCTGTAGTCCTTGTAATAAGCTGCAATCCTCAGCACCTCAAGGTCATCTCTCCTCTGTTTTCATAAGTGCTTCCCAGTACCTGTCCTTTCCTGTAACACACACACACACACACACACACACACAAAGTACGCTATATGCTTTCCAAAGAACCACAAGAATGAGATCTCAAGAGCTTCCAAGTTAAATACATTCTCTGAATTCCATACATTCATCATGTAGTTTTTATTAGCCCAAAAATATATTTAGAAGGTTTTCTGTGGCTCTAAGCTGAGATACATTTTCTATCCCTTTAGAAATGTCTTTATTTACTTCAGCATATATTGCATTGCTATGCAAAAGAAAAAAATAAAGAACTTAATTGCATGTTTTCTTTATTCTTCATGCACCAGGAACAATGTCTATCAAAAATAGTTATTTAAAGCATAAATTATTTCAGAAATAAATACCACTATATGTTTATAAAATGCATTCCTCTGGCTGTGACTGCTAAGCACTCTGCTCGATGCAGGAGTTTATGTTTTAAATTATTCTCACTTCCCCTAAGGTGACTAAATGTATCAGGATCTACTGTAATGTCCTAAATCTGATACTATTCTATGCTATGTATTCAAAACCCTCACTTTCTTTAAAGTAAAAGATGGACAAAAATTGTTAAGCTGAAATTTGATAGGTAAAGTTTCATCAGAAAAATCTTGTTGATGAAATTGAATTTATTATAGAAGTTTCCATTTCCCATAGACACAGCAAACAGTATTTGTATTTCAGTATCAATTAATATAGCTGAGTGAGAAATTACACACAAATTTTCTGCTTTTTGTGGTTGTATAATAGCTGCACTTAGTTTGCAATTCCATCAGATATATTAATTACCCAAACATAGTTAACATTTCTGGTTCATGAGGGTAGCAACTTGAGTCTTTGTTTCTCAATCAGTTAGGAATGCTCGGTCATTTTTGTTGCATGTGTGTGTTGCACACACAATTCCTTCAAAATTGTTTTTGCGCATGATTACAAGAGACCTGTAATATTGGCTCTACTCCCTGTTTGGGTGATCCTATCTCACCCATCAGAAGAATAGAGTGAAGATACTATCAAACTGGTAGTTTATGGAGCAGAAACAAATACTACCTGATCAGAGATTTCGTAAAATGTTACACTGTTTTCCTCTTTCTCTGCACTCCATAGACATTTCTCAAACCATCCCCCTTAGACCAGAAAACGGTAAGTTATACTGGCTGGGAGGGGAGTTTAATACAATTCTTACTCATTGCATTCACACAGAATAATTGAATGCACATGCAGAGTCTGGTTTTAAGGGGTACAGTCAGGCTCTTATCTGATTCACCTAAAGGTCTCCTTGATACGAAATTGGCAACGAGTTTCAAAAGCCTCCTTCTTACCTCACATCAAGCAGTTTTCCACCCAGAGGCAGAACTGATTCAAAGGCAGTGTTAAGATTGTTCATGTAATATAAGGTGTGATACTTTTGACACTTTAAAGAGAT
The DNA here is from genome assembly GCA_035221455.1 of Xenops minutus. Classification (NCBI taxonomy): domain Eukaryota; kingdom Metazoa; phylum Chordata; class Aves; order Passeriformes; family Furnariidae; genus Xenops; species Xenops minutus. Next base: position 32,265,555 of record JAWWEE010000074.1, read on the forward strand.
TCTGAAAAGCTGAGATCAATAACTTGCTGACTTTTTTATATATTTGTAAATATTTAAGTTTTTTATTAGTTGTATTACCACATCGTATATGGGAGACTACAAAATGTTTACTAGAAAGCAGAATGTAAAGAACTGCTGCTTTGCATTTAGTTGCTTTTGTTCTTTAAAAGGCAAGGGTAATGCAGAGACTACCCTACAGAGAAATCTGTCCAGCTGTGACTGCAGCAGCAGCCTGGCAGGGCACCACTAAGGAGTTTAAAACTCCAGCTGTCTGCCTGGCTGTGGCCCTCAGCTGCCCAATCATGTGGAGCTTGCGACTTGCTTTCAGGACTAGCTGCAGTTATAAATTTGGGGATTTTTTTGCAAATTATTATTTCCTTAGTAATATTGCACTCTTCAACTGTAGCAATAACAGTTGCATTTGGTCATGCCCAGTTCCTCCTCCTCCCCTTCTCCTGGCCTTGCCTCAGTAAAGCATGAGAACTCTCCAGGGAATGGCACTCCAGGCCGAGGGAATCCTCCCCAGGTTCCAAGGGCCAGAGTTAAGAATCAGACACAGTAGCCTTGACTACACAGTTCCACATCTGGAAATACTGGCATTGGTCCTCAGAAGAGGGGCCTTGCTGGCTTGGCTGAAGCACAAGGTGATGCTACAGCTACATTCCAGCTGCCCAGCAGGAGAAGGAATGGTTCTCTGCTAAGCATGTTTTACTAACTCAGAACACACACTTCCACTTATTTAAACCATATGGATGCATTTCATATTTTTTTTTTTATATGACTGAGACCACCTTAAATGCTTGCTATGCATCTTTGTGTATTTTAGTTTCCTGAAGCAATTTTCTCCTATGTTTCAGTTAAGTACAAGCTCCACAAAACATGATATTAATTACAGACGTGGGTTGCCTTATGGAGTATGATGTGTTCCCTCTGCACATTCACTTAAATGTCTGTTGTGAAACAGTCATACATATAGTGATATTTTATCTATAAACTGTCTAAAATAAAAGCCTTTATAATTAAACATTGAACAAAGCTTGAATTCTGTGAAGAAAATGCTCAGTTTTGGGAACAATGTTTTCCATATGCAGTAGGTGCTTCATAACATGCTAAAGACTTGTTGATTTCATTGGGAATACTCACATGCCTTCAGTTAATCTTGTGCTAAAGTGGTTTGTTATGTCATGGTAAACAAATACCTTCTTGTAGAGTTGTGGTAGGTGATAAAATCCCAGTGATTAAGGTCCACCTTTATGTTTGCAAAATAGCCTGCTGAGTCTAGCCAACTCAAAGTGACAATTAGATTGACACAACTGGCTCACTGGTGCAGAAACCTTTGAATCCCTAAAAGATTATTATTTTGAGCAAGATCACCTTCATATGGGCTTTAAACAAATCATAAGCAGATGAAAGGGTGTGCAATTTATTACTAATTCATTTATTGCAATTTTCCAAGCCCTTGTTTTCAATAGTGGTTGTATTACTTTTCAAATATTTATGCTCATCTGCACTGGGAAAGTGATGGAAGCATGAGAATGCAGAATACACTCATAATAAGAGTTATTATCAAACTCAGAGATGCAATGTTTTTTTTCAGGAGTGCCCAAAAATTTTCCTTTCTCTCAATCTGCCACAAAAACTCACTTATAATTAAGAGAGACAGTGGGTCAGTGGTTAATAATCTCATTAACCAGTAATTCTTGAACAAGTGAGGAAAGATATAAATTGGTGAAGAAGTAAGTTGGGGAAGGACTAAAGGCAGTACAATTCAGACTCCTTTTAGCTTTTCACTGTGTTAAGTCATCTGTATTGCACAGTGACTGCTCTGATGGGACTGAATTTTTTCCCTGGTGGAATTATTGATACAAGGGGCAAGAAGTAAAGAATTTGGCCCAAGACATTTTTAAAAGCTTGCCAGTCTAAAGCAATTTGGGAATCATCCTATGATGTAACTACATCTTCGCAGACCAGTTAATTATACTCCGACATGAATAGAGCTTCTGTCACAAATGCTATCTGTAACAAAATAGATGTTTATCATTGACACACATTTTAAAGCAATCCCAGATTACTTTTCATATATTAGCAATAGATTATTGTCACTAGGTTATGGTGCTGTGAGTGCCTCTGATGCAGCACAGCAAGCTAAATCTATGGAGCTGCCTCCCTCAAGTGCCTAAAATAAGTACCAAGTGTGGAGGTTTCTAAGATGTTCAGTTGAGAGAGGAGATGAAATAGTATACTTAAGCTAGGGTCCTGCCTTTGTTCAGCTTGATGGACAGTGAAATCCATCAATTAAACAGAGATTAGCCTTTTGACATCAGTCCCCTCACAGGGTGGGCAAGGTCCCCCCCCGCCATGCCCATTCCGAACAGCTCACAGTCAAAAAGCAAGAAGTGGGTGTGTAGAGATGAACATCCAATTGGGAGCTGGCAGTTGCCAAAGTGGATTTTAGACTTCCAAAAGAGATCTAGAAATTGTGCCCTAATGATGCTCCTCTCCACTATCCAGTCCAGTTATTATTGCCAAGTTTACAGTACAAAGCTGATGGCCTGGTCTGGTCACACTTTGCTCTTTTCCTTATTTTCACCTCCTGTTCGCATCTCCTTCAGCCATGGCCAGGAATGGGTGAGAAAGCTGCCATGGAAGGGGCTGGCATGCTGGCTTTTGAGGGACTCACAAAGTTCAAGCAAGATTTTCCTTCCTGTAACAGAGATCTGACACATCATGAGCAGTATCCTTACACCAAGAAGCAAGACTTTCCAGAAACTCCATAAATACCATGCACTGCCTGTTGACCAGACACCTGCAGTACCCAGCTCTGCCAGACTGAGTGAAAGCATGCCTAAATGCAGTAGGAAAACCCACTGCAATAAAACATCAGTGAAGAGCAAGCACCTGTTGACCCTATACACCTCTGTGCCAGCTGCTTCACTCCATCATTCACAGAATTTTCCTCCAAGACACCCTGTGAACCTTGTTGCCTCTAAACCTTGGCAACCCCATGTCAGTGATGGGTGGAGAGTTGGCCAGGAGTTGGGTTGTGCCTCTTGCTCCTTGGTGCTACAGGGTACCCCTGAATGCCACAGGAATCAACCTGATGAGAAAGGAAGCATCAATGTCTATGAAAAAGGAGTGTGGATATCACATTCCAGTTTCATTGTTCCAAGACATCTGCAGGTGTGTCCCCACTAGAGAGAAGGGACCCATCTCAATTACTGCTCCTGTGCCCCAGTTGCAGAGCAGGAGAATGCTTCCCTATTGAAAACCTGTGGTGTAGCACAGATTGTGCCCAAATCTTCCAGACTTCTTTGGAAATCCCATAATTTCAAGCAAGCCTGCTATGCCTATCACAAGGTGCTGGCGAAGAGGACAGTGACTTCAATGACAGTTGCACAGCAGTGATTGAACACCCATTACAGCTCATATTCTGGAGCAGTCAAAGCTCGGGGGTGGCTATGGACTGCAGGAACAGAATGGAGAAGTAGGACTGAAACCTTTTGGCCCCACATAGGAGGTGTTGCATCAGATCTAGGCAGCGTTTTCCCACTGGCAGCCTTTTACAGTACAGCCTTTCTTCTCAAGCAGCTGGATTACCTGCTTTTCTGCTACAAGGTAAACACCTGGTTTTGTGAGGGCAAGTTCCAATAAAGTCAGAGGAATTATGTTACAAGTGGGTAACAAAATATGACCAGTGTTTGGCATTATGACCCCCATAGGCTATTTTGACCTGGTAGAACTTTGGTCTCTGTAAGGCGCATTAAGTCAGTAACATAAAAATAGGTGCACTAGGATACTGAGCATTAACTTGCACCTCTTGGTTCTTATCATAAAAAAGTAGCTTGTGGCTTTGCCAAGAAACTAGTGCCATTTAGGCAGTTTGCAGCTCTCTCAGAAAAGTAGACAAACCAGCTTTGAGTGAAGTTAGGTATGCAACATAGCCCGCAGTCACTGAAGCTAGAAATAAAAGGTTTCAACGTTTTTGGTGCCTCTGCCATACAGGAAACAAAGCTTTGCATACCTATACTCAACCCAAGTGTTTCAGGGTTATTTTTGTTTCCAGAGTCAGACACCAAGAGAAGAAGCTGATGTATTTACATGCTCTGAAGCATGTAAGTGTATTTTAATGGTTAATTGAAACCTACCAGCATTCTAGTGACACCAGCAATTAAATAATGGAACAATCCACAAAACATTATTTAAAATGGCTCTGATTGTCAGGATGGGGAGTAGGAGGAGGAGGAGGGTTACCTTTTCATGTGTTCAAGGCAATTATCTGGAAATAAGACAACAGAAGTGAGAATTTAGATGGACTGCTAATATAGAAGAACTTTTAAAGAATTGTTTAGTTTTTTTAGGAGAGGTTGTAATAAAGTGACAGAAAATTGAACAAATATTTATTTTTTGCATGTCATATCTCCTATGGTTTTCCTACCCATTGTACAGCAATAAAGCTGTTAGAATTTTAAATACTTATTTTTGGAGTAGACAGACCTTTCAGAGTTTTGCTTGGTACATTTTAGTGTCACTTATGAAACAATCTAAAGAAAGTCACTGTCTGGAAGACCAAAACATCTGCATATTGGATGCAGGAGGTTTCAGTGTTGAATTAGTATTGTTTCTATAGTTCAGACAGTCAAAATATTATCACTTCTGTTTTGTACTTGCCTTTTTAGAGTTTAATGATACTTTGGATTTTGCCTGCAGTTTGTATGTTGTTTTCTAGTGCATTGAAAACAAGAGCAGTGTGTCCAGAGGAGCCTACGGGAGCACTGGACTGCTTCCCTTGCTTCATGTACACCACTTACAGCCTCTCTGAGCCTCCCCAGAATGATATTGGTGTGAACAAAACTCTGTTCTGCTCTGAACCATTAACAACACTTTCAAATTAAGCTAAAATCTGCCTCTTTCCTCATTTTCTAAACTGATTTAGCCATGCTTTTTACTTCCAACTTCATTTCTTAATTTCAGTCATATGTTACTTGGAAAAACTATTCCCAATGTAATCATGCTTTACTATCTGGTCTATCATGTTCAGTAGTATTTTCCAGTATTTCTATCAAAAACAAAGGATTTCAAGATCCTAAAAGGATCCATAGTGGACATAAAATCCAAGAGGTAGTTTTTTCTCAAAGCTACACTGATGCTAAGAAAATGTCAGGACGCAGGAGAGCCAATATGCTGTTTCTGATACACCAAGACCTGATGTGTCCAAAGCCTAAAAGGTCTTTTTTAGACATAGTGATTTCCTGATAGAGAGAGCAGCATATCTGTTTCCCCTCCATGTATATGTGCTTGTGTTGGCATCTCCAGCATTCTGCAGAGTCCAAACCTGCAATTAAGGGATTTATTCCAGGGTAGAAGAGAATAACAAGTCTTCCAAAGATGCAGCCTGTCTGAGAATCTTCTGAGCCTGTGTCATCAAGACAGGTTGACTGGGACTGGTGCCAAGTGATAAAAGTTTTTAGATCCAAATTCAATATCCAGGATTGCCATTGGACTTGGAATTTCTGTGAACTGGTGAAAGATCCCCCACACATGAGAGTTACAGCATCTGAATGGGTCGCAGAAAGGTGGAATAGGATGGGAAACTATAAATAGTTGTACCTCCCATTATCACAATATTAGAGTTGAGTAATATACAGACTATCATTTCTGCATTTGAAAGAAATGTAAACAAGATACTACTCTTACTGAGCAGTCACTGCTCTTCCTTCCCAGGCAAATATGTGGCTTTACAGAAATGGTAGTTGTGCCAAAAATGAAGGAAAACCTAGGGAACAAGGAAAAAATAATGATATGACAAGACAAGAAATAAGTGAAAGTGGATTAATTTTATCAAAATCATTACAGTATCATAGTAGCTATATGTAAAATACTAAGATGAATCACAATGGATTGAGGGTTTTTTTTCAAATTCCTTGCACCTATATATATATAAGTCTGTAAACTGAGAATAGAATACATTAAATAAATAAATAAATAAATAAATAAATAAATAAATAAATTGAAAATTCCTGTTCTGAGCTGACAGCATTTTATGCCCATTTTGCTTGGGTCTGAGTGACTCCACAGACTTAGGGGCACAAATAGTAAGAGCAGGGTCTGAATGCAATGTAGTGATATGGAATTAGTGACATGTATAGATCACATGTGATTAGAATTCAGAGAGAAAAACACAAAAGAAAAAAAGATACAAAAAAGGTAGAAACTAGTAAAAAGTGGAAATAAATTAGGCCCAAGGAATGATTTCGAGTAAGAAATTCAAGAAAACAATGATCTTGTTGTTGAAAATTTGCAAACAAAGGAGGTGAAAGATCTTGGATAAGTTATTCATTATCCACCAAGTTCTAATTAGAACACACCCACACATGCATGCAAGGGTTTGAGGGGAGCTTTTTTAGTTAACACAAGCAGTTTTGATCTGCCTGCTAAAATGCTGTAATGGATTGCCTCAAGACTTGTCTCAAACTGGAGCTTTCTTAGGATGTTTATCTCAACAGTTTGAGGGTATCCCCAAGTGTCAAAAAATGTGCAAATGAGAAGGTTTTTCCTAATAAAGGAAAATGGCATCCCATGGATTGTATTGCTAATTGCAGCTATGTATTTCTTGACGACTGATTATGGCAATAGAATTTTTTTCTAGATGTACACACCAAAATAAAAAATAATTAAAAATCACACTTAATGACTGGAGTTCTTCAGAGCCTGCCAGGAGAACGGAATGCCTCAAAATGCATTCAGATAGCACTGGTTCAGTATACATAAAATCCATCTGTCCATAGACTCCATAAGACAAATTTATAATTCAAGTCCAGCATTTTGAAGATCATATTTCAAAAATCACTGCTAGGCTAATATTTAAGTGATAGTCCTATCTGGCAGCACAGTTATAACAGACTTTCTAGGCAGACCTTGAGTCAATCAATGACCATGAGACTTGATCCCCTGTTCTGCTGATGCCTGGACTTTTTTTTTGTGCAGAGGGAGGATGCTTTTGAGGACATGAATCTGATATTTCTATTATACCTGCACGTAGACAACCATATGCACAAATGTTCCAAAAAGAGGCGTTAAGCATTTGCACTTTTGTGATTAGTATATGCAAGCAGAGTAGTTGCAATCGGACTGTTATTTGCTCTCAAAAACATGGCCTGAATCCTTGTCGAAAACAACAGCAGATTGATTCTAGACAAAAAATGGGATTTGGAGACTGTAATCTTTCTGCCATGCTCCTGTCATGACTATTGTGAGGAATATGGATATTCTGAAAGATGATACAGAAGCAAAGTGTATTAAATGTTATGGGTACTCATGAAAAATTATGGGTCAACTAAAACATAGTACATGACATAGCCTAATTTCCGTCAGGGTGGGAGGTACCATGGCTCTGACCTGTGGTGAAGCAGGACTGAGAGATTCTTGCTCAAACTTGAACTTGAATCTCACCCATTCATTAGGAACTATTTAGTGGTAGAGCCAAAGAGCTAAAGGTGGCTGGGCCTGATGGTGGCAATGTTATTCTTGTGTTTTAACTGTCTAAGTTATCAAGTTCAAAAGACCATTTGAGCTTGACCAGTTTCATATTCAGTTCAGGTCACAAATCTGCAAGTGGAAAGAAAGGAGTTATGGCATTAAGAAAGGAAATATCAATGATAAGCCTCCTTCAGGAGTGTCATGACACTTTTAGAAGCTTTAGAAAGAGACTTTCAAACTGTGAGCTGTGCTTTCAGAATTTAAATAATTTTAAGATAAAATTAAAATATTTTACCAGGACAAAAATTTCAGCTATGAGAATCTCCGCACTTAGAGAACTGAATCCAGTGAGGGTAGGCTGTGCCATGGTACCAGGATAGTTAAAGAAATAGAAATTCTCCATGTGAGCAAGGGAGAGCAACTCCACAGTTCCATTTTCCTTCAAATCCAATTGTGTGCATTCAACCTTGTATTAAGAATAATCTATATACTTGCCTATCTTTGAGAATGATCACTCTTCTCAAAATCTGAACCCTAAGGCTCTGCCTCCTTTGTCATGCAAGTGAGCTACCCCCGCCTTTTACTGTATAAGCCACAAAAAGATGATATATATTTCTTTTTTCTCCCATTGCATACCCATATGTTTGTATAGTGATTACCTTTGCAGACAACAGATGCTCTTATTTTAAGGTTCTTAAACAGAAACACAAAATCATCTTGTATCTGCATTTTTCTAATACAGACAAATGTGAAATATTTTCTTTAAGTTACTGAAGGAGAAAGTTTTTTCTCTGCATGCCTTCTACATTAGCATTTTTTTAATAATTGATTCCCTTCTGGGGAACAGAAGCAGAGCGTTTTCCTTTACCTGGTGATCGTTTTTGAAACAAGACCAAGATCTGGTGAACCAAAACTCCTTTTAGATCTGGATGATAAAAGCTCACCCCTTGAATTATTTGATTCCTAGTAACAAATAGTAGCCCCTCAGGCACAATATTTATTGGAATAAACCAATGTTTTGTTTTGCTTTGTGGAGGAAGTGCAGCAACCAACTATGAAGAAAAACCTAAGACATTGATAGCAGATTTTGAAAGATATGCATAATTTAAGGACTACAGTAATTTGTATGCTTCCTATTCTTAGATTTCTTTCAAGTCAGGGGTGTGTTTTGCAGATTTGGCTATTAAATGATAATATGTGTGAATTAGCTATTCATTCCTGTATCTAGGTCTTGGCAAATCATAACACATCTCTGGAAAGCAATCTTCTTCCATTTTCTAATTGCTGAGCTCAAGGGTTTGGTTTTTTTTTTTTTTTGCTTCTGGAGATTACACTGGTAGATTTTAAATGGTGGTTTCAGTGTGCCTATCCAACAGCAAAATTACAGCTGAAATTTCAGAATAGAATTTGAAAATGTTTTCTTCTTGGCTTGTATTCTCCTAATTCTGCATTACTGGACATGAAAATATCCCTTCATAAGGGCACAGGAAGCAAGATCTCTGCCCCAAGAAGAAGATATTTTAATCCAAATATACAGGTTAAGAACAAAAGATCAGGTGAAGAAGCAGTTGCAGATAGTGCCCGGGGGGCCACTTAGTGAAGTCTAAGTGGAAGGAAGACATTTGAAGAGAGTTTTGAAAGCAAAGGAGGAATTATTTTAATGAAGGAGTATTTGATCCAAGTGCAAAGTGTTCCTTGAGAGTACAGAGGCCCCAAGGAGAGGAGGAAAGACAAAGCATTAGGTGAGAACTAGGCAAGGGCTATGCCTCATCCCCATTAAAAGAGTCTTGCTTATGTAATTTATGCCAATAAAAAGCATGTCCTGGCAAAACCAATTTTTTCTTCATGAATACATTTGTTCAGCAAGTGATGAACAAGCAGTTTTATACATATATACATATACTCACTTATATGCACAAAGCCTTTTTGTCAAAGAAAGAAGATCACAAAGACAACCTGCAGACCTACTTCAGTGCTTAAGATCCAAACGTTTCCTGCACAGACCTTGCCAAAATTATGCCAGAGGGCAGTGGAGAGGAGTGGAGAGAGTTTGGACACTTCACACTATTTGAAAAGCCTTTCCTTCCACGACGAAATGTAGGCAGACAAAAAATAAGGCTGTCTTGAATAGACAGGGAATTTATTTGAATCAAACATATATAAGAAAGTAAATCAAGGATGGGGTGAAGTACACAGTTAGCAGAGGGGCAAGATAGAAAAAGAAGGAATCTATGAAGCCTGTAATCTAAAGCCTTGTATATATCAAATTCAAACTGTCATCAGATGAATACGGGTTCTAACGATTCAAATTATACTGAAAAAAATCTTCTGATTCTGAACAGTGCACAGTTACAGATTAAAAAGCCAAACCAAAACAAAAAAAACCCCAACCAAACAAACAGCAAACAAAAAAGACAGCATACCTTGAAAGAAGGCCATTAGTTCTTAAACACCAAGAATGTGTGGTTGCAGCCCACTGGCGTTTACAAGATAAATGTGCTAACTCTCATGCTGGGTGTGGCACTTTGCTTAATTTTTGGTGTGTCCTAATTATTCACTTTTATCCCTGGCTTTACAAAACTCATCTTTTTCACCTCTCCTCCTCCATGACCTCATTTTCAGTAAAAATAATGTAAATTATTTCACTTAGTTTCTGCTGATACTTGGAATAGTGTTATTTATTTGAACAACAAAACCTCGCCACTGACTAACTAATAATACTGGCTAATTTTGCAGCCAATCATTTTGCAATGTATTGGATAGATTTGTTTTGCACTTTTATCTACCAGTACTGATCAAGAACTGCAGTGGTCAGAACAGCTCAGGAATTAAGAGCATTGTAGAATTAGAAATCAGACCTAATATCTTGGACTAGACACTGTGGTGACCTAAATTCAAGAGCTAATCCTTATCTCAAGTAGTTTGTACTATAGATTATACCACTACAGAGATTGCAGAATGTGAGGTTATGACTTACCTTCATGAAGCCCCTTCTCTTCACAAATTACTCTTTCTTGAACACTATCATCAAATAAAAGCATTATTTATTTATACAGCTCCCAAAACTATACTAAACATTTGAGGACAGAAACAGGCAGGATGCAGAAGAGAGGCATTTTTTAGTCTGATAGAATCAAGACTTTGCAGATCAACTGTCAATTTTCCTTTTTTAATTTTTCTTTTCTTTTTGGTTGGCATTTTCTACAGCCACTGTTTCTTATCTCTTGGCAATGATTGGCAGGTGATGCTTGATAATGTTTTAAAGGTACAGAGCATGATACATTATGTCAATTAAAAAATATTAACTTCTTCCAAAGGGGATTTTCCAATATTTTATTTGAGAGAAACTCAAGTTCAGAGCATTCTCTTTAATGTAAGAAAAAAAGCTCAGAAATTACATTCATAGATCTTGTCCTGTAAACCTGTCTACCAATGCTGCTTGTTTTTTTTACTGACAGACCATTAAGGTATTACCTTGACATGAATTTATTTACCTATTTGTAAATGAAAATGGAGCAACAGATATATTTCATTTTGAAATTGTATCACATGGTTCTATAATTAATTTGGCTCAACTGGCCTGTGATTTCATTTGTTCCTATTAATGTAGAAGCATATCAGAGCTTACAGAAAGTTAATCACTGACACTAAGACATAGATGTTATACAGTGCAGTGCATCATTTCCCTATTTATGCAGAATGTGAATTACTGTGCTAGAAGAAACTTGAATAACGCCCCACATCCCTCAAACCTTCAAGCACAGATTAACATCAATTTGAGTTGAAATATAATGCATTAGATCATTTGTATGTGTTATCTCAGGGATGAATTTGACCCACTCACCCTTTATAAGCTCCAAGCCCAGAAAACCCAGATGGGTCAGGGGAGCTGGATGGGGCTTGCCCGAGTTTGGAGGCACAGGTGGACTGTTCCTCAAGATCCACAGCCCCCTCCTGGCAAGTTCCTGCAGAAGCACCCGTACTCATGGTACAGTCTGAACAGGCATGAGATTTTCCAACTCCCTTCTGACAACACATGCTTTCACTTCAGTGTCTTTATCTAAGCATCACCATCCAGATTCTAGAGATGGCTTAGGCAAGCTGTGGGCAGCAGGGCATAAACTGTCTTCCAAAAAGCTATACACCTGTTGCTGAACCATGGAGATGCCTGGCTTGACTAAATCCATCCCTGGCAGTGCCTATGATCCTGCTTCCAGAGGTGCCCAGGCAGCACAAGCTGGAGCCCTGCCCTGCATCAGCATGCAGGCTCATAGGCAGCCAAAATCTCCCAAGTCTGACCCACTTTGTCCCTGTACGCAGACACATAGTGACAAGACTGAGCTAGAGCAGTAGCTGTCTTCATCCTTCTTTTGCATGCAGCCTAAATAACCTGGAGATTTCCCTTCTGGGAGCAAAGGGGCTAAAATTCCCATCTTTTATATTCATAATGGTACCAGGCTTCTGGCTGAGCTGAGTGATTTGTTCAGCCTTTCCCTGAGTGAAACTGTGCCACGAGGCAGCACAGCAAGCACAGCTCCCACAATGGTTGTGGATTTTCCTGTGACTGAAAGTGTGAATCCCACCAGAACCCACATGCTCAACACAAAAATCCTCCCTTTCTGTTGAGCATCCCTCCCACAAGGTGACAGCGTCTGGGTCCCCCATAAACCTGTAGTTTGTTTCAGCTCATGTGGTGGTCATGAAGAGACAAGAGATGATACATCTTTCTTATGTGGAAAAAGGACTAAAATTCATGGCTTCTCAGGGAGAATATTTCAACAAAGCAGACCATTAAATGAAAGGCAAACACCTTCACTGTGCTTTTATTAAAAGAAAAAGGGAAAAAAAAATCAAAACCGCTGTTCTTAACAGTTCCCTAAAAACATTTAATTATATGCATGAACTCTGTGGAGAAGACACCAGGATCAGGGTGCCAGGTGGATGTCAGTGCATGGCTCTGAGACAGGCTCTTCAAAAGTGGCATCCCTGTATTCAACTGGATTGCTTGGAGTCCTGCTAGAGGTTAAATGAGCAAGACAGGAAAGAGAGAGAGGAGAGAGGGCTTCACCTTTTGGGTATGGAGCCAAGGACAGCTCTGGGTATTGAAGCCTGCAGGAGAAGGAGAAGAGAGGAGGCTCCTCAGCATTTGCTCAGGGTATTGCACTCTGGACTTCGGTAAATGCCCTTGTATGCAGAGAAAGATCTGTATGAACACTATGCTCTTTCTAGCAGGGATTTTTGCCAGATTCCTCAGCTAAAGGCTGGCCTAATATAAGACTGCAACTCCCAGCAGTCTCTGAGTTACTTTTTCCCCTCTGATAGCTGGAGGAAAAGGAGAGGTTAACCCACTGCTTGTGGAGCTCCCGCCACTGATCCTTACTAGCACACCTAGATGCAAAACAGGAATTTTCCCCCTCTCCAGACTTCTTCTCCCATGCCTGCCCACAAAAGCCTCCATTTCTTCTCTGATTCCATCATTAAAAAGAAGTTATTACTGAAACTGAGAATTACTTGTCCACAAAAGTTCCCTCTATTCTGTCATGGTTTAACCCTAACCCCATGCTAGCTACTATGGAGAAAATTAACTCCATACCAGCCAAAACCAGTACATTTCCTTAAAGTGCAGGACCAGTTCAGAAGATGGGAAATATGATGGATTTTGTTTTAAATCTTGTCTGCAGATCTGACATCCCCACAGCAGCGTCTTTGGATGTGTAAGTATTGAATGTACTGAAAGAATAGGCAGGTGATGTGGAGGAATCATGAAGACCTCCATTAGTTAATCCTTTAGACATCTCTTGCAGTGAATGGCGGCAACTCAAACATGCCCTATTTACTCTTGACAGCTGTCAGCATTTGCAAAACCACAGAAAATACTAAAGTCATAGAAGAGGTAGTGAAGGCACAAAGATCTAAGATTTACTTTGAGGTTGCTTATGAAGCCAACACTGTCCCACTTTAATAGAGTGCAGCAGATGTTTATCTTGCTGGTACACACAGATGTGGTTCTGCTTATTAGGTACACTTAAAATCTAGAAGAACCTGGTAGTCTTCACAGGGACTTAGTATGAAATATTTGCAGGTCCTTCATTGCTAATTTGTAGACATGTATTTAAAACAGAATATATTTATAATAATATGGCTAAAGAGAACAAAATCATGGGAACTATTTAATGCTGAATTAAAGTAGAGGCTTAACAAATATCTTTATTTGCCTAACAGAAAATTTGCTCTTTTCTACCTACTGGAAAGTCTCGTCTTTTCTAGAAACCAGATGTCACCAATCTATTCTCCAATCATTGTAACTTCAGTCACTGTCCCTACAAGATGACAGATGACCTGTCTCCCAGTAAAAATATGACATTGGCTAACAGTGTCAAGGCCCATATTGCCAAAAATTAATTCTTTTACAAAATATATGACAAGGTATCACAACCTGCAGTGGTCAGCACAGAAGTGTCCTCTATGGTTTGATCTTGGTTTGAGTGCTGCCACATTTCAGGGATGGACTCTACCATGGCCCTGTGGTCCTGCAGCTCCCCTCAGGGAGATGGCTATGCCAAGACCTGGAGCTGCCCAGGCCTATCCTAATCCCAGGCTGGGGTGGTGAGACAGGTCCTGACCTGCTGCCCCCAAGAAGCTCCCATGTTGTTGGACCCCAGGGAAACACCCAGACCCCATGGTACCCTGGCAATTACTGCACATTGACTATGAAATAATATTGTACTATTTAATTTTATAAACAATAAAAAATAATTACAGCTGGCAAAATAAATGAGCTAGGAGTGTTTTCCAATGCTTTATCCTGACCTTATATCTCTGTGTGTTTTCTTGCTGAATTTTCTGAATTACAGTGATTAAAAAAAACCCCAATTTACAGCACTTCTTGGCTACTTGTGCCAAGTAACCTGTTTCTAGAAAATCTGTTATAATAACAAAAGGATGCACAAAGGCAATCTGGCTTTATCCTATCAAAGTGCACAGAATTGAAGAAACCTACTGTAGCAATGGTTGCCTGAGGATGCTCAGGCTTGCCCTCAGCCCCAGCAGTGCTGATGTGGATGGTGCCAAGGGAGGCTGGGGAGCTGAAGCTTTGCTTCTCCTCTCTTTGTTCCAGGGCCTGCTAAGTCCAAGGATCTCCTAATCACCCCACCAGTAAATAAAATGTTATGCTGTTTTGGAAATCAAATGGGAAACATCTTTATACCACTGCATAAACCACCAATACTGCGCACAAAAGTGTGGAAACAGGCAAGAAGGTGAATTGGAAGTATGGACTAACTCACATGAAGGTTTGGACTGAGAAAGGTCTATAACATTCCCACAACAAAGAATGTTTTGTTTTGTTTTGTTACAGTTTCTCATAACACAGATCATATGATAGAAGGGACAATTAATAAAATGGTCAGATAGCAGGTTACCCCAAGCAGCACGTGATGATACTGTGGAGATAAAAAGTGCAAATGAATTCAAAAGGGAATTCGGTGAATTGATAGGAAATAGGTCCAGGGACAGCTGGAAAACACGATGATGCAGAAGCAATAGCCAGCAAAGGAAGACCCTGTGCTGTGCATTGCCAGAAGGTAGAAGGGCCCAGCATAGGAAGGATCCTACCCTAATCCTTACACTTTTTTTCATCAGTGCTGGGAACAAGTAGATGTAATGACTGCTGTTTATAGGCTGCAGCAATCCAAACACCAAATAACAATTCCACACAAATAACAAGTCCATTTACTATTAATAATAGCCATGAGAATGTGAACTACTTTCTTCTGTCTGAGCTCTGGAGGGAAACTTCCTTGAAGAACCTGCTGCGGGAAGAGAAAGAGAAGGCACTGTGACACTGTGACACCCAGGAGAGAGCTATAAGCAAAGACTCTGAAATCCATCACCCTTGGGAATAATGCTGAAGGTTTTCAGACCTTCCGCTGTAACATATGTTTCCTTCACCACCAAGGAAATCTTTTACTTCCTTTTGTGTGTGAATTTTCATAGGAATTGTAAGTTGTTTCTTAGACATATGGAGTGCTTGAGTCAGTCCTTCTTTCATTTTCTTTAACAGCAGAATGGGTTTTGTTCAGTTTTTCAGGAAAAGGGAGGAATAATTTTGATAGTTCTTCCATGAGATCTTCTGCATTGTTGATTAAAAAGATCAAAATCACACAGTATAAGACCAGCAAAACTGCCCATTCCAAATCAAGAAGTGCATTTCTGGCTCTAGCTGTGAGGACAGTTGTTTAGGGGGGTTTTACTGCATTACAGAAATCTGTCTAATACCATATACAAATGCAGTTTATAAATAGACACGTTTGGGTGAGTGTCTTTACTCCTCATTTATCCAGGACATATGGACTAGTGTGATGATAAACTCAGTACATGCACATTCAGGATCTCTGATTAGGCTAAATGTTTGCCTGATTCAGCATAGCATGCTTTAATAATGTAATTCGATTTTTCCTCATTTTTAATGTTATTTCAGTCCGTTAACATAATTTGGTGAGCTATTATAGTTGTTACAGCTGCTAGTTTTGCCCCTAATACTGATTTCACTTATGACCTCAGTCAGAACTAGATTTAAAGTTTGAGATGATGTAAGTGAATAAGGATTATTAGATTTATTCATATGGCAATTTAAATAAGAAACTGCCTGGCTTAGAATAAACGGTAAATGAAAAATGCATGTGATTTATAGACCTGTCCACTTTAAAGATTTATACACAGAGTAGGATGATTAAGTAAGAGACAGACCTGATTACATAAAATATGTAATTTTTGTAATGCAATATTGGAAGCAAGCTGCTACACAGCACCAGCATAACAATGATTGCCCAAGCAGCTTTTATTACAATATTACTGTACAGCTGGTATGCAGTCATGTAAACACAAACAACAGACTTGTGACCATTTCTTTTCCTTGACAATTGGTAGATGTTGTTACATTCCAATGAAAAGCATCTTCCCCCCTCAGAGACTGCAGTACCATCTCCTGGAAGCAGGCTGTGGGACTAGAGCTGTCTCCAGGCTTTGGCTATCCTTCCCATTTAAAAGCACCGTTTTCCTGTGTGTCTCTGCTTTCCTACAAATGTGTGTTCAAGCATTCCCAAGGCTTCATGCCAGGATTACTGATCTTACATTAAACACCTATATCAAGTATAGATAGAGATTTCTGAGGCTTGAAAGCAGCAGCCATGCCTGTCCCTCAGGACCTGTGCAAGTCCAGATGCATCATCACATAAACAATGGGATGAGCAAAAATCCCTTCACTTTTCCTCTACATACCAGAAAAACCTCTTCCTTTGCTCTCCATAAAGCTGGAAAAGCAAGGACTAAATATATCTCCTTTCATGGGTTTTAAAGCTGAAAGAAGCTGTTGTATTTAGTCTCTCTACCTCGACATAACACAAGCTGTGAACTTCCATTCAGCAATTTCAGCTATATTCCTCTTTAGCTGAGAACTCAGTGAAGCCCTAAAGCTCGCCGTGAATACACTAAAAGGCCTTCATGAATGACATTGGTGAAAGATGCTTTAACATCCCGCGGGTCAGAGCATTGCTACAACCTGTTGTGTCTCCTAGGGCACCATCTGAGAACATAAGAATAACACAGCAATACTGCCTGTGGTTACTGTGGCATTTTTGTGCATTTGTATATTTTCTTCATGTGCAGATTTGAAGACCACACAGGAAACATACATACATTGTGTATAGGGATACTAGGCTATGCCATTCTACATAAATTAATACACTTTTTATGAGAAAGCTTAATAAGTGTGTTCCAAGACAGGGGGTCTTCCATAACATAATTTGCAGTGAGCGAATTGACCCAAAAAATTTTAATCTAAATCCCAATCTGATTTGTATAAAGTAATTTAATTTCCTCCCTAGTAGTTGTATGGATTTTATCAATTATACCAATTAAATTGTCAAGCAGATTTATTGAGCAGTCATCTACAAGTCACTTTCTTTCATGTACTATTCTGGTATCATCAACTGGTCACAAATGTCTAGCCTTAGTCTTTTGGTGTCATTATGTGCAGCTGAATACTCGAAAGAGGAAGTTCTAATAAGTGAGTGTTGT
Organism: Xenops minutus; assembly: GCA_035221455.1. Lineage (NCBI taxonomy): Eukaryota > Metazoa > Chordata > Aves > Passeriformes > Furnariidae > Xenops > Xenops minutus. The sequence continues at coordinate 32,283,108 of JAWWEE010000074.1, forward strand.
GAACAGAATATTGAAATGAGGATCGAAAGCTCCTTGTTTTGAATTTCAGACACAAAATTACAGGTAATGGCAGATGCAATCCATATAGACGCTTAGCCATCCTACATGGAAACCACACATTTGATTTCTGACCTTAAAGCTGCACCCCAGTTAGAGATCTCCACACTAAGAGCTATTTTCTAAATGTAATAATTCTTGCCAAAATGCACATCCAGTTAATTACAAGTATGAAAGCTGAGGCATAAAATTAAAGATTGGATTTGACCTTGACAATCCATGTTTTTCAGTACATCGTATTTTCTCTATTGCCTGAGTTCTAGACAAGTGGCAAATCTTCCTGAAATAACTGTATTAACTATCTTGAAAAAATTTATTATTAAAATAAATTTTTATTTGTCAGAACAGATTACTGGAATCAGATATCTGGCTTCTATTGAGTGAGTCACAGTGCAACTTCTGTTTTCTTTGTAACCTTTCACTAATTTTCTTCTACAAGTTTGCCAAATGAGAATACTAATGGAAAAAGAGCCAAAAAGTTTCAGATCTTTGTAGTCAAGGCAAAACCAGAACTGTGTAGTTGATGGTCAAGGGGATTGCTGTCGATCATGTTCAAAAGTAGCAAATTCTAAAGAAAAAAGCAAACACAAATAATGAACTTCACACACATTGAAGTGCTTTGGTCCCCATTCAGTTACTAGACAAGGCACTGTGACACACAGACTCCCCTCCGACTAGCAGTTCAGAGAATATGCACCATAGCCTGTAACATGTTTGATCTCTTAGAATATTCTTCTAGAACTAAGGGGGTTTTAGAAATACTAAACACCCAGCATGAGCAAGAGAAGACAGAGTTGTGCACCATCAATAAAACTACATCCTGTTGTGTTGGTTGCAGGAAACCACAAATCTGGTGGTTGATATTATGTCTTATTACAATTAAGCCTAAGATTTTGCTTTCCACTGTTGGCATAAGAAGTCTATATTTTTGGTTCATGTCACTGTAATCCTTCAACTCTAGTCTTAAAATATTTTGAGAAGTTTGTAAAAAGCAATAAAATGCATGAGATGGTAAAGAGCTGATATGTGAAAGACAAAGAATTTTTGGAAAGAAAAGAATTTGTTGAAGTATTGAAAAGCCACTTGGACATTCCAGAAATATTTGGCTACATGCACAATCTCAGTATTTTTGATAAGCATTACTGTGAATGTATGTTTAGTGAACAGCTCCGCATCACTCTAGTGAATGGTATAATTTTACATATATATATATATATATACTATATATTTATAATGAAAGATATTTCATTATGAATATAAAAGATAAATAGCAGCAAGCTATGTCAGTGCCAAATACAGCCCAAATATTCCTCCTTAGCTGCTGAATGGCTCAGGCCTGCTTCTCTGTCACTCCCATTTCACATCCATGGTCCCTCCTTTTTCTCTTCAAAATTCCCAACATTTCTTGTCAACATTCAAGGTCAGGTTGGATGGGGGTCTGGTCAACCTGGTCTAGTGGCAGGTGTCCCTGCCCATGGCAGGGGTGTTGGAACTAGATGATATCTGAAGTCCATTTCAATCCAAACCATTCTATGACTTTATCATTCCTTGTGTACATTTGAAAAACAGAGAATGGGGGTGGGTGGGTGGGGTGGAGGCAGGGCTGCAGGGCAAGGGGAGAAGATTAATACACAAGCAAACAGTGCAGGAGAATTTTCTTCTTTCAACAGGTAGCCAGTTGCTGACTGTTGTGAAAACAGTCTGCTAGAGGCCAGGACAGCAAATACAGCTCTAGCTAGTGAAAGCAATGGCCCAGATACTAAGCTACATTAAATCCATGTGAAGCAGGCTAGGAAATAGGAGAAAGACTTGATCCCAGATGTATGGGAGATGCATGGCAGTCCCTTCAGAGGACTTCGGTCTGCTCTTCAATGCAGAGTAGCAGTTCGATTCACGATGGATGGAAGTGTGCGGGTATTGAGAACCTCATGGATAAACAGAAGAGAGCCATTATAACACATATACTTCATACAATTCCCTCCACTTTGCTGCCTGCTTTGCATAGCTGGAACCTGAAGAAGTAAAGGATGCCTTTGAGTCCGCTCTGAGGCACAATACAGACGTGATATTGTGGAATTACTGATTGACTTCATCCCATCCAGGAATCATTTATATATTTCAGATTGACAAAAGTTAGAGTAAGTTGCAGACAGGCAGTGACTCCACCTTCATTGTTCCTGAAGCTGACATCTCACCTTCAGTAAGACAACAATGTTTTTACTGATAAGTTTTAGGATACTTTCCCATTAAAGTTCAGGGCCAGAGAGACCCAAAAACATACATGCCAAAACACAAGGAGTAACTGAGCTCTTCTTACGCAGAAACCCAGATGCTGTTTCAGAGACAACAGAGTCAAAAGTGTCATTAACTGAGCTGAGACATTTAGTAGAGAAGTCCTCCCACTGAGTCATGAGGCTCAGAAAGGACCCCCTTGCTTTCTGAACTCCTTCTCAAAGAGGAGTCTATCTGCAGCTGGATCCAATCTTAGCCCCAGACTTTGTCAGCATTTTATGTCTAAAGGATGATAAAGGTGTAATTGAACCCTTATACAACTTTGTTTCACAGGATTAAGGATTGTGAACCAAGTATATTTCTATAGATAAAATAGATTAGTGATTTAAATTGATTACAATAATGGTAATGACAAGTCAAAAAAGACCTTAATCAGAATTATTTACTACACAGTATAGATAGATATGACGACTAGTATAGTGCACTTCTTCAAGCAATTGAAGCAATTATATTAAAGACAATCAAAGAAAATTATTACATAGAGATTGATGTTACTCATTCATACCAATGTTTGGGCAAAACTCTTTCCCTCAGCCTCGAGGAGTAACCCTGAAGGGCATCCACACTCCAGGAAAAGATCTTGACATCTTGACACGCCTTAGGGAGATATGGTTGAAGTCTTCACCATGAAACAGTAGGACTTGCCTTTTATAGTATAAAGTGTTTGTCTCTCAGTCATATACATTTTTAGATTATATGTTGTCTGTCTTACTCAGCAAAACATGCTTTGTTGCTGAAAAAGGTGTTTATAAGCATTTTGGTTTCTTCTGCTTGACACCTCTTACTTTCACTTCCATATCAGAACCTGCACATTTTTGCCGATTCCAGCCTCAGTCAGGAAGCACCTGGCTTGCATGTTCTCGTGGTGGGTCTGACTGGTCAAACTGGTCTTGACACCTTTCAACACTGAAAATAGCAGACCCTCTTTGCTTCATCTTATCAGTGACCAGCAGACCTTCCTTGCTCAATCAATCACTGATAAATTCTAAATAAGGCAAAGTTCAAGCTGCTGTATCCCCGCTTAGGCAGAGCATCCTGTTACAGAATCTTAGGGAATATTATTTTTTAGCTACAGCAATTGAATAATTTGGGTTTGATTTCTGATCTTCAGTGCTTAACCTAGATGTTATTACCCAGGACTGTGATTTAAGGAGACAGTATCTCATTATTTATTATTATTTTAAATAATAAAAAAATATGTGTTATTTAAAAGGTAGACAAGAACATACTGCTATCACCTAAATGACTCAAGAAGCAGATATGGTGGAGAAGAAAGAAGTATTACCAAATCTATTCATTCATCAGGCAGGTCAGCATCAGACACCGTGGGTGGAGGAAAGCAAGGTCAGGAGCAAGGCTCTTGTAAGATCCCACTCCAGAGAAGGACAGATGGATCTCATTCAGTCCCCAACAAAGTGATGTGAGGGATATGAGTTGGCAGCAATACACATCTCCTGCTCTGCCAGCTCCTTTTGGTCATGAACATTGGTGATGCTGCCTCATGAGCTGTGCAGCCAGCAGCACCTCAGAGGGCTGCCCAGCAGGTGTCTGTACTCCCTGCACCAACCCACAGACCCATGAGACATGATTTTTTCCCCACTGCCTTCTGTGAAGAGCTGTGCCATTCAGACGTTTAAAAACATCCCCTACCAGGTGACCAAAAAAAAGCTCCAGATTCAAAATGTTGTTAAGTCTTCACTAACATTTCCTTGCTTTAAAGTCTGTAAAGAAGGCAGAGGATTTTCAGAGTTCTTGAGAAAGTGTTAGTTCTAATTTAATTATGGGATTCAAAGTCTCATAAAAGTTAAGCATAACATTTATTCTATTAATTCTGTGCATCCAATACACACCAAGACAGAAGAGAGTGGTTCAGCCAACACAGTATTTGCACATAAATACAGATAACAGCCTCTGTCACTAGCAGAATCTGTGTTCTTTGTTGGATATATACTATTGTTATTGCTATTGTTATCCCTGTTGGTATTTTAGCAACTGCACCCATACTAAGGGTTTTAAAATAAATATGAGGTGCAGCCTCAGCTGGTCCCCAACTACTGTCTGAAGAAGGAATAAAGCATTAAGGCATAGATTCACAAGAAGCCCATGGGTGTCTAACATCCAACTATACCGAGCTACCACCGACTGTCCCTGTATTGACATCAATTGATGTAATAAGAAGATTTTGCAGAAGAACAAAAAGTGGATTTCCCTGAGCTAAGGCTATGGGGCCAGGAGTAATGGTCTCCCTCATGGAGGATGGAGAGGGAGCTGGATCATATCCAGGCACACCTTAAAAAAGGCAGTGCTGGACTTTGGAGGTCTGCTAAGTTTTGAACTGTATGACAAGGAGGGAAAATTACACCTCCCTGGTTTTAAAAGGAATTGACATTTATTTTATGTTCTTCCGATGGCAGAGAGAAATACATTAAGTGTGTGGATGATATGGGTCAAAAGAGAAAACTAGGACCCCTCTCTTTTCTGTGGGAGACTGCTGTGCATAGACAGAGTGCCAGCAATTGGGAGGCAGTTTGGGTAAGGGTTTGGAAAAGGACAATTGGCAGCTTGAGTTGTCAGGATGAATCTAGGGGATAGGTTGTAAAAAGAAGGGGAGTTATAGTTTCACATCACTTCTTGCCCCATATTTAACTAGTTGAATCTGTGAATGAGTGGCTCAGTGTCCAGGGGCCAAAACTTTTTACTTGTTACTGTTTCAGTATCTAGAGCACAGGGTCGCTCTGTGTTGAGACATAACCAACTTCCTACCCCTGAGGATGGATGGATGATGGATGGATGGATGGATGGATGGATGGATGGATGGATGGATGGATGGATACATACATACATACATCTGGGTCTAGGTCTAGGTCTAGATCTGTTTATATAGCTTGCAAGGAGTATAATGAAAGACAAGGCATGAAGGCATTTATGCATTACAAATTTGCTTAGTCTTAGGAGAACTTCCTGAGCCAATCTCTCATGATCTGTGTCCAGCTCTGTAAGTTGAGGCCTAAACAGGACTAATGCAGGTATTTCAGAGCCCTTCCAAAGGATTTGTAGTAAGAGCTTAATAAAATACATGATACATCCTGGTATTTATACAGTGATTTCACTGGCATTCTCTCTGTGTATCTGACATGAAGGAGAGCTGGTTTGAGTGTGTAAATGTGATAAAAGTGTGATCTGTAGAAAAGTGGTTCCCAGATATGTGTTCAGCTTGTGCCGTTTGATTCAGAATATGAACATGTGGCTCAAAACTCAGTTCAGACAAAAAACTAACAGCCAAAAGCAACGGCAACAGTTAAACATTTAAAACACATCTTGTTGAAAGACAAGACTAAGCGATTAAATAGGCCAGTTTCATGTACATTGTTGTAGTGGCCTACAGTGGCCACAAAGAGGCTCTTCTCTCCCTTGGGGAGTGGAATGTGCCAAGCCCATTTTCTTCTCCATCTCTTGCAAGAAATTCTATAGGCTAAATTCAATTGTCATATATTTTCTTATCTACAAAGTTTAAAAATATGTGCAAAGGTTTTGACTATGCTGAAAAAAACCCAAACAACAAAAGGTTTAACACCAATGAATAATGTGGAATATAAGGACTTGTCTGTGCTGGCATCTGTGCAGTGAATCATGATTGTAAATGTGTTTAGCTTAACACAGATTTAATTTATTTTTCCAACACCAAAACCGGCATTACTTCCACTTTAAAAGCCAGAGATCTCACTCTGGCATAGGAGAAAAAAAAATAAAAAAAAAAGCTGGCAATGAAAGATTGTATCCTATTCCAGTACATTTGGATTTTATTTTATTTTTTTTTAAAGAAAACTTTAACTTTGTTGGAATTCAAGAAACAAGTTGCAGTAAAACGTTAGGAATACTATAACACACTCGTTGAGTGGTATCACACTGGACCCGACAAAAAAAGTGAAATGTCATCCGTGATAACAGCAAAATTGAGGCACTGCACCCATGACACACGGAGTTATCACTGGAGAAGTGACACTTTCAGGGTCTGCCCGAACAGGCTCATGCCTTGTAAATGCCAAAAAAAGTCTGAAACACTGCGATAAGTAGAAGTGATGAGAACTGATAAGAGATTTTTTTCCGAGGACAGAAAGAACACAACAGCTGGAAAAGATATCTCTAGCATGTGTGAGAGTAAGTTTGTGTCTTGCTGAGGGGATGTGTTGTGGGAAATGCAGTTCAATGGGTGGGAAAGCAAAGGCATTGGATAATTAGACACCAGGCTGCTTGTAGTTAAAACCTTTACCTGTATTTTATTAATTACAAAAAAAAAGGGGGGGAACGGGGACACGGGGGAACAAGTGGAGAATCTTTTCGGATTTCCCTCCCCCCCCCCCTTTTTTCTCCCCACTGTCCGTTCTAACTCCTCTTTATTTCTAGCTCGCTGCGGTAACCGCGGGCTGTTCCTGCCCCCGGGCACGCAGGAAGCCCCCAGGACACAGGTGGGGCGCCCGGGCCGGCGGTGAGGCGGTGCCAGGCTGTCCGCACCCTGTCCCGTCCCGTCCCGTGGGAAGGGCCGGGGCGGCGGAGAGGGGTGTGCGCGGAGAGCAAGGGAGAGGGGCTGGCTGCGGGAGCCGGGACTGCGGGGTCTGCGGGATCGGGGGTTGCGGGAGATGGATCTGCGGGAGCGGAGGCTGCGGGGTCTGCGGGATCGGGGGCTGCGGGAGATGGATCTGCGGGAGCGGAGGCTGCGGGGGCTGCGGGATCGGGGGCTGCGGGAGATGGATCTGCGGGAGCGGGTTCTGCGGGATCTGCGGGAGCAGGGGCTGCGGGATCCGGGGCTGCGGGTCCGTCTCCCCTGCACAAATGCACCCACGGGCCGCGCCGGCTGCGGGGACCGTCGGTCCTGCCCCGGACAGCCGTGGGACACACATCCCCCCGGCCCTGCCCGGCCCCCGCCCCGGGAGCGGCACCGCCCGCCCCATCCCGCCCCGCCCGCGGCGGGAGGAGGAGGAGGAGGAGGAGGAGGAGGAGGAGGATGCCGGGCCATGGCGGAGGTAAGGGCGAGGGGAGCCGGGCTCGGGGTGCACACCGAGACGGGCGGTGCGGGGGTGTCCGTAGAGGGGGCGAGCTGCGGGGGCGCGAAGGAGCGCGGTTTTCGGAGCCGGACGCTTACCCTTCCCGCCGCAAAAAAAGAAAGAGAAAAAAGACGCCCGCGGGCGGAGGGGTGTCCCGTTCCCTCGCCGTGGCCCGGGAGGAGGGCCCGGGAGGCGGGAGCGGTGCTGAGCAGCCTCCCGGCGCTGCAGCGGCATCAGCCCCGCGGAGCCCCCCGCACACAGCCCGGGCTCCAGCACCGCCGTCACCCCGCGGGCAGGGGTGTCGTGCCAGGACACACAGTTCTACTTGGCATTTCCTCCGGAGGCGCCTCTGTTTTCTTCATGTGGGCACACAGGCTTCTCAAGAACATCGCGCGGCTGCAGAAACGCAGCTTCTCCACAGTGCATCACACACTGCACCCCTCACCTCGGCACAGGGCATGTGAGTGTTTGTACTCCGGTAACTACACTTGTCGGGAACATTTCTTGCATCTTGGGGGTCTAATTGTGCCAGGGCTAACCTCCAGGCTCCTTTTATCTGCGCTCTGTTATCAGTACAGCATCTTGAAAAATACATGTGAGGCAGTAAGTACCCAACAGTGCTGACCGATGGCCCTATCTTGGTCCCACCACATGCAGCCCGGACTGCGCTTCTGTCTGCTTGCACCCATTCAAGCCCTTGTCCTGTACAGCTGTGCACAGCTGTAGCTCGAAGATTAGCCAAGCCACTCAGACGCAGGGCGGGCTTTTCTCAGTTAAGTTGCTATTGGTATAGAGTTTCATTGTTTCCTGAGTAGTTTATGATCTGGGAATTTTGTGATACACTGTGTGGATACAAAAGATAGAGGACTGCCAAGATAGTGGGTTTGTGACGAATGTTCAGTACGTTTAAAATATCAAGTTGAACTACCAACATTTTTCAACTTGGTTAAGAACCATTGTGAATAGCTGGTTCTTCATATGAATTAATGGAGCAGCATCAACAGATATTCATTAAATTTGTCATGCATGGTAGATTTGTTTTTCTTTTTAGGGCTTATTTTTGGGGGACTTGGGATTGGAGGTTTTTTTGTTTGTTTTTTGTTTTGGTTTGGGTTTATGGTTTTGGGGGGTTTTGTGTGTGTGTGTTTTCTTTCCTTATTTGAACATGTGTTAGCTTGGTTATTTTCATAAAGTAGTTGCAAAACACCCTGACTGTAAGGGATCAGTCCTTTCTGTGGAGAGATGATTCTTTTTTTGTTAAATGTAGGTCTGTACCTCTCTCTTAAACACATTTTATTTAAGAGGAAAAATGACTGAAGCAATATAAGGCAGTGTTCAGTTCTTGACCTAAAAGGTAAAGGGTGAAAACCCCCATATCTCTTCCACCAGACTTCTCTTGAAGCACATGGCAGGTCCAAAACATGGAACACAGAGGAAAATGTTGATCTTTGTTTTAAAGATGATCTCTGGAAGATTTGACTAAGTCTGCTGGTGCTGTCAAAATGTTATTGTAATAGTATAATGGATTTCAGAGTGGTTCAGCTGATTTATAATCTTCATTTTCCCTTTTGTAAAAATATATTTGATCTATTTTTAACATTTCTCTTATCCAAGCTAGATCAAGACAAGGAATCTGTGTAAACAGATGAAAATATTTGTTTTGTTCTGCTCGGTATTGTGTGGCACCATGAAAAATTAGTAGCTGGATTTATTCAATGCTGGATTAATTCAATTCGTTGGACTCCAGTCCCTGCTGAGAACATTGCTGGCAACACAACATAAGCTGTTGGTCCTCATTGTTAGGGAACTGGTGTTTAAAGCTACTCAGCAAGACTGCATGTGAAAAAGAAAATCAATTCAGTGGCCAAAGCATGCATTGGAGCATGCTAAACTGTGTGGGTTTGCCTGGTCTATTTTTCTGTCCTCTGTTGAGGTGTAATGCAGTGTTAGGACAGCCTGAGCACTTCTGTTTTGACAATGAGTAAAGCAAACACTCAGCTTGCTGCCCAGCAGTCTGTGGCCAGCTCTAACCTTTCTATTTGCTATATTCCCAGCAAACTATATAGTTCAGCTTGTTTCTGTAATCAAACATAAGTTTGCTGATGAACTGTAAAGTCCACAATATTTTGTTACCTTAGTAATAAAAATAACAAAATACATTTCTTCTGAAATACAGCTTTTAATGGAGAAAATAATCACATTATCTCCGTGTCTTGCTACTCATTTTCTTAGATGCATATATGTATCAGAACTAGGGATAAAAATGCTTGCACTGCTGCAGAGACTACATTAAAAAAAGTTTTTTGTTCTGAGTCCTGTCCATACTGCACTGTCCTGCACCACCTACAGCAGGTCATAGTGGGTGGTTGGTAGAAGATGTGCCCTATGGCTTAGGGTATTAGTTTAATGCCTCTGATCTGATCTGGATCAGCTTGTAGATTTGGTTCTCATGAATGTTTAAGACTGAGACTAAGGTAACAGGGTTCCTGCCTGGGAACATGCATCAGCTCATGCAAGGAAATGGATTAATTTCTGTAGTAATGAAAGGTGATTCAGGTCCTACCTGTTTGCAGAGCACCCCAGACCAAGTGTTAAGGTTTCAATGCACGTGTTTGCTAAGGAAACAGATAAAAAGCCTAAAAGTGAACCTGCTCCATTTTTTGGGGTGATTATATCTCCTGGTATTTTTTTCCATAAAACAGTGGTTTTGCTGCACCTAATCTTCCTCTTCACAGTTTGCTGAAAAAAGAGATTGCAATCCTGTTTATCTTAAGGAAGGATTTATAATGGGAACACCACTCACTCTTTAATATTCAGCCCCTATTTGATGCTGACAGCCACTACTGAACATATGGTGCCTAACTTTTTTTGTCCTATTCAAACCTACTCACACAAGCAGGTCACATTGAGTAGGCCATATGTGAGTAGGTCACACTGACGTACTCAGACAGGTAAAGTTAGGCATGCCTGCTTATTTTTTCCCAATGTACTTGTAAATTATTGTTGGATTGCTCAAGGAAATAACTTTTTTAAGGAAAACGCTAAATTGAAATTGAGTCACTGTGTGGCTGTGTACATTTTGAAGTTTCAAGTGCAGAAAAAGCCAGAAGAAAACAAAAAAAACCCCAAACAAACCAGAGGGTGGGAAAAACATGGAGCTGACAGTGGGTATAGGCTTTATAGGGGTAGGGAAAAGGGAGAAGCCATTCCATAGGCACATGACCTGGGATGCAGTTTGTGCCCCACTCTGCCAATTGCATTTTCCTTAGATTTCTCAATGTAAGACTGCCCCAACAACATTTCTAAAAGCTGTTCAATTAAGCTCTAAGTCCATGTGCAAAATGAATGAGACACATTTTCTGAAGCACCATAAAGATTGTGTGTGTAGAAACTGGAGGCCTCAGTGCTGCAGGATGTGGCAGCAGTTCTATGTATATGGTACAAATACATAGAAAGTCTCAAGAAGCTTGTCATACAACATCTTAGCTGTAAATCTTGCAAGAGTTCAGAGCTGCCCTATTTGATTCAATGGTTTCCTTTTCTTTTTTGTTTATCAATATTTCTATGTGTGCATGTATGTGTGTAAACATTTTAAGAATTCAGTGGGTTCCTTATCTTTTACAGAATACACATGGGAATATACAAACCCCTGAAACGCATGCAGTTAGAGAGGGGCTAACATCTCACTGCAGCACGTGGGAGTGCTACTCACAGTGTATGTTTGGTTGTGGCCCAGATGGTATTACTAGGATTTAAGAGTAGATATGTCATAAATATTTTACAGGTACCACATTTGCAGTCACAGCTGTGTAGTTCTTTATTTACTCAATTGCATTGCTTAGTTAGCATGATTTACTGCCATTTTTAAACCTAGCCATATATAACAGAAAACTGAATTGGTGCTTCCATCCACCATTCCACCCTCTATGCTTTCTAAACCATGGCTGCATTTCAAATAATAAAGTACTATTCTGTTCCAGTGTTTTCAGGACATTTTAGGGCTCATGGTGAATATAGAGAAACAGCAAAAAATGTTTTGCTTTTTAGCTGAGATTAAGTAGATATCAATTGGTAAGATTAGTTATCACCTATTTAAAGTATACAGGCAGACAGCGACATCGTGAGCATTAGAGCTGAATGATATTGGCTATGCATCATTATATTTCATTATTAATTATATTTAATCCTACAAAGTAGCAAAATTAAACTACTGGTTATGTTACTAGAAGCTGTATTTCTTTTGCCTAACTTCTACTGGTACTGGACAGTCTTTAAGGTTCGTTCCAACACAAACTGTTCTATGATTGTATTCTGGAAATGCTACTTATTTATTCAAAATATGGCAAAGATCACCAGGCCTGTGTTGCATCTTTTCAGCTAGCAGCAAGGAGAGGGCCAGCTTTACAATGAAGTGCAGTTGATAAAGGAGAACGGATAAAAGTTTGCAGAAAAGCATCTCAGAGGTTAGTGACATCAAAGGAGCAATTTAAAGCTTGACAACTAAAATAAAGAGCATGTAATGTAGAATAATTAGAAGACAGCACGTGAACAGAATACATGAGTAATCAGCACCAAAAAAAATGTCCTTTTGCAAGCAATTGTGGTCATGTACCTTTGCTCTGGCACTGGGATACTTGTAGTGATAACTCAGAATCTGACTGCAGTGAAACAGCTTTCAAGAGGCAGATACCACCTGCACCTCAATGCTATTTCTGCATCCAGGCAAATCCCCTTGTCTGCTCTGTTCTGCTCTGGCAAGACTCCAGAGTTAGTTCAGATATTTCTGTGCACTTGTAGCCCTGAGCTGTGTGGTTGTAGGCCTGTTTGTCAACTGCACACAGACCAATAGCTGAAAATAGCAAGTTTTGCTTTCTGCTGCTCCTAGAGAGGGAACTTGTTCACCCATCCAGTCCATTGCAGTAAGCCTATTCCTACTTTGGTATCATTACAGATTCTGTTCCCTATACATTCTTTTGTGGAAAAGAAATAATACATGGGTGTGGGAAGCACTGGGAAGAGATATGTGGAGGGATAGGTTGATGTGTGGTGTGCCCAATTCATGCTGAGATCAATACTCCAATTTACTTAATTGGAAACTGAAGGCTCTATTTTTAACACAAATAAAGAAACTCTGGAAACCTCTCAGAGTAGACATCAAACTTCCAATTAAACTTAGGCCAGACCACCCACAAAACCGTACTTTTTCTCATCTACGCACTGATTCTTGGACCACCTTAAGTAGCAGATTTGACATAAATTACAGTTTTTTCGTATTGCAAAGACTGACAAACTGAAGCCAATAGCTGACCTGTGGTAAGTTGTACTTTAGAGAAAGGGCAGATGCATGATTAGAGCCCAGCCCTCCACCTACAAGGCTGATGTACAATTTAGTAAATCAGACTTAGTCTCAGACTGTGTTCTTTAACCCAACTCAGACTAGTAAATGGCAGAAGCAAGACAAGAACTTGAGATACTTAAGGGTTTTTTTTGTTTGTTTGTTTGTTTTTTTCTGGGAGTTTCAGTGTAATTCTCAGCCTTTGTGCTTGGGCAGAAATCCTTCCAAATGCAAATCAAAGGTTGCCTTCAGGTAGGGTTGCAGTTCACCATTTGGAAACAACCTGCTGTGGGAGGTGTGAAGTTCCACACCCTCCAGTGGCAGAAGTGGAAAGGCTGCTGCAGTAAATGGGCTTGGTGGTAACCTTAAGTCTTCCACAGTCAGCAAAAATCAAATATTTTTCTCTGTACAGAGACAACAACATGCTGTCCTGACCTCTTGGGCTCATAGTGGTATTACTGTAGTTCAATTACTGTTTCTTCTGACACCACTATTGCAAAATAAGGAACAGGACAGAAAGACCAAGTGTGGCAGCACAGTACTGAGTAAGTAGCATCTACACCTAATCCCACTTGTCATTAGATGTATATCCAGACTCTAAAATTATGCTATCTTTAAAGAGATGCCTTTTTCAAAACCATAATATGCTGTTTCTGGGGGAGACACCCCTCTTATTCTCCCTGTAGCAGTAGTCAAGCAGTAAAACCCAAGTGATGCACAGGCATGGACAGAAGCATTCTCTTGTTGAGCTGCACTGTTCAATTGTTCTTCATCACTGGGGAAAAAATACAAGCTGGTGGGAGGTGTGATGTCAGAGCATAAACCTTTATCAGCATAATCCGGGGGATTTTTTTTAAAGACAAACCTGAGAAATGAAGGGGAAAAGGTTCTGGTTGCATTATTTTGTTTCCATATAGAAGGTTTCACTGAAATGGTCCCATATATAGAAATTGGTGATATGAACAATCTCACATGTTTTGTATCTATACCACCACTGCTGTGAAAAGCTGGTTAGAGGACCATGATCCCTTAGAAACTGCCCTGGTAGTTTGAAAACAGGTTCTTTTCAAAGGATGGATAATTTATTGTGATAATAATCAGTATGAGCAGCCATGAATATATTTTAATATCATCTGCTGGAGGAAGAAATGGTGTTACTAAGACTAATATTCAAAGTCACATGGTGCAGCATTACTAACCTCATTCAGAAGAGATGATACGTTTCCTTTGGTAAGCTACAGGGAAAGGTCATGACTGGAAATGTGAAACCCTGCTTCCCTCCCAGCCACACTGCCACCTCTGCTCGGTTCATGTCAGCAGGACTTTTGTGCAATAAAAAAAGGACAAAGGAGGGAGACACTGACCGCCACACTGTGCTTAAGCCAAAGGGTCCTTAAAGCAAACTGGTATGGAATCCTGTAGTGCAGCTGGTGGCTCCCAGGCTGGAAACTACATGTACAAAGACATTGTCTATAGCTGAGCAGAGAAAATAGTCAGATTTATTTTCTTAAAAAATACATAAAGATCAATGCAGACTCCCAAGAAATCCTAAAATTTGTGGTTGGAAATATTCCCCATATCCTTAGTGGTCAACAGCTTTATGAATTCATAGAAAAAGACCTGAAAATTCAGTTGTCTGACATTCTGGGGAAACTGAATCCATTACAGTCTTCACAAATTTCAATGAGCTACAGGAACATTTAGTTTCCGCCCAGAAAGGAGCTGTCCCATCAGGCACATCAGAAATCCAGTTCTCCTCACAATGGTGTTGGGAAGGGCCATCTCCATTGTAGATTTTAGCAGACCAGCATCATATGCATTCAGATTTCCACCGTAAGCAAGTTGAACTGTGAGGGTTTAAAATTATATGGGGGACATGCCATGGACTCTTCACAAGGTTACTGCAAGCTTTTCTTTTCCCTGGCAGTGGAATAGCTTTGTACCTCTGGAAATTTTAACAGAAATCATTGAGCTGTCACTCATAGACTTTCTGTATTCAAACCAAGTGTTGAATGTTTGTTTTTTGAGGCATCACATTATAGATATCACATTTCGAAATATTTCATATTTGCCTCTTCTGCAGCCAATAGAGTAATGAACTTGCTGTTATATGCAGTAGCTGAATACTCTGCTGTTGCTACAGCTTTCCAGGCCACTTGGCTCCAGAGGAGCTTTTTAAGGTCTTTAATAGCAGTTGTCCTTGACTTCTTGTTCACTTTTGATGGTGATGAATTTTATTAATTAGAAGGATTAGCAGGTCATATTCATTGGATAAATATTAGGTTGGTTCCCTGTAAAATTAGACTAGCCCTGATCTTGCAAGCACGTAACTATGGGACTAACTTCGTGTCTGTGAGTACCTCCATTGAATTAATTTAAGTGTTTGCAAGTAGCTACTTAGCACATTCTCAGTTTCCTGTGAACTAAATTCCCTCTCCTTCTGTTTTACTACATAGAGAAAACTGTTGTTGCTGGTTTTTTTGTATGTATATATGTGTTTAGGCAAGTAAATTTGTTTTCTTATTTGGCAATAACAAGTCATCTGGTCATTTCCACCTGCAGCAGACAAAGACAACATAGTGTATTGGAGTATCATTTCTAATGACTAGAAATTGTGTTAGGTGTCATTGAAGGGAAGTACCTCCTACATCAGAGTGACAGATGAGTGCCCTGTATGTCTATTTGTTTTTACAAATGACTGTTTATAAAGTTAAATTTCCCTTACAATCTTGAAAAGAAAGTACAGAAAAACTGAAAGGCAAAAATAAAATCAGTTTAAAATAAAAATAATTTTCATATTTTAAAATATTTAAAGAGAATGTAGAAAATTGAAATTAGCATTAATTTATTTTGAAAATATATTTTACTCGAGTCCTGGTTTTAAACCTTTTTACATTTACTTTTTAATGTGTTTTGTATGAAGCAATAATTTTAAAACTCTTATACATTTTGATGACTATTAGAACTGCTGTTTTTATATAGTTTATGCTTTCATATCAAACCTGTAAAGTATATAAATCTGTTGTGATTTTTAGAACAGAATGCCATCTCATTATATTTGCTGCTGTTGAAAGATTGTCTTTTCTGGCCCTGCCATAGCATTTTGTTGGGGATATGTGGAATCAATACAGTGTGGCCACTTGGCTTTCTGGCTGCCATTCCACTGAGTTTCACATTTAATAGCACAGACTTGCCCTATGAAAGCTGAAATACCAAAGTTTTTTTGAATACAAATATTGATTTTTAAAGTATATAAATTAGCAGTGATTCCTTCTTACCCTAGAAATACCCCAGCCATATAACAAACATTTAAAAAGTCTGATGATATGACTATAGATAAAACAAAACTTGAAGATTGCTTCTGAGACCACTAAATCTGAACAACTTCATCACTGGAGACTAAAAACCTCATCATTTGGATAAATGGGAAAGGATAATGAAGTGATGGGAAATAGAGTTGCTATTATAATACATGTAAGTGAGAGATTTTGATAACTGGACATGTATAATTGCCTGTTTTAAGGTTCCATCATTGAGTATATATCTGGCTTGGATATGTTGTTGTGGAATGACAACCAAATGACAACAGTAGCCCAAATTTTTCATGAAATCACATCATCCTTTGTCTGTTTTAGAAGAATTTGTTTCCAGTGTCCATTTCTACTGCAGATGGGTTCAGTGTCTGGGCACCGAAACAGGAGGTGGTCGCTCCCCCCCTGAACTGAGACTGGTCTCATTCTGCCCCCAAAGCCTACACAGTCAGTTCATCCACGTGTATATTTTATTTGAAATGCTATGGCAGTAGAAAAAAGAAAAACTGCATTTTAAATATTAATAATTAATTATTATACGTGTTGCATAATAGAACTGTTTTATTTGTGTCTTCAGGATGTTGACCTAAAAGCATATCAGGAAGCTTTGGATGACTGCTGTCCACACCGAGGAGACAATCAGCTGGAACAGCGAGAGGAGGATGAGAAAGACATAAATCAAGTAAATGATGAAAAAAAATGGAAGGGAAAACTGTGAAGAGGAAGTGAGGGAAGATCTGAGACTTACTGCCAAGTGATACTCTTATCACTAAATAGTAGTGAAAAGAAATGGAGTGAAAGGTTTTAAAAAGGAATGTTTTATTTCCTCTTCATGTGGGGTGTCCCTCACAAGGGCAGGAAAAGAATGGTCACTTCAGATGATACTTTGTGAATAATGCTCTTGTACACCTACTTGAAAATTTCCTCCTCCCCTCCACCTCCCAGTATAGTTTATGTAGTTGAAATGTTCTAAAGTTTACAGAAAACACATGCAAGTAACCATTTTCCAATTTGGCTTTATTTTCTTGTGAATGTGGTGTCCTTGTGGGCAAGGATTTGTTTTTTTGCCTACAAACACTAGAGACATGAATGCTAAAGTATACTGCTCTCACCATTTCATAAAGCTTGATGCTCAGATGTAGAATTACATTTGGGTCACTGGACCATTCCATGCACTTTGGGTTTTGTTCTCTCTGAGAGCTACAATGAAAAGGGAATCAATCTTGAGACCTTGTGAAAGCTGAGCTGTTCTGCTCGTTCTAGCAATGTGCCATCCCCCATCAGGATGAAGACTTGATGGTGGTGTCTGCAGCATTTCACAGAGCTGTGCTCTTTCCTCTCAGACTGATTTTTACCTTTTATGTAAAATAACTGTGCTTTACAACACATTTCTCTTTCTTCTGTCACAGAGCAACCACAACCATGTAGATTCCCTTCTCTCCTTCGAGGGCTACTTACAGCTCCTGTCATCGCAGATGGATAACATGTTAGAGGTAAATGAGAACAAATATGTATTGCTAATAGATTGGAATACAGTCAGCAATCACTGGGGAATTACTTATTCTGTTTTACCTAATAACCACAGCCTACCCCACCCACTCTAGGAATGTATCAGCAAATCAATGTAGTACATCTTACCTGAAAATGTTAAAGACTTTTCTATCCACCTTTTACAGCAGCTGTCATTTGCTCTACTTGAAAAATTTTCCCCAGGGAAATTTTTTGGGATATGAAAGTTACAGAGCACTGTCTTTACTGTGACCCGGTGTTCAAAGTTGCATGGAGCCATTGAACAACTTAATTAGTTCAACTAAGTTTCCTTTCTGAAACTTAATGCTATTTCATATTTATACAGCAGCTCTTAGTGTTCAGAGCAACACTGAGTTATTACAGAATAGCAGCTATTGAACATTAATGGTGAAAGATTTCAGTTGTCATAAATATTGGGTCAAGTGTTTACAAAGTCACTACCTTCAAGGATAATAGACACATCTTCACTGCAAATCAGGTCAGTCAGCATTAGCAGCAAACCCGTTTAGTTTCTGGCCTTCTGATATTATTGTTTACTTTCTATGTGCCCATTTTTGCAAAAAAACAGTAATTATCTTAATTGGAGTCTCCCTCCTCTCCCACAGCTCATAGCTGCAATCATTAACCATGAAGCTACTCCCTACATTCCTTTTTTACAATACTTCAAGGGTATCTTACGTTCACTTCTCGTCATAGGAGCCTCTTCCAGGGTCAATAGTGTTTTCCATACAACTTCATAGATTTGGGAACACAACTATCTAGATTTGGGAATCTCTGATAGGGTAGTGCCTCCTACCCCTTAAATTCACCTTCTCCTCTGTTTAGTTCTGGTAATGAATTGCGTGTTAACAAATGCCTAAGTTCATCACTTTAGTTTTCTGTTTTTCTCATAATTTGAAAGAAATTTGGCTCCAGCCTTCATGCAGCTCTAACAATACACTGTTGTATATTTTATTAATGACTATTAGTGCACTGCCATCTTCTGACAATCTATCTGTTGAAAATGGATTGTTTCTTCCAGGTATCAAAGTCAAAAGACATCCACAAAAGGTGTGATCTGGGGGGGATGCTTCCTCCAAACTGATTAGTAAACAAATTCAGTTGAAATCTGGTCACAATAGACCTCAGTTAAGCAGAGCTAAGTAAAATGCGGCACCTCACAGCCCCAAAAGCTTTATAAACTCTGAAAGAAAAGTAGTGAGACAGTAGTCACAGCAAGACCTTAATGTTCCTGTCTTCCATCCCTCTTTTCTTCACCACTGTTCTGGTTAACTTCTGTAGGTCAGCTGTTTAGCTTCTTTAAAAAGTTCATTTTCTAAGAGGTTAGCACCTTGAACCAGCTCACCCTTGAATCTTCAGTATCACTACCAGGGAAGGATCATGCCCAATCCTTCAAGAAAGACCTTTTCTTAGACCAGATCAATGTAA
This sequence comes from Xenops minutus, assembly GCA_035221455.1. Classification (NCBI taxonomy): domain Eukaryota; kingdom Metazoa; phylum Chordata; class Aves; order Passeriformes; family Furnariidae; genus Xenops; species Xenops minutus. The sequence goes on from JAWWEE010000074.1 coordinate 32,302,103, forward strand.
CACACAAGTGTAGTTTGATGTACACTTGGCAACACTCCCATTTCTACCTCTCAACACAGTCCCACACTGTCCTTTGCAAGTCCTTCTCCCTTCAGTCACTTTTCTTCTGCACCCTTCCCACTTCTTTCTGCCAGATGCCAATACAGGTTATGCTTTGTAAAGGTGGGAAACAGCATTCAGAATAGATAAAAGAAGTTAACATATAAAAATCTGGCTTTAATAGAGTCAAATAGTGGAATATTAAAAACCAAACTGATCGTGACTGTGTAGGCAAGGGATATAGAGGTATTCATTTTATGAAGGATCCCATTTCCTCCCTCATCATCTTTTAGGTGAGCTTACTGGAAGATATTCAAGTTGCTACTTCTAGTAGAGGTCAAGACCCATCATCCTTACACCACAATGTAAATCTGACCCAGACACTTCACCACTGTTTCAGTCCTCCTGATGCCATGCTAATAAGAACAGATTACCCCACTCAATCAAATTCAAAAACAAGCCATTTACAAAGGCAAGAGTCTTTTCCTCAGTCACGCTCTGATACCACAAATCCAGAATCACTACTCCATGGGTCAAATTCAACAGGGCTGGTTTCACCCACTGACCTTAGAAACCTTACAGCCCGTGATGATAATTTTGATGAAATTAAACTCATGTCTTTGGATGAAGACTTCAGTCCTATAGAAGTTTCTCAGATCTTTGAAGAGTCTGGCTCAGATTTGGTACTGTCTTTGAATTCACATCACAGCACCACCTTTTATTCAGTCTGCTGTGAAGATGCTGTTGGGTACAGCAGTGATGATAAATCTGCTCCTTCACATGGCTTAGAAGCTGTTGGTGGCCATTGCCAAGAAAACACTAAATACCACCAATATCGAGGTGATGCAGAGTGTCCTAGAGAAGCCATACTTCAGCATTTTCTTCATAACCACACTTACAATCAGCTGTCAAGTCAAGGAGCGTCTACTCCAGAGCATCATCAACAATTGTGGATGAAGAAATTGAATGAAGCAAAGGAGAGGTGCTGTAATTGTACTGATACAAACCATAGCAATGATGAATGCTCTGCAAAAGCTCTGCAAATACCGTTTTCAGTCGATGAAGTTGTGAGCATGCCCATTGACTCTTTCAACACCATGCTAGCAAAGAACCAGCTGACAGACACTCAGGTATCACTTCTACGTGACATCAGACGAAGAGGAAAAAACAAGGTAGCTGCCCAAAATTGTCGTAAACGCAAACTAAATGCAATTCTTAACCTGGAAGAAGACGTGTGTAATCTTCAAACACAAAAGGAGAGCCTTAAAAAGGAGCACTCTCAATGTAGCAAATCAATCAGCCAGATAAAGCAAAAATTAAACAACTTGTACTGTGATATTTTCAGTAGACTGAGGGATGATGAGGGTAGACCTGTTAACCCACACCAGTATGTCATTCATTGCAGTAGTAATGGTAGTGTTTTCATAATACCCAAACACTTGGTCAAATATGAACAGAAACAAGATAACACAAAAGAACAGAAACAAAAATAAGATGGTTCAAGATCATTCAGGTTTTATTTTGCCTGGAATAGTATAGTAAGGATACTTGCATGAAAACTGGAGGTCAGAGATTAAAGCAGTTCAAACAGAAACAACTACACTTGAGGAGAAACACTTCATGTCCAAAGGTCTGCCAAACTCAGCTGATTGTGATCTGTTAGGATGTCTACAAACTGAGGCTTCTGAATGAGAAAATCAATATTTTAGTCAGAATTAAAGAGCTGGCCTATCCATGTAAGTGTAGCTTTATAGACTTATGTTAAAACTAGGAATTTAGTTACTGATGGTGGGGGGAGAGGGGCATAAGAATTAACTTTAAATCAAAATTACACATGCAAAATAAAATGTTTTAGTCTTGAATATGTGATTCTTCATACAGGAAGTGACCTTATTTTATTCTCTAGCACTGAAAAGAAAAAATGTAGCTCTAGTGCATCTCCAAATTAAATTCACTGTGGATGTACATACTTTCAAGAGGGAACCTGCACTCTGCATTTGTTCATAACTGTTCTGCTTTTCCTACTTTTCCTTTGAGGAGAGAGGCCTAGGAGACTAGTGCATTTTTCCTCACTACTTTCACCATCATAGCTCCAAGCAAAGATAACGTACCAATTAATTTTACAACTCATAGTCAATCTGCAAATAGATTCTGAAAAATAATTAGTGCCTGATTCAGTATTCTCTTACCTTCAGCCTCTGCAACTGATTCACTTTCTTCCATGAAAATGACTGATGGTGAACAAATTCCCATTTTGTTCCCTAGTGACTGTGATATATTTACTTGTGTACCTTCCGTTTTCCCCCCATTTTGATACCTTCCTCAAGAATACTAGTTTTTAGCTTTATTAAACTGGTATTTTTTAACTGTCTTCCATGTTACAGGTTTTTTTTAAAAAAAAGAAAAAAAGAGTATTTCTCTAATTTTTAAAGTAAATTAACTTGAGGCAAATTACTGTTTATTTGTACTTGTGATGAGGTTAGACTCTGATAGTGCTGTGAATTAAGAGTTTTTGGTTTTGACATTTCTTTGTGCTATGAAGAGATGTTTTATTTGCTCACATGCTTGTTTACAACATGCTGTTCTTTACTATTTTACAACCTGAAAAGGGTCTACAAGAGATGGCCTAAAAGTCTTGTAATGAATGACAGTAAAGGAATAGTGAAGTATCAGTCTGTAAAGTAAGAAATACTAACATCTAGATAGCACAAATAAATTTTTTTAGAAACACATAAAACTGGTATTAAAAAAAATTCTCACTGGTCATGGCTAAATGACAATGGAGCAGATTTAGTCAGGTATGTTAAAAAAACATTTGTACCAAATATGCAAGAACTACATACACACTCAATAAAAGCTTAAATGCCAAATTATACTTTTTGAAAAAACAAAGTGTTATTGCCATGTAAATAACATTGGTTGCTTGCACTTAGGTGATATTTTCTAAAAAGGGAGCACTAACTCAATGCCAAGTGAACTGAATTACCAATAATGAAATCAGCCTGTTTGAACAATTTGCTTAGCAGTTTGCATTAAAAGATCTGTTTAAATAAATGTTTGCACCTGTTCTTTTATTTATCAGTTTCACGACAGCCTCAAATTAATAGTGTAAATTCATAGCAGAAAGCTTCCTTAGTAAGGCCATGAAATTTGCCATTGGTTAAGCAGCAGCGTGAAGTGTATCCAATCCTAACTGGTACTCACAAGGAATTTATCTAATAGCTAGATCACTAACTTCAACCAAAATATGCAGTAGGTAACAGAAACATATGATGAATTGTGAACTTTATTTCTAGTTGCAGGGGAAAAATATCAGTACATATTTGAGTCATCATGACTGTAATCTCTTAATTGAATGACATAATGAGCATTTATAAGTCTACAGACTTACCCTTTGCAGGGCCAGGTCTTTAAGCCTACTTCATTGCCCATGTGCACAAATTCTAATACTAGATTAGGCTCACAACTGACAAATCCAGAAATCCAAGTGATTAAGTCCTCAAAAGGGCAGGAAAAAAAAAATTAAAAAGGAAAAAAAAAGGGGTGAAGAGTAAAAAAGGTTAAAGCTTTTGGTGCCCACTCATTGAGTAGCAGTGGCCAGTGAGCAAGCTCTGTGGACTCTTAACGCCAGCTGCTGATAGAACATGGCATACACCCAACTAGGAAACAGTTACTGCCCTCAGCTAATTCAACGCTCATTATTGTTCAATAACTGTGTTTCTTCAACAAGTTTGTCAGAAATCAGCTACCACCTATACCCCTACAAAAACATCCTAGGTGAAATCCTAACTGGTGGACTGTAACAGGACTGTGACACTGAGCATTAGGTCTCGATGCATTACATGATTTTCTCAAAGCTTCGAACTACCTGCCCACAGACTACATTTTAGGTAGAATTCAGACAAATGTCTTGGTTTTAGTTTGAGTAGACTGCCATTAAATGTTACCTAACAACTGGTGTTAGTCTTTGAAACATCTTTCCTTTCTGCAACTAGTCTCTGTTTAAACAAAACAAAAAAAAAAAAAAAAAAAACAAAAAAAAAAAAACCTGCAACAAATTCCCTGACACTGCTTAGTCCTGGCTATGCCTTACATTTTCACATCCTTAAACCATTTGAGCAGGTCAGGCTAGACAGCCTGGATCTTTTAATACACTTCATGTAATGGCCCTAAGTCTGTATTTGCAACCCATACATGAAACATGATACCGTACAGCAGCTGGGGAGCTATTCAGGAGAACAGGACTGACAAAGGAAACTTGTTACTGAAACAGTTGTAAAAGGTAACACCTGACTGAAGTCTGTCTTGCCTTCATTATTCATACATGTTAACTTTCAAGAAACCAAAATCCAAAGTGTATAGACCAGGAACTTTATTGTGTAAAGAAAGATGTGCTACAAACCTACTCTGGAGCCAAATGTGAAAACGCGATTAGGGCTGCATCCTACCTTACTAAGACATAGAAAAGCAACTTGGGGAAATAGGAGCAATGAAAACATTTGACTTTTAATACAGCTAGAAAATGCTAATATGATTATAAATGTAGTATTGATACAGCAAGAAAAAATGGAAATACCAAGATGGGAGTGTTAATTTTTTTCCCAAGGTAAAGCTATTACAGACCGTAACTCCGGTGGCACACCACATTTTGGCTACATTAATAATGAGAGTAAGAAGTTATCTGCAAGAAGTCAGAAAAGGTCAACTAAAGTATAAAGGAAAAACGGTGGGTAGTGGGAATACCACAGTGCATACATGTTACCCTCCTGTTACTGCTGCTAGCAACTTGCTTGGGCACTATGGAGCATTACCTGCTGGCTGCTTAGACCCACCCCTTTTCTGGAAGAACATCCAAGAGAAACCAACACGAGCCAAGTACTTTATTAGACTGCAATACCCACCGCATGGTGTGTGACATGCAAGGCTGCACACTCCCACAGCAGCATTCTGCAGACAAGCCCTTGCAGGGGAGTCACAGCACACTGTTCTAATACTACATACACTCTGAATGACCACTACAGCTCTGCACTGAAGTGCAGCTTCAGCTTCATGGGTTTGGTTTTATTTAGCACATACGGCTTTTTACAAAGCCAAATTTTATAAGCTAATGCCATTCCTGCTCAAGAGCTTACAATCTAATTTGAGATGGGAGAACCAGAAGAAAAAAAATAACAATGAAGAAATAAAAGGCAAAGCAGCTTCATATTAATTTGTCAATCTTTGTCCCAAAAAACACACAGGATGCTATCTCGCAGGAGTCAGGAGTAGAGTTCTAACAATCATTAGGTCAGTCAGCACAGGCCTATAAATAAGGCAACAGGACACAACACCAGGCTGTAGTGAAAATTTATTAAATAAAACAAATAGATGGCATCTGTAACCCTGTTAAGTCTTATCGCTGTAGCGTACCTCATAAAAGTGCTGCAACTTGACACCTGCTACACCACTACAAGAACTTCATGAAGAGCATCAGCCACTCATTTTCATGCAATGCCCCAAAGCGAACCAAGGAACAGACCAAAAAAGAAGGGGGGAAGGGTGGTATTTTTAACAGCAGTTTCCTAGGCCTTCCACCACCCTCCCTTTTTCACACAATGAAGCAACATGGGAGGTCACACATAGTATATGGTCCCCCAGTATGTTCACAGCACTCTGGCAGGCAAGTCACAGAGCTGTTTATCCACTGTTAATTTTACTGCTGATAAACCAGTTCTTGGTCCGTTAATTGGAATAACTCCTGACAACACTGAAACTTCTACTGCAATGCTAATCAACACTAGCTGCAAAGCAAGAAGAACTGCTAAAAGGGACAGTAAAACTGGCAAAAAGGACTGGCATTACCCAGGCAAACTCTTCCATGTAATACTCCTACACATCCTTAGCATGCTGAATGGTATGGCTGAATAAATGAGGACTGGGTATCTCCCTTAAGAGGGGAAAAAGCAACAGCACTACTATGGGGTTTCATTTGCGTCATACACTCCACTTTGAAAATAAATTGAAACACTAAAGCTACAGGGAATGTACTGTTCAAGTATGTTCCCAGAAAATCATCCTGCACCATGAATGTGGTCAAGCTGCCAAAACACACCCAGCTAACAACTTGAAAATTCGTATTAATTTCTGGGGCTTGTTTTTTCTTCCCAAGCAGTACTAAGATTTCATCCCCAAGATACCATGCACATTCATCGTAAACCTTATAGAATACATCTTCTTCCCCACACATAACAAAGTTTAAGTCCTGTTCATTTTACAGTATTAAAAACAATTGTTCATTCTCCCAAATTCTTCTCAGCACCTGCAGCGCAACATAAGCAAGTAAAATTCAAATTGTAAATAGCACAGTCTGAGTGGACAGACCCCTAGTTTTGACCTCTTTTCACCATCATTTTATATGCGTGTCATGCACTGTATTTTTCAGTTTTGGCTCTGATACCAGTTAACAACAACTTGTTTTTTGTTCTTCCCTCAGTTTGCTGCGAAAACCGTTTGCTGGGAGAAAGCTGGGCCTAATACTGACAACCTGATCTTTAGTTGTTAGTAAACAAAGTATGTTACACTTATTTTGAAAACAAAGGCTGTAGTGACACAGACCCAACTTGATGGAAATGAATACCGTACACACTGTCTACTGATGACCAGTAACTGACCACACACACCCCTGCTGTTTTTATTTGAAATTGCTAACTTCCACTATCAGCTTGACTCAAAATGCTGACTTATCTCACCAAATTCACTGGTGAACACTGTGGTTGTCACTTGTTTTAACTCTTAAGAATACATCAAGTCATGAAAGTTCAACAGTAAGACACCAGAAACTTAAATACACCAGATTTTCAAGACTTTAAATATCCAGTAACTTCGTTTTTTGCACAGTGCTGTCCCCTATACACTCCCTTCCCCCACTGCCAGCAGATCAAAATTAAAACATCCTCATAATGGAAAAGAGAATATACTTAAGTACATTTTAAACCTTGTTGCAAAACTACAGGAAGAGTATCTCAGAAAGAGAGAATAATTATTGCCCTTTGAAGTGTTTGGGATTTTTTTCATGTTGTATGAATGTGGACTTGGCAACTGTAAAGAAAAAAACTTCCATCAACTAAATCTAAATTACAGGAAAGAAGGCAAATTCCTTATGATTTGGTCAACTCATTCTGTTGGAAAGAAGAAAGTAAAGCAGATTTTGTGCATCTTCATTTTCTGCTTCCATTGCAGCCCACTGGTTACCTATGCAAGTATTTAAAAAGGTCAACTTAAGAAACAGAAAAAACCGTATGTGAATCCTTACACGGTATTATAAAGGTTAAAGACATGATTCTGCTAAAGCTAGGCATAAATTTCAAGTTTAGAATAAACCATGTACGAAGATAACTGCTTACAACACTATAAACTGAAGATACCTTCCCTCAAATCCAGTCCCAACTGAACTTTTCCCCAGCTCAGACTTAGTGTTTGATTTAGGAGGGTTTTTGTTTTGTTTGTGGGGTTTTTTGTATTGATTTTTTTTACCGCCCCCAGATGCAGCTATCAGTAATACAGTTCTGGTACAGCAGGAACTCTACATTCCGTTCAGTCTCTCTTCACACTAAAAGCCCTTTATAGGTGAAAAGGATAAAGTTGTTCTTCTACTGCAATTTGACAAACTGAAATAAGTCATTATTTTCATTAACAGGAAAAGTATGAGATAATATAAAACACAGCCAAAAAAAAAGCTATTTTTAAGCACTTGTGTCCGACAATAGAGATCAGCATTTTTAATTTGCAGCACTGTTTCTCCCAATAGAGAACAGATGCCTATTTTCAGAGAAACAAGTTCTGTGAATACACTTGTCAAACTGTTTCTGTTTTAAATTCACCTCAAAATGGAGTATTTCAAATCAGGAAAGGGTCTAAAAGCTGCACATAAACATTATTTAATGTTAAATACACACTAAGTTTTTATTAAGCATTACACTAGAACTACTTCGGTATAAAAAATACTTTATTTTAAAGCTATGAAAGTTATAAATATATGTAGTTAAACTTTCTACTCACAGAATGTCTGCTATTTTAACATTAGTGATTTGTTTCTCCTAACGAATCTGAATTTTATTCGAAAGGTTTACAAGACATTATTACTATAATTTAAAAAACCCAGCATTACAGGGAGCTGTACTAATTGTGATGTTTTATCAGTATTCATTTAACCTCTAGATTTTTAATGAAGGCAGCAAAAACAACTATTTTCTGATGATACAGAATTTCTTATTTCTTGAAGCGTTTCTGTGGTTGACCACTTCTTCATTAGTTACCTGCAGCATGGCACCTTCCTGCCAAAGAAAAAAAAAGTGTATCTGAAGATGTTTATCACATATGTGTAAACCAAATTACCAATAGGGGAACTTCAGCCATTTTTTTTAAAAAAAAAGTATAAGCAGTTCACTGGTGTGTCTAACACAAAAGGAACAGGACTTTTGGTAGCTGAGTCCACGTTCTTCAGTGGGTTGCCTTTTAAAGGCAATGGAACTTTGAAATTAGGGCATTTTTTGGTTGCCTTTTTTTTTGGTAGGCTTTGTTGATTTTATTTTAAAACCAAATCTAGTAGAGTATGCCACCCTTACTCTGAGTAACTAATTCATTACTTGATGAATTTTCGTTAATTTGGGGTGCAAACATTCAATGCAGTGCGAGTAAGGCTGACTGAATTTGGCACTAAGGTTTGTTAGCTGCAAGAACTATAAAAAATGGTGGAAACCTCAACGTTCTAGCCAAATTCCAATTTACATAAATACATTGTACACTTAAGAAATACCACCTGCAGTTTCATTTGAAGTTTTCACTTCCCCTCCTAAAGAACTGCTTATGCAGTTGTTAAAAGAATGGACGACACACTCCTTCACAGAGGCAGATGTATTCTGTGGTGCAATTTTTTTCCTTACACGTAAACAGTCTACAGTTACTTGGGAACCTTCAGGATGAAACGTGTTATATAAAATAGATTACAGCAGACAAGACACATAACAACATAGTTCATTTTCAACAGCACAGAACTACCTTCATTGCATTACCTTGCAACCACCATAATGCATAGACTCCCAAGAAAAAAGAAAATGTTGCAGGATGCAAAATAAAGTTGTATGATTTAATTAACTTGTGACCTACCATTTTAACTACCAACACCAGGGATGGAACCCTTGCAAAGCTTTACTAATGGACACTTGCAGGTCTCATTTGTTCAACTGTAGCAGTGTACAGTGGCAGCAGTCTATGCTTGTCCAGGGTTCATATCATAGCTAGATTCCAGTAGGAAAAAAATATGTTAAGTAGCTGAAATTAACAAAAATTTGTTTGTAAAAAATACAAGAAAACAGGAATCATAAATTTCTTTTCAATTTGTAATTGTTAATTCATTGCTATGTTAAACTACATAACAATTATCACTATACTGAAAGAATACTGTCATACAATATTAAGTTTGTTTTTGAAACATTAAGAAAGGAAAAGTAAATAAGATCTTACCTAAAGAAGTTTAACTGAAGCTTAGAACTATTTTGCTCTACACCCTCAGCCTTCGTTGGCATCCTTATAAATCAACTACCGTAGTTAAAGCTTTGTAGAAATACAGCACAGCTTTTTAAGACTGGCTGAACTTAGTGACGTTTTCAAGAGTTCTCTTGTACTAGACCTGTGTCCCTGGAAGAGTACCTTGCTGGGGTTATTTCCTTCCCTTGCCATTGAAGAAGCAGCATCTAAAAAATCTAAAAAGGTGTTTCTCCATGCAGAGATACCCCTTAGGTTACCTAGGTATTTTACACCTGATCATTTACAGACAACATAATTTTTCTGACCAGCATTTAATTTACACGTACAACAATAGCTTTATATTATTTGTGGGACCTTATACTACCCACTCCTTGCCTTATTTTACAGTATTAAAAAAAAAATCTAAAATTACACAATATTTCCTTTAGAATTATTTTATTAAAATCATAAATGTACAACAGCTTCTTAACTCTACACACGCACTTAAATTTTTAAAAGGAAAACGTTATGTCTTATTACACCATGATCCTGGCTAAAAGCTTTTCAAAACTTTGAGAAAAATCTTAAAAAAGGTTTCACATGTCACCTGAAACTTACAAATTTAACATTATCAAAGGAATGCTTCTACACTTACAAAGACCACTAGAAAGAAACAACAATTAAAAAGCTAAGAAACTGTCTCAAAGGCATTTTTACAATCCTTCCTCCACAGTAAGGTAATGTTATTAAATAATCCAAATCCATTCACAAAATGGCTCTCTGCATCTGCTCTGGTGTCTTCTGCCATATCACTGCATATTTATGCATGACTGAGATAAGTGTTTCCTTAACATTGTTATTTCGATAACCTGAAGCTGTTCTGTTACCTCTGGGCTCTCATCCTCTCCTATTTATACAGTGAAGCCTGTTTCAACAGAAGTAAAGAGTAAAAAAATAGGTTATGAAATTATTCATCTAACCATTTTTTAAAGGAAAGACAAAAATCCTAAAAAGCTTTTAACTCCTGCAGCTACTCTCAAGAATCACTGCAATTTTAACACTTATAAACATACTTACCCATGGCATGCTTGAATAAACTCAGTAACGGCTCCTCCCTCCATATCCACCACTTCCTCCACTGCCCCCTGGACCATAGTTTCCTGCAATTGCAGAAGAGCAAGAACCAGAATGGTTTCATCAGTACGCTTTTTACACCTAGAAATGCTTCTGACTGAAGGAATCAATCAAAGCTTGACTGAAGATTAACATCTGCTTTACTTCCAGAGACAACATATACAATAAAGACCTAAATATTTTGCTGTCTTCCACCAAAGACTACCACAGGAAGGAACTACATGCTGACATCTTAGAAGGTTCAACAGCATCAAATGTAATTTGACACAGTGTGCTGTCTTAAGCCTGTGAGGGCTGACTTTATATGCATGCTAAACCTTACAAGGAGGGCTTCATGTTTCAGCTTCCATTTCACAAGCTGTACATGCCATATTAAGTAACACTTAACAAAACACAGAAGTCAGAAAAATGATGCAAGAGAGAAAAAAGAAATACAACAAAGCTGGTGGTGATTAACTATTCTCTACAAATAGTGTGAGCTGACAGCAAAGAACATGAAACAACTAAAATCTTAAGAAACTGGAAATTGCAGATAAAGTTTTTATCTTTTATCCCTGAGACAAGCTTTACACTCTCAAGATGGGAAACTGTAGCCCACCTGTGGAAAGAGCACAGGCACTGCAAGTTCACGTATTACAGAAGTTATCCAATGTCTACATATCAATCTTGGAATTATTTAGAATGACCCAGACTGGGAGGAACCTTTCAACATCTTCTTGTTACAACCCCTCTGACCTGGGCAGAGGTATCTTTCACTAGAAGAGGTTGCTCAAAGTCCCATCCAACCTTTCCTTGAACACTGCCAGGGACAGGCCATCCACAACTTCTCTGGGCAACCTGTTCCAGTGCTTCACCACTCTCACAGTAAGGGATTTTTTTCCTAATAACTAATCCCAATATACTCTCTCTTTAGTTTAAAAGTTGCCCCCATCTCCTACCTTCCCCTTCTACTTCTCTGAAGGACTAAAAGCCTATCCACTGGGGCTACAAGGGAAGTCAAGACATATATAATACCTCCACCATATGGTCCCCCCATGTTTCTGCTGCCACCAAAATTTCCACTCTTCATCGGACCGTAATTTGAAGGTTGTTGGTTGTAGTTTCCAAAATCATTATAGTTTCCACTTCCATAATTGCCTGCATTATCAATACAAAAGTGGAGAAATACCTAGATCAGTTAAAATGGAAACAACACTCACAAAGTTACCTCCTTATTAAGATGTTAAATACAGTAAGAAATCAGGCATGTATTTCCGTAAGGGCATGCAACAAACAGCATTTTCATTCTATTTCATATTACTTGGAAAACAACAGCTTTCTTAGGTACTATTTACAAATACCCCTCCCTCCAATCTCAAATGACTTACACTAGTTTACAACTGAAATTCTTGGACATTTCAAGCCCAAACTTTACCTCCTCCATAGTTGTCGTAACCACCTCCATAGCCTCCGCCCTGGTTGCCATATCCAGGTCCTCCTCCACCATATCCTCCTCTTCCTCCTCCATAACCAGGACTGCCACCAAAGTTGCCACCTGTGACAACACAATCCTTTAAAATAAACTTTTCAGTGTAGGAGGCACTCCAACTGATACAGAAACAAAGGATATTTTTCTGTTTACAAGTATACAGGGAAGAAAAAGATATTTTTGGAATTTCTATGAACAGTATTTTTAAAGGCACATAGCAGCTCCGATCTTATTAAGTGATCTGAGATCAAACCCTGCAAGACACACTGCCTAAAAGGCTCACTGATAGATTTCCTGAAAAAAATGAAGATTTTAATTAAAGCTAAGACACATTCCTATTCTAAAGAAAAGTACATGATTGTCAAGGAAGTAACCATGTGATTTGCAATATGGAAGTTTAACATGAGACTACAATATATATGCTTCTTAAAGCCCACAAAACTACTTAGGCAATTAATATAAATGTTACACTAATGCTAAGTAATTTTAAGTGTTTCTGAATGAGAAAAAACCCCCAATCACCACTACAACAGAGAACTAACCTCCAGGGCCTCCGCCATATCCGTTATATCCATCACCAAATCCACGGCCACTTCCATATCCATCTATTGGGAGAAAAAACCCCGAAGAATTTCAATTTATCTGTAGAAAAGTAGTTGAATTCTCAAACCCCTATGACCTTAAGAACCAAATCTCAGGAATTAGTCATTAAGGACATGCACACTTGACTTCAACATATGTACATCTAATCAATGTTGTACATTCTCCCTTTTCTTGCATTTGTACAGCATCCAGTTTTAGAAGGTCAGGGAAGTGCTGCATAGAATCAGTGAAGTCTCTGAACTCCTTAACAAAATGGTTCCGCTTAGGTTACTTTTGGCTTTCAATAGAAGCTTGGAAAAAAAAAATAAATTCCATTTGCAAATTACTTTTCCCAAAACATGTCTAACTGCTACAGCTGCATTATATTGAACAGCAGTAGCACTTAGAAAGTTACCCAGAACCAGGAGGACAGCATTAGTAAAGTAAAAAAATAAATGCTACAAACATGCCTGTCTTACCAGCTCCCCCTCTGAAATTGCTGCCAGGTCCTGGACCAAAGTTGCCACCACCTCCACGAGCATCACCAAAACCGAAGTTCCCTATAACAGTTTAACATTTTTAATTAGTGAGATTGTGGAAAGTGAACACAAAAATCAACTACAAACCATTAACCATTACTTGTACATACCTCCTCTCCCACTCCTAGAATTCTGAACCTCCTGCATTTCCTGTCTAGACAGAGCTTTCCTTACTTCTGCGTTATGGCCATTGATGGTGTGGTACTTCTGCACTGTAACCATATGAAATAAGATACTATCAGCATACAAGTATTGATCTGGCAACAAGAGGATCATCAAGCTTCCAATTCACACACACTTTGAATCATTTGAAAGAACACAAACTACCATACCATTTTTAAACCAAGGCAACAGTACTTATTTGAAACACGTTCCTACACAATTACCAACACTATGATGTAGCAAATATAAAGGCATGTAACTTTCATCATATAATAACATACGTCACAACACAACCATTCTCTCTTTAAGTTTAAGCTTTCCACAATTACCAAAACTGCAAGGATTAATACCACCAAATGAAAAGAGTGAAATGAAGCTTACTTACATACAATTTTATCCACAGGATCATGGTCATCAAATGTAACAAATCCAAACCCTCTCTTTTTACCAGACTGCCTGTCAGTAATGATTTCAATAGTGTCAATTTTCCCATATTCCTCGAAGTAGTCACGAAGGTGGTGCTCTTCAGTGTCCTCTTTAATACCACCAACAAACAGTTTTTTCACAGTAACATGAGCACCAGGTTTTCCAGATTCCTGTTAAAAGAACTCTTTAAATTAGCACTAAGATAAACAACTCCACAAATCATTATTTTGCCAGGATTTCAGCAACAGAACACTGATAAACTTAGATTTTTCCATCATTGAGATAAAACTCTTACAAAACATGCCCCTGCAACCTTGTTTGGTGGGCCTTTTGGGAGGGAAGTAACACAGGGTCACTTGGAGGTTTTTCCTCTCGCCTTTAAATCAAAGCCTTAAAAACACTGAAAAAGAGATATATCACTTGCCTGAAATAACTGCAAATATTTATTAAGCTACAGCATGATTTCTATAATTGAAACCAAGCTGCATCAGCTTCCTCTGTCCAACTCCCCAACAGCAGTGAAGCACATTCCACTCAAATAAAAGTCCTTCAACCTCTGTGAATTCAAAACTCTGTATTTTAACTCCAATTTAAAATATAAGGCAACTCCAAATATTCATGGGTTATTTTGAGAATGATACTCAAGCTGCGGCACTAGGGAAGAATGACTTGTTCCTAAAGCTTAGCAATAGCTTTGTGTGTATAAGCAGTATGCACGTATACTGTTGTAATTACTTTTTTCCCAATATTAACCAACCCTGCATTCTATAGGGAATGGAAAGAAAACTGGAATAGCTAACAGGGGTACCAGTAATTACAACTTCCATTTCCCCATGCCTTTGGGACAACTCATTCAATTCCAGTTCATCACTCCAAATACAACAAACACCGGAGTCCACCATGGTAAACAGAACTTGCCTTATAATCCACACTTGCTCTTCAAGTACTTCTGTGCCACTGTAACCTGGCTTACAGGTTCACTGCATTCCTGTGCACACACCTAATTTGTGCCCTGGAGTTGAAAATCAAGTATGCCTGGGGCTAAAACCAGCACAATCCAAAGGTGATTCTGTACATCACCACCAAAAAAGGAGCTTCCCTACTACATTCTTTACTATTAGTCACTTACTATATACCTTTTAGAAATACCCCAAAAATCTTGGAATAATCAGAAAGGACTGACAGGAGTTTATTAATTTGAAGCTTAGTAACAGTTGCATAATGACAGGCATTCAACACATTTTCACCAACACTACTTTTAGACCCCAGATGTGTCCCTTGCAGACATGATAGTACAGTCAGAGTACCTTCATAATTCAGTGTAATTACAGACATTTCAGTAATTGTGTCAATTAAGAGACCAAAAGTGTGGGAAATAGTGCTCCAAATCTAGCCTTGTAACTCGAAAATTTAAAACACAGCAATTTCAAACAAGAACAAAGCCTAACTGTCCAACCAGAACAGAAATCTTTTTTTCAAATCAGGGAAGTATCTGCTTTTAAAGCCGTACTTACCTCTCTAGCCACAGCTCTCTTAGGCTCAACCACCCTTCCATCAATTGTGTGAGGTCTTGCAGCCATAGCTGCATCAACTTCAGCCATGGAAGAGAATGTTACAAAACCAAACCCCCTTGATCTTTTGCTTGCAGGATCCCTCATTACCTAAAACCAATAAACACATTTAAACCATTTATACTTGTCTTATGTTAAGCTCTACACTAACAGTATATGGAGAAAGTGGGTAAACATTTTCCTTGGTGTGATTTTGAAACACAGTGAGAGTAAAATAAAATAGGAGGCTCTGCTGGCTGACTTCATACATGAATGGGGCTGCTGGCATCACAGAAATTCAAACCACTGTTGCCCTCCAACCTGTTAACTCAGAAATGCTGCTAGATCAGTGAGGTACACTTATGTTTGAGAGCCACTGTCCCTGGCAGTATTTGGAAGACACACAGGTGAGGCATGTAGGGAGATGGTTTAGTGGTGGCCTTGGCAGTGCTGGATTAACAGCTGATGATCTTAAGGGTTTCTCCCAACCTAAATGACTCTAGGAAAACATCACAGAGAAAAACATCCTTTTCCAACTTTATCTGGGCTGCTTACCATAATACCAGCTTTCTGCCACATGTTACCAATCACAGACATAACTGTGCTCTGTGTGAACACTTCCTAATGCACTTCAGCCAGTGACACCACTGTTAAACTGTAGGAATCAGTAGTTAAAAGATAGTCTAGGAGGATTTTACAGGAAACAGATTGTAAATGCTCCTTAACTATCACCAGTTTGCAAGGGAAAAATCTATGCACTGCTTCCACAGCCTGATCTACATATAAAGCAACCAACTGGACACTTAAGAAAATCTAATATTCCATCTCCTCATTAAGCTATCTAGAAAACAAACTTCCTGTTTAAAATTCCTGAACATTCCACTCCATTGTTGTGTATTAGTATGCCAAACTTACCACACAGTCTGTAAGCTTTCCCCATTGCTCGTAATAACTCCTCAAGCTTTCCTCTGTGGTTTCAAAGCTTAAGCCGCCAATGAACAGTTTGCGGAACTGCTCCTTTTCCCTCTGCCACAGAAAATAAAATTACATTAATGTAATTAAAAAACACCTCCTCTGCATCAGCAAATTAGACACTTAGATTTTCCTAAGTGTCAAAAACTCTCAGTAGGTCTTACTTCCAAAATGAAGCACGACTCTTGCAATTTATGCAATTCTACAGGTCCACTTTTACAATACACATTTTATTAATGCACTTATTCCTGTCTTTCCCTCCAAATATCAAGAACTACAGAGTACACCCAAAGACTTCCAGAACATTCCTCTTGAAGACCTTTATGAGATTCTTTTTAAAGAAAAGGAACATAAAAACAAACCTGAAAGTTCTCACTACAGAAAACATGACTTCATTCATGCTGTCTAATTCTATTCTAGATGACTTTTGTTTATGAAAACCGTTCTGGCTCAAATTGCTGTATACAAATACTACTACGCTATTTACCCAATGCATTAAATGCAAAAATAAGCAAAATGTAATTAAAGATGTTCTAGAATGGGTCAGTAGATATTTTCTCCTTAATTATTAAAATAAGTAAAGAGTTAAAGCATGTGTATAATTAATTTGGAATCCCGCACCATTGGAATTAGCAGCAAACCTATCCACCTCAACAGCAACCGTATCAAAATGACTCCCTATAAAACACAAATGTGAATATGTATTTGTATCCACCAATATAGAATCATGCTTTCAGTAATACTTTACTGCCCCATAGAGAAATCATCCCTGCACTTGTTCAGCAGAAATCTCTGTTGCGATGACAAGCACATCATAAAAATACCCCCAAACAAACCCAACAAAACAGAACCAGTAATAACATATTGCATTTACTATTTTCTATGTAGGGATATACCAAAGCAGGAAAAACCACCTTCCAACCTCTATCAGTTCAAAATACTTTTGTAGTAACTTTTTATGGCAAGAAAGCATTGTAACTGGCATTTTCTACAAACAACAGTATGACTAGCTCATACCTTTTGCAATTTCATGTCAAACAATTTAAAAATGCACTTCAAAAGTTAAATGCATTTTAGAAAGAAGTTAAAAAGCTGCCTCCTTTTCACAGATGTTATAATTTTGGAATGTTGTTTTAAAGAGAACTGTCCTGTTTGGCACAAGAGAAATCAAATGCAATTATCACTTTAGTTTTATACTGTTATCTAACTTTAAAAACCAAGAAAATTTTCTTGGGTGTTTTGTGTTTTCTTTAGCGTGGTTGGTTTATTTTTTTTAAAACCCCAAACAATGCACAGGTAACTGGTAAATACAACATGATGAACTATGCATTAGACATTAAGATAAATGAAAAAAGGAAACTAGAGAAACAAAGACTTAGAAAACAAGCAAAATACTTCAGTGCACGCATGCTTTCAGAATTCGCATGCAGACCAACGTGTTTTCTGAGGTACTCGAAGGCAGGCCTGGCTCTACATGCACCTAACAGGAACGTAATTACTGTAGGTAGTACCAAACCAGTACTTGTTCAAAATGCATCACCATGTCACCAACTTGATACTGAAAGGAAGCCAAGTTCTCCCTTTCAACCACGCTACCCCCCAATATATACTGTATTTGAGAAAGATCAGTTTAAATGTCTCTTGAAAACAGTTGGAATCTGCTGTTGGATCTAATCTTTTCTCTTCCAGGAACACAGAGGAAGCTAGTACTGTCTCTTCCTTGTACAGACAAGCAAAATGAGACACGGGTTTAAAAGCAGCAAACCCAAGTTTTATGTTGTGACATCTCCTTTTGCCTTGTCTCATAAAAGGAGTAAAGGAAAGATCACTTCATACCAGACCTGGGCTAAAAAATCCATATGCTCCACTTTGTACTATCAATTATACTTTTTGAGTAAGCTAGCAAAGCTAACGTTTAAAGTAGTAATAACATAAAAAACCCCTCCCTTCAGATTAATTCAGTTCTGCTGCCCGAATATTAGGGACCACTTGTTCACCATTTCACAGGCCTACAAACCTCCCCTTTTTCCTATATAATCAATTGCCTTGCATTTAATAATGCACACTATTGTAAAATATGAGAATCAAATACATTTAGTAGACAAATGGGCTTTTTCCAGTATTAGGTTTACCTCTGAAAACTGTTCTAACATGTAAATGAAACGCAAAGAAAGAACGCAATCTATCAGCTGTAACAATAACAAAATACACCATACCTTACTAACAAGACTTGAACAGGCCAGTAATATAGTTTACAGATGTATTCAGTGTCCATGCCCTGCCCTGCCCAGAACATCTAAGCGCAACCTGTCAGGACACAGCTGTAACAAAATTCATTACCAGTGCTTTAATGAAAACCACCGTGAGAAAAAGAGCATAAACATGTTACTCCACTAATATGCACACAGCCTCTGGATGTCCAGAATCTGTTTCAGTGTTGTCAGTTTTAAGAAGCTCTCGTCCACCTAACATTAAGCTGGGTGCAGGGAGCTCTAACCGTGTAAAGTTTATGCTGAAGGTGTAAAAGGTACAGTAATAGCTATGATCACTCCAGTCCCTCTTAGAATCCCAAAGGAAATCCTCATTTGGTAAAAACACACAGACACGCCATGCCTACCAAGGCCCATAAAAGATAAGCTGGACGAAACACCACTTGCAAGATTTCCAGAGGACACCCTCTGGCAGGAACGGAGTGTGATAGGAAATCTTTACAACAGAATCTTCATTCGTGTGTATTTTAAGCTTTCCTCCCTTCACACAGTTAAAGCAACATTTAAAAGGACTGGAAAACGCACAACGTTTCCAGGAAAATTAACCACCAGAACAAGGTAATGCTCTTGATATAGCAATCACGTGCGCGCACACAATCCACGCTGACTGCAGAATTAAGAGCCAGGGTAACCAAAACGCGTGTCGCAGAGCAGCGCGGGGGATCCTCGAACCGCCCGTTGCTGCCGGGGCCGCGGCGGCTCCGCCATGTGGCGGCAGCGGGAACGCCGCGGCCCCGAGCCGGCCGGGGAAAATGGCGCCCGGGAGCCGCCGCCGCCTGCAGGGACGGCGCTGCGAGCCGCCTGCAGCGCGCACCCGCAGGCGCGGCACGGCAGGAGCTCCCCGGCGCTCCCTGCCGTCCCCGCGGACACCGCCCGGCCCACACCGCCCCCCGAGCGACCGCCGCGGCCCCTGGCCGCCCAGAGCCTCGGCCAGGCCGCCATTTTACCCCTCCCCCTCGGCACCGCCATTACCGCCGCACCGCCCCGGCCGCTCCGAGCCCCGCGGGGCCAGGGCGGCCCCCGCCCCGCACACCCACCGACCGACCGAGCCCCGCGTCCCCCTGCGGCGACACCCCAGCTGAAGGCCACGGCCAGCCCCTACCAACGCGCTGTCCGCCGTGCACAAATACCGCGGCTGCCGCCGCCTCGCCCGGCTGCGCCAGCCCCGGCGGCCGCTTCCAGAACCTTCCTCGGGCACCGACACCCAGCGCCCGGCCCGCGCCCACAGAGGCTCATGCCCGTGCTAATGCCCAGCTCCCCCAAAAGTCACGACAACCGCAGAAGCAAACGCGCCTCCCTCCTTAAAAGCAAAGCCTGAATGCTCCCTTTCCACGTACCATGTTCTTCATGGTTTAGGTATTCCTGCTCGACAGACCGCACAACCGGTCGGTAATGGCTGCCTGAACTGTTACGTAATTTGAAATTCAGCTCCGCGTACAGCTAGCGCCCTCCTTCTCCAGCCCAGACTCGGTTCCGAGGTTTTGGCTTGGTTAATTAATTAAAAAAAAAAAAAAAGAGCTAGAAGCTGCAGCTCAAATGCCTCCAAAGGGGCAGCAGTTCTATGCAACGTCCCGACGTGTTTTTATCGCGTAATGAAAAGTCATCGACTCCGTTAGTAATGGCCGTCTCCGGAATGAGCCGAAGCAGCCGTCGTCGTCGAGCTTATGCGCTCCGACAGCCTCCGGAAAGAGCCGAACGGCGAACGGAAGCCCATTCGGCTAACTTCGGCAATTTCCGGAACCTGCCGAAGCACTCAAATGTGGCGCTCGGCGCCCGCTCGGCATTTTCCGGACAGAGACGCAGCAGGTTACGCACCACCCGGCCCGGCTCGGCAATTTCCGACAGCGGACGCGGCTCGCGAGACGCGCCGAGCCGAGCCGAGGCGGCCCCGACCGCCGCTGGCACAGTGTCACGGCTTTTTTGGTGATTTTTTTTTTTTCTTTTTCCGGAAATTGCCGAGCGGACCCGAAGGCTCAAACCTCGGGGTTATAATTAGCCGGGGGCGGCCCCGCATTGCTGGCTCCCCCGTATGTGTGGTGCTGGCAGAGAGCGGGCTGGCGCAGCGCACCCCGACACATCGCCCTGGCCCCTGCCCCTTCCCCCTCCGCCCGTGCCGGAGGGAGTGAGAGCCACACGGGTTTTGGCACCAGCACATCGCGAGGCCCCGGCGGAGAGAGGCGGACTTGGCCGCAGCCCGCTCCGGTGCTGGGCCCTCCTCCCCTCGCTGTCCCCCCGCCTCTCCCGCTGCGGCCCCGCTCGCACCGCGACAAAGGGTGAGTGCTGCCGCCCCGCGCGACAGCGAAATGGCGCTGGAGCGGCCCCGTTCTTCCCGCCCCTCTGCTCCCCCTCCCCCTCGGCTCCACACCCGATCCACCCGCGCCGCCCCTGCCCGCACAGCACCCTCTCCAGCCGGCTCCCCCACCCCCTTTTCTACTCACGAACGAGTTTTCGAGCCCCACCACCCCGCTGTTTCCCGACCGCGCTTGCTCACCCCTCCCTTACGGCCGGGCCTCCCGCCGCAACGCGGGAAATGGTGGCGCTCTGCCGGGGCCCTGCGGCCGAGCCCCCGGGAGGGGCCCTACAGGGCCGAGCCCCCCGAGCCCCCCGGAGGGGCCCTACAGGGCCGAGCCCCGGGCAGGGCCCTACGCGGCCCCCCAGCCCGGCCTCCCGGCCCGGCGCGCTGGCGGCCATGATGGCGGCCGGGGTCCGCGGGCCCGCTCCGCTCCCCCCGCCTCACCCAGTCGCTTTCCCTGTCGCCGCGAGGCATCTTCCTTCTTTTGGACGCCTGGCGCGGTCCTGCGCTCGCCCCGCGTTGGAGAGACGTCTTGGCCCCCCTCCTGTGCCGGCGGCGACGACGGTCGGAGGTTGTAGCGGCTCGCGCGTAGGCGGTGGCGGCGCCGTGCGCTCTGCCCCGTCACAGCCGCCGGCGCGCACTGCTCGCCCAGCCCAGCCCAGCCCGGCCCGGCCCCGCCAGCCGCTCCCCGCCCTCCTCCCCTCCCTCCCGCCCTCCTCGCTTCCCTCCCTGCCCCCACCCCGCCTCAGCCCCCCGCGGATGTCGCTGTTGCTGCCGCCGCCGCTCAGTGCGCGCAGGGCGGGAGCGAGGAGGAGACGGGAGACCCAAGCGGCTGGGCACCATTGAAGTCTGTATCCTTCTCTCTCTCTCCCTCTTTTCTCTCGCTGCAGCCGCCTCCTCCCACCCCTCCCGCTCCCGAGCCCTCTTCCCCGATCCCCCTTCCCTCTGCGGCTTGCTGCGGGCCGCCGCGGGCAGATGCGGAGCGCAGCCCGCCCGCTCCCCTGGCGGTGGGGGCGGGCGGAGCGGAGGGGAGCGGAGCGGGGCTGCCGGCGGGCCGCGGCCCCGGCGCCCGACACAGAGCGGAGGAGGGAGGCAGGGAGGGAGGGAGAGAGGGAGCCCCCCGGTCCGCGGGCGCTGCCGCCGCGGGGAAGGAGGGCAGCGCCGGGGGCGGGGGCAGCGGCACCCGCGCGGCAGACAAAGCCGGCCCGGCGGCCGCCCCTGTGTGTGCCGGGCCGGGGGCGAACGTGGCGGGGCGGGAGCGGGGGCGGCCCTGG
>JAWWEE010000074.1:32324415-32353461 GCA_035221455.1 Xenops minutus
GGGGGCGGCCCTGGCGGCGGGGAAGGGGCCCTGGCGGCGGGGGCGGCCCGCGGCCCCCTCCCCCGGCCCCGCCGGCTCGCCCGGGGCGGCCCCGCCGGCCTCATGCTCGCCCGCCGCAGGCCCGAGGCGCAGCCGCCCCCAGCAGGCCTCCGCAGGGCTGCCGCTGCCTTCTCCTGCCGCGCTTGTTACTGGGTCTGCTGGGGGGTTTTCTTCTCATTTTTTCCGGCCTTGCAGAAGGGGAGACACAAGGCAAGACCCTCCGCGCTGGGGGCCTGGCCCCTGCCCTTCTTCCACCTCGCCTACCCCACTGCCTATGGGTCTGCCAAAATCCACCTCCCGTGTCAGGGGAGGATTGGGCGGGATTAGTGAGTCCGGGAGGTTTTCTGGCCTTGAAGGACTTTTCTCTTTTGCCATGCCCAGGCATATGGGGAATTCTAACAGTTCTATAGCTCGCAGCGGGGCGGGGACAATACATGCCTAAGGATTTGGTCGGTATGAGAAATGACATAGAAAAGGGGATGGATTGCATTCGACATCATTTGTGTAGGTTAAATATGTAGCATATACGGCTTACTGCTCTAGGACCTTAGCTCTTGCAAAGGTGACAATCAGAAGGCAACGTTATAGTTGCATTACGATAAATATTTGCTCTTCATAAGCTTTTGTTACCATGTGACAAATGGGCGATTCATTACATCAGATATGTAGCTGTTCCCCACCAGATTCGCAGTTAATATACCTCAGGTATATCTCCAACTGCTGGAATCTGAACTCCTGTTCTATTGGGTTTAAGGAGATAAGCATCCCTGATGGTCCTCCCCCTTTTCCCTAGAAATGTCTCTAAGCCTTTGAAGGCCTTGGGAAAAACCTTTTTTAACCCTATATACCACCTTGTCAGTATCATTTATCCTGGCTAGCATAATGGTGTGTTACTGGGTTATACCGGACAAAGTAGTAACCTACTTTTGTTCTGGATTTAATCTGTATAAGAAATGTTATATGCAGTGAATACATGGGGGTTGGAACAAGGACCATACTTGTCTTGGGATGCCTTTCTTTGAGTAATGCAAACTTCCTTTTAATTGTCATGCATTTTTCTAGTAAAAGCTCTGCAAGTCTGCAATAAAAATGGCCTCCAATAAAACTACATTGGTAAGTTCATGCACACCTAAAGTATATAAGGATTTAATCAACATATTTTTCTTCAAACTTATAACTTGGCATCTCCATTTAAAAGATACATCCACATCTCCCCTCCCCAGCATTATTCTGACCAAAATTTCAGATCCAGAAAGTAAGGCTACTAGAAAGGACATTGGTTTTAATAAATCTGCTGTTTCTAAAGAGACTTGTTGGGAAAAAAATATGAAAGGACTGTACTATTTCATCTGTGCTACAGTAGAAAACACTAAGGATTTTTTTAGCCTCCTTTCAGCACACCATGTAATTCATCCTACATGTAAAAAATAAAATCCAAATCATGTAGTGATTTACTTTCTCCTAGTGTATTTGGAGAAAACTAATTGCCTGAGAAAAGGCAGTCTTTACAAATGAGAAGTAACATTATTGCGAAATGATGTGGCATAGTTAAGATGCCTTTTGAAATGATTTTTAACAAATAACAGTTTCTTTGAATTTCATAGGAGCAGAGATTATCAGATGTCAACCCTTCCTGGACCATTTTAATGATGCATTCATGGATCTCAAGTCCTGTAAAGCTTTGCTTGACATTAAAATATGGACTTCTAAGAGCAGTTGGTTGCTGGTTACCGTTCAACTAATAATGATACATAGTTTTGTGAAAGACACAACTGAAAAAGTATAGTGTGAGATACATCTGAGGTTGAGATGGGGAAGTAAGCAAAAAATACACATGCATAATTCAAAATTTGGATAGCAGAACTGGTTTATAATGCACTCAGAAGGCCTGTCTTTAAATTTACTGAAATGATTACTGGTTTACTCAGCTTGAGATATATTAAAAATATGTATTAACTCCTGGCTTAGAAGTGCAATAGGTTGCTTCCTCTGTGTTGTATGATAACAAACTATTTTAAAAGATTGCATCAAGGTGAATATCTGAACTTTGTTGGTAATTGATTGCCCACTTAACCTTAACTTGAGGAAGAGAAGGAGTTAGCCAGCCTGGGGAGAGGGTACCTCAGAGAAAAAAAACCTGTGAATGCAGAATTTTTAATCTTTTGATGCTTGTGAGAATTTTGCTGCATGGGTCAGGAAAATCAGTTATGGTTCCCATGGGAACTGTAACTAATTCTGCTTCATTATGTATTTGCATGTAAAACCTAAATGTATTAGGGTATAGGGTAGCCCTAGAGCTGTAATACCAATTTTCTTACCTCTTTTATGTTAAGACCCTACACCACAGTATCACTTCAGTGTTTAACCTTGCCCCTAAAGAAAGAATTGTTATCCATAGATCTGCATCTGTCACATGTGACTTCTGAATGCAGAAAGGGAAACAAGCCATAGGCAAGCCTTCAGTGGTCAAATACCCAAGTTACAGCTTGTAACATACAACTCTAGAGAAGGGAGATTCAGAGGCCTAGTGGACATTTAGTACCTTTTAACTTCAGTCAGGTATCACATTCACTTGTGGGCTGAGATTTGCATGGGCATGTATAATCTCAGAATGTTTTTAACATGTTCAGTATTTCTGCAGGCTCTGCAATCAAGTATTATTTTAATAGGTTCAAGAGTTTGGAGAGCAGTGCTGATGCATGGGACCTAATTAAATCTTTAATATTTAAAACAAAAAGCAGCATACTCTTGATTTTGTTATTTCTTACTGCACTTCAAGAAAAAAATACAGATCCCATGACATTAATTTTCTTCTGTGGAAGATACTTAAGATACTTAAATCTTAGAAAGTAAAAAAAGAAAATTGTTGCTTTGATACAGAAATCCAAAACATTGATCTTTAAGTGACAAGAAATTAGTGAAGCCGAAAAGAATACCAGAAAACAATCTTCCATTGAATCAAAGAATTTTAGTCCAACGGAGAATACAGATGGAGATGTTCCCCACTTGTAGCCTGCTTGCCTCATCACCAGTAATTATAATGTTATTACTATGGTATAGTGAGTCTGTCTTTTACTGTGTTGTTGTTTTTCCCTCTGCTTTTATTGTTTGTTTCTTTTCCTCATCTCTACCCCTTTTCTCTTTTTCACACTTCCATTTCTTGAAAGAAGCAGCCTTCATAGAAGCATTGGACGTCTTCATGTTTTATTTCCCTTCAGTTTCAGTCTTGCATTCTTTTTCCTGTGGAGGCAAAAAAAAAAATAAAAAGAAAGCCAGTGTGCTTAAGTTGACACTTTTCAGACATGAATGCTGTGGTCAAAATACACCTGGGATATACAGGCAGTTAAAATCTAATTGGAAATACATGCTCTGTTCTAGATAATCTCTCTTCTATGCTTCCAAATCAAAACAATTGCCATGTGAGGTATAATATACAGAAACTTTCTGTTTGAATGAGAAACTAGAAGCTTTTTCTACTCTTTGTTATTTGCACCTTCAATTTATGGGCTGCTAACCTAGAGTAAAGCTATTCTGGGGAGAAAGGAAGGGAGGGAAAAACTAATTAGTAAAAATAAGGGCTATGAAGACAGGGCTTTGGCATTAGAATCATCTTCAAATCTTGAGTTTGCAAAAATAAGACAGTTTTTTTGTGTCTAACATATTTTATTTTTTTTAACCTTTCACCACATCAAAATAAAACTCTACAAGTCTGAAAATTGGAAAATTGCAATATTCTCAAACTAACCCATGTTACTTTTAGAGAGAAATAGAGACAGGCCATCAAGCAAATAAAGGTGCTTTGTGATTTTTTGCTTGTCTGCTTTCTGTTTTATAGAAAGTGCTTTGGTGAGGAATTAGTTCTGTCCACTTTTGATTTAGAGTGCTGCATGACTATATGTTTTAAGAGCTTAATAGTTTATGGCAGCTGCTTTAACCATTTCCTTATAAGGTGCAGTCCAAAATGGCAAGCAGAATGGTTTTGGTCTGCCAGTCCTCCAGAAATGTGACACAACAACATGATAGTCTTGTTCCAACCTTTTTGAGATTACAAACAAGGAAATTCTAAAATGTGTCCTTCTACTACTGTTTGATTGTGCCTTATTAAACTGGGAATGCCTTGAGGATGATGTGGATGTAATGTTTATTTTAAGAACTTAGTATTATTTGAAGTATCAAATGTAAACTTAATTACAAAGTTTTTTAAGTTAGCAAAATTTCATTTATGTGTTAAGTGCTGTACTTAAGAGTAGCAACCATAAATTTACGCACCTTTGTGACATCTCTTTGTAAGTTACATAGGTGTGTGACTAAGAATGAGAAGAGACTGCAGTAATGGAATGCTCCTAGCATGTGTCCTGTTCAATAGTTATGGGTTATTGTTGAGTATTTTGCTTATTGTAGCAATGCACCATAAACTTTGCTGCCATCAGTTTCTCCTTGGTTTTTTCGAAAAGGTAGTAACCACCTTTTTTTGAGTACCATCCCTTTTCTATTTTATGCATTTTCACAGTTCCCTTATTCCTTTTCTTCTGCCTTGCCCTCTGCCTTTTTACAGGCATAGTTAAAGTTAACTTGTAGAAGCTTCATAATTTTTTGAGCATGTAGCACTGAGAATTAAATTTGTGAGGGGAGTATAGCCACGGAGTATGTGGACAAAAAATTTCACCTTTTTGAAAACTGGAGTTGGGTATCTCATTAAGCAGATAAAAACCCCCAAAACATTAACATACCTTGCTCAGGTTACCTGACCACATGCACTAACGTAAAAGGAGTCTGAGCTTCTGGCTTTAGTGTTAATAAATACATGATTCGTTGCTGTTTACTTAGCAAAGTTGGATTTGGCCGGTAAAGTAACCATATAAAGCAAAAGAATTAATAATGTCATTCTGAATTTCTTTTGTAGCACAAAATGGGAAAGAAACAGAATGGCAAAGGTAAAAAAGTTGAAGAGGCAGAGCCTGAAGAATTTGTTGTGGAGAAAGTCCTGGACAGACGTGTTGTAAATGGAAAGGTAGAATACTACTTGAAGTGGAAAGGATTTACAGAGTAAGGCATTACCTTTTTTTTTTCCCTGCTAGAATGATGAACACAAACCGTTTATTTGAAATAACTGTGCAGAGAGGAGATTGGATGATGGGGATCCACTTTAAAGAACCTTGAGAGAAGGGCATCCATAAATGTGTATTCAAGTGGGGCAGTCAAGTATGAAAATAAAATAGAAGATAATGTGGCTCAGTGTTTGTGCTACATAAAATATTTGAGGACTTAACCGAGTCCTTAGTGATTGTTCTTTTACCACTGCTCTCTGATATAGGGTGTGTGAATATCAAGGTAAATTATACTGACAGTTGTTTTATATGTAATGGAATGAATGTTACTTCTGATTAAGAAATTATGCAGGGATTTCAACGGTAGGTAGCTCTTAAGCAATGAATTTGAAGCAGATAGTTTGCCTATTATTCATTTTCCTGAACTGCTCTTAAATTAGTTGAATTTGCCTAAGGGATTCTGTAGCATGGTTGCCTTCATTAGGCATACCCAACAGGAATGTTTTGAGTGTCTTTTGTAGCACTTATGTACGTACACGAGAACTTTACAGTGGACTTAAAAAGTTGATTGTTTAAGAAAGAATGCAGTTGTGCCTCCTCTCTCCTTCCAGTAACATTTCATGGCAGTCTGCTTTACTAGTTGAAAAAAGGCTACGCACACAGCATTTGAGCATAAATGGTTACATATGCTGCAATATCAATTGTTGCTGCATACCTCTCAAAGTCATTGCACTGCAACATCGCGCACTCTGGCACCTGAAATGTGTGTAGTGATAAATGCATAAACACAAACCACAATGTGTTTGGTATTTGAGGTTCTGATTTGGACTTGCATGTTATAGTAATAGAAAATCGTTTGTTGGTATCCTGCTCATTCAGTAGTGCTGTGGCAGTATTTGTGCGTGAGTACTTCTCATGAGGTGCTTAGTTGATGCAGAGAACGTTCATGGACTAGTTAAATTTTAGTTAACAAAATGTTGGCTCACTGGAACATACGCAGTGTCAAGCTCTGCCCACCTTTGTTCCCTCCTGTAGTCAACTGAAGAAAGAAGATAGTTCTAGGTATAGTTGCACACAGTGCTCAGAGACAACTTTAGAGAGTGTTCCTGGTATCTGGAAGTTTATAATATAAAAGCTGTTTGTAATGAGTGTTGTGTACACTGTTCTCTGTAAGTAAGTCTCAGTGCTCATATCGTAGTTTTTTTGCATGGATAGTCTTTAAGGGAACCAGGGAAGCAAGTCAGTTTAAATGGGCAGGTAGGTTTTTGTAGGGTGGGGATTGCTTGTTTTGACTCTCATGATCCCACTGAGAACATAGGAGTTGATAGAGCTGCTTACTGTGCTGTCTTCAGTTTAAGAATATTGGTTTTCAACATTATTAGAGCATACTTCTTTCAGTCATCAATCGCTGTACATGAGGGCTGCTAAAATGGCATGATAAACATCCTTAGGGTTAGATAAACATACTTAGGGTTTTAGAAACCTACATTATATAATGAGACAAAAAAAATTAACTTGCTTAAATTAAGGGTAGTTGTGCAGCTAGTTTTACATAAATGTGTGTATGTTTCAGTGCTGACAACACATGGGAACCTGAAGAGAACTTAGATTGCCCAGAGCTAATTGAAGCTTTTCTGAACTCTCAGAAAGCTGGTAAAGAAAAAACAGATGGTGCCAAAAGAAAATCTTTGTCAGATAGCGAATCTGATGATAGTAAATCAAAGAAAAAGCGTGATTCTGTAAGTATATGTTCACATGCTATGCTTTTTTTTCCCCTACATCTCTTCCCTACCTCTCCATCCCCCCAAAAATCTATTTTGACTTTGAGAATGAGACTGAACATTGATTTAAAACTGTAAAAATTGCACAGTATTTGAAACTGTGGTTTGGAAAGGGTATACATTCATTGTGGTTAATGAGACTGTCCAAAGGGTGGGTAAAAGATGATTGACATGATGATTAAAAGCTCTTGCATTGTCCCATATTGCTTCCTGAATAATTGAAAGTAAGATTGGTTGAGTTATTAATTAATGGTATTAAGTGATCAGTTTGTATTAGAGCAAAAGGTGCAAGATATTTGACTTATATTTAGTGTATGATTTTGAATAGGTGAGTTGCAAGATGGCAAAAGGTGAAGACCAGTCAGTTACTTAGATTAGGACCAGACATTATGGTGGACAGGGAGTAGAAAGGGTGACTGAAGAAAGCCTACCTTTTCTGAGAGGTGTGGATTTCTTCTGCAATACAAATGAGTGAACAACATGACACAGTGCTGGTAAGTGCAAAATAATGCACATGTAGTAACCTGTTCAACAGTTCACATTTTCTTCTGTAAACTTTCAGACTAACAGTTTGAAACAGCTGACATTGCCAACCATTTTCATGTACTGAATGCAGCTGTTGGATATGTAGTTACTGTCAAAAATGTTGGAAGGCATCAGAAGGAATAGGTGATGAATAGTGCAAAAAGTATGTTACTTTCTGTATGGAGTCAGTTGTGTGGCTTCATCTGGTAAAGGAGTGGCCACTGTCTCTCAGAGGTTGTCGTGACCTTATAAAGGAGCTAATACAGGAAATAGTTGTGATATTTCTTGTCAGCTGTGTGGTCTCAGTGAACCAAGAAGAGTGGAGGTGTTCCCCAAGGGTGCAGTTTCATTGTTGGCTTAGGCCAACCTAAGCTTGTTGTTTTGCTGAAAAGAATCTGTTTTTCCCACTTCCAGAGAGGGTTTTTGCTTTGCTGCTTTTGTTGCTTTTACTGACCATGCTTGTTTATCTCCTATAATGATTTTAGACCACTTGTTTCATCTATTGTGTTTTCAGAAATAAATGCTGGAAACATGGATATAAAATTCTTCATTGTTGCCCTATATCTAAATGACTTGACCTTAAGATCGGTCATGAAAAAATCAATGTCCTATTGAGATGATAATAATATGTAATTAAAAATTTGATGTTTCATTAAGGCTATATTTTTTTTTCTGATACACACACACATATATGTATTTACGAAAGTTTACACATCTAGCACCAAAATAGAATTTCATCTTATACTAGATAACCATATTCTAACTTCATCAATAGGTTGATAAACCAAGAGGGTTTGCAAGGGGTCTGGATCCTGAGCGGATAATTGGAGCTACGGATAGCAGTGGAGAGCTTATGTTCCTCATGAAATGGTAAGTCTTACATCCACTGTTCTTGTCCATGTTAAGGGAGGGCAGACAGTTGCATGTAGACTCACGAGACAACTTCATTTCGGGAGTAAGAGAAGTTGGTTAGCCTTGTATTCTCGGTAAAGCAAGCCTTCTATATTCAATTAATACTTAATCCCTCTTCCTTCGAAACCTCAAATAGCTTTCATTTCTGTTGTGTTACAGTAGAAATTTGAAAGGTAATTTCTCATAAAATAGGGGGGAAATGGCATTTGTATGGAAAAACTGAATCTTGGCAATGCTCTTGCAGCGAGAATGTCAGGCAGAAGTCCAGCTTTACATGTTTCAATAAGCAGAAGCCAGCTGCTGGATAGCCAACCATTTAGCCAACCATAGTGCCAGCTGTTCTGCATGCATCAAACTGGAACTGGAAGCAAGTAGTGGAGGAAGCAGAGATGGAGATGAAGAATAAACAGTATGGAGGACCAGCTACGTTAGCTATAGTGTTGACAGAAGAATTTCTTGCCTTGTGAACAGATGGGATAAAATTAGTGTTTCTTTCCAGCACTGAGAAATTAAGAGATTGAATTGACAGAATCAAATTTTTTAAGGTGATGTGATAAAGATAGCTTTCCACAGCCTTTGAGAAGGGCATGATTTTCTGAATGGAGTCAAACTGTGTTGTCTCCAGAGACGTGATTTGTCTTGTGATGTGCCTGGACTGCTGCAGATTAGTGCTTCAGAAGATTGTCTTCCTTCTGCTATTCCAAAGTCTCTATAATTTTTTTTGTGAAACTTACAAGAGTTGCAAAACAAAGATCATGAGTGTTTGAATCTCTATAGTGATAATTGGCAAAATCAGACATAGAGTACAGAAAGACTCTGGGTTTTTTTAGTTCCATTACAGTTGAGTAGTTTTTCATAAATGGTCGTAGGTAACATACATGAATATGAGTATGTATGCGCAAAGCTGACTCATAAAGGCAGTGCACACTTTAAAATGGAATCTGAAGCATGTCAGACTGGAAAGTTTTTGTTACCCCACACAGCATCAAGAATAGCAATATGAATACAGGAAGTTACTTGTATAAACAGCAAATATAATTTGGCTCCAAGTACCACCTCTGAAGACTGGTGGTATTGATTTTCAAATCTCATTATGAAGTTTTGATTAGTCTTTAAAGACAAAATTAACCAAGTTTTACTTGTTTCATTACATACTGCAGTATGTAACCATATAATTGGTTCCCTTTGAAAAGCATTTTTATTTCAAACAGAAAAAGTAACAGGAAGGGAAAGAAGATGGAGCTATGAAACCTTGTCATTACCATTAGCATGGAAATTCTTGGTAGCTCTAGTGAAAGGTACACTAGAAACTGATTTCTAGCTGATATTCTTTTCAGAACTCATGCCTTACCAAGAGCTGCTTAATGTTTTGAAATAATGATTATGCTTTTTCTTAAATCCCACTCTCTTCTGCATCAGGAAAGACTCTGATGAGGCAGATCTGGTGCTGGCCAAAGAAGCTAATGTGAAGTGTCCTCAGATTGTAATCGCTTTTTATGAAGAACGACTAACTTGGCATTCATGCCCAGAAGATGAAGCACAATAATTGTTTGCATTGCTTTTTTTATATATAAGAATATTAAAACCCGAAGTTTGATTTATTAGCAATGTGAGAAGCATACATTCTAACAAGATTCGAATTTGATATTTTTTTGAAGTAGTATGTTTTGCATCAACAGCAAGTAAATAAAAGCTTTCTGCAACTTGTTTCATTTATCACAGGAGAGCATTTGATACTACTACTTCCTCCATATTAGGTAAAAGCTTTTATAAAACATTGATGAACTTCCATAGTTATTACAGGATCATAATGAATGTCTAAACAAACTCACAGATGTTTTGTAGTCTTCTATACTATTGATGTGCATGTATCTTCTTTACCCAAACCTAGCCCTTTAAACCTGTAGGGTCATTCTTTTTAGTATTTGGGATCACTTGGTTTCTAGAAGACTAAGTGAAAACTAACTTTGTAGTAATTTGAATGTTATCAGACTGTATATTGTTTACTTTATTGTAAATACTGGTGAACAGTGGTCAATAAAATAGTTTTATATTCTTCCTTTATACTGATAGGCTGTGACTCTTTGAAGCGGTATTTCTCAACTTTTGATATGTTAAACTCAGTTTGTAATATATTTAACTGTAAGTTGGTTTTTTTGGGAAGTAGGTTGATTATTATATCACCCCATTGCCACTCTAATCACAATACTGGAAAAGCACCAGTCTTGGATTATTAGTATTTTTATTTTGTGAATACTGCCTGAGACACAGTTCTTTTCAGTCCAGAAGGGCCTGTGAGATGCATGTGCTTTGCGTAAGTCACAGATAGCAACCAGACAGGCTAGGTATGGCAGTTGGTCCCAAGGCCAAGTGACCTCTGCAGGCATACTAGGAAATATTTGACATGTATTGACAGCATTAGCCTTTGCTTCAATTTCAGGCTTTAATAGGAGGCAATAGTGTAACTAGGGCTGGTTCAGATGGAATTATTTGGGCCATCATCTGAAGAATACTTACATAGTTCAGCCCTTAAAATGGGATATTTAAGATACTTAAGTCATATACTTGGAACAAAAGACTTAGTTTGATTGAATTTGATATTAGTCCTATAATCAGTTACTTGGAGAATGAAGCAAAGAGTGGGGAACTCAGGAGGAGGAAAGTTGCCTTTTTCCATTCTTTCTCCAGTTGCTATTCGTCTTTTCAGTTGCTTTCATCTTCACACCTTATTTTATTTGTGTTTTGACTACCATGGTATATTTGCCTTGAACTGTGCCTCTCTATATGTCAATGGCCAAGGTTGTTTCAGAATTATCTTTGAGAGTTTTGAGTAAAAAATACAATCCTGTAATATACTTGTCAGGATCATAGAATCATAGAATGTGACCTCAGAGATAATCTAGTTCCCTGCTATGGGCAGGGACACCTTTCACTAGTCCAGGTTGCTCAGGGCCCCATCCAACCTGGCCTTGAACACTCCAGGGATGGGTTAGCTGCAGCTTCTCTGGGCAGCCTGTTCCCGTGCCTCATCACCCTCACAGGAAAGAATTCCTTGCTGTGATATCTAATCTAACCCTACTTTCTTTCAATTTGAAGCCATTTCCCCTTGTCCTGTCACTACATGCTTTTGCAAAGTCCCTCTCCAGCCTTCTTTGTAGGCCGCCTTCAGGTCCCGGAAGGTGCTCTAAGGTCTCACTGGAGCCTTCTCCAGACAGAACCCCATCTCTCAGCCTGTCTTCACCGGGGAGGTGCTACTGCCCTGTCCTCAACTTAGTGGCCCTTCTTAAAGGTAATGCAGTTGAGATTTCCCAGGTATTTTTTTTTTTAGAAGATTAAAAAAAATGTGGTAAGGAGTAAGCGAATTCAGTCTGTGCTTGAGGGTCTTTTGAGACTGTTTCACAAATCATTGCTGTAACTAATTGTCCTCTCGATAGTTTCAAAATCGATTTATATTGTGGAACAAAATCTGTCACCTAATTATAGTTCAACAGCAGTGGCTAAATTGGTGCTAGGTGAACTTCACTAAAGATTTTTTATTACTGGTTTTGGGCAGAATTCAGTCTCATATATGTGGCTCTAGAAAAAAATCTAATATCCCTGTTAATATCCCTTGCACCAGGTAGTGTTAATTTCAATGCTTAGCTGACCTCTCCTGCCTGTTCCTCAAATAAATTACCCCAACTTTGTCACATATTTAAGCCTTCTACAGAGTTCATGACTTAATTTTTGTGGGGCCTATAACAAAAATATTTATACACCTAGTGTATAGGATTTTGAAATCCTTGCTTTCTTATGCAGTAGCTTGAGAAATACATGGGCGAAAAAGAAATCCAAAGCAGCTTCTGTTCTCCTGCCAGCTTCTTCAGTATGGAGTGCTTTCTAAAGAGTCTTAAAACTTACTCTACAAGTTGCATTTTACTGCCTGAAACTGCAGTTTCTCTAACTTGTTTCAAGTGTGGACATCAAGTCTGTATGAAGTTGCTGATTTGAAGTGTTACAGGTTAAACAGTTGATTTAAATTACTGGTTATTGTAAGTAGTAAAGGTTTTTGTTAAAAAGTTGGTTCTCCTCATTTTGTAACTTAAAAATACAGATTTGTAACTACATACTGCTTTTTATGTTATATCTGGTTCTTTATGATTTCATAAAAATATGCTGTATTCACTTTTAAACAATTTTACAGCTTCTTAGTTATTTAGATTCCTGATTTTTTATTTTATGATGCTAGATATGCTGACTGATGTTTCCCTTTTTTGTGTCAAACTGCTTTTTGATACTAATGAAAGGCAACACTTTAAAGCTACAAGTTATGTAAAGTTATCCAGACTGTGCTGCATACATAGGCAAAAATTTAACAAATGTTAATTTAAAATTAACTGATTAAATAAATGAGATATCTTCTGTAGTTAGTGAGCTCTGCGGAGGTTTCTTGTCATTGTCCTTTCTTGCACCAAACCAAATAGGTTTCAGGCTGTCATTTTGTGGTTGCTCTGCATGCTGCTGTCCTGACAAAAATTAAAAAAAAAAAAAAACAAACCACAGAAAACCCAGTTGCACTTTCTCCAATACAA
Organism: Xenops minutus; assembly: GCA_035221455.1. Taxonomy (NCBI): domain Eukaryota; kingdom Metazoa; phylum Chordata; class Aves; order Passeriformes; family Furnariidae; genus Xenops; species Xenops minutus. The sequence continues at coordinate 32,337,292 of JAWWEE010000074.1, forward strand.
TTACTCTGGCGGAAGAAAATCCTCAGGTTAAATATAACCAGGTAGTGCTAGGTTATGCAAAATTGAAATCATGATTAGTCATGGCATCATCCTCTTACAGCCTGGTTCTTATTTCTTTGCTAGGAATGAATAAAACTCCTAATTTGTTTGTTAGTATTGTATTAATTACAAATTAAAGAGCAATTGCTGTTAAATGGAATAAAAAAATACAGTACCTGCAAAAAAACTGTCAGCATTGCAAGTGAATTTTACCAGTTCAGCACAAATGTATTCTATGTGCTTTGTGGGATTCTTCTAGATTTATGGTTCAGTTCTCCTTAGAACTGTTGGACAGTTTCTAACTAATAGATTATAGTACATTTAGGACTCAACATATGTTGTCATAATTTCAAATGTAACTAGAACTACATTTTTTCTTTAACTGCAAATTATCTTATTTACTCACCTGAATTAGGCTCTTGCACTGTAGATTGTATTCCTTTCCTGTTCTAAGAGTTTTCAACATGCTCAGCATTTCCTTACCACTGGTGTTGTTCTCTTTCTGTTTGGAATGTCTTTTCAAAATGCCACCTTTTATTCAACTTTTGAATTTAGATGCCTATGTTAAGACATGTCTACTCTGCTGACAGAGGCCTCTAAATTTGGAGTAGTTGCCAAGCCAGATGCCCCCAAATTTGTTTCTGAGGTACCTTCCCCGAAATGAAAAGTTACTGCACAGATCTTCTACATCTTACACACTGAATTGCAATACTATGTGTGGTTTCTGGAAGAAAATGTCACAGGATCAAACCGAACCATGTTTTTCCCTCTAGGTTTATGAGGCTGTGTCTCTTACTAGCGCAAGGAGTTGTGCTTTGTTTTGCAGGGTAAATATCCTGACTAGCTGTTGTGAGGTTTATCTGACTCCACTGTATACTATTCACGGGCAGTTTCCACCTGATAGTGTTTTCCTTTTCTCCCAGCCATTAGTTGTGGCAACACTTGAGATGGCGTGCAGCAGTGGACATAAAAGTGTTTGGTAGTACCGTAATCTCAGCAGGGCCAGGAAAGAGTTGCAGAAGCTTTGTGCTTCACTCCTGATCCTTCTTGTTGGGACAATCCGAGGCATCAGTTTGAGCAACATCAGATTCTTTTGAAATTTAAATGAAAAACTTCCATGTCCCAAAATCCCTTTCAGAGATTCCTGTGAAAGCATTCTGCGTTCTCATTTCAAATAAATGATAGATGTTCTAAGCTAAAAAATAAATTACACCAAGCAAAATTGAAACACTTGTCCCAGAGAAAGAAACTGCAATTGTTCCAGCCCAGTGCAGGGAGGAATGGTGCTTTTCTTTCCTGTAAAGTGCTATGGGATTTATTAACATGGTGAGGAAATGGGATATGATTCCCAGGGCTCCAGATGGCACCTGCCAGATGGAAGCTCATCTTCGTGCTGTCTAAAGATGCTGGCGCTGATGGCATGGTGTTTGAGAATGCAATAACCTTTTGTTACAGATTTTCTTACTAGATAATGGTTTTACTAAGTGGTCAAGTGCTTCCATGGCATTGCAGTGTCTGCAAAATTATTTTAATCTGATGAAAAGGTGGCCCTTCTGTGGATGGAACCACAGAGCTTCATTTCTTTCACTCCTTTCTTTCCAGTGAAGGCATCATTGGTTTCCACATCCGATTCCTTCCCCAAAATGTTTTTCTTATTCAGGTGCACTGCTCTGCACAGAGTTCCAATTTGAAATGTGTATGTACTTTTTCTTCAAAAAGCTTTTGCTTCTTTGTCGAAAAGCACTGGGCCTTGTTGCCTAAGTTTTTATACACGGGGTCAACAATCAGGAACTTCTGTCTTCATAAAGAAAAGGCATGTTAAGGGAACTTAAAATCATAGAATCAAAGAATCATTTAGGTTGGAAAAGACCTTTAAGATCATTGAATCCAGTGATTAACCCAGCACTGCTGAGTCCACTGCAAAACCATATCCTTAACTGTCACATCTACACATCTTTTAAATACCTTCAGGGATGGTGAATCTGCCACTTCCCGGGGCAACCAATTCCAATGCTTGACAAGCCTTTCAGTGAGAAACTTTTTCATAATATCCAGTCTAAACCTCCTTTCGTGCAACTTGGGGCCATTTCTCCTTGTTCTGTCACTTGTTATTTGGGAGAAGAGACCAACCCTCATCTGGCTACAACCTCCTTTCTGGAAGTTGTAGAGAGTGAGTGATAAGGCCCCTCCCCAAACCTCTTCACCAGGTTGAACAACCAGAGCTCCCTTGGCCACTCCTCATAGGACTTGTGCTCCAGATGCTTCAGAAGCTCTGTTGCCCTTCTCTGGACACACTCCAGCACCTCAATGTCTCTTGCAATGAGTGACCCAAAACTGAACACAAGGTTCAAGGTATGGTCTCACCAGTGCCAAGTACAGGGGAATGATCACTGCCCTGGTCTGGCTGGCCACACTATTTCTGATACAAGCCCAGATACCTTTGGTTTTCTTGGCCACCTGGGCACAGTGCTGGCTCATGATCAGCTGGCTGTCAACATGGGGATGGCCTGCTCCTCTGCCTCTAAGATTTCCCCTTTGAAGAAAGTCCAACCTTCCTGGACTCCTTTGCACTTCAGGACTGCCTCCCAAGGGACTATGTCAATCAGTCTCCTGGGACACCACTGTCTCCTGCCGAGGTACAGGGAATATGTCTCAGTTCAACCTGGGGCTTTCATTCCCTGCTCAAGTGATATTGTAGGAATGTCCATCTCTGCCACTGTCTCCTGGATGGGCCTGTTCCATTTCATGCCTTTAAGGATTGCCCAACATACAATTTACCCAGATCCCTCTGTGTAACAGTGCATTCAACTAACAGTGCATTCAACTACTGCGTCCAGATCATTGATAAAAAGATTGAGCAGAACTGTCCCAAGAAGTGATCCAGGGGCTGATGACCAGTTTCTAGCCAGATGTAGCCCCATCCACTACAATCCTTTGAGCCCTTCCACACAGCCTGTCCCTCACCCAGCACACCATCTACCTGTTCATCTCACAGATGGACAACATGTTTAGAAGGATGCTGTTAGGGACAGTAAGAAAAGCCTTAGTAAAACCTAGAAAAACTACTTCCACCAGCATCCCTTCACTGATAGGCAGGTGACCTTATCATAGAAGAGTATCAGACTAGTTAAACAGGGCTTTCTCCTTGTGAACCCACATCGACTGTGCCTGATGATAGCATTGTTCTTTAAATGTCTTTCAATAGCAACCAGCATGATCTTCTCCATAATTTTTCCAAGTACAGAATCCATTTTGCACATAAGAGTTCCACAGGAAAGGAACTGTTATAGTGAATTAATTGAGATCTAATGATTCTACCAGACCCCACTGTAATTCAGGGCTTTGTGTTCAGTGCATTGTTTACCATCACTTGAAATTATTGACCAAAAGCTCTGCAGAAAAGCACTGTTTTTGTATTTCAGAAAAGTGTATATTAATGAAATCATAGATACATAAAGGAATCTTCCCTGCATAACAAAGAAATAGTACTTTATTAATTTATTTTGAATCATATGCGCAGAGTTGCATTTTGGGTTTCCAGTTAATTTTCATTTATTTGATTAATACAAAAACCCCCAGTTATATACCTGTAAAACTAAAAAGGAGAAATTTTTAACCAGAGCAGGGAAGGCAATCATGTTATATGCTGAACATTTAAACCTGATACTCCAACTGTTGTACTAGGCCATAAATTCTGTGAAGGCAGTAAAATCAGAGATTCAAGGGAGAAACAGCATCTCACCTTTTTTTCACAGACATTCTGCAGTTGTTGCAGGAACATCACTGTCTTTTACTGAGCAGCATTTCTGATTATTCTGTATGATTCCATCTGTTGTACCTGACTAATCTGCAGTTTTGGATGCTATTGGTAAACATTTCTAGGTTTTGATTAGTTACAGCATGGTTGATTTCTAGTAAATGCATCTCTCTGAATTCAGGATTTTATGTTTGGTAATCATCCCATTGCTCTCACCGCAATACAAAATATGACAAAGAAATTGGTCAGTGAAACACTTTAGATGAGGAAATTTAAGGCAAGAGATACTACAAAGATACATTTGAGACGTGTAAAGGTGAATGAAGAGTTCTTGCTTCCTTAAGAAATTAGGAATTAGAAATTTTGATTTTCAATATAATTCTCAGTGATGTTTGTCCTAACAGACTAAGTTGCAAATTGTCAAGTATTCTATAATACTTCTTAACTGATGTTAAAAAGTCAGATTTTTTTTTTTACTTGATGACAATCAAAATATAGTTTAAACTAGATAACTACAGCTAAATACAAATAAACCAGGAAAATACTGAGAAATACATAAAAGCAGTTCTCAACTACAGATGACAATAGCACTTACTACTACAATATTGATTTGTATTGTCTTTTGCTGTCTCATAAGCAAAAACAATTTCTCCTTAGTGCACATGCTATGGTCAGCAAGCTAAAAATACCTCTCATTTTTGTGGACAATCCATTTCAAAAAAGAGCCATGAGAACGACACTGAGAAAGATAAATACTGTCATGAACGTTACTATAAAGGAGTATATATTCACACAATTTGAACAACAGGAGACTGCTAACCTTTTTTTTTCTTCCACTGTTTGTAATTCAAAATCTGCTTGAACTTCTTTATCCCACTTTTTAAATTACCAATCAAAAGGCTGGCAATGAATTGAGACTTTGGGTTTCCCAGAACCACCAAATGCTCTTTTTGTTAAATGTATTGGGAAGGTGAAGAACAGAAAACCTATTTATTCCTTCCATCATTGAGCACCACAAGCAGCCTGGACAAAGATACAACATTTCTGTTGAACAAAAGCCAGATCAAAGAGTGTGCAGGTATCACACTTCCAGTCACCCGAGAAATCTTTGTGTCCTGGCAGTGTTAATAATCATTGCATTAATGATCCAGGTGGAGGTGCTTAAAACTTTTATAGAATAACACATGGTAGTCCTTAGACAAAAAGCAGAATTCATGGGCTTCCTGTTGAAATTCTGTGATTTTTCTGAATTGTCATGGACCCACAGGTGGGCACGCCTGTCAGTATTCTTCACATCGCTGCTTAGAAAATGTATGCTATCCCCTCAATTTAGAAAAAAGCCCTAGTTAAATGTATCTTTTTATTATGAGTTTTTGACTTACAGTTGGTTTTACTCCTTCAGGGGCGGAAGAAGACAGAGTTGCTAGGTTTAAGCATTTAAACATATGGTTAGATATAAGACATTATTTAAATATCTCACATATTGCTGCTGTTATTTCAAATGATGTGGCTAAATCAACAAACCCTAACCCAATTGCCTTTGGTAACGGTGGTAGTGATTCAGTAGATGGCACTCCAGCCTGAGAGTCATGTTGTTGCCTGCACCCAGCCCTGTCAGTCTCCAGCAGGTGGAGTGGCTGTGCCCGCACTGGCTGGGTGGGCACCTGCTAGGAGAAGATGATGGGGAACCACAGGCGACCTCTGAGAACACCTGGTTGTTCATGGTGTGAACTGTATCGTGGTCTTCCAGGGAGTGAGTCACCCTTTTGCCATCCTGCTGTTAGGTCTTCCAAGCGTTTCCTAACTAAAGGGACCCTAAGCTGTTGTGTTTTAACAGCAGACTGCTGCAGTCTGTTTCTCCCCTTTCAGAAAGGTGCTGATGCCTGGGGGATGATATTTGGGGTTTCCCACATAACTGCAAATAATTCACAGCTGGTGTGGTATGCAGCAGTGATACACCTTTTGACAGCCCCATAGGATGTGTTTTAGAACCTACCAGAATACTAAAGATTGGAGTCAAATTAACAATGTAGTGTTTCTCTATGTTCAGTGCTCCACTGTAGATTCGTTGCCAATGCTTCTTCTAGGTGCCACATTCAAAATATTGTGCACCATCTTTCGGATAACCACTAATACCGAATCGTTCTTCAGGCATATCGGCCCTTATCTTAGTGGATGACTTTGAAGAGTTGGAAGGTGGGGCTTTGAGCAACTTGATCTAGTGGAAGGTGGCCCTGCCCATGGCAGGGGTGTTGGAATGAGGTGGTCTTTAAGGTGCTTCCCAATGCAAACCATTCTGTGATTCTATTCCATGATTCTATGCCACTGTGACATAGCATAGACAGCACTGGATAAGGGAGTTCATGAAAGCAGCTGTTTCTCTATGGCCACCTCCTTGTGAAGCTCTACTTTAAGGTGTGCTAGTCCCAAGAATGGAATGGCAAGTGGTGGCCAAAGAATTTCAGAGGTGAACAGGGACTTCTCTCAAGATGGTTCCAAACAATGACATCTCCTTCAGGAATCTAATTATGCTCATTGCTTTCTAGTGACTAATCTATTTGCTGCCAGTAGATCAGCAGTCAGAGCTGCTGTCATGAAGATCAGTGCCTCCATTAACAGGATGTTGTGTTCATTTAGAGGGAAGAAAGTGGGCCAGAGGGATAAAGGTAGTAACATAAGTCTTAAATATTAACTGCTTAAATATGGTTCAAGGTTTGAATAAAGAGACTTTAATTTTCTTTAATTTATGGCAGACATGCAAGACCCATGCTGAAGTTTGTTAATATATTTTTAAGATGAATGACAACTAAATGTTCAAGTTTAAAAGGATTAACTTAAATTGAAAAGATATGTAAGATAACATGAATTAGAATACTAAAATCCCTTACCAAAGACATTGTAAAGGACTCTTTTATTCTGCCAGTGGTTCTGATGTAAAAGAACAGTTTCTCAAGATGATTTTGGGAGAAGCATGTTTACCTTCCTGCTTGTGATTTCACAGCTGCTAGTCACACTGGTGACGGTGAGATATCCCTAAGATAGAAGTCACTATTTGCTTCATTGGCTTCCAAATGGCTTTACTGATTTTTGGGCAGGAGGCAGAAATTGTTTAACTTCATCCCTGACAGGTGTGAAATAGCAGGAGGGAGCAGATGTGGAGGAATGCAGACTAGCTGTACATAGTGATGTGTACAGTTTACCTTCTGTGCATATGTGCAATGGCAAGAGAAGAACCAGAGCAAATGTGGATAAACATAGATTTGGGAAACTTTCTCACCAGTTGGAAGTGTCACCTCTGCAGAATGCGAATATTTCAAATTAGTTAAAAGACCATGCATTGACAAATCACTACCTTTCCAAAAGAGCTGTTGTGCTAAAACAGTCCTTGAAACAGCACCTACTGAAACATTCCTGTTCCTTTTGCAGTAACACCAGTGAATGCTGGACTAGACTCACACAGCTGACCTGCTGATGCAAGACTGAGATGCAGCAAAGTACCTGAAGAAAAACAGTAAAATTAAATGTCAACACTTTACCCATATAGGCAGAATTATTGTAGTATATAGTGGGGATATTGTGTGAAAACAGCAGACATGGAGCATTTTGCTTTTTTTTTTTTTTACACAATTGCAAGAAACCTACAACACTGATACTGTCACAGGCTTAAAGCCTAGTCCCTCACTCTTTCCCATGATGAATATTAAATGCTCTCAAAATAAGAGATTTTGAAAAAGGGGCAGATTGATATAATAGTGTTTTGAAAAAACAAAACCAAAGTTTAAGTTAATACTAAAACTTTAACTAGTAAAGGACAATGTATGTACCTAAAGCCATCAGCATCGGAGCAGATTTCAAAGATAGAGTTACAAACTTTAGAGATATTCTCTGTTGGTGGAGTACTGACATTCAAACACCTGAACCAAAATTGAGGTTCAAACATTATGTTCTTCCTTATCACCTTTTCAAGCTGCTCAGTTAGAGTGGCTACAGACCACCAACTGCTTGTGTCTATTTTGAATAAGCACAAAACCAGATCCAACTTCATCTTTTTGTGTCTGACCCAGTCACGTCTCACTATTAAGACAACTTGGCAGGCTTTCACTTAAAATTTATGTGCCTCTTTCCTGCACTTAGTGAGAAATTAATTCCGTAGTTGCTGAGGTTGGTCTGAGTGGAAGTCTGGCCTGCCCATTGCAGATGTGAAAGAACACAGTCTCTGAAAAGGCAGGTGAGAGTCACGGGTAAGGGAGAGTTGCTTAAGTACTCCCTTAAAAACTCAGTTCTGCCTTGTGACACAGTGCTTTTCTACTACTTTATTTTATATTATTTTATTTTGGTTTGGTTTAGTAATACAAAACTTTTCTCAAAAAACAGATAAATTATTACAGAAAGGCTTTTGATTTCTGGCTTAAATGTACTAATGAAGTGAGAGAGTGCAGCACAGTACAGCATAGAAATATTTACTTGAAATCACAGCAAGCACATGGCAGAGTCCCATATTCCAAACTGAGATGAGACAGGAGGCATATCCAACAAATATGAAGGTCAGACCAATGAGATTTGTAAAAAATTATTAAGACATTCTTACCATTCTTTCCATGTTACATTAGTATCCAACATTGGTGATTACAAAGTAATTAAAAAATAACCTCAAATATTTAAGAATTTGGAGTCAGAAAGAGGGAATAAAGCCACAGGTGGAAACTAGAGTCACTCAAATGCCCCAAAGCATGTCTTATTAAGTAACACACTTCAGATAGACCTGGACATTAGGTTTTCAGCCAAATACTATAATAAAAGTACCTTGCAAGAGGACATTAAGGGCAGACAAAGCAATGATCTACACGACAGGACTTTTCTGCACAGGAAAGAGCTCAGAACAACAGATACTACAGAGTATCTGTTCTGCAACAGCTTCCTGAGGGGACATGTCTTTTTGCACTAACTATGCCTTTGTGTGGTTTAGCTTAATACACATGAGAAGTGAACTATGTTAAAAGCAAACAAAAGCATCCATCATGGAAAACAAGTGCATCTACTTGAGGAACTAGCACACCATAGATGCTGGGCTCTCAATTCTGCACTTCAGATTGTTTCCCAGTAACCACCTTACAGAGATCAATCCAAAGTGCACTACTTCATTGTAAATGTACAAAATGAAGGAAATGGGAAAATAGACCACATGGATTCACGATGAGGTAATAGTTAGCCAGAAGCTGCTTGTGGTGCTGAGCTATTGCTGCAACTCACACTTGTAGTCTCACAAAGTCCAGGCTGCCAACTGCAAAGAAGCCACAGTAGTCCAGCCCCACTCATGCCCTACAACATGTTTCTGTGATCATAAGTGGCATTGCAGATGTTTCTGAGACAATAAAGAATATTCTAGTGAACATAGTGTAATTCATACTGTAAGTTCAAATATTACTCAGGTATGACTGCTTATTCCAAGTAGATTTTAGAACAAGTCTGAATAAGGTAACAACACTTCTTCACTGTAATATCTTAAAGGCAATGGATATATACTCTTTTAAAGGAACAGAATATGTGGGAAACAGGGAGGGCAAAACCTGTGTGATGTGGCTGTGCCAGGCAGTAGGAGGTATCTGATCCATCTGACTTACTATAGAAAGAACTAAGCAAGATCCCCTGAAATAAAAGAGGGGATTCTGTACAACAGAAAGCTTGGCTTGCCCATCTCCTTCACTGAAAAACCAGCTGGTTCAGTAGGTTTCGACCACATGTGCTTGTAAAATTTATGCTCAGCAACCAGGCATTGATATAATTAAAAGTGACAGCCATTGACATGTTAAATGCTGTAGGTAGTGGTTGCCTATGTATGGGAGTCATATCACCACATGAGAGTAGTATCATTCTTCTCTCCTCATGTCCAGAGTTGAGATGTTGCTGGCACTTTTCTTCCTGTCAACACAGATTTCAAACTCTATTGCCTTGTGGTGACTGTGGCCAAGATGGGCACCAATCTCCATTTGTCTCATGAGATCCACTCTGTTGACAAGCAGCAGATCAAGTAGAGCACCTTTCTGAGTCAGCTCCCTTAGGACTCATTTTTTCCCTTAGGACTCTCTTTTTTTTCTTTTTAACACAGAAGTAATTCCAGTTTTCTGTATATGGAAGGCCTCAATGTTTCTAGTGTGAAGAAGAAAATTACAAATTGTAAAGAAAAAGATTGACCCCTCCCATCCATGCTTGTCTCAGAAAAAAACTGTCAATCCAAATGACTTTCAAAATAACTGATTCTTACCAGCTTCTTTATAGTCACCCCTGGTTCCCATTGCTGGTACTCTAACTTCCTTGTGCCTGAGGGGAACAAAAAGTTACCTTAGCAGGTGATTGCACAGAGACTGCCTAGAAGTCAACCACAGAAGTGACTTCACCAGGCACAACCCACCTACCCCTCAGTCTTGGAAGACCATTAGCAGAAGAGGCAAGAAGAAGTTTCCAAGATTTCAGGAGTGTGGTGAGAACTGTGGGGTAATCTGCCAGAGGAAACAGATGAGCATTTGGAAATACACATGTACAACCTGCTTAAAGCAGGGGTCCCTCTAACATTTATAAAGAATGGTCAATTTTTTAAATTTCATTTTATTTTTTCCAAACATGAAAAAAAAAAGTACATGACAGTTTATCACAGGTTTCTTTCATCAAAAGAAAAAACAGAAGAGTTTGTACTAACTGAGGGTATTTGGACTGAGAATATCACAAGCCTCTTATTCTACCTCTTTTTATGAATGCATCAGGACAATGCTGGCAGTACACAGTAGTCCACATAGACACTGCTTTTCGTATGACATGCATGTTTGCTGTGCTAACCCAAAACCAACTCATGGCCAAACCTCTGCAAGTCAAAAGGAAAAACTACTATTTTATAGCCAGTCTGACCCAGACATCTCCCACTTGAGGTATAGAATTGCCCTTGGCTGCTGCTCTGGAGCCGGGAGGCACAGGTGTTTTCAGAGGCCAGATTAAATCCTAGGCAGCCTAAATTGTCTGAAGGAGATGTTTGCATCAGCCTTGACTACAAATATTTAAGTAACCAGTATAAGCAGGGAAAATAAAGCAGTAAGCTTTCCGGTCTTTGCACCTTGCATCCCAGCAAAAAAGGGTCACAAATTGGAAGGGAAACTGGAAAATATGTAAATAAACACTCATCTGGAATCCCTCCCCTTCAAGGACATGATTGTTCTGGTCTCATATTCTGCAAGAAATCACCACACAACCAGTTAGAAACTGCAGATGGAAAACCAGCGTCTGAGGCTCTTGCAGACAACCACTGCTTTCAGCTATTATTACCTTCTGTGAAATAGTCATAAATATCAAGCCAAATTTGAGGGCTATATAATTTGTTACTCTAGGATTTGTCCTGGATGTTGATTTTGTCAGTCTGGTGGACTCAGGCAAATAAACACAGTTGGTCTATGTTATTAAACCTGACTCAGAGAAACAAAACTAAGCAGAATAAAAATTGCCTAGAAATAAAGGGAGGAAACAACAAAAGCCATGTAAGAAGCAAAGTTAGAGAAGAAAAAGGAAAAGAAAGTCTGTATTCCTTTGCTTCTATCAAAAGTGTAAAGGAATCTCTTTAAAACATTTCTTTTTCTTTCATCCTTGCTTATTTTTACTTCAGCATATCATGCAAGTTCTGGAGGTTGGCTAGACAACTCTATGCAACACCATGTGAGTGGCAATGAATCATAGCTGTTTCTGATGGCTTTCAGTTTTTAATAAGACATTTGGCTTCCACTCAAGTTGAAAAGATGGCATAGGGATTTCATTAACAATCTTTTTCTTTACAATTTGTAATTTTCTTCACACTAGAAACATTGAGACCTTCCATATACAGAAAACTGGAATTACTTCTGTGTTAAAAAGAAAAAAAAAGAGAGAGAAACAAAATAAACAGACCTTTTTCATATTGCATGCAAATCTAAGTAATCCTCTCCCTCCCACAGTCTGACCCAATTTTGCTTGGGCAGACTTTGTGCTTCTAAGCCAGGCATCTTTGAGACTGCAAACTTAGCAGATCCTACTGAAATATGAGAGCACAGCACTTCCAAAATCAGGTTTGAAGTACTGCAGTCATGGCACTAAAATGTCCAGTGACCTACAACCTGTCTGTTCTAACCAAAAGTCCTCCCATAGCCATGCCCACATGAATAGATGAAGCAAAGCCAAGAGCCAAATTCCTTCAGCAATTTTAGATATCAGAACATCTGCCCAAGCTGCATGAGGGAATGTCTTATTTTCAGGTAGGAGAATTTAGGCATGTTCGACTCCTTATTTTCATACATACTTGGAAAATGGATACAAATTATTAACAGGACATTGGCAAATGTGTTGATTTCATGCTTTATTGCAAATAAGCTACAAAGAAATCACTACGTGCCAAACACAACATGACAGCATGGTTGAGGGACAACTATTGTTTTCTACCACAGAACACAAACCAGTAAGGGGAAATATTTCCAGAGTTCCTTCTTTTCTTCTTCTCCTCTCTCTTTTCTTAATCCTTACACCTTTCACAAGACGAAAACACCGAGCATCTTTACCAAGTGTTTTTCAGAACTCTAGTCATTGGCAGAACTCCTCTGTACTTTTTATTGATGCTTCCTGAGAGTAAACTAAAATCCCACCACAGCCCAATGCTGCATGAATTCCCTCCCTCTTTAGCCACAAAAAGGAAATTATAGGAAAATCCTAAAAATATTTTTTTAAATTTAGTGCCCATAGTATGCTGTGTGTCTGTTCTTTAACTCTAGTTCTCCAGTTCAAAGCTGTGTACCTTGCAAATTTAAGAATCTTCCCTTTTATGTGGAATATTTCATTACATGATCAAACAGTCAGGATCCAGATAGTCCTGCAGTATTTTCTAGATGCAGAAATTTATTAAAATCTAATGAAATAATTGAGTTACCAAACCACTGTTTTAATCACTCTGCAACTTAGGATAGGTCTATATTAGCAAGCAGCTGGATGCAAACAGGAAAAGCTCTGCAGAGCAAACCAGCTTGTGTGGAGGATGTAATCTTCACCTTCTGCATACTCTGGAAGTTTGTTCAAGGCTGGCTTCATCAGTGGTTCCAGTGCAGCTTTTTGTTATGTGTCTTCTGAGACTGCTCCACAAAAGAGCAGTAAGGGACGGCAATCAGAGACTTGCTTCAAAAATTACATAACTCATTGGAAACAAAATGTTAATGTAGATGAATGCACACTAAAGTTTACCCTTATGAATAAATGGATGGCCATAGCTGTGGAAGATTTAATCTTAAATAAATCAAACTGATGTAAAGGTAGCAGAATAAAACCTTATTTCAATAGAAATTTTAAGGGAGTTGTTGTGGAATAAAATTCCCTTTTATTTCTGGCTGAAATATTCAGAAAATACTTTACATAGATTCCATAACTCCCTGGAGTGAAATTATTTTATCACAACATTAAGAGGCAAGTTCTTGGCGTAGCGGAGGAAGTCTCTCCAGACCAGCAGGTCCCCCAAGGCCAGCAGCAGGCTATATCGCTCATACCAGAACTACAGCTGCACCCCAAGAAGTGCTCACAAAAAACCTTTAAGAAAATATATTCTTGGACATCATGTCTGGACACAATGCCACTGGCACAAAAAAGTAGCATGAGAATTTCACAGAAAATGCACAGGAATTTCCTTTGTGCAAATTCTCATCTGTCAACAGAACTAAATTGTCAACACCAGTTCTCTAAAACTCCCCCTTGCCTCTGATTTCTATTTTCTATTCCTTTCCTCAGGAAATTAATCTTCTTTTTCTACTCATTTGGTCTTTTTCTTCTTCATCTTTCCTGTTGTTTTCCTAAGATGTTATATTTTATATTTTTTATTTATCAGCTGCAATAATCTTGAATTTTGCTGTTGAGCTTCTGAAAGCTATTTCCACTGAGGTAGGTCTAGTGGTAGATGCTCTGAGCAGTAAACCAACGGGTTCCTCTGAAATTTTCACCAGACAGCTTTATATATATCAAGGCAAACTGAGAGCCTGTTTTTCTGGCAAAAGAAAGGAGGAAAGGGAGTTGGAGCATACATCCCCCATCATCCATGAATAAACAGAGAGCTGAACATAAAATAAGAAAGATCAGTGAAGATGACTTAGATGAGGAAAATTTTGTCCATGATAGCAAAAACTGATACATTCACCAAACTAAGCTACATAAACAGAAACCCACCTCTTTGAGGAAATTCATCAAGGAGGTCTTGGATACATATTCCACTTCAGAACCACAAAATGTGGATATTATGATGATAGGCATCTGGTCCTTCTGATGCAAGCTTTCTTATAAAAGTATGAAGAAAAAGAAGTTCTGTAGGAGTATCGTTCACATGTTCATTCCACTGCTTGCCACAGTCATCATAGCAAGGTCTGATATCTTTCAGTTTCCATTCTTTCATGAAATATATCTGCACACCATATCCTTATGAAAGGTGGTGATTCAGTACGGGACTGAAGTAGGACAGAGCAAAAAAAAAGACTGGGAAATGAATTAAGGTTTGAAATGCTACAAATAAGCAGTATGGAAGTTTGAACAGACCTTCTAAAAAAAAAAAATGTTCCCTGTCATAATTATTCTTAAGATTTTTTCATTAAGAACACTTTGCCTGTATGCCTTTCTTTCTTAAATTTAACGATCTCTAATTATGATTTTCTTTTGTTGGTGAAATTGTGTGTCTTAGAGGTAGCACTATTTCCCTTTTAAGCAGAGATAACCAAGATTTATAAATCTCATTGATAATAATTTTTTAATGCTAAAATATAGAAAAAAATTATTTCTGAAAATGAGTTTATACTGGCAAACTGCAGAGAGTTATTTAATTATCAGTTAGTCTCATTCTTCCCTTTCATTTCAGCCTTTTTCTATGCTGGCCTTCCTTTGTGAATTACTTCTTGGACAGGGTGTCTGCTCAGAGCCACTGCTCAGTGCAGCATCTGACAGGAATAGCAAAAAAGGTGATGATCAGCCTTGGTGCTTTCACCATCCTACTGTAAACTTTGCCACTACAGGACAAGTGTGGTTCAGAGCCCTGTCCACACCCACCTGGGGTCTCCACTGCCAGTGATGGTGAACCACCAATACCAAAAGTGGCAAATATGTTGTGGAAAAGGCTGACGTAGACATCTCATGTAACACCCCTGTTGTCTGTTGCTATGATTCAATAGTTGTTCATGTTGATCTCTACCTGTCTGTGTAGAGTTTTGCTTAAGAACTCTTACCAAATGAAAGTTTTGGGGTACTGAAGACAAATCAATAATTACTTTCTTCGAGAATTTTTGTCTTAGAACTTGCTGCATATTTTGATATCTCATGGGAGAAACTAACCCGCAGTTTACAGAAAAAGCTCAAGAAAAGAAAAGATTATAGGTTTTTCAGCATTTAGAAATTAAGTAAATATGTATTACGGTATTAAAAATTATTTTTTTTTTAAATAGGAGAAGTTGCTGATTCTTATCAGTACATAGATAAATACAGCTCATTCAAGCTCTTCAGAACCAGTTACCACTCCTTGTTGTACCAGAAAATTAACTCTTTTCCTTGCACTCTCATTAGTGGGTATTTCCCATGGTGCTTTCATCCATTCCTCTTGAAACAATTTCAGCACAAAGGAAGAGCCTCAACATCAAGGGACAAGCACTCCCAGATAAATGATTTCCCCCAGCTTGCTAAGCTCCTTTCTATAAGCCACATTCCAAAACCCAGGAATCCAAGGTTCCACAGTTGTGGCATAAAGCTACCACGCTATTACAAAGATGCTCTCCAAGCATTGGCACGTGATGCTAATCATGTATTTCAAATCCCTCTTGGAAGTTTAGCATCTAGCCAGTAAGGAAGCAAAATTACTAGTATCTTGATTTCCTGAGAAATCAAGTCAAGCTGAAAATAAACCTTCAGGGTGGATTTTAAAAGTATGGTTCGGACTTATCAATCAGAGAGTCATTTAGGTTGGAAAAGATCCCCAAGATCATCTAGTCCAACCTTTGCGCCATCACCCCCTTATCCACTACACCATAGCATGGACTGGCACGTCCGGTCATCTCTCGAACACCCCCACGGAAAATGTATTTTTCCCCCTTCTGAACCAAAAGGCTTCTAAAAAACCCCAGCGTAACCTGTACTTCCTCCAGCCTGAGCAAGGTGCGTGACTGGAGGCAGCCCCACAGAGCGCAGCGGTGGGTGCGGGCCTGCGGCTGTGGGGCTGGGCCCGCTGCGAGCCCCGCACAGCCCGGCCCGGCCCAGGGGCCCGGGACCCCCGCCCCGGCCCACGGGAGTGCCGCGGGTGGGGAAGGGACGGGGAAGGGCCGGGGGGGAGTGCCGCGGGGGGGAGTGCCGCGGGCGGG
>JAWWEE010000074.1:32353561-32366514 GCA_035221455.1 Xenops minutus
CGCACTCCCCGCAGCCCCGCAGCGCTCCCCGCAGCGGGGCGATCGCGGCCGGCCCGCACGGCCAGCAGGGGGCGCTGTGCGGCAGCGGGAGCGCGGCCGGGCGGGCCCCGCTGGGTGCGCGCTCCGTGCCCGCGGCGCTCCGCGAAGAGACCCAACCTTTCTGTCCTTTATTTCTCGGGTTTGCGCTGCTCCCCAGCAGCCCCAGCCCCTCCGCAGCCCCGAGCCCCCCCCGCAGCCGCGCAGCTCCGCACCCGGGAGAAAGAGGGGAGTTGCCCACCGCGCTGGGGATGGGGCGCAGCCGGGGTGGGGGGGGTGCACCTGCCTTCCACTGCGGTTTTAAAATACATTTACCATGTCGTTTATTTATTTATTTGTATTTTTGTACAAAGGTAATTAGGGCTCAGCCCAGAGCCAAGGCGTGACATTTGCCAGCCTCGGTGGCAGGCAGGCTGCTCCTAAATGGAAGCCTTTCTGCGGAACAGCAAGAGCCAAAAGGCCTTGTGTCACCCAGTTATGTAAGACACAATCTCGCCTGAAAATGCACAATGAATCGGGAAGGATTTATGTAATTAATTGACCAGTCTTAACCTGTTATCGTGATGTAAGGAATTTGGAACTCATTAATTTGGGCCCTGACAGATTTCATATTAGAGCTGGCAAATATGGATTGAGCCTCTTATTCTTGTAGCAGCTGGAATTTCCATGACAGTGAGGATTAGTGAAGAAGACCTATTGCTCAAGTCAAACTGCCTCTTTTGTAATCAGCAGCCCTGCTCTGCATTAAAGGGGTAATGGGAAAGAGGAAAAAAAAAATAAATACCGAAAGAAAAAAATAGAAAAGGGAGAGAAATGTATTCATGTATGGAGTATAGGCAGGGAGGGAGAGGAGGGAGGTATCCTGGAGAGCACAAACACCAGAATTGGGTTTCCTAGCTTCATGGAAATAAAAATGCCACAAAGGCAGCCCTGGGGTGGTGGAAAAGGAAAGTGCCTGAAGGTCTGTAGCATCGGCATGGGCCTTGCTGCCTCTCAGGCAGACCTTCAAAGGGAGTCTCCTGGGAGACACCAGGCACCTGGGGCCACAGTGTCAGAGGTTCTGGGAAGAGGGTCTGGGCTGCCGAGGGGAGGGATTCAGGGATAGAGGTATCATGATCCTGGGGAAGACAGGACTGAGAGGTACCTGTCTTTCAGCTACTTGGACTGTGATAACCTCCCCAAAAGGGGAAAAGGATGCTCAGGGTGGCTAAGAACCAGGTCCAGGGACAAGGAGAGGCCTCTGTGCAGCCATAGCAAGGGTGTCTCTGCACATTGTATGCCTCAAATTCCCAGGTACAAAGACAAGCATAAGAAAACTCCCTTTTGTCTGCTGATTTGGGACAACCTCTCAGTACCATTTTTCATGGTGCCTGGCTGGGGAAGGCCCTTATCCCATTATCATTTCTTGGCATTGATGTAACAGTAGTAACATTGAGTGCAGACTGTATGGAAACAGTCTAGGAGCTTTTATTTTCTCTCCTGGCAACCTGTTAATGACTACTCTGGTAGTGAATACAGTTGTTAGCAATGACATTAAAAGGTTTTCATGATGCATCATCATATTTCTACATGCTAAATGTTTACGTACTCTTGTGATAAATGCCATGCAGAGATGGGGAGGGGGGCGTGGTGTGGTATTTTTCCTTTTCTCATTGTTTCTTTTCTTTATGCCATTTGGTAGTTGTTATTTTCCCTTTAAAATTGTTTCGATCTGCCATTTCCTTTGGTGGGGAGAAGGGAAAACATGTAATACAGGGTTGGTAAAACCACAATTTTTTGCAACAACTGTAAAGGCAAATGCAGATTAAAAGTAAAACACAAGAAATAAGGCCTAAGTGGCTTGAGTCCTCTCGACATCTTTGACCGTGTACATACTGGTCTTGTTGTCCATCACTGTATTGGAATGATTACATGAATCCCAGTACCCAAACTGGGGCATTCAATCCTAAATTTGGGAATCTCCACAGAATTAAGCACTTGGTACTGGAGTCCTGCCCTTACCGCATTGTAAACTCTTTGAAGAAGGACTACTGTGTCTTACTTGGGTGCATAGATCTAGCTCCAGCACAGGCTTTACATTGCTCTTGTAGTTGTCAGCTAACAATCTGGATCATAGCTTTAACCTCCTTGATTTAAAACAAAAAAACCAACACCCACAACAATCCAGACCAATAGATTGCAATTTGATTGTGCTCCTTCAAAGAATATATTTTGTCTTACTGTCTCCTGATAAATTAAAAGATCTTCACCAATGTCAACTATTACACATTTTCCCAAAGGTAGGGAACAATTTATCTTTTATGATGGTACACCAAACTCAACCATTGTCTCACTCAGTTTATCTTTGCTTTTTTTAAGGATCAGGAGCAGCAAACCACTCAGGTACTGTTGCAGCTATAGGTTTTCCTCAAATGTTCCTCTTGTCAAAATTTTTATCAGGCACAGCTAATTTCCATGTTAAATGTGCCAGCATATGCCTGAGCTTAGAGTTATTTCAAACAACAATAAAATACATTGTAAAGTTTAAATGGATGCTGTAATTGAAAGTATCTGCATTTTCTGTTTTCTTCCCATGGTTATATTTAAAACATGCCTTAGTGGTAGAACTTTCCTATGACACCCATGATTTTGACTTTTTGCAAAATTCCTAGTAGTGTTTTTTGTTTGTTTGTTTGTTTGTTTGTTTGCTTGTAGGTAAGAAAACAGTCATCAGCTGAGATGAGTATTTTGTCAGATTCTTGCACTATTTTTATTTTTTCATGGTTAATCAGAAAACAGAACAGAAACATGATACAGAAAACTGAATACAGAAAAAAACTGCAAAAAACAGTTAAGCCTTCTGAACAAAAACATATTTGCTTCAGATATTTTGTAACTTGCAATACCAGAGGACTGTTTTAGTTTATGTGCAAATAGTAAATTCAGAAATCACAGTAAAAGTGGTTGAGACATATCAAGTGCTGGTTTGTTTGAACTCAGTGTTTAAAACTTAGTGCTGCTTATGCTGAGGGTGAAAAAATTCTGGTGGCCTTTTTAAATATGCTATAGTTAATTTCTTCCTGAAAACAGAAAAATGTCTGCTTTGAAATAGAGAGCAATTTAAAACAATTGTTTTCAAATACAGTGAAAATTCATTTTCTGTTTCTGAGAGACAATAGGTAGTAGGTGAAATTCTGGATTTATTTCCTATTTTTGGTGTATTTTTGCTGATGTTAAGTCATGAGTCCTCAGTGTGTGGTATCATAGAATAGTTGGGTTGGAAGCAACATTAGAGATCATCTAGCTCCCAGCCCCTTACCATGGGCAGGGACACCTTCCACTAGACCAGCTTGCTCAAAGCCCCATCCAACCTGACCTAATTGATCAATAATAGTGATGATAAAGTGGACTATGAAGTCTATAGTTTTGGGTTTTTTTTGGTATGCTTGTTCTTTTAAAGTGCCATGTATTTCCAGTTTCTAAGACCTCTCATAGTTTTTTATTTCCTGTTATTTAAACAGGTAATGAAAACTGTTTCAAAAGAACAGTATTTCTTTGTGCTTCAGAATGTGAGTAGTTGTGATTTTTCTGAAGTCACACCTCTGAGCTGAGAGTCAGGAATCTTGATTCTGTTTTATTTTCTGCTTAAGCAATACATTCTTAAGAGGTTTCTGCAAGCAAAAGGCAGTCAGCAGCCATAGATGGCCAAGCCTCTTAAAAGCCTGGGTCAGATGAGCGTGTCAAAAACTTGAAAATGCAGCCCTGAGTTCTTCCACTTCTCACTTGGGTCTACATCACGAGGTATTCTAGCAGCTTACTCCCTGAGCTGTGTTTTTCTGCATAGATGATAATTTCTTGCAGGTTTTTTTTCCCAGGTTTTGGGATTGTGTGTTTATATCTGTGTGGGGATGAAAACAGCCAGTGTGGGACTGAGAGGTGTGCAGGTCTCCCAGGAGGGTGGCATCACCCTATCCCCATCTTGCCCCTGCAGTCTACTTTGAGCATTTGCTGGTGGCCCCGGCCTGAGAGCAGACTGAGTCACAGTAACTGCTGGTTTGACCCAATTCTTGCTTTTCTTGAAGGCAGTGGCTGTCAGGTAGTAATATACAGCTTGGTCTAGACCCAGCACTTACCCCATGGAACTGGGCTTTAATTAGAGACCTCAATGTGGGACAAGAGTTTGCCCACAAGGTCCAGTGTTGCTGTGTTCCCACTTGTGTCTGTACACTGCTTTTTTACTTCCAATGGCCATTTGAAGGCTCTGTGTGTTGAATCATAAGACTGAGGCACTAAAAATAGGGGGAGAACTTTTCTCAGAAGCTATCATTGGCCTAGGGAGCTTAGTTCCTAAACAAATTAAGTTGCTCTGACTCATTCCCTGCAGAAGTCCATCACTCCCCTGATGTGCAAGAGCCTCAGGAGACCTGGTCCAATGACAGAAAAGTAACCATCTGAATGTCCACCTTGGGACAGTAGTAGTTAGCCCCAAGAAATAACTTTGTTGGAAGAGTAACCTGTTTATAGCAATAGGATAACTTCTTATTGCATGACAAGAAATGCCTTTTAAGTGCAGTTATTATGAATCTTCTATTTTATCACTATTTTCTGCTCTCTAAAAGACCTGAAACTCTTGCTACTTCTAGTGATCTAAGGCAGTGGGAGAGGAGGTGGGATATGACTGTATACCCATAAAAATGGTGCCAATTTGGTCACACACACAAAGAAATCTAAAAGCAAGTTTGGCTCCTGGATAGTTTGAATTTTGCTGGGAAGTCAAAGCTCCACCTTGGCACCAGTCAGCACATCATGGGCTGGATATAGGAAGTTAATAATTTGTCTGTGTTTATGATAAATCTTTCCTGTCCAGAGTCTCAAAGCCTTTTGTGATGAGGAATTAATTCAGTCTTACAATAAACAGGATCTACTCTTTTACAGCTGAGGAAACTGAGGAACAGTGAGGTGACCACAATGATGTACTGGGCATCTTTCACAGACAAGGGAGGAACAATGTTCCTTCTGCTGCTGGACTCCACTGCCTTACCTGCTGAGAAGGACAAAGTGCCCTACTCCTTGTAAAAATCTCACCCCAGCTATATGAAGCACTTCTAAGAGGTAGCAGAAGGGTCCCAGTTTTTGATGTTTGACTGAAAACACCTGAAAGGCTTTTTTTAAATTCCAAGCACTGTGTATTCTGGCACCTGGAAACCAAACTCCCTCTGGCATCTGTTGCATCTGAAAATGCTTGGCTAATTATCTTTTGGGTTGCAGCATTCAGAACAGAGATTTATGTCTATTTTGGAAAAAGAGAGTTACTCTTCTCACTAATTAAAAAACAGGAGGTGAGAAAAGAGAGGCAATTAGGGTACCTTGTTTACCTTGGTTAAATAAGCAGCACTGACAGGATTTTCTCTGAGGGACATTTGCAGCAGTGCTATGGTTGATATCAGATGGTGTTAACACTGGAACTGGACGGAAAGAAGCAGAGCTGATGTTAACTAAAAAGTATAGGAAAGATTGATTTTGTCCAGATCTTTCAGTCTTTACTCATCCATCCATGAGAGAACTTATTAAAACAATTTGGGACTGCTAGCATGAGTAAAGACCATTTGTGTGAATGAGCACTGTGAACTTCCCTCAGCAAAGCTGTGTTGCCTGTTCAGCTGATTGCAGCAGATCTGTTCATGGCGTGAATTTATTTTGGGGATGGGATGTATGATCTGGCCTTTCATAAATAAAAAAGTCCCAAAAATTGACTTAAAATACAAGCATTAAAGGTAAATATAATTTTCTAGATTACAACAACCCATTTAATTAAAACCAAGCAGAATCTTTTAAGGTTCATATTTTGATTTCTGACCAAATCTTTTTCTTGGGATGATTGGTGACTGAGCCACTTCACCAGAAGGCTCTGCAAGCTTATCCTTAATTCCCTATTGTTTGTAGAAAGCGACGATGACTTCTGAGAAGGAGATGAAGACTGTGCCAAGGACAGGGCATTGTGCTGTGCTGGAGCTTTACTGGCTCTTCCCTCCCACTTTGTTCCTTACTAATCACAATGGCTTCCTACAGCACATTTATCAGCACAGGCCACTGCCTGTAAATAAGAGATTTCTTGTCCTTTCCAAAAGCCGGAAGTACAATGTTATCTTTCCTCTTTCCCACAGAAGAGAGCCATTAGGAAATTCCTTGGTTTAGTTTGTCCCTCCTTGTTCCCGGATAATATTGGAACCATTTTAAAAAGATGAGGCTTATGTTTCCTTCTGAAAATGGCAAACTCATTGATGCTTGGATTGATGAGCTGGATGTGCCCTGATGTGTTGTTTCCTGCAAGAAGCAGAGTATTCTGGGCTACTTCAGGGCTTGGGATTCCACAAAGAATTTTGCTGGTCCGAGAACTGAGTACTTGGCATTTTTCTGGGTGCAACACAAGGAAGCAGAGACTTGAATGTTAAATTTAGTGAAACATAATTTGGGGAGTCAGTTCATGGCAGTGGTAGTGATGTGCTTGCACTAGTTCATAATCCTCGACATTAGCATGCCCTGAAATTTCTTTGCAGGTAGTGCCTAAATTCTTATGTGGGAATAACTCAAGGGGGGGAACCTCAAAGATTTGTGTTTGTAAAGTGAAATGCAGAATCCTCCAGTAATTCTCTGTTTCTCCATCTGCCATAGCCAGGAAGACAAGGAGGAACCCCTGACTGAAACTGTCCTGCCACAATTCAGGGAGACTACTACTTTGGCTGTGGTAGTGACAGATACGTCAGCAGCAGGAGAGTCACTTCGCTTGCTCATTCCTGTTTTCACCACTTTGATGTGGTTTTGCCTTGCCCAGATGTCCCCCCAGGAAATGGTGCTTTGGGGGTCTGGTGATAGACATGTGCTGAACTCTGACACTTGAATGCAAGATGCTTTGCAGCAACCCTGATAGATCTGAAGAGTTCAAGCTTCCCTCTCAGTTAGGCAGGTATTAATACTGTGCACATGCAGAAACTCTACAGACAGATAAAAGATTTTACTTCTCACGAGTCACAGATTAACAACCAAACTATCCTCACTTACAGAAGTCATCCCCTGGGGTCAAAAGAACCATTTGTGTTAGCAAGAGAGGCGAGACCTCCCAAGATGTGCCAAAATGATCCTGAGATGAAATTGCTCCACTCTTCCCGGGAGGGCCCACAGCATCTCACAGGGTCAGCTCCATAAATTGTGTGTTCTTCAGGGCAAGGACCTTGCCCTACGATTTGTCTGGGAAGCACGTGTTTGGTACTCCCTACTGCAAATAATAAATAACCCCTTTGGCTGCTGGCTGGGCTTGGGCTTATGAGTCAATTCTCCCTCCTGATTCATTTCTTGTTCCGAGATACCAGCAATGCAATTTTGCTGGAGTATGTTAGCGACAGTGTTAGCCCCCTGCTCTTCCCTTGCTCACGGTAAGGAAACTGTCATCTCCTGTCTGCAGCATACTTTACAGCACTGAGGAAGAATATTAATAAGATTTCCAAAAGGCTTGCTGCCACTTTTGGTGGAAAGGTTTCCTACAGTGGATATGTAGCAAACTCCCAGGAGACAGACAGAGAAAACCCTTCCACTGAGAAGAGCTCGTGTCATCCCATTTCATTGTCTCTGTGTCACTGCAACACCCCTGTGACTCTGACATGCTGCTCTGTGCTGCTTTCTTGTGCTGTTCAATGTAATTTCTTTGGATGAACATCTTTATTTTAGAATTGTATTAACTAGTTTCCCTGTGCCTAACTGTTGACTGTTTGCAGTTTAGGTAATAATCTCCTTCCTGTTCAGGGACAGCTAGACTTTTGCTTTTACCATTTGATTTTGCATCACATTTAAAAACTCCCCAACATTATATACCATATTTCTATACATGTTAAGGGCTCAGGATAACAGTGGTGCATGTGACAAGGAAGCCAGAAATACACCTCCTCAGTAACTAACAAACACACTTAGTCCAGCAGTCAAGAAAAGAAGGTATATGTAGAGAAGCCCAATTGTCAGGCAGTGAGGCCTGACGTTTACTAGATGTGTTTTTTCTGGGGGAGCTGGAAGAGAGTCAGTTTACTACAAAATTACTAGGAGTGCCTTTTGAAAAGCAGTGGGCTATGGTTTCTTAGCTGTGTCTCACTTGCTGCCATTGCGCTTAAGCCTGTGCTGGGAGGTCCTGGAGTGTGGCTAACTCTTGTCCTGCTCTGGTGGGACAATCTGTGCTCCCACTGCCCCTTGCCAGGGGACAGCCTCCTCTCCATGAGCAGCTCTGGCAGGGTGCAGCTCTGCGAGAGGCACCTTGTCAGGGCATGCTTGTTGTCAGTGACATGGGGACAGGCTGCCTTTTCCAGGTCTGCTCCTGAGGACACCCCTTAAATGCAATCTGGGCATCCTCAGTAAGTCTGTGGACATAAGCAGGGCTGCATTCTAAATTAACGGGTAAAGTGCAAAGAAAGAAGGCTTTTAAAGTAAAAAAACCCATGATGTTAATCTTTGAAGAGCTCCCATTAGATGTTCAAGCCAATCCAGCCACTGCATTTGCAGATCTCGATCTTTGTTATTTTTATCTTCTTTGGGTTCAGGGAGACAACTCTTAAATGGAATTAAGAGTCTGTGAGTTGGCTCTGTGTTTGTAAGCAGATGCTCATCCACTTGACCAACAGATTGCCATACTTTTTATTGCTTATTCATGCATCATATATATATCTATCTATCTATACAGTTGAACAAACGTAATACTTTAGAAATTTTGATTAATATATCAACTGCATCATCCAGACATAACTTTTAATATGGAGCAGTGATATTGCTTGGTGTATTCAAATAATAAATCCCTAACTACTGCGTAAGCCACACTACATTTTTGTTTCATTTTGTTTTTAGATTGAAACCAGAAAGCTAATGTACATGAGTTGGTCTGTTCTGAATCTTTGTCATCTTAGACAGCCCTGCTTATTGCCAGCTCATTTCACAGAGATCTATTTCAAATCAACTCATAAATTATTAATAGTACATGTGTAGGTCAGAGAGATGCTAACCCTGACAATCACACCCTAATATTCTCTCTTTAGCATCAGAAATAAGAAAGGAGATGTGAATAATCAATATTCAACAACCATAGTACATCTCATACAGATATGGTATATGCACTTAGAAAAAAAAAAACCCACATCTTTGCAAAACCTGTCAGGCTGGCATTAATCTTGCATGATGAATAATGTGGCAATCTATGAATTTTTAACACCTTTAAAATGATAAAATTGTGGGATGTGATATCCAAAAGTAAATTTGTTCAAATTGAAGAATATTTTTGATCAAATGGAGATATTGAATAATGTGTAGAAAAATATTTAAACATCAATTTAAATTGCACAGCAGGCAAGACAGTTCATACGGGTTTGTGACTGGGAGCAGCTTTCCGTCACAAATAATTTGCTTGCAGATTTAATTATAACTCAAAGCTTAAGCAGTAAATCTTCAGCAAAGAGCCCCAACTCTGGAGGTCCTGAACAGTTCCTGGGGCTGTCTGGCAGCTCTCACCCCTCAGCCATTGCTGGCATAGGAAGGACCACGTGATTTCTGGCTTTGCCTGGCTCCTGCTGTGCAACACTTTCTACAGAAAACGCCACAAAACCAGTGTAGGATGCTTCCAGAGAGGATGTAATACAGTGACAGAAAGGAGCAGGAACAGAATTTCACCTTTTATTCACAACAGGGCTGAATCCAGGAGGTGGTGTTGTGCACACTGGGCTCTTGGCTACCCCTGGATACTGACAGCCCTCCCCAGTGAGCAGGATCAGGCTCTTGCTCAGCTGACAGTGCTTGGTGGTAGAGAGCAAGTCTGGATTTCCAGTCTGGAAAAAGGTGAACCACTAACGCGTAGGAAATAGTGGGATGGATGCTGTCTTACCTGAAGCTCAATAGAAATTTGTTGTTGACATTCATGGGGACAGAATCAGGCTTTACATTTGAAGCCAACTTGCTTTGAGATTGCCTGGCAAACAAAAAAACAAAATGCTTCATTTAGAAACTGTCAAAAAGTAATTACCAACCTTTTATACTTATTAAAATTACTATGTGTGTTCCTGTAAAGGGACTAGAGAGCAGCTGGACATTTTAATTTTCACTCTATGCAAAATAAAAATGACATTCAAGAACTTTACCTGTTTTTTGTTTTTTTTAAAAAAATCCTTCTAATGAAAGCATTTTATTTTATTTCATTTTTATTGAATGGAAAATAAAATGTGTTTGTTTCCCCAGATTTGAGGAGAATTAACATGTATCTGATTGTTAATATTTGATCCTTCTTTAATTATTTATGGTATCAAGGAATGAATCTGTCAAGTAAATAATGAAATGCGTACATGCAGCATATGTAATTAGGTTAGGTGCATAAATCCAAAGTGTTCACTTTACAGTTGTCAGTGCAAAATTTATTAATAATGAGAAATGCTAAGTGAAGAAAATTCCTAACTGTCTACTCATTAGGGTAGGTTAGAGCAGTTGCTGTAAAGGAAAGTTATCATTCCTCTCTTACTGCATTTTATCATTTGAGAATGTTAGTAAATCATTATATATTTTCCTTATCTCTGCTGTAAATGTGTAATAAAGAGCAGTCTTTTAGTTGTGCTGGTAAGGTGCACTTTGTCATTACTCTGCAAACAGACAGCTATCAAAGTAGAGGTTTTTTACACCAGTCTCACTTTCCTTAGGACACATGAGCTCCTATATGTTTAAAAGGGATGAAGTGCACTATACTTATCTCCTGGTATTTTAGGACTGAGGGTGGTGGATGAATGCTTATACACAAGCACAAATATGACTCTACATTTATCAGGGGTAGGACACAGGCAGCACAAAATGGTGGGTGATGCAGCATGTGCTGGCTTGTGTTGTGTGTCATCTCCTGCATTAGTAGAAGTCAGCCACAGTCTTCACACAAATCATGTCTGCCTATAATATACATGTATTATAAAAGCTCAGCTTTTAGAGGTCTAAATTTGTAGCCCAATGTGACAACCATGAGACCATCTATTTTGAGTGGAGCGCTGCATCTGAGTGCTTCTTGGGCCATGGGTGATTTGTTCCACACAGTCACAAACCTTAATGCCAAGTAACCTGAGCAAGGAGCTGTGTGGCTGTGCCTGGACCCAGGAGCAGAACTGATAGGCTTTAACAATGGGACAATGGCTCATGTCACTCTTACCACCCCTTCGCCTTAGCTTGCTATCAAGTTGTTTGTGCCTTTTGCAGATTAAGGGAAAAGTGGTTCTAGTTAATAAAAAACCAAACAAAATTAATCTCCAAGTTTATTCCTTCTGGGGTCTGAGAAAAATGTCTGAGAGAGATGAAACACCTGTTTGAGACAGAGAACTGTCATTGTGGGACCACAAAGAACATTTCTCAATCCCAAAAGGCATTTTTCAGAACTCCCTCTCTGAAAGAAGATTTGATTGCTAAATGTATATTTAAAACAATATTTCAATATCATTTTGAAGCTTATCATTATCACAAGTACTTCATGGGCTAATTCGCTATATCCAAGGATAGGCGTTCACCCCAGCTCACTTTTGCTGTGTAAAATTAGATATCTAGTCTGAATTAGTCATCTGGGCTCCCTCCACACTCATTGAGATTCATCGCAGCCTGAAACTGATGCTCGAGGCTAAGCCCAAGATACAGGAGGTGAATCACCCTCTGGAGACACCAGCTCTCTTCTTGGGCTGCAGAAGGCTCATTCTGGAAACCTAACTTTTAGGCTGCTAAATGAGATGAGCTGAATCCCACACGATGCATCTGTGCTGCATGTGACTCCTGCTCGGGATCTTAAAGAGAAGGTCATCACACGATGACCCTAAGGTAGCTGAAGCTCTTGGAGACTGACCATGCAACCACAGCAAAATGCTTATGCTGGCTGTGCCTTATTTCTCCAAAACATTAAAATAAAGAGAACTGGATTTGCTGATCAGCAGAGGCTGAACTAAGTCTGGGCTGTCACTGAAAGCCCCCAACCTGAAGCTGCATAACTGTATATCCATATCCCTCACTTCTGCTGGCCTCAGCATCCACATAGCACAGCAGGCAGCTGCTTTGAGAGCTGATTTGGCTGAGCACAAGTCTTTGGGAGGTGTTGCAAAGTAACTTTTCATTTTTAGAGATCTAGCTGACCATGCAGCCCCATAGTCACTAGTGCTGGCACAAGTAAGAAAAGATAGGAAGGCAGCAGTTGCCAGCATTGTGAAGTGGCAGGGTTGCTACTGCTGGTAGCAATGCAAGATTAAACGGATTGTGAAATTGAACCCTGAGCAAAAGGATGCTGACAGCCATTCATTAAATTTTGTATCACGCTGTTAGATTTTAATCACAACATTTTGGATCAAAATCACAAATCCTCTTATCTGCCGTAAGAGCTTCTTTCAAGCTTAACATTTTTATGCCCCATATAGGATGCAACAATATTCATCTCTGCTAGTCAAGCTTAGAAATGCATTAAACTGTCCAACCAGAAAATCGGGAACAGGCATTTAGTGATGCAAAATGGTCATTCTGCAACCTAATGCCTAAGGGACAGATCAGTCATCACAGACTCCCACTTCTGCCTGAAAAGACCAATTAGGTGACTCTGCCTATTCAACTATCAATACAGGATTGCTCCCAACAGGATATTCCCCTGTGCTTTACCCACTCTAATTTTAAATTACTCAAGTGCCAAGACTTCTATCACTTCCCTGGGGTGACCATTATACAATTGAAGACCTCAATGTGAGGAAATGTTTCCTGATATTCTGTCACAATTTTCCTATGGTTAGACTCATCCCTTTTTACCTAGTTATGCCTTCTTTCATAGCCACGTCATTGTAAAACATAATGAGAGCTAGGAGAGCTCATCATTCCCCACTGCTCTTTTTTTTTTTTTTTGTTTTTTTTTTTTGTATAATGAT
>JAWWEE010000074.1:32366614-32379265 GCA_035221455.1 Xenops minutus
CTTATTTGTGTTATAGCCCTCTATTAATCATAGCAATAGTATTCTCCTGGCATGTATATGCATAAAATCATCACTTTCTTTTTTTTTTTTTTTTTTTTTTTGTATAATGATTCCTAGGCAGTAAACACAAAGGAAATGTCAATTATTTCAACCACTAGTATCATTATTGGTGGTGTTCCAGTGCTGAGGTGCTCTGATCATTCAGCACTGAACAAAGTTGCTCCAAGAAGAGTTTTCTGCACATATCCTTTGGGGAAGAATGATAAAGGCAGAACAAAGGGAAGTCTAGGAAAAAGCCCTCACCAACTTCAGGTGTTATGTACTACTGTGGAAAGAGGAGTTTGCTGATCACACATGAGAGTCCCCTAACAATAAATAATTAGGATAAAATTCCTCACAAGAAGACCTTAGGGCTTACTCTGTATTTTGAGGTTTTTGTAGGTAGGTAAATACCAGAGCCTAGTGCGTTGTGACTGGTTCAGGCAAGAGGCAGCAGAACTGTGCTGCAGCCCAGTGCTCTCAGGCACTCTCAAGTGCCCTTGCTCCAGGGAATAAGGCTTGGGTGCATTTTGTATAGTAGGAAAAGACTTGTCTCCAATCATCTGGGTCAAATGGATGACAGACTTCCTCCTCAACAGTCTCTTCATGCTCAGTAAAGGGGCAGTAATATTATATTCCTGCTCCTTTCATCTGAATCAATGCCATTCTGAATTTTGGGTGTATTCAGGATGAGCTTTCACAAAGTCGTTGCAGGATCTTTCAGCCTGCTTTGGGTAGGATTTCTTTTTGAATTTTTCCTCCACACAGTGAGTATTGCATAGTCAAACCATTCATCTGTTTTATCAGACAAGCAGAACTGTGAGTCTGATATCTTTTAAAAAAAGATACAGTTCTCTGATTAACTGAAGAGTAATAGCATGAAATTCTAGTCTCCAATAAGTAACATATTGATGCTTATGTCTAATTTAATCAGCATCAGGGGGGACGGGGGTGCTTATTCCTTCACCATCAGTTATACAGCAGTTCAAGGTGATAAATCCTATCTGCAGAATGATATTCCGTCGACATTTCTATAATATTAATTAGATGACTGTGTCAAGCTGTAGGAAATTTGCTTAACATTCATTAGAAATTTCTTATAGATAGATAGGCATCCCTCCCTTCTTCCTTCTCCCCCCTCTTTCTTTCTTCTGTGATTGACAGATGAGGTCAAGCCGAAGACAGCTCCCCTTCTCTCCCCATGCCTGAAGAGCCAGGTCACTGGACTCCATAATGCATGGGGAGTGGGAGGGTAGGATTATGCTTTGAAGAGATATCCTATTAAATTGGACAAAAGCTCGTCTGCCTCCAGGCTCCATTGCCAGGTCTTTTCAGCCTGCAGCCAGCAAGAAGAACGCAGGCGAGTGTACAACGCAAAAGCCATTTGCATTACCCTGCAGTCATTTTTATATGTGTAGGTAATGAAGTTGTCAGTGGAGCCTCGAGTGTGGCAGAGCCTGATATTCAAATAGACCTGCCAGCTCTCCCCCCCGCCTTGCCACCGCCCTCTGCTCCCCGCTCTCCCCCCATCCCCACAGCTGATCTACTGACTCCCTGGATTACTGCTTCGCTGGCTCCCCAGCTCCGACTGTGCTTGCACTCTTGCCCCTGTCAAGAGCTTTTGTTTCCAAGTCAGGGAACAGGCAACTTCAGCTGCCTGTACATTGCTGCCCGCATTCCCGTGCTGGCCTGTGCACACTGTGCTGCCTGCACACACAGAGTGTCACGGGCTGACTGGTGATGAGTGGCAAGTGCCCCGGACAGTGCTGCCATGGACCTGCCTGCAGCAAGCCTGCAGCAGTGGTACTGCCTACTTTACAGAGAAAGCTCCCCAAGGCACCACATCAATCCCAGCTTGAACATCAGGGACGTTTTGTTGTGGTCAAATAGAAGAGAAAGGCTTCACATGTCAGTAGATTCTCTAAGTGAGGTGGCATGTTCATGGCTGGCATGCCTACCGTGCCCCTTTCCTATGGAGCACGATGGAAGCTGTGCTTGCAGCTGGAAGAGAGGCAGCAACCAAGTGGTACACAGCACTTGTATTCACCAGTGTCAAGGGGGTTTGGCAAAGGGCCTTGCAGGCATACCTTGTCCTCATAAAAAAAATCACAGGATCATAAATAAAAAAGAACTCAGAACTGGTCTTTGGTAAATTTTTCGTATGTTTTGGGAGGGAAAAAAATTAAAAATTCCTTGTGGCAAGGCTGCCTGGTAAGCAAAAGGTTTGAATCAACCCCATTAGCCTTGGAAACTAGCTTTTTTTAAATATGGGGCTGGGCTGTCAGCCGGTGTTAATTGGCACAAACCTACTGAAGTCAATGGAATGACAGTGATTTATACCAGGATGAAGGCTTGGGGGATGGATACTTAAAAGGAAGGCTTCCTTTTCTCTGCTTTCAGTAACTGGACCCACTTGTGGTTACAAGCCTGCAGGAGCAGATCATAGTTTCTAGGCTTGATGGAGAGATGTCACTAGGTAGATATGCATCTGCAGGTTCTCAAATATACACTGCAAAACTGAAGACCATTTAAAAAAAATCATCACCCTGGTAAATATTTAGCTGCCTCAATAGTCTCATTTTTGGATCAGCAGCTCATTCATTATTTGCAGAAAAGGATACTTTCTGTGCTCTTATGAAAATGATCAATGATCCTTTAGCACAGAAGGCCCTTGGGATTAATTTATTTTGTAAGCAGTGTGCTAAAAAGACTGGTTCAAGCATTTTTTAAAAACTTACAGGAGGGTCAAAATCACAAAGGTTTCAGCAGCAGCATTTTTTGGCCTTTGTTCTTACAATGAGATTTTGAAAGATTCTCTAGAATCCCAGCATGTTACAAATTTTCATGGCATGATACATCATCATGCTACTGGAAGCCATATGCCTTCAGGAGCTCCTTTTTGAGCAAACCAAAATTTATTGAAGAAAGTGAACTTTATGTTTACAGTACAACAGTCTACAAGTATTTCCAGTGTACAGGGCTACTCTAAATGCACCAACCTGCAGATTAAAGGCTCCCTAAGTATAAATTGGCATGATGCACTGTAAATGATTCACAAATGGAGGAGTCCCTCAGTGTGCATTGACTCGCTACACCATAACGTCTCCTACAGAGATTTTACAGCATCGTATACCAATGATCCATGGATTAAGGACTCCCTAAGTGCACATTGACACGATAGACTGGAGCTGTTTTGGTCTATCGTGTCAATGATCCGGTGATAATGACAGTGTCTTGTGCAGATCTACTGAGACCAGAGTTGTTGTGGTTCCTAATGGAAAACCCAAAATTGTCCCACTTAAGTCATCTTGACTATTTTGGGTGCTACAGGAACATGGACAATGTTTTCACAATGTTCTCCTCCTTCACCTTAGTTGAGGAATGCCTTCAGCGATGCAGTTCTGTAGTATTGGTGACTTCTATGTATGTACATGCATATACGGCTTCATAGAAAAAACTGTGGACAAGTGCATTTTATACATTATATATGCATATTTCTTTCTTCATGCAGAGGAGTAGTCTCATGCTAAAATGTTGTCACTGTCATTGAGGATAGCAAGGCTCAAACTGCTGGAGAGTCATTCTAGATACAGATCGGCTTCCTGTGCAAAACAGCAAAGCTCTACCTAAGACAGGGCAGGATGGGGAGGGAAAATGAAGACCCAAACCATAATAATGCCTAGTTATTCTGTTACTTGCTTCTCAGAAAATTCCTCTTCAACAGTTGTAAACCCTCCCTTGAACAAAGGGGAAAATTGGGATGTAACAAGTTTAATTTGGTAGACCTGTGACCACAGTGCAACTGGGACAATAACACAGGCTTTTCAAATACATCTCAAACCCAACACAATGGTTTAACAGGTTGGAGATAAATAAGACTGTGTAGTCCTTGTGCCATATCAGTGAAGGTAGAAAAAGGTTGTCTCAGGTTCATGATTATCTATCTGCTCCACCTGGCTGGTTCTACATGATCCCATTCAAACAGCAGAACTCCTGGCCATGAAGGTGAAAATAGCAGATGTCTAAGCCACATGTTGTGTTGGGAATTTCCCTTCTGAACCTGCTAACTCAGATATTTCAAAGGAGATTCCTGAGTTAGCTTTGCATTTTAAATCTTGGAGTTGTTTCTTCTCCAGAAGAAGGAATGCCACAGATGACTGATAAAAAAAGGCCAGAATAAACACTGTGCATTTGATGGAATCATGAAGAGAAAATGGAAGAGGGCAGTTGCCACAGATACAGTGAGTGCCGCTTCTGTAGAAGGAAACATTAGCACAATTATGAAAAGTTTCACTGGAACAGCAATTGCTAAGTATAGAGCACTTGTCCTGTTAATGCACTTAGAGTGGGCCAGTTAATCTTTTCATTTACAGGTAGGTCTGTTTTTAGTGTTAGAAAACATGTTGGGAAACTTGATTATTTTAATAAATAAAGGTGATACTGAAGGTTCCAGGAGATGACTGAAAAAAAAATATAAAATTTTAAATATGCAATTAAAATTGGGGTCCCATCAACTTCCACAGAGCTGTCTCAGAAGAAACTCATAATACTCTGAATACATTTAATTGAAAAGGAGAGCAAGACTTTGATTGTGATTACAATTTAGATGAATACATTATACATTGACAACTGGATCCTCTGGTGAAAGGCTGCTTAAAAGTACAATATATTGACTTTTCAGGTCCACTGATGTACCATTTTCTGAAATGATTAAATTCCTTAACTCCTGACAGTCAAGTAAAGGTACTTATTAGGAATATTAATAGTATTTCCACCCTCCGAATAATTTTACCTTCATAGAAAGCAGTCTGACCACATTTTATCTTCAGAGGTAAAATACATCCTACTGAGAAAATTGAAAAAAACCCAACCTTAAGAGAACTGAGAAAGGTCCAGACATCATCACTGGTATTTGGGAGTTTAAATCCAAAATAACTATTAATGTTTATAATCCTGAAATTGCAAATTTCATGAATGTCACCATTTTATTGGAAGATACTGCTTTATTTATAACACACATACAACCACTTTAATAATGTTTTATTTCCTAATGCATGAGGTAAAAGCTTCCTCTTCCTAGGATATTACTAGCTGATTTTCAAGAATGACCTACTCTAGTATCCCCATTCCTAGAGGTTCCCTTTCCATGAAGGTCTGACAATTTTTCGTGATGGATGTGGAGATTTTGAGTAATTATGGCATATGCTCATCATGCTAATGGTTCATTTCAAGAAATACAAAACAACAAGCAGTTGTTCAAGCAGCTTCTCTCTCTGCTACAGAAAGTCAACTGGCAGATAGTGTCTAGTGTACTTTGCTTGGACAGCAAAGTACAGATACCGCTGGAAATCAGAGTATTGGGTGACCTGTTTTGAGCTACAGGGTGGCACTCATCACAGTTTGCAGAAGGCAGAAGTAAAAGGGACACTTCCTAAAGAAGTACTGGAAATGCAGAAGAATTGGGTGGTCTTCCAAAATGGGAATACAACTTTGGAAGTGCTCTTCACAACATATATCTTTGACTGCTTTATAATTTCCTCCACACAGATGCTTAAGAAGTCCATCTCAGCTGACAGTTGATGATTATGGTGATGTTCAGGGATTCCAAATACTGGGGTGATGTCCTTGTTGCAGTTGAGGACAAACCATGGGACCTGATTTGAGGTGAGAGAAACCATGAATTTCATTACTATTTGTGCAAGCATCCCGAGCACACCTTGTATTCACCCATCTTGATAATTATAGAGGCTTTTTCTGCTCAAGAATTTTTCTTCCACAAATCTTAGCTCCATTTTTAGCCACCCTTCCTCTGCACTCCTTTGTTCATAAACATGTGCACTGTGAAATTACAGTACCAAAAAGAAAAAAAAATACTGCCCATAGTATTTACTACTTTAAAAAGTAACTATATAATTGTTCTGATAACCTAACCAGAATGAGCCTCTTGCATGTCTTCCTCTAAGACACTTTTGCCAGTTCCTGGTGTATATAGAAATGAACTAAAAATCTCACCCAGGCTGACTAAAGTCCAAGGAATCACTATTGTTATGTTCAATGGGGTGGGGTAAAGCACAGCAAATGGTACCTGTTTCTGTAGAAAAAGAGGAAGAGTGTAGGCAGCAGGAAGACAGTTCTAAATTTCTATTTCCTCCCCAGGCATACAAATGTTTACATTTTTTTAGCTGTGGATAGTTATCTGTGGTATGTGTACCTGAACAAGTAATATCACTTAACAGTACTGGATGTGCGTTATAAAGCAGTCAGTGCTGACCACACTCTCTGTTTTTTGGGGGTTTATTTGAGATATACTCCAGCCTGACCCCTGGACTGAACACCTATTAACAAATGTATCAGGTGCATTTCTGGAGCTTGTCTTCTGGTTTGTTTTCCTTCAAAATTAATTCAGTGCTCCGAGACAGTTTTGCAGCATTTCCCAATATGAAGTAAATGGTGACAGTCAAGAAATTTTTGCTTTTGCAGGCTCCTGCTATAACCTGAAACACTGCCATTGATGAGCTCTGTGTCATTCAGCCCTCTTCCAGCTGAATCCACATAAGCTCCATGATTCTATCTCAGTATAGTGCAGTCTGTACTGCTTAGCAGAGCCCTCAGCTATTACTGCTCAAAGAATAACAGCAACAGAAAACCACCAGCTCTGCACATCTGGGTACACGATAGACTAGCAAACTCCTCTGGGTTATGGCATCCCTAGTACCTACTTGCTTTCCATATCAATCTGCCCTGGCCTTTGCCTTCTGCTGTAGCACAAAGAGTTTATTCTTACCTAGAGTTCTATGAATGTGCACATACACACACACACACACACACACACACACACACACGCACATATAGTTTTACAGCAAATTCCTATTTTTCTGAAAATGTTCCATGCAGAGATGCTTGGTATGCTTTCAGTAGCACCACTTAGTGTCTGAAAAGGCTGAATCTGTCCTCATCAGTAGCTGCAGGATACACTGGGGACAGCCACTACCTATCTCCTGCTGAGGTTGCTCCTAGATATACTGCACACTTCAGCCAGTTTGGGGAGAATACTGCTTTTCTTTGCAATATTAATGGGAAATTATGCAAAAGTGTAAAACAAATGGATCTGATGCAGCCCATAAAGAAGTTGAAAGGCAGGAAGAAGAAGAATTGTATTACCTCTCCTTGAGAAACATAGCCAATACCAGTTACAACTGTGGTCAAAATCATGGTCCTAATTAGAGCCCTGGCTCTCAATTGTTAAAGAATAAAAGAGTATGGCCACAGTCCTGATATATGTGGAAGAAGGCAAAATCCAAGAAGGGAATAGATGGAGAAGTAAAGGGAAAAGGAAAAGTTCTTTGTTGATTTCAGTTTGGCAATAAGGATCTAAGTGGATCTGAGAGAGTCAGGTGAGGGAAGGATCATTTTTCCTCAGAAGTGAGGAAGGAAAAAGGGACATGATTAGGTACTAAAGAATGAATGCGAGAAATACATCTGTGCCTCAGAAGTGAGTTTTTTCTCAGATGATAAGACCCCCTTTTTAGTGGGTATCTGGAAAGAATAGCTCTCCAGGGACTGGGAACACCTTCTGACACAGTCAGGGATAAAGCTGCATGAGATGCATATGAAGATGGGTGGGGTGAAACTCAGTTATCTACACATGTTTGTTTTTTTCCATTGGAAATGTTCATAGCCCCTTCAGGGGGCTGTTCAGGCTGGATGGGGTGACACTGGAGCTGTGGGAGACCTGTGCCCATCTATAGTGGCAGCTAAGGCTACCTAGCTGCCCAAGGGCATCTTAGGTGACACCAGCTCCCTTATCTGGGTAACAGAATCAATCCCATGAAAAATTGCACATCTTGCTGCAAAACTGGTGGTCTGCATGTGCAATTCATAGCTGTCCTAAGATCCTTCAGTTCCTGTACACATGCCTGAGATAAATCTACCCTGAAAAATATCCCCTTTTTTTTTTTTTTTTGACTTCTGGATTTTGACCTTTGTACCCTTAGTATTTAATTTTGATATGAAAAGAACCTGGCTTTTTTATAGAGATAAAAACTACACTAAACTTTTTTCCTTATGAAAGATCTTTCAAACATTATCTGAATAATTTTTGTCCATTTGACCATCTGAGTAATTACTTTAGAATGTCCTCTTCTGTACTGCTTTACTAGCAGTTAAACCTCTATAATAAAATATTATGTTAAAAATATATTTTAGAAGAAAGGTATATAATCCTATTAATGGATTTCTTTAAATTCTCTATATGTGTTTTGCAATGAAATAAGCATATCTGTAGCAATATCTAAAGTTCTGTTTCAGGATTTATGCACTCTTAATGGATGGAGATTATTTCTTTGGATAATGTAAATATCCCAAAGATTTAATGAAGCCATAAAAACATTCATTAGACTTCTGTAATTAGAATTATGGTTATGAAGGCTTCAGAATGCTAAATATACCTATATTGTTTCAAATTCTTAGTAAACAGCCTTAATCGAGTTGGGGGGGAAATCAGAGCTGTGGAGGTGGAATTCACCTCCAAACTGGTCAGAAGACTCACCTCCTCTCAAACTGGGAAAATAACCTGTGAAACTACATTTAAGGAGACCAGCTCCTCCAGGCCATCTGCAGCCTTCCAAGATCCTTTCTTTGGGGGCTGCTGTGGATCATGCCTCAATTAAATTTCATCTCCAGCTTGCAACAAAGGCTCGGATAGATCCCTTGTTTCTCAAGATGATGTTTCCTTGATGTCAGACGAGGACCACAGTTATGTTTTGGAAATTGCTCAGAGGCCTTGCACAGCCATGTATGTAAGTGTTGGGGCTGAATCTGGCCCTAACTTCTCACCATAAGTGGAGGAAGGTAACACTTTTTAATGAATGTTGCAAATCTGAGTTTGTTCAGGCTGCTTTGCTCCCATGCAAATGTTTTTCTGTTTTCTATGCAAAGACCAGCAATGACACAGAGCCCAGGGATGACGTCTCGGAATCCAATCAGAAAACCTGCATAAAGATGAAAGGTCTTACCAACAAGAAGTGAGCTTGCTAAACTACACCTTTCAATGAATTCAGACAAAACTGAAAAATGTTGTTGATATCAGATCCTTAGGCTGATTACTGAAGCGTTCGATTTTTCAGCATGTCAATTCATCACTGTCTACCTGGTTATATTTAACACTTTCTCCTGTTTCCATCCTGCCTGCTGAGATAGGCAATCTCTGTCACACGGTATCTGCTTCACCAGAAGGTCAATAGACCATTGTGGAGGCCCATGAGTCCTGTTCCCAAGTCACCTTGATTCTCTCTACGATATTGCTGACGGCAGGCGGAGCTTCCGTGTCTCATGGCATCTAAAATATTAATGAGATTAGAGCTTCCATCCTGCAAACAGTTCAGTGCTTCCTTTTCAGTGCTTTGCAATTTTTCATCCAGTCCATGAAAGGCAAAACCTCAGTAGTGATGGTTCCTGTCCTGTGCTGGTATTGCCCATATGTTGCATTGGTTAGACTGGTGTTCATTTTCTTTGAGAAAGTGCCACTTTACATTTTATGCTAGCCACAGGTTCAAAATTTTTGCAGAAGATAATAAGCTTTGGATAACTCAGTCTGGAGCTGAGAGATTTGGCTCTACGTAGAGAGTTTATGTTTTGTTGCAGCCTATCAGTCCTGGCCAAATTATGCAAAATAATGGAAATGGTGGCTCACAACTACCATGTGCACTAGTCTGCTTTTGGGGTTACCTAGGAGGAGTTCTTAGGCTTCCCTAACTCAAGCCTGTAAGAGACTACCTGTGGTACCGCCTCTGTGGTGTGGGACTGATGAGGATTAAACAACTTTCTCCTCTGCTATTTCACTGTCAGTGAGGGGACAGAGCAGGGGCACAACCTGTTAGGTTGCCTCCCTGTTTTTGTCAGATTATTTGTCATTATATGCCTGCATCCTGGATGCATATATGTGCACATATGCACATACACAGATTTGAAGATCAACTTATAAATCAGTCATTGACTGATTAAAAGGCATTTTTTGTTGGAACCTTCTGATAGTGTAGCACGAAGTAGCTTCACTGGCTTCCTGGATGGGGATTACTTTTCCATTGTGAGTCCTACACCAAACTCTGGATTTGGATCATTCTGGATGTTAGGGAAATCACTTTTTGATATTTGGCTTCTCCCCTTTGTAAAATGATAATCACACAACTTGCATAGCTTTGTAAAGAGCTGTGAGATCTATGGCTGAGACACAGTATAGGTATTCTAAGCATGATTTATTTCCTTGCCGGGCCTATCCCTAAGTGGCTCATTGAAGAAACAACATTTATAAATATGCATAGCTTCCTGGTATAGAATTTTTCCTATTCTTTTCAGAATATACAGGCTAAGATGTTATTATTCACTTTTCCATTTTTAGAATCAACGATTAAATTGCACTGCACTGCTATGTTGTAGCAATTAAAATAACTACTGTCTATTTGGCAGTCCTTTAATGGGAAATGAAATTCACTTTTAGGCATATATCATGGTAATACATATATCATATGGTATATAACTTAGATCATTTTGGAACACAGTAGCAGTATTAGTTCTTATTCCCCACCTAACCATCATTACAAGCATCAATTTTGTTAATTAAGAATTTTAAGCCTTGTGAATTTATAGTACAATTATGTTTTACTTCATAAGTAGGTCTTTACCCCTCTATAACTATCAACAAAATGTCCACTTATATTATTTTCTGGTGGTTTCAAAGGCTGATGAAATTTTGGATGAAGATTTACCCTTTTGTCTAAGCTTTACTCACTGTGTGTCAGCTGTTTGTCGGCAAAACATAACAGCGAAGACTTTTGACTTAAATCTTTTTTTTTTTTTTTTTTTTTTTTTTAAAAAAAAACCAATTCATCAGGTAGGAAAGACTGCTGCTCGCACTCTCAAGTCCTGCCAAAGACAAATGGCTGTAAAAATTTAAAATCAATCATTAACAGATTAGCTGTTGGTCCAAAGTAAATAGCAATCAGCTTATTAGGCATCAGGCAGAGTGAGATAAAGGGGAAGAGTTATTGAAAATGAGGATGTTTGCTGGGGCTGTGCTGATGGAGCAGAACAGGGAAAGGCTGTTTCTTTGTTGCTCTAATTACAAATGGAAAATAACCTACAGTGCTGAACAAGTTGAGCTCCCTAGCTGAATTGAATGGAGCATAGTTCTTATGTTCTACGTCATGGCTTGATTTATCTTGATTATCAGTATTTCACACTATTTCTTCCCTCCCCAAAAGGCCCTGCTTGGCATTCTCTTATACTGAAGCAAATGCAACTTTTAGTTCTGCAAAGAATAGGGTGTTGAGGGGAGAGTTGCCACAGGAGAAATGCCCTTCTCATCCAAAAATATAATTTCCATACAGGAAATTCCTCTCATATGATGGAATTTTGTTCTCAACAGGGTTTCATTATGGTTAAGCTACAGATTGCTCATGACTAAATCACAGCCAGCTTTGTGCCATGGCTGTATTTTAACACAGTGAAATTCTGCAGAGCAGAAAAATTCAGAATACGGCAGATGTTGCAAGAGGAAACAGGGAGGGAGAAGGAGTAGGGGGTCAAAAAGGCTGAGAAAACAGAAACAACACAAGTTGGGTAGGAAGCAAAGCTGAGGGGAAAGAGGACAAACAATAGCTGAGAGTAAAATGAGATGAGGAAGCAGAAAACACAAAGAAATAAAGTAGGAAGTAGAAGGAAATGGGTACAGGTTGATGACAAAAGCTCCCTTTCATCATATAAACACTGAAATGTTTACATAGAGAGTAAGTGACCATTGGAATGATTTACCAGGAGTGAGGGCCATTTCCCCATGACTGATCATGTGAAATCCAGACTAAGATGCTTTTCTAAAACAATAGGATACCTGAAAATTGTCCCTTCTTTTTTTTTTTCAGCCCAGTGAATAGAAAGCTGTTCAAAATCTGAAAATGACACCTTTCTATTAATGTCGTGATTCCACATGTTATACTTGTGAACCATCAGACAGTGCATGACCTGTAGGTAACCTCAGAAGAATCACTGCCCACCAGGCTGATGCAACCTGTGGCTGGTCCCTTGTACCCTGAGCATGAGGTTACACACTGCTGCCTCCTCCTTAGCATGCATACTGTGTGATTAACCTCTGTCTCTTGACTGCATGGATGCAATGCAATGCCAGCACCAGCTTCAGTCTCTCTCAGCTAAACTAGCAACACCTCAGCCAGCTTAATTTGAGCAGGTGCCCCTTCATCCAAGCCCCAGTATAGTTATATCCTTTCCATTTTCATGCTTGGGGCCACTGCTCAGCCTTAGAGGAAGACAGGAGGTGTCCACTAAGCCGTGCTGGCACTGGGAGGGTTCTTCGTCCTGGTGCAGAGGTGTAGTGCAGCAAGGGCACATCCTCAGCCAGGTCTTCTCTACCAAGCACAATACAGACCAGACTCAGAAAAGTGGGATCCTTTTTGCACAATTGAAAGAAAGAGAGAGAGAGAGAGAAAGAGAGAGAGACAGACAGAGAGAGAGAGAGAGAGAGAGAGAAAGAAAGAAAGAAAGAAAGACAGAAAGAAAGAAAGAAAGAAAGAAAGAAAGAAAGAAAGAAAGAAAGAGAAAGAA
>JAWWEE010000074.1:32379365-32432028 GCA_035221455.1 Xenops minutus
AAGAAAGAAAGAAAGAAAGAAAGAAAGAAAGAAAGAAAGAAAGAAAGAAAGAAAGAAAGAAAGAAGGAAGGAAGGAAAGACCAAATGAGTTAGCTTCTATAAGCTCTTACTTTTTTTTTTTTTTTTTTTTTTTTTCCCCCACAGGAAATTATACGTAGGGTCTGACAGAAGAAAAACTATTCTGGTACTCTTTAAACTTTTACATTAAATAGCTGTGGAAAAACAAGAGTGGGGGTATTTACTTTCCACCTTTTACATTTATGATTTTTGCTTTTTACCCTATTTCTCATGAATAAAAACCCAAAGTGTCTATCTTCCATTCATTTTCTGCTGCTTGCACTTTAATTTACTGTCAAAGATATCGAAGCAAAAATTCATAAAATGACATGAATGTGATTTCAACAGAAGGAAAAATGCAAGAAGTCCCAGAAAAACACATCCTAATGATTATTTGCCAATGTTTGCACAGAAAGGAGCAGTCAGCTGAAATGATGACAAAGTAGCAGAGGCCTCTTTTCCACATGCTGAAATATCTGAATAAGTTACACAGAACAAGAATTACTTTTCTGCATGCAAATTTTGGAGTCCTGGGACAGCAGCCCACACCTGGGGGCGACAGAGCTGTGCCAGTCTGTCATCCTTGAGCTGTTTCTTCATGTACCGCGGAGCAGAGGGGTGATGCTGCTGTCTGTCTACAGAAGGAATTTTTTTAATTATTTACAATGGACGGAAGAACAGCTGCAGGAAGAGCATGGGGATGCTGGTGCAATGCTATATTCATTGGTCCTGCCAGAAAAAAACATAAACTGACTTGCAATAGGAAAGGTGGTGTTGCAAATGTAGAGGGAGGGACATTTTCCAGTGTCATCTTCAGCCTAAAAGAGGTTTCCATGCATATTACTCAAGTGAATGCATATTAAAGCATCGTCTAAGGGTGGCATATCTCAAGAGAGATTCTTGTCTTCTCTCTTTCTTAAGTATTGGTGTCCTCCACTCTGCAGTACAATGAAAGCTGTGCAGTGAATTTTGTGCATTTGCAAAATTTATCTACCTGAAGAAAATTGTCAGTTTTGCACTGAATTGCTCATAAGAACAGATCAAAAGCAGAGGAAGGGTGAAGGGCTAAAGACTAGCTGGTCATTGGGATGCCCTACAGAAAATTGAGGAAGGCAACTGCAGGACTGGCTCTTAATAATAAAGACCAGAAGTAGTTGGCATTAAGACTGTAAAGAAACAGTTACACTGGTGACACATATTATACAAGGACTGCCTAACTAATTTTTCCACCCACATATTCTTTTACACAATTTTTGCTTCTTTTAATTAAGTGTTTCAAGACAAAATAATGGGATCTTAAAGTCTCCTGTATTTTGGAAGAGGTAGTAGTAAATTGTGTGGTTTTGACCTTTTCAGCTTTTTGTAATTTGATTGGCTGTCTATTCCTCTTCCTCCACTATTTACAGCTGCAGTGAACTGTGCAGAAGGGGTAGGATGGCTAGCCAGCTGAAATACGGAATATTTAAAAGGTTAAAATGCTGCAACATGCTGGTGCCTTCCACAGAGTATATGGACATTATAAATTTCACTGCATTGATCACATAAAGGATTGAGAAATTAAATGACTTCATGAATCATTTTTTGTGGGACAACAAATGTGACCAAAATGGGGAAAAATGGTATCACTCTGACCCCAGACCTGGGAAGCGTATTTTTTTTTGTGTTTATCATTTCTGCTCCAGTAACAGATGAAGACTCCTTCCAAAGCACAGGACCATTTTAGCAGGTGCTACGTATCAATGAGTGACACAAAGAAAACCTGCCCCAGAAAGCTTGGAATCAAAGCATCTTGAATCCATTCAACAGGTGACTAAATAGAGGTGGTGACCTTCTTAGGAATAAATATTTCTTTTTTAGTATACCAGAGGGATATCTTAAGGAAAACACAGTATACTTTGAAAGTAATTAACAGATGGAGATGGAAACACAGAGACACTATTAGCCATTTAATGAGTCCAGAGGGTATCTGAGGGGCAATGCCAAATAATTTGGTACCCAAGAAATTTTCTGAGGAGATTGACAGAAAGGTACAGGGCAACAGGAGACTAACAGAAGCTCAGACCAGGATGACAGCTGAGACACTAATAACTAGAAGAAATAAAATCTTTGGGGTTTGTTACTTTCTTTGTCATCAATAACAAGTCTGGTAAACAACAATCAGTTCTATGCAAGCTTTTCTCAGTGAAAAAGACTGCTTAAGGCAACTCTGAAGAAAATCTTCTCGGGAAAAAAAAAAAAAGACAAAAAAAAGCAACAAAACTTGACTCCCCATTAAAATGCTTTTTTTGTGTGCAAGACAAATCCAAAATGTGATGACAAAGAGGTGTGGGGTCTCATAAACTCCAGCAAGAAACTTTCTGGCACCATGAACACTGTTAAGGCAGATCAGCAGTGGCTGGATCTCTGCACTGAGGCTGGAGGACTGAGGCTGAGTCTTGGCTTCCTGCCCTGATCCTCCACGTGTCCACGTGTGGCTGAGCATAGCAGGGAGGAATACAGCAGCACCATAGGTGATCAAGTGGAAGAGA
The DNA here is from genome assembly GCA_035221455.1 of Xenops minutus. Taxonomy (NCBI): domain Eukaryota; kingdom Metazoa; phylum Chordata; class Aves; order Passeriformes; family Furnariidae; genus Xenops; species Xenops minutus. Next base: position 32,381,951 of record JAWWEE010000074.1, read on the forward strand.
GATACAGAAAAAAGAAGTGCTGAGTCAACTGGAGTTGCAGACACAATTCAGAATTGTGAAAATTTTTCTCTAGTTCCCCAGGCTTTTGGAAGTCAGAGTTTCATCTTATTTGAGTTGTAGCTCTGGATTAAAGTCAGAAGTGTAGGGAGAAAGTCTGTTACCACACTGAGATATTGGGAAAATGTCTTCAGAAGAAAATGGCACTATTGCTTTTGATCCACCGTTTGAAACATACTCATGATCTTGAGGGATTGCTTTTCTGTGCTCATTAAAACTGAATGTTTTCATTGATTTGGAAAGTTTCTTTCTGGAGGACTTGCAGCTGCTGGGACAAACAAGCCTCCATTCTGCTGTGCTGATCCCTCTGGGAGCCAGGAGTGATTGACAAGGGGCTCTGGTTTGGGCAGACTCCCGCCCCAAGGTACAGGAACTGGTGTATGCATTTCAGCCAGAGCAGCCTTTGCAGCCCTGAGCCAGGGGGATTTTCCTCCCTTCAATGAGCATTAAGAGTCAGAGCAAAGTGTTTCCAACCTGTCTGTGATGACAGGACATGCAGAGACAGTCCATGAAGTTAGTCCCAGCCTTCTCCTGCTGTCCCTAAGGCGACCTCTATCCCACCCTCCTTGGGCTGTTCTCGGTAGCAACAGCAGGAAATCCATTCAGGAGACAGGGGATCTCTGGAGTTAGCTGGGACATCCATTGCTTCAGGGACAAGAGGGCCAGAACAAACAGCCTCCCCTCCAAAATCATGGAGGACTGGAGATGGGTTGGACATACTGTGGGACTTCTCATGCCCACGCATCCTTGGATGTCTGCATGTGTGGAAGAGGACGTGCAGTATCAGAAATGGGAAAAATCATGTCAGAAATGGGTATCTGAAAAAAAATGGAGAAGCTAGCCAAAGTGCCTTAAAAACTGAAGCTTTTACTGTGTTGTAAAATGGATTCCTTGTCTTTTTTACTTAGTCATCCTTCTTCCCAAGACCCCTTGAAACACCCCTTATCTATGTAGCTAAACCCTAAGGAATTCGTCCTTGAGGGCCTCTGTTTAAGTTTCCCTATTGGTCCTTAGTTAACCCTTTCCCATTGGACAATATCCCTTGATTTCTATTGGTAGTAATTTGGATTCCCCTAAAACCTATATGTATACCCCCAGCCATGTTAATAAGCTCTCTCTCTGCTCCCCTTCCTGTGGTCTCTGTGTGGCTCTCTCTGGGGCATCTCGGGGACCGTGAGCAGGGAGGGCGAAAGGGGGAGCATCTCCCCCAGCTGCCGCATGCATGCATGTCCTGATGCCTTGCCCCTCCCTCTGTAAAGGGGGAGAAAACATTGGCGTCCCCAAACACTACAGCTGACTCGGAGGCTCAGGGACCTGGACAGCCCAGGAACCCAGCCCTCCTCCCCCATCTGCACCACAGCTGCTCTGGGGAGACCTCCTGCACTTGCCCTTCTCTTCAGGGAAGACAGAGCAGAGGCAGGCAGGTTTTAAAAGTGCTGAGCTCTGCTCCTCAGCCCTGGGGCTCAGCTGCTGGCCATGGTGGTGGCTTGGTTTGCCTTGAAGGCTGAAAGGGCAACATCCACTGCTGCTGAAGTGCTGAAGCTGAGGAGCCCTCGCCTCTCCCCCTCCTGGTTGTACGACCAGCCCATCCACAGAAAAGGTATCAGATTTAGAATGTGCTTGTGTACCCCGTTACATAGCGGTATAATGTATTGAAGCCATTGTTTAGGCCCCTCGTTGGGCTGTGCAGTGTGTACAAGCGGCCCGGCATGAGACAGGCGGTCAGCCACTCGTGGGGAGGGAAAGTTTCCCCTGGGCATGGTGGCTGCCCTTTGCCAGGCTGGAGACCCAGACAGAGGCCATCGCTGGGCAGAGGAAGGGAGCTGCCCTCTGACCTTCTGCCCAGGAGGCAGAGCTGCCGGTGGGCGACGGGAGCCGCGGAGCCTGGCAGGGCACAGCCCCACACCCGGAGGGCACTGCCGCCCCCCGCCCACTGCGCCGGCCTGCCTCATTTTCATCTGCTGATCAGATATATTTACTTCTCGGGTATTTCCCTAACCAGAATTGACTGCACTATAATTGCCTATTTCTTTGGTCCATTGGCTGTTAACCTTGAGGCGCGTCGGGCGGAGGCAGGGAGGCCCTCCCTGTCAGGCCTGACCCCGGCCGCGCCGCGGGCTGCCATGACAACCACGACAGATGTCACCCACGCCGCCCGAGCCCCCCGCGCGGGGAAAATCGATCTTGCGACGGCGCCGCCGCGCACAGCCACCGACCTGCCAAGTGTTCCCGGCTCAATCATTTGTTTCATCTACCGAGGAGAGGAAAACATAAAAGAAATGAAATGAATTTGACCTCTGTCTTTCTCGTGACTCCGGTGCTGCGCTGAATCCTAGCAAGTGCCTCTTATGAATTTGAAAAAATTACATTAGGAATAACATTTTGAAGTGAAATGACTCTTGTAATGTCAACCCTCCAGAAACATGTTATTTCAAATGTCAGATACCTAGCAATCGCTTGCTATTTTCCGGATGTGTCTGGAGGTTATCTTCACCTCGGGTGCATTTCAGGTAAATTATTTTAAAGAAACTGCCTGGGAAGTACACAAAAAAGTATTGCCTGTTTTTTCACACCACTCCAGTGGAGAGACCTCTGCGGCTGCAGTAGAGCATCTCCATGATGAGAAGATGATAAACAATGCTCTGAACTGGCAACATTTCTCCTTTATTAAAACCATACGAGAGTGGAAAGACTTTCCCAGTCTGAAGCAGAGTTCCGTGACACGGCGGTGGGTACGCCAGCGGGGCCAAAGGATCACAGGGGCACAGGAAAGGGCCCCCCACACTCCTCTGAGTTGCTTGGGGTTTGTTGGCAGCATATGCAAATGGTTTTATGACCAAACTCTACAACTCCATGCTAAGACTTGCCAATGCATCGGTGTCATCCCAGCCATGTTACACATGTGTCTGACAAAAAGGGAAAAACCCAAAGCCCACAGGGTTTGGTTTATGTCTACCACTGGATGAGCCTGCTGACAAATTTTAGAGGCAGTGGCTCTCAAATCTGTAGAGATGGAAAAATCTCTAAGATAACCTTGTCCTTAAAAAAAAAAAAAAATAGAAAAAGAAAAACAACACTCCGCTGAAGGTGATTATAGTGAAAAGGATGTCTTAAGATTTTGAACGTGATATGTCTGTCTCTGTGCTGTGGGATATTTTATTGCATTTTTGCCCTCAAGTGAAGCTGACGGGAGCCAGGCTTGCAATTTAAATCAATAAGAACCCTTTACCGTGGCCATAAAATAGTTGGTTAAACCTGTGAAGTGGCCACAGTTGAATGCGCAGTGAACACAGCATAAATGCTTCTTGAGATGTATTGTGTTAGACCACTGCTAAAGTGGCACTCTGAGGAAGCGGTTCCTGAGCACATTCTTGGAGCAGGGCAGAGCAGTCCATCTCCTGTGGGGTGCCAGGGGAGTTCCTGTAAGTCAGTGCTCATAACTGCTATGCTGCCCCATACCGCAGATGTCCGGCATTGGCGCTCTCATCTTGATGGGTTTCCTGGGGTGGGGATTCAGGCTTCAAAATCCCATAGTGTGTTATTCCACCTCTTGGCAATGGCTGGGGAAACATAAGGCAACCATGACTGCATCAGCAGTGTTTTCAAGGACAGGTCCTCTGTTATGTAAATCAGCATTTTTGCACCAAGGAGCAGGTCTGAATGACCCCAGCTGAGGTGTAGTCCTTGCAGAATAAATGGTGACTGCATGAATGTATGTCTGTCTAGCTTTGGAGTGTGCATGCATGCATGTGTCTCTACATAAATCCAGGTAAAAGCCAATATAAAAGCAGAAAGCTCTCCATAAATATCGTGAAGCATTTGATCACTGAATATTTAATACTTACAGTAAGGATATCCAAAGTAAAGGTTGATATTTACACCCTTCTTGGAAAAAATCAGTATCAAAACAAGTGAAGTTTAAACCTGTACCCTGATTTTGCAGTTGTTTATGGAAAGTTCTTGGTATTCTCTAAGGAGTAATCTACTTTTTTACCTTCCATTAGTAAAGAAGTTTTTCATTTAAAGAAACCAAGGACCAACTACTACTTTATTATTGGATTAATTATACTGCTAAGGCCTCTGGCCCAGTGGCAGGGGAGAAGTGGATGTTTTAAGATCATAAAAGACTGGTTCTTCCAGAGGCATAGGGAGTATATTCAGAAACAGCATTCAGTGCACATACTACTAAGAGCACTGTATGCCCTTTGGGTGTAGCTCCCTGGCTGTAAGTGGGTCCTGCCCCGTGGGTCCACCCTCAGGCTACCAAATCTTGCCTGGTTTGGGACAAGCAGTCCAGCTAGCTGCAGTGTTTGTTCTGCTTCACTCCTTTCAGTGAGAGCTGGATCCAGCTCAATGAGGTTCAGCTCTTCAGCCAATATAAGAGGACAGAAAAGACAGTCTTCCTTTCTGTCCTGTATCTTCATGGTTTGTTCTTATGCTACTCCCAGTGTACCTTAATATTACAGAGGTAGTAGCAGCATGTGTAGAAATACTGCATGTGCAGCAGATTGTGAGAATGGGGGTTCAAAAAAGCTTCAATGTGTATTGTCTACAGCAAATGTTATTTGTAATAGACCCTACATTCAGTAGGTCTACTTAATGGCTTATTTTTAAATATATATATATATATAAAGTAGGCTCACCATATTTTCAGGTGCTTGATTATGTTTGGAACTTGACTGCATCATTTTTATCTTGTTATAACCCGTTTGTAAGGAACATACGTGTTTCTGTAACCCCAGAAGCATGTCAGCATTGTCTAAGGTGTATAATCACCATCAAATAGGATGACCATATCAGTTTTTTGTGAGTAAAAATACCTCTCCATATACCCACATCATAAAACACAGGCTATTCATGTAGATCCCATACGTGTCTTCTGCACTGAGAAACATAATATGTGTGTTGTTCTACAGTATTTTGATCTAAAAATAGCTGAAATAAGTGGTTGCTGTTATGCTTCACTGAGAAATTTTGCTCAGATCTGAGTGGTTTGCTCCAGTGAACTTCCATTGGCTTCTCTTGCCTTTACTCAACCTACATCCTTCCACTCCTTTTAGCTAATCCTGTGTCTTGACAGCAAGTACTATGCATCATGTTTTGCTGTCTCTTGGCCTGGATGAATTCAGCAGCAACATGCCCTTAGGTGTAACTGGAAGAAGTAAAACCCACAAATTGCCTAGATAGACTCAAAATCATTTCTTCTATTCTAGGAAACATTGCAAAGAGCATATCCTAACTCACAGTCCAAAACTCTGTGGTCTACAAGGATAAACTATACAATGGGGAAATAATCAGATGAAGGAGGATAAAATGTGATTTGTTTCACTGTATTACATCTGACAGTATGTATTTATCCTAGCTCACGTCTTGTTTACTACTTAGGCAGAGTTAGTTTGGATATGTGATTGTGGATTTTAAAAAAAATTCTTCCTTTTGCTGGAGAATCCACATACTTGGGCACAGACATCTGAGAAATTTTCCAAAAAAATATACATCCAGACCAGCGGTGAGTTTATCTGTTTATATTTCTCTCTCATCTTATTCCTATTTTCCCCTGAATTAGACTGGTAATGAAAGGCATTTCTCTCTCATGAGGCATCTGACAAGAAGGCATACAGAGCTTTCTGACATGGTCACTGAATGCCTCCCTTCAGTCTCTGACTCACACAGACATGACTGTTCAGAGAGAGAGACTAAATAAAGGTCTAGATTTTACCATCTTTAATTTTATATAGTGGGTCTTTAAAATTAAGGAAGGAAATTGCCATGACTATGCTATTTCTTCCCAGGAATTTCACTGTGAGTACATCAAACCATAATCAGACATGATGAAACAGAAGGACCACCAGTCTCTGCTGTCTTTGGTGGGTAATCTGCCTCAATACCACATCCGACTTTAGGTGCAGTTTTCTGTCTTCATCCACAGAAGGAGAAAGAAAGGATGAAAATAGATTTTTTAAACAGGGAAATTCTGACTCTAATCTTAACTCAGTAGTACAGGTAGTGGCTGGGAATCCTAGCAGAGACACCAATAGGGAGACAAATCCTTCAGGAGAAGGGACCATTTCCCCTTATTTTTATGTAATTCAACAGTTTTTGGGTTGTCCCTAATAGATTTTGCTGACAAACCTCACTGGTTCTTAGGCAGAAAAACTGTTAGAAGGAAATTCGTGAGGAGCAGTGCTTATGGATTGTCCTAGAGCATTTCATGGAAAGGTTGCCTGGTAGTCATGACTTGTTATGGCCAACACAGCAACCTATAATCAGTCCCCCTGAATTAGACAGCGCATCTGTCATATTTGTTTGAACAGCGTGCAAATGTCCTTTCCCTGCTCACACAAGCATAGGGTGAGGTTCTTGATTCAACTTTGAAGCCACTGCTTTAGGTCTGGATGCACAATCTGAGCAAGGAGTAATGCATATGCAGAGGGGCAATGGTCAGAACCATCTGCAGTAGCTATTACCCACTTGGGAAATAAGTTGTGATCCTCTTTTCCTCTAAATTTGCTAGATACATCTCTAGAAACTGGTGTTTTTTCCTAGTTCTGGGCCTTGTGGGTATGATTCTTTGTGTGCAGGTGCACTCAGCACAATCTTTGCCCCTCTAAGTTAATCTCTGCTTTCCCAATTCCTTGGCTGCTTAGACACTTCTCCCAAGGCCCTACATGCAGATTACCTCTAGCAGCATCCCAGGAACAGCCAGTCAAGAGGAAAGGATGGTCTTAATTTCAAACACTTCACTGTTGGTGAATCACTCTAGAAAGTGCACAAATCTTGAACACAGCTCTCCTACAGTCTAATTCTGAGGCAATCATAAGCCCAAGAGTTGGTGAGTTTTCTTCCATCTTCCCTGCATTTGAGCTCTGTGTGCTCCATGTGCTTCTTCCAGACTTCAAAGACAAAATCCAGTAAAATGTGTCTGTTCCCATAGGAAAGAGCTTTTCATGTCTGATGTCTTGTTTGCTTCTGCAGTAAAATCTATGCTATAATCTACAAATGAGTTTGCAGTCCGACACAGGGTGACATTCTTCAGCGAAGGTCACAGCACTGTGTAGAGGCATTGACACAAAACATGTTTCATGGAACAAAATGGAGTTCACAGTTTGACATAGACATATCCTCAATCTGTCAAGCAATTTTCTGCCTTAACTTGATGGTCAAAGTAGCTGGCCAGGTGTGAGCAGGGAGGTGATCTATGTCTCTTCAATAGCTGCAGTAATTTTCTTGTCCCTCCTGAAACTTGCCCCTGTTCCAAGATGATGGGAACACTGGTCTCTTGTGCAACCTTCTGATCGATGGACTGACAAGCTATTTCTTTCTCAAGTGAGTCCTAATCTCCTATTATGCCACAAGTACACAGGCTACTGTGATAAAAGCTTACAGTCTATGACACTTGGTCAAAACAATTATTTTGGTAGTTGTTCCCCATGGATTTGGGCTGTGACATGTGAGGTAACTAAACTAATCCCATGAGCAAAGGGATTCCTACAGTGAAATGTGACTTAGAAGGCATTGGCTGGGGTTTGGAATTCAGTACCTGATTGTTAAGACTAGTCGGCTCTGGAGTTATCTGCCTTTTGTTGTACTCTTATACTCAACTTTTGAGTTGCACAGTTTTCTTAGTCGGGGAGCGTTTCAGGGTGGGTGTCACCCTTCAATTTGTTAGGCATTTCCAGCACTTCTTGGGGTTTGCTTCTCATAAATCAAAGTTATCTGATTTGTTGTCTTGACACAAAAGGATAGTCTACAAGGTGCAAAAGTTTAATTTTCAATCTGCTTGTAACAGCCTGTCGAGACAGGCTTCTCCTAGGCCATATTCATTCTGTCTGGGAACAGTTCAAATGATGGGATTTCCACCACAACTCTTTTGAGTCAACTTTGTACCTGAAGAAATCCTTCTGTCAAGCTGCCTGTCAAGCAGAAGATCCCATCTGCAGCTGTACGATCATTTTCATCCATTTAAAAGGGAAAGTATTGCTGTCCCAGTTTTGTTGAAGGGGCATTGAGGACAGCTCAGTAGCTAACTTGCTCCAGGCTACTCAAAAAGCTTGTGACAGACCAGGAACTTGAATAACCTTATGTAACTGCTGGGTCAGCCATCCTTTACACTGTTTTGTCTAGTTATGTCATGTTGTACCTAATGAAGGCTTCCTCTCCAGCCCTGAAGCTGACACCCTTTTGTGGTAAAAAGTGAGGGACATGCAAGTGTCGTATAGTGCAGACCCTAATTCCTCGTTCTATTAAACTCAGCTCAGCACCACAGAGTGTTCCAGCTCTGATTTAATTTATAACAGCTGGATATCTAGCAAGTAAAAAGGACTGTAGTGCATAACACAGTGCTGTTGTTATGCCTTACTGCTGTCCACTTCCTTCTTTTGAACCTATCTTGGTGTGTCCCTTCTTGTTAGCAATAGAACTAGAAGCAAATTTGGTGCAGAAAGGTGTTGTACCATCTTCACTACTTGGTTGATGCTGTCCCTGCACAGGGGGGTTCTCCACTGACTTTATCCACAAACTTTAGGTCACTTCATGATAATTACACAGAATAATGTGTATGAAAATTTGGACTCTGAATTCTGCATTTCTTGTTTGGTACTGATAAACCTAGATGGAGACCTGGTGATATCTGTGGAGCCAGGCTAAATTAGTGACGCTACTTCTTCCAGGAGATCCAGCAGATCCCTGATCAGAAAAGAGCATTGTCATAAAGCCTAGACTTGTTTAGATTGAGCTTCTGTTCAGGTACAGCAAGCCCTGCCTAGAAAAATGAATTTTCTTGGTCTGTCAAAGACTCTATGGCCTCTGCAGGCATGTTTCGTTGACTACTCTATTTCCACAGTGGATATTTGCCCTTACTAAAGTTGTCAGGCTTTGTTACTGGGTAAATCCCTGCAGCCTGCTCCAGGAGCCTCTTACCTCTTCAGTATCTGAATTATCTTTTCAAGTGGTAATCAAAATTGTGTCTGTGTCAATGGATCCAGAAGCATATCAAAGTTCATGAGTCTGGATATGTGTTTCACTCATATGTGAGAACAGGCTGAATATTGGCTTCTTTCCTGCTTTCACCCTGGATTTCATGGAAAGGAAAATCCAGTATGTCAGCCACCAAAGGATATGTGCATCCTTAGCCCTATCAACTAAATGTAGGAATTGCCCAAGTAGCTGGATTTCAAGCAGATCCTTTCATACAAGGTCTCTGATACCTTTAAGAGCATTGTCTACAGATCTACCACCCTGCAAACTGTTATATTCTAGTCTCTAGCTGATCACTTTCCCTCTCTGACATAATAGGCCATCTCTCATTACAGTAACTTCCTCTCATTTACCTCAAGTCAGATAATAAAGGGCCTTTATTCACTTACAATGGATCTAAAATAGTAAAATCCTCCTGTCTTCAATATGTTACTTTCAGTGCATCAGTTAAAGATCAATCCCAATTTATTTCATAATTTTTCCTTACACATCAATCCCTCTCAACCCTTAGTTATTTTTGTTAGTTCCCTATGGATATGCTTAGTGGGTAGAAAAATGCCCAGTATTTTAAAGATTTGATTGCAAGGGGTCTTTAGAGGGATGTATCAGTTTTGATGGAAAGAAGTACAAGCCTGCTAAACAATCAGTGCAAAAAAACCCCATGAAGATGAAATAGAGATTTTTCGCATTGTTTTTTTCCCAGTTGGAGCATGTATGATCGTTATTTGTAACGCAGTCTCAGAATAACTGTCCATGGTCCATGGCTTGGTTGTTCTGTGGCCAAAACAGCTTTTTTATTGTCACACTTTTTTTTTCCTGTTTTTTCTTTTTTTTTTTTTTTTTAAATGAAGAGGGAGTCTGCTAAAGACTAGCTTGTTATGAAAATTATGTATTTCATACTCTGCTTTCATTTTTATAGTTGGACTCAGTGATCTTAAGGGCCTTTTCCAAACTAAATGATTCTATACTTTTATGATTCTATGATTTCTCAGTGAAGTGATTGAGGCTGATGCAGGTATCCTGCTTATGTCCACTGACCTTTGTGGTACTTTGTTAAGTATGACTTTTTTTCTCTTCAAAATGTTCACTCCTTGTCCTGTTATTCAGGGACTGTCTTTGAAATTAAATAGCCGACATCTTCTGATGATAGTTTCACTTAACAAGGAAGTATTTGACTGCAAGATATAAATTTAAAACATGATAATTTCTTGCCTGCATATTATAACATAAGATGAAAATCAAATCAAGTCTAGAAGGTTGTTAGGTGTGGTATTTCTAAGCTGCTTAAAAAAGCAGTAGTTCAGTCACACATGTTCATAAAAATAGAGGCTGAAATTATCTTATCTAAGCCATTCTTAACAGTTGTCCTGCAAAGTTATTGATCTTTGGCTGCTCATCTAATGAGCAAACTACACAGTGGACCACAAGTGCATTTCAGTTTTATGTGTAAGTGCTGTAAATGCTATTTTCTAAGTTAATATATTATTTTTGACAGTTTTATAGCAGCTTATTTAAAGTGTTATTAATGTTTAGAAATGTGATTTGAGGTTTACTTTATGGGTGTTTGACTCAGTTTTAAACACTCTATCTCCTATCCTCCCCTCTGTGCTCAGGTTGCATATATATAATTTTTGAAATTGCTTGCCTCATTTTGGGTTTGTCCCTGATTGTTTCATTAATCTTGATTGCTCCTTAAGTCACTTCTGCTACCATAGGGGAACAGTCTGAGTCCTAAATTGTAAGTCTTTGTGAATAAAAGACCTCAACTGAATCAATTTCCAGATGACAGAAACTGCAAAAAGTGTGTGGCAAAAGCCTGAAGGGTAAGGACCAACCCTCCTTGTGGGTTTGGGTTTGTGCTCGGTCAGTGGCCCAGCACAGGGTGGGACACACTGTACCGAACCCAGAGCACCCCAGGGAGGCATTATAACCCTGTGGCCCCCCTCCAAGCCACAGGCCCTCCCCCGTTTCCACCTTTCTCGGGAGGAAGAAATTTTGCTTCTGTCCTGTAGTTTGGGAGAAGAACAACCCTGCCTTTGTTCTGTGGGTGGCCAGGAGCTATCTCCAGACTTCCCAACCCAACTCCTCCTCCTCCAGAGAGAAATAAACATGCATCGGGAAGCATACACACTAGTTTACAGTAGGGGCAGCTGACAGAGAAGCTGTGCTGGGAGGTCTCATGCCCTTCAGCTCTTTTGGGTAACTGTGTCATCCTCACCCCCCCCTCTGCCGTTGATGGAGTGAGACAGTAAAGCACAGCCCTGTTCACTGAGGTGGGCTGGTAACAGCTGCACGGTGACAATGTTGGGGCAGGTGTCAGAGCCAGGTCCTTAGGACCTGGTCCTGTGCTCAGACACCATGACTAGCTCTGTACTCACTGTGTTAGAGTGAGCATATGCAAAGCCAAGTTCCTCAGATCCCAGAAAAAGGGAGGATGTGGCTTTATTTTACACATCAGCATCTAGTTGAACCAGCTATGGATTCTCCTGGGTAGGCCATTTAAAGCAGGAGCTACTGTCACCCCTCTGAGTGCCTGCGGTGTCATGGTATGGCTCCTGAAAGAAGAGCCTTAGCAGCAAAGGACATCAGTTTCTGTAATTTCCATATGCCTGACACAGGGAGCCCTCTGACATATTCCTCAGGGTGAACTGAAGCCTTTCCCCTGCAGCACATTCAGGGCACCTTCCAGCAAACATGTAAGCACGTACTTAGTTCTCAAAGCATGGAAGACCCCAGTGAGCTTCAGGCATGTGCTGAAATATGAATAAGTTTTTGAAGTGCTGAGCATCTTGGGGGTATCAAGCCCCAGATGGATCAATCCCAACATACTATTCAAATTGTGGGCTTCCAACTTGATGTGCTAAAAAAAAAAAAAAAGGAAAAAGAAAAGAAAAAGAATCATTATCTCCATTGCAAAGCTGGAAGAATTAAGGTACACAGAGGGGTTGAGGAACTTAGTCAATGTCAAGGCATGTCCTCGGGGGAAACTCGTATATATAACCTGTTTCTTTATGAAACCCACTACTGTTCTCAGTCAGTTCAATAGCCCTTCACTGTTTCCACACCATTTTTGTTACAGCTGGTGACTATCACCAAAATGGAAATCTGAATGCAAAATATATTTAGATGGTTCTGCTGTTTGCAGCTTTCTACCTTACATGCTTTTTTTGTGTTTGGTGTTTCTTCTATTTGTCCCACATTTTAGAGGATAAGCCAGCCAGTGGGTTAAGTGACAGAATGTTTTTCATCTTACTTAAGTATGTCTTTATTAAAATGTAAACTGGTTTCTAATCTCTTTTGTGAAAAAAAAAAAAAAAAAAGAAACAAAATTAAAAAAAGCCGCCTCCTGCAGATGCAGTACAGTCATGGTAATTTTCCCCAACTGAAACTCCTGACTTTGTTTCTTAGCATCATATACAGCATAATTTATAAAAGTGTGAGCAACTGCAGAATTGTTCTCCTAATAGATTCTGAAGATTCCAATTTCCATTCTGCCACACAAGACTGAAAATCCACTTGTGCTCAGTTATCTGTATCTTTGCCTCATCCTCAGACTGCATCAAAAATCAGGTTCAGGTGCAGGTTAAGAACATGCATTTACTTCAGGAATATGGGACTTATTAAATATCTCTACACAATTAACATCACCATATCAATAAGAATTATCATTATGTCCTGTCAATCAGGTGCTGAATTTTGCTTCGGGGAAACAAAACAATTTAAATTATAGCAAGTGCCCTCCCCTTCTTTTTTTTTTACATGCTTCTCTTAAAATTGGATAATTATGTGGCTTTTCATTAGATTCCTCTAAGCATAATAGATCACAATATTCACCCTTTGACCTTGGTGATGAATGTTTCTGGTGAAAACATGTGACAAGCAGTGTTCTAATGAGAATAAAATACTGAATAACTGTGAGTCTCACATCGTGAAAGAACAAAAGCAAGAAGCACAACTGCTTCTAAGGCTACAGTGCAAAATGTGTTCATACAGCAATTCTGATGGATTGAAAAAGCAATCCTTCTTTATTTAAGATTCTACCAACAAACTTTAGTATCAGAGGCAGAAACAAAGGCAAGAAAAGACAAAGGAATCTTTGTATTCTGTATAAACTCTGTAGAAACATGAGAAGTGGCCTCTATCTGTGCTGTCTAGACAGGTTACTACACAAAGCTCTGCTATTAAGTTTTCCTAAACATCTCAAAATTTTATGCGTGTATTTATGCTACAAAAGCACTGTAAATTAAATTTGTTTCTAATAATTTAGAGTGGGGCTAAGAAGGTCAAATTCTCCCTCATGCAAACAACCACACACAGCAGTCAGTGAAGTTACAACACTGGTGATTATTGTTCAGTGTGTTTATAAAGAATTATTTTTGTGGACTAACAAAGATATTACAGAATCACAGAATATGCCAAGTTGGAAGGGGCCCACAAGGATCATCGAGTCCAACCCTTAGCCCAGCCATGACCATCCCCAAAAGTTACAGCATGTGTCTGACAGTATTGTCCAAACTGTTCTTGAACTCTGTCAGGCTTGGTGCTGTGACCGCTTCCCTGGGCAGCCTGTTCCAGTGCTGAACCACACTCTGGGTAAAGAACTTTTTTCTAATACCCAACCTAAACCTCCTCTTAATGCCAAAAGAGTGAGGGAAAAAAAGGAGCATTGACTGAATTAGAAAGTATTATCAACTACTTTTTGTGTGTGTGTGTGTTCTGCATCCTTGAAACCCTTCTGCCACCTTTCAAAAATAACTTCATACTAAGGTTACTTACACCCACTTCTGCTGGGATCATTTAGACCCTGGTCTCTTTGGAGCAATGACTGCAGCAGGAATGTTTGATTTAGAAGATAGTTATCTTCTGGTTTTGTTCTATCTCAGTTTTGCATATGTTGGGTATTTTCATTTTGTTTGATGTCTGGGAAATGTTTATAATCTGAGTTATCATGTCTGCTATTCAAAACTTCATTCAACTTCTGAAGACAACTTTTTGCTTCTTCTGTCTTGAGTTCATGCCTGATTCAAGGTCAGCTGTTCCTTAGCGTATAATAGAAATGGCTTTTTGCTTGAAATTCTATTCCTGAAAAGAAAATGAATGTGTTGCTATAGATTTAGGGACAAAGATTTCAGCTATGCCTTGTGCCAGTATCTCCTTTGAGTTATTCCATTATTGCAGTTTTTGGCACAACATTATTCTGAACTGAGGACTGCATGAGAGAGAAATTTGGTCTCTAGTCTTTATTAACCTTCCAAAATATTTTGGTCTAAATTATTGCTACTCTTATTTAATAAAATGAATTAAATAATATAACATATTAAAAAGGAACAACAACTATAATTTCCCCAGTAGTTATGCAGTAAAGCTCTGTAAAAACTTCATCTGAGGCCAGATCCTCTGCTTGCACTCATGAGGAATTTGAGGGTTCAACTAAATTAGATGAAAAATCCAGAGATTTTCATGGTAATTTGAAAACAAAATGAAGAGCCATTATAAGTATAAAGTCCTATTTCTCCTTCCCTGTGTCTGTAAGCACCATGGACAATAATGCACTTTAAGAGAATTTAAGGGATGAAGAAGGCCTAACAGGCATGCCCTGCTGGTAAGCAGATGCATTTTCCGTGCCTCCTACAGGATGACCTGGAGATGAATCCCACAGAGGGAATGATGTGCCAGGGGGCCCCTTTCTACCAGCAGCCCTTGCCTCATGGGTTAACCCTCCCCACCAGCTGGTCCACCTCTCCTGCATAGGCTGTCTGTGCACGTGGCATTAACAGGGCAAGGCTGACTTCTCCTGCTATATGTTCCTGTCTGGTCCACTGCATTACACAGCAGTCTGAATCACTCAAATATTTGGTCATTCAAGTCCCAGGCACATGTCTTGTCAGCTGTGAAAATATCCAGAGAGGAAAGAAGAGCATGTTTATAGCAAGGTCTAATGAAGAGAGCAAGTTTTGATTTTCATGCAGGTGAATCATTAAAGGCAAAATAATCTTATTGATTGTTTGTTACAGTTGTTTGAATTGAGGGCTGTCTCCTCACACATTGAAATTTACTGTGATTGATGGGATCTCATAAACCCAGATCAAAAGGAGAATAAAAATGAAGGATTGTAAAAGCAAATTACCCCAAATAAAAATGTTAGTGTCAGAAAAAAGTAAATAAAAATGTACTATATGCAGTAACCAATGTTGTCTGCTTATCCAGTGACTATCATTTAAATTTACTGCAACAAGTATTTTGGTCTTATATTCTAGTGAATCTGTCTTTTTTTAAAAAAAAGGGGGGGAAGGGAGGGAGAGAGGGAGGGAGGAAGGGAGGGAGGGAGGAAAACAAGCCCCAGAAAGTGAACCTGGAGAACATTGTTGTGGCTTACATTATTTATATGAAGATGCTGCTATCTACAGGATCCAAGTAATGTTAAATTCAGACGTACATGCTTTTAGCCAGGTTTCCACACTCTCTGAATAGGTTTTGGGTCTCACCCAAACTGTTTGGAACCTATCAGTCAAATTTGGAAAATACACAAGAGAAGTCTGGTGACTCTATAGCTTTTGTACAAAGAGATGGAAGAGCCATGAGGTAGGATGTAATGTTATGACTGAGCAATATAACATTTTTCTCCTGCAGAAAGGATCAGTCCTGGTCCTGTCAACACTGCTTCCAGCCATGCCATACTCTGCTATCCTCACCTCTGAGCTGGTTTTGGTGCCCATCCAGCTCCTCATGAAGACAGCTCACCTAAAGCCACAAGATACTAACCAGGCAAGAAAGGTGACTTGTTTTCTCCCAGAAAAAAATACTCAAAACTACTCAGTCCAGACCAGGAAAGGGAAGGAGAATGGGGAGGGAGGGGGGGAGAGGGAGGGGCAGGGGAAGGGAACCAAAGCTTATAACATATTTTTATTACCAGTTTCCCATGTGCAAAACCAGGTTGGCCTCAATAAAGGGCCAAGAGAAAGAATTCATTACTGCAGTCATTTCTCTTCTTCACAATTGTGGTGTCAGAGGCAATGAGAAGCTCTGCAAGCTATTTATTATTCTCTCTCTCTCTCTCTCTCTCTCTCTGTCCATCCATCCATCCATCCATCCATCCATCCATCCATCCATCCATCCATCCATCCTATCCTAGTGTAAATGCATTTTCTACAATTGCTGATCCAAAATTGGTCTGGCTTATGTAAGGGACTTGCATAAACTGTGACATGATGTGACTCTTGGAGATGGTCCTGTGCAGGGCCAGGAGTTGAATTTGATGATCCTTATGGGTCTCTTCCAACTCAGCACATTCTGTGATTCTGTGACAATACATCAAAGAAAAATTGTTTTTTTCCATCTAACATTTTAGCTACCAGCAACTCACAGCAGGAATTGTTCTGGGCTAGGAAAATGCCTGGCTAGAGAGAGGGACTAAACACCAGGGGCCTGGAGAAAGGAACCTGCATGAGGGACCATGATAACTGCATTGCCTCTTCCTCGGCTCAAAAACCAGTGTTCCACTGAAGGAACCCAGAGTCTCTACACAAAATAAAGAAGAAATGAACACACCATGCAGAGAGGTCTTCATTGTATCTCTGTGTGGATTTCTAATGCTGTTTCTCAGCTAGGTTGTGACTTAGCCTTTCTCTCTCCAAATGCTGTGAACTGTTGGCTGACACTGCAGGGAGTGCTGAGATTGCTTCCAATTCTTCCCTCGCAAAAACATAAAGTATGTAAAAGGAAGTTTCTTGAAGAAATAGATGTACTTTTTTGGAGAAAAGAGGGATGCACATGAAGATTATAATCATTCACATTCAAGTGCTTGACTTGTTATAACTTCATGGTTATATGAAGTTTAACAAAGGTTTAACAAACATGCCATCAGGGATATGATTGGAGTCTATGGGAATTAACCAGGCAGCTAATAAACCTGATGAACTATCTTTCATTTGTGCTAATATTTTGAAACCAACTGACCTAAAGAAAAGTCTACCTTCTCATTATAAGATTGGCATCTTGAAGGATTTGAAATTGACTGATGCCTTCAAGCCCAGATAAATAATGAATAATTATGTCAATAAATCATATAAATAATACAATAGCTGCCGTTCTAGCTCATTTTATGTCCTTGGCACCCATCACAGAACCATTTTTTTTCCCATTCACTAAGCCTTTCCTTATTCTCCTGTGCATTCCTTTTCATTGGTGATAGTTTTTGCTTGGACTGTACTATAAAGCTTAGCTATTTTGGTGAGAACTGTGGAAAAAATCATCCAAGCAATTCACAGACCTGTGCCAGCAAATCTCCTGGTATAGACATAATTTTACTGACAACAAAATCATTTTGCTTCAGCTACTTACTTTATTCTGGGAGGTGGGTTGTAGAATTTCATGTGAGTTGCAGCAATAGCAGGAATTCTGCCAGCTTTACTAGTAGGACCAGCTGCCAGAAGTATTTCAAGATGGTTTTAACAACAAACCATTTCTAAGCAGAAAAGTGTTATTCTCCTTCACCTCGGACTCTCCTTTACTTTTTTATTCTTGCTATAAGAATCACCCACTGCTAACAGTAAATGTAGTGGACCCAGTGTTTACATTATTCACTGAATACACAGACAAGGACAAATAGTGTCCCAGCCAAGAAACCAGAAGTGTTGGGGTTGTTAATGTAAAGAAACCCTGATATAGCTCAGGGAAGATTTTCAGTATGTGATGGATAAATAACTATTATCTCTAAGTATCTTTATTTGTGTAATTTATCTGTCTACTGAGAAAGAAGTCTGTGGGATTTGCAATAGCTTGATATAGGAACTTGACATTGATTCCTGTATGAATGTTGAGTTGAGTGGTGGGTTTTTGTGCTGTTTCATCTTTTCCTCTTCTTATCAGAATTAACAGGAAACTCTGCAAGTAGAAATTGATGATAGTTTAGCAGGATTCTTCTTGTTATGGATTAGTCCCAGGGAAAACGAAGAACTTACTCTGCAAGGTTTTTCTTGCTGCAGTGGTATGTAAGTCGCCTTTAAATGACATTATCATCCATCTCAGGTCAGTCCCTATAATCACCAATTATGTTTCATAGCATTAAAACATGCAAAGCATTGCCCTCCAGCATCTGCAACACGTGCTTTTGTCAAGCCCCCCTGATTTGCATCGGGGCTTAAGTCATTCCTGAGCCCTGCAGTCAAGCATGGAGGACAGCCAGGCTGTCAAAGCCTCTGTGTGCCATCAAAGTACACAGTCATGCCACTGGTTTGGGGATCCTGTGGCTACTCTGTATCCACCAGTGCATGTTCCTTAATTCTACCTCTCAGACTCAGTTTTTCCTAATCATTCTTCTAAGTAAAGTTAGCAGCTATGCCCACTTCAGAAACACTTTGCTTAGACTAAGAAGCTGTCACAGTGCTGAGAAAGCTGCAGCTTTAACCAGATTTCATCTTTGTGTGTCACTGCTCATGTCAAAGTATAAATGTACTCAGACGTAAGAGTTGTCCTGCTTTCATCAAGGGAGGCAGCCTGCCTTTGCCTAGTTCCGCTTGGTTAAGCTTGTTATTTAAATTGTTAAAATTGAGACATCGGCAGTAAATTTCAGAGAAGATATAACAATTATTAGTTACAAGCAGGGCTCTTGTACTTGTGAACATATCATGCTCTCTATCCACATGGAATTAGCCACAAATAATTTACAGCAGTTTCTTTAAGAATGTGCCCTGTAGTACTTGGATGGCACTAAATCACAGTCATTCCCAACTGGATCATATTTCCAGCTTTAAGATAGATTTGACGCTCGTCTGCACAGTGGCTCAGCACTCCAGGGGACTACCTTTTAAACCTGCCAGCTCTTGAAGAACTGATCTTTGATTCCCCATGCTGCCTCCTGGCTGAGACTTATGAGGGTCCGTATCTCCCGTATGCTGAGCGAGGCAGCACAGTCACTCCTTGGAGAGTGAGGAGGGGTGGGAGGATGTTCGGGTGACGTTGTGCCACTTGACTTCCACGGGAAACTGACTGACGGTGGGAGAGGGTGGGGTTCACATCTTGCTCTGGCAGCTGCAAGCAAGGGGTCCACTCCTGAGGCTGGAAGGAAAAAACAAGGCTTAGGTGGAAGCTGAGAGAGGACTATCAAAAAGGGTAAATATGCGTATAAAAGTAAAATGGGAGACTTTTCAGGGATTGTACAGGGAGTGAAACAAATTTTTGTTTTCCTTGGGAATGGACTCCCGCATGAGCTTCTTATCCCCTCAGAGGAAAGGAACATAAACAGCTAAAAGGTTAAAAGGCAATGGTAATATTGGAAACAAGCTGCCTAATACAGGAAGGGGAAAGAGAAAGGACCAGCAGAAGATGCCTGTGGTGCTGTTTGTTTCCCTGGGGAGGCATCCCTTTGGTGGTCACATCCACTGAGTGTTCACAGGCGCAGGATGTAAAGAGATACCTGCAGGTGCTGCAGACAGACACCTGTACGATGTAGCTGGGCAGGGATTTCTGGAGCACTCCCACACTTCAGGTCTTCCAGCATAGAGCTGTGGCTCTGCTGTGCATTTCTGCAGAAAGCAAAGAGTCATAGAGGGTCCCCCTTCAGCCCTGCATGGGACACTCAAGCAGCCAGAGTCCTTGAGTAGTATAGTAAGGGTCACCAGATTTTCTTCTTTTCAAAGAGAGAACTGGAAAACAAATGGAGGCTCTATATTGTCCTACCTCCTGCACTGCCAGTTCCCTGCTCTGTAGAACAAGGGCAAGGCTAAGCAGTGATTTGTGTCAGGAGAAGAACAGGGTCACATGATATCTTTGAAACACCTGTTAAAACAGGGATCAATGCATGGCTCCTCGAGTTACAGTCTGGCTCCTGCCCTTTACTCACGGTAGTGTGAAGGCTTCAGTCTAAGCCTCAAGAAATAAGGGACAGCAATGATATTGCCATTGAATCCCAAGAGCCTTATGTTGTAAGATCTAACAGACTTAAGTCTGCAAACACTGGGAGATGACTGGATGGCCTTGGAGAGGGATAAATGGAGAGTCTGGTCAGTAAGCTCTGTGGTATTGGTTTTATAGAGACTGATAAAAATATTCTTCCCCTGGAATTTTGTTCATATTCAAATCCAGACAAAAGTTTTGGTGGAAAGGACATGCAGCTCTGAAAAAAAAAGAGGAGGGGAAAAGGGTGCTTGGATTCAGTAGCTCACTCTGTACCCAGGTAGTGCCTGGTAGTCCCATCTCATTTTCAGAGAGGCAACCTTGCACAAAGTCATGCATATTAGGTGACTAACCATGTCTTTCTGGGGCAGAAGAGTGTTCCTGCTTGAAGTCAAAAACCTGAGGACTGATATTTCTGCTCAAGCAGAACTTCTGCAATCCATCCAATGCCCTGGCGACAAACCTCTGTGTGTTTTGTCCATTGCATCCAGTGTGTGTTGGACACCTTGCCATTATTGTGCTTGTACAGACCAGCTGGTCAGCACATTCACAATAGGTTGACCCATCGTTGACACATCAGAGATGCCACTCATCCTACTGCCAAGCTGTGCTTGTACATCTCTCTCTTGTCTGCTACACCGAGCTGCCCTGAAGCACACTAAAAGAGTTGTGGCAGAACTGCATTTCTGGGCATGTCTTGATATACCAGGAGATGTGATTGCATGAGAATTGAATGTTACAGGTTAGGGATGTTGGCAATAAGAGCAAGGGATATTGACAGAGATGCTGGTGTCTTTCTAATGGTGGAAGCAAGGAGGGCAATAAGGGAGGAGATTGAAATCAGAGGGACATTGGCAAAAACTAGAAGAAAAGCAAGAACAAAGAATTTAAAAGGCTGTTTTCAACTGTTCCCACATTGAATAAAGGGACTATTCTTCTCATTCTGTAGCATAGATTTTATTCTAGTATATGGGAAATTTTCTGTCTTGTTCTGCAAAGGTTGGAAAGACTATCAGTGAGCAAATAAGGGACTATACAGAGAATAACTGCCTTCTGGGGTTCTCATGTTTAGTCGAACTGGATGCAGAGATGTGGGTGCTGAGAGAAGCCTCCCCAGCATGAGGCACTGACCATACCAGTAGTTAAAGCCACGGCAGAAAGAACTATGTTGAGAGGTGAGAGCCTGGCACATGGACTGTTCATCTATCCAGTTTGCTCTGGTGTGCCTGAGAATGGGACCATGCAAGTGGATGTGCTGTCTTTGTTTCACTCTTAGCTTCTGTGAACAAAATTTTAATATTTTGGGTGAAGCAACTTTCACCAAGTCTTCCTTCATCATTGACTGTTCTCCCTCACTGGGGTGATTTTCTCCAAATCTCCTTTCTGAATGACATTTGCACTTTGCATACAAGCAAAAATTTCAAGCCATTTTTTAAAAAAAGTCACTCATACAAAAAAACACTCATATAAAAATGATCTATACAAGCCTAAAGTGTCATTCTCAAGGGACTGCTGCTAAAAGAGCCTGCAAATGCCATTGGGCTTGGTTTTCATCTTTTCTCTTTCAGTGTGACTATGACATGTGCTGGTATTTGCTTTGCGAGATAACAACAGACGCAGGACATTTCAGGAAATACAAGGAGACAGCTAACCATAATATCTGCAACATTATCAAAGCCAGCATAATGCTGGTCTGAGCCTAACAGGAAAGCAGCAGTGGTACAAACTGGACACATAACTTTAAAAATGTCATGTCTCGTTATCAGCAACGCGACTAGTCAATCCTTGGTTAAAAGTGATTGTGAGTCTATAGAGAGAATGCAGTGCTGCACTCTCCCCAGGCATGATTCAAATTTCCAATATGTGGCATCTTCACTTTAAAATATCATGCTAACTAGCTGTGGTTGTTGACAACAGTCCAAAAATCCTGATGGCTGGACGGTGTCTGAATGGAAGAGGAAAGCTTCGCTTTCATTTCTCCTGGCCTGCCTTCCTCAGCATTGTTCTCGCACAAGCCCCACTGCGCTCCTGCTTCAGCCTGAGCACCAATAAGCACATTTTACAATTGTTTGCTGGGTTCAAAACACTTGAAACATTTCAAAGCACCTGACATCCTTTCAAGTTAGCTGCTAAAAAACCGAGCACAAACAGAATGGGTTTCAGAGAAAGTCTGTCAATCAGTGCTCAATCTGTATGTTCTCCAAGACATTCCTTATCCTGGCTGATTTATTTCATATTAAAAGGGCTGTCAATCTGTATCACAAGAACAGGTTGAAAAAAAATGAGTGATGTCTGTGACTTTTTTTGTTTATTTAAAATGATATTTCCCTCCTCCTTCTTTCCCCCTTTGCATTCTCTCTTACCCACCTCCACCTTACAGGTATGACATGAGTGTTGTGTACCACATGCATTTAAATTAGAAATGTATTTTACAAAGCCGTGGCAGACTGTTTTAGTTTTTTTTGTGGTAGTTTTTTATTGGGGAGGGGGGGTTGTTGTTTTTTTTAATCCATCAAATATATCCCTTTTACCATCTGATGGCTTGGCAACAGGATCGTCTCTCTTTCAGTTAAAATAAATGGGCCAGTAAAGTGGTGGAATATTCACTGTGCTGAAAATACTTTACACTAGTTAATGTACACTACATGTTGTGGGCTTCATTAGAGCAGAATACTAATGATACACTGCATGTCTCCCCATGGTACTACTTTGTTGTACCAGCTGTATTATTGGTTTATATTAATATATTGATTATTTTCTTTTTCTCTCCTGTGTGTATTTTGTATCCTAACTTTTTTCTCCTGGCATTGCTTACCTATTACATCTGACAATTGTTTTCAAAATCACATTTTTACAGTGAATGTTGATATTTATGTGATTTCTTTTTGTTTTCCCCCATGTCTCCAAAGTAATTAATTTCCATTGTTTGCTGCACAGATGTTGGTAAATTTTTCAGTGAAACTGATAAAGAATGACACCTTCACATATAGGTATAGAAGGAAAAAGGACAAATATTTTGGCATTAAGGTGGGGTCAGGAGTATATAAACTCAGAAAACCATTTCTTGGGGTTGGACACAGGCTGAGAAAGATCGGATTTCTGAATATTTTCCAGTTTGTTAGACTGCTGATCTTATTTGCTATAGCTGTGAGATAACCCTTGCACCTGAGCTCGATGACTGTTCTTTCATAGGAGAAAAGGAGAGGTGAAAGCTGAATTACTAGGAAGAATCTGTAATTTAACAATATTGAAGTGTAAAGACACCATCATTTCAATTCATGTTAATTTAGCAGTTAACCTGGTCCAGGTCTGGAGCTCATAGGCACTACAGCAATATAAGTAATAAAGAAGAGTAACATCCTGCTAAACCCACAGTTATGCAGCTTTTCCTGTGGCTGAAAACCAGTGAATTCTTACAGCATTTTTAAAGGTGTCATAATACATCTCTATCATGACTTTCTCACAGAGAGCCTACTGATGATAGAAAGTTTGTGAGTCACCTGAACATCCCACTGGCAGTGTCAGGGAAGAAAACGTGGAGATCTGACAACCGACCCAATACTGTAGGATGTTACTCAACAGTCCACAACCCCCACACACCCTCCCCATCCTGCTCAAAATACTGGCTTGATTGACTGATTGGTGGAAGACTCAAGGAGTCCTGTGAGCTTGGACTGGCACAGAAGAATATAAAGCCTTAAAGGCTCCAGGAAAAAAAGTGATTTGGAAGATGTGGCAGTGTGGCCAGCTGATTCATGTGGTGAACATCTAGTGCATGGCCTTGCACTCTCCAGGTGTGCCTGAGGTGAATCCAGCTGTGGCTGGCAGCTGGTCTGTGAGCCTGACAGCTACAAAGTGCCCTTGATATTCCTGCCTGGCTTGTGGTATGGGAAAGTTTTTGTACCTCATCCTGACAAAGTGTGGATCAACTCTCTGCTCCGCAAAGCTGAGCCCTGCAGAAGTGAAAGGTTTGCAGTGATAGACATTGTTTGTCCTGCTGCATGGGAATGAAGATGATCAGCATTAATTCATTATCAGCATAGGAAGAGATAGGACAAAGCTGCATTTGAAGAGAAGGTGCCAAATTGCATTGCGAATCAGGTAACAGTGCTGGGTTTCATGGCCATACTAGAAGAGCCTCCTGTTGCTGAGCTGGTGTCTGTAGCATTTATCCTTCCACCAGTACAGTGACCTCATGCTCGAAAATTAAGATGCATTTGCAAGGCCCACAGCTGAGGTACAGGTGATGTGTAAACAATACATAAAAGCAGTAGTCAGAGAACTCTGTAAATTCAACAGCAATTAAGGAAGGAAGATGGAAGCTTTTCCCAGCATGCAATAACAATCAATGACTAATAACTTTTTCATTGAACAATAAAATGGAAGGAGACACAAAGACTACCATGAAGACTGTAAAAGCACTGGAATAATCCATAGTGAACCCTTGCAAACAAGTGTTTCCATCTGCTTCATGCTTTTGCAATTCTAGCAATGAAGGACAGCTCTTTTTAGTAAAGCCTATTTTGTCGCTAGAACTATTCCTAGGGGGTAATTCCTCTAGCTTCTTCAGCCCAAATTTTTAACTGATGTTACCTGCCAGCTCTCTCAATGAAATAAGTTAACATAACATGCTGACTCCAATTGTGGAATAACAATTTACAGTCCGTATGGGTATGAATGACCTTGATGGATCGTCCTTAAAATGTCAGCATCAGCATTACAAAGACTTTGTGAGGGTGATTATAATGGTTAAGCTCACTAGTGGACAAACAGTTCATAATGCCAAAGGATTTATTTTGCTGAGACAGTGAAATCATCTACTCTCTGTGGCAAAGAAATAGCCATCAGAAAGATTTTATTTTTTTTTATTATTTTTTTTGTGTTGTTTTTGCCTTTTACTGTTACAGTTACACAAGGCAGGGCTAAGATGTCAAGGTGGTGTAGCAGCCTGTATTTTTCTTTTCCAAATTAGAGGTTAAGTAAGCCAGTAGAAACTCAGTGGGAGTTTGGAAATGCTGACTCTCAGAGAGGCAAGATGCTGTCAATCACCTGATGAGTGATATTCCTGCTTGTGAGTCAGTAGCTCCTGAACTCAGAGCCTTGCACTCGCCAGAGGCTGGAATTTCTGCCTCTCACAAGAACTGCAGTCCCCATGCCTGTGAGTCTGTTGGCCACATCTCATTGCTGACCATTAGTTTCTTTACAGTCCTAAGAGAGCTCTACTAGAAAATCTTGCAATTGTCTCCCTTTCCCTTGTTTTAGACTCCTCTGTTTTAAATTTAACTCTCTTGAGAGAGGTCTGTTTGTTTTTTCTTTCTTTGGTGGCCTTGATTTTGGTGAGGATCTCTCTGAATAACAATGTTTGTGCTAACTCATATTATATACTAATTTATACTTTCATATTATATACTAATATATACTTCAGATTTGTTAGTATCACTAACTTGGATAGGATCATAACATGCTCTGCAATTTTTTTCATAGGAAGTTCTGCACTTTTATTTATTTCCCATTTCCTCTGGTTTCCACAATGTCAATAGGCAAAACAACATACCCTGAAAAATTTGTGATGTCTGTCAAGCAGTTAATATGCCACTCTGTTGCTCTTTGTGCCTGCTGCTGTATTTCTTTGTACAAAATTGTGATCCTTTTGTTTCTCTTTTTTTCCAGGTTACGAATTCTGAGCTTCTGATGTTCAACAACATGGGAGAAAGCTGATCCCACCACAGCAGCAGTGGACTGAAGGCAAAGACCTGTGTGGCAGCACTCCAGGTGGGGCATAATCAGTGTGGTAATTCCTAATGCCTTCCTAATTCCTGTGGTATTTTCTGTAATAACATTTCTCACAATTAACTCGTTTGATATTAATGCAAGTATAATATACTGTTCCACAGAACTTCCATTGTAATTTAGCATTAATTATAGCCCACTTATTGTAAAGTGTTCCTGAAAGCACTTTATTGAGCAGAAGTTGCAAAAGGTGCTTATTATGTTTTATATCATATTTTGCCTTTTCTAATGGGTTCCTGTGGTCTTGGAAAGTGCTTGCAGATAGACTTCAGGTGAGGCCCCTACACATAAATCAAGCTGGTAGGACAAAATGAAGTTGTATCAGTAGGTGAAATACTTTGTACAATGGTTTGTCTAATTACTTCGATCCCTTGCCAGCACCCAATCTAGGTGTTTCAGAGCACAGAGATGCTTTGGAATGGTCACATTCCATGAAGTTCAAGTCTACTTCTCAGCAGTTTGTTTAGCTCATCTCAGACACAGAGACTGGAAAGTTCTCTTTTTCTGTCATTTTCCCCTCTCTGATTCTTACAGCCCTTCAGACAAGCACCTGCTCTGTAGGTGTTATCTCCACAGCTTCCCTGTGGTTGGTTTCCAAACACCAACTGAGCTGAGACCATTTGAACTCATTCCACTTACAAGCTAGCCAATTTCTACCATGATAGTTTCAGTTAGATTTAAGAGGCAAGGCAGAGGTAAAAGTTAGTGTAGCAACAAGGTGCATTAATCTACAATGTCAGTCTCTCTTCGTGTTGCTTTTTGTATTCCTATGGCTTGATAGATAATTCATTTATATGCAAGAAGAAAAATTTACTTTGCTTCGTGCAGCACATTTATAAATGCATCATAAAGAAATAGTTTTTAAAAAGGTTACTGCTGCTTTGAAAAAATATCCTGGACTTGGCTTTCTCCTTTTGATACCATTTTCTCTGTGATGTAACTGAGTGATTTTGCAGCAGAAAGCTCCAAAAATTAAACCTGAACTTTCCAAATAGCTTCCTAATAACCGTTGCCCAAATCAATGGGGCTCCATGAATATTTTGACACAGTTTAAATGGGTTTGTATCCTCACCATTGAGATCTGGTGATTTAGCCTGTCAGGTTGCAAATGTGGAAATATCACCTCTCACTGAGCAAAGTCCAATATCTCATTAGAAATGAAAATAGAAGAGAAGGGAAGCACAAATGCTGTCAGTGGCAGTGAGGAAAGAAATTAAACCTCCGGAGGCCTGTATATCTTATACAAAAGATTATGCACTGCCAGGCTGTATAAATCATGCCAAGGCTCTGGGGCTGCAATGGGCTAGAAAATAAAAAACCATAAAAGTGTCATATTGAAATACAGTCACTGAGAATTCTTTTAGGATGAGTCTAAATTCGCCTGACATTCTCACAAATTCAGGAGCCTGCTTGGATTGTTTATACCCAGACTTTTGCTGTCAGTCACGAAGTCCCAGTTTCCACAGCAAATTATTCTAAACAGGGCTTATTATCAAGGCATAAAAAAGTTAAAACACAGATGGCTGGAGAGTTCCTGTTTAATTTAAATGCCCTGTGGCCCACATCAATGTGAGTCTGTCTTGTCCTAGATTTACTATCAATAAATTGGCTGCACTTATTAGATAGCAGAGTTTTAAGATGATAGTCGGGAGTATTTCAAATAGAATTAACATGAAGAGATGCATAGCGGTTTCCCGTCATCTTTGAAATACATCCAACAACAAGATATACATAACAAGATATGATCATTTATATGCACATGAAAATGAAATCGATACTTTAGCATTGGTAGGAAAGCCTCTCCTCCGACAAAAATCTGTAGTTCAGAGTTAGGCAGCCTCTTTTGTCAGTGACAGACACGTCGTCCCGTTGTTGGCAGTGGGATGAAGTTCAGAATTAAGAGATCAGATTTGCTGTGTAAGAACTGCACTTGTCATCTGATGGGTAGGAAAAGTAAAAGGGATAATCAAAAAAATTGGAGAAAACATAGTATCATATCTGGCCCAATGCCTGCTCTGCCACTAGCAGAGCACAGCTTCCACTCATACATGGCCTTTGATAATCCTGGGGATTGCTTGCACAGTTTCTCCAGAATTAAAGTATATCAATATTTGTCTGCTGATGTGGTTTGGCCAGGCCAGAGCTTTCCAGACCACACGGTGCTAGGTTTTCACCCTGGCAGCCTGTGAGACCCAGCCTATCAAAGTGGTCTCTGGCCCCTCTATCCTGGCATAAATGCATCCTTTTATGTGGCAGGAGGGAGAGCCCTGCCAGAGCTAATGAGTCATGTTGTTTATATATGCAGTATATATAATATTATATGGTATAGCCAGAACTGCTTCAGAGATGACAGCAGTTTCAGTGGTAACTGACGTAAGTAGGAGGAAAACTGGGAGCAGGACATTCAGATGCAAACTTTCCCAATGTCTGGGCTTGTTCAGCCTTTGATTCAGGGCCATAAAAATTCAGGCCAGGATATTAGGTAAAAATAGGCCCATTCAGCCTCTCCTTGGAGCAACAGGGCATTTTTACACAGATCTGTAACTCATTCCAGAATCTGCAAGGACTTAGTCTAGGGGCAAATTTCTGTGCAGATGATAAACGTGGAAAAAGACACAATTGGATCACACCCCCATTGCAGAGAAGCGTCAGAAAGGAGGAAAGAGTTTTACTTATGCTCCGCTTGCACAAGCAGATAAACCACCGAAATGCCACTTGGAAATAACATAGTATCATTAAGGAAATTCTAGTTTGCACTTGTATTTGTAGGTGCATTAGATTGCAATTTTCTCCTAAGATTAGTTAATTTTTCCAATTGGCAGTGAATTTCTTGCTGTTCAGTTTATAAAGTATTCCACCAGAACTAGCACAAATATTTGATTTTAGATTATTAATGGATAAGTATTTGGCCATGAAAAAGCAATAAGGTAATTAATATGCCACCTGCACTATTCCACAGTGAAAATAATTTCTAAGGAGGTAGAGATGACAGTGAGCTGCAAAGGTCTTCACTCCATCTTTGCTTTGCTTAACATAGGCACTTTCAGTTCTTGTGAATTATTTTGCTGATAGATTTGCTCTTGCTCCTTGTGTTGGTCCCATTACAAAGGTTGTACTGGCTCTGGAGCAGGGAAATTGAGTCAGTGATCTAGCAGATCTTCTCAAGCTGTGACTTCTCTCATACAACCCCACAAAAATCAGCCATGACTCAAAAAAAAAATCCCATTGTTTTGAAAATCTGCTCTGTGTGTTAGATCAATACATGGGAAAGTAAACTGATGGGGCTCTATGGAACAACTGTCTGCTCTAAGGTTATTTACCCTTTTATATTGCTATTTAGCTTAGTTCACAGAAGGGGATGACACAGCTGACAAGTACAAAATGTTCCCTTCTGCCCTAAGAAGCCTACAGTTTTACTTGTGTTAATTATTATTGCTAGAGCACATGGCTCTGCTCTTCACACATTTAAAGATTCATTAAGAATTAATTTTCAGAATGTTATAGCCTGAGAGAAACCGACAGATAGGTCAAGACAGCTTTACATGTGAAATGTCTGTCATAAAAAAGAGTTTCAGAATTACTTCTCACTTGCTGTATTTGTTCCTTCTGTAGTAGCTCCCTGAGAGCAAGTCTTGCCAAAGGCAGCAGAAATAAATTTTTCCGGGGAAGGAAAGGGGTTGAAAGGAAGTATCCATGTTGCTATTAATACTTGTGTCTCAGTTGGAATAAAGTGTTCATACAAACGGTGTGTGCTGCTAGATAGCAGAATTTATAGTAATCCACCTGTATGGGATATTCAATAGAAGGCACATTAAAAGGATTTAGAGCAGAAAAAGGAATCACTTCACTTGAAATACCATGGCTGAGGTATATTGCTATAACATCCACCTATTTCATGCTATTAAAGATTTTTTACCATCATCATTGTGACAGTTTTGATGTCTTTATGCCTTGATTTTAGTTTGGCCCTCCTCAACATTCACCCTGTTGAAAGTAAAGACGTTTTTCTTTCACTTCCTGGAATGAGGGGCAACCTGATTAACCCTAAGCCCCCTAGATCCTAATATTCAGTGATGCAGCCTCCCACCCCTCAAAATTCTGCCTCCGTGCTGGTCAAAGATTCAGAAGAAGGTCCACTTGTGACAAAGCTTCCAGTATTCATAATGAGACCAGGATGCCATGCAGAAATGTTGAGTTGCAATCATCTAGTGGATAAATACAAAGTCCAGTACTCCATGTTCTAAGAAATCCCTAGAGACCTCTAAAAATTATAGAACAAATCAGTGGCATTGCCTCTCACTTGTCTTACCTTCCCCCCATTTCCTTTTTTTTTTTTTTTTGACAACCTAGGTGTCTCATTTGCTAATGTCAGCTGTTTTGAACAGCCAGAGACCTTACTGAGGTTTGCTTTTGCAATCCATCCAGTAACATGTCATCAGTACTTGAGTACCAGTGGGCCACAACTCACACAGGTATTTTCAAGGACAGTGTGAAGCAAGTGGGTAACATTATTTTCCTGTACAAACCTGGAAACATCACACCTGAAATCCTGCCTTTGCTGCCTTTTTATCAGAAGGAAGCAGATAGCACAGAGGGAGTTCAGAAGGAGCAACAAAAAATGATTAAAGGGCTGTAGGGAAACAGTTGGGCATGTAAGCAAGGCATGAAAACTGAATGAGTACAGTTTATGTAAGCAATATTAAAGGAGAGGGCATGATGATGTAAAGTATAAATATCAACAGGGAGCAGAATTATTTGAGTTGGTAGAAGGGATTACAACTAAAACAGAAGTGAAAGTGAGAGAAGAAAGATGTGCATATCCTTAAGAGGAAAATTTTCCAGACAGTGAGAGCTGCAGGACCATGGAGCAGTCCTCTAAATGAATTGGTGGAAGTTCCATCTCTGGGGACATTTAAATCTGGACTGTACAGAGTATTAGAAAATATAAAAATACACTGTAGGGAACAATCCTGCACTGTCAGGGGATGGACTAGATGACTTAATGCATCTTTTCCATTTCTAATTTCGATGATTCTATGGCTCATTAATTGCATATCATACAAATGCAGTAAAATTTGATGGGAATTAAAAAAAAGAGAGAACTTACATTGTGGGGAGGCTGCCAGACTGAGTGTAGACATATTACTTAAAACATATGAGACAAGTACATCGCTTCTTAGGTTTGTTGCTATTATTCTAAAAGTTATTTTATTCACATTTTCTTTAGCATACTCATGCTGCATGAAGCTGAGTGTGGGATAGGTGATGCTTTCCTATGATCACAGCTTGTGAACTGATGTTTTGCTCTTTTTCCTTAAGAACTTAAAAATGTAGGTTTCCTGTGTTGGGATGTACTGGGGTGGAGTTAAGTGGTAAACTCCCTTTGCAGATTGATACTATATAGGGCTCAATTTATTTTTTTTCCCCTATTGAAATGCACAGCCGAACTTTGATTTCAATTGTCCTGGACCTAAACACCATATTGGTAGCAGTATATGAATCTAGACACTGCTAGAAAATTCAGTAGCAGTTTGTCAGTGAGAGGACAAACAACATTCGGAGGAAATCTTGGATTATTTCTTGAAGGTCTTTAAATAGATGCTGGTTCTTAATCCAATGTATTATCTGTTCAAATGAAGTCATTATCCAGCTCAAGCCAAACTTTTTCTCCTCCCAGTCATGTCTCACATCTTGAATGGGAGCCTTGTGTAAGAGTCTGATCCTTCTTCAGCCTTTCCCACAGAATGAGCTACATTCCATAATTTTCATGCAGGGCATCACAATGGCTTCCTACCTCAGAACAAGCACACCTGAGCAGCAGAGCACTGAAATCTCCCACCCAGCATTGACTGGATGGGTCATCTTGGAGCAGAGAAGAAATCACAGCATTGTACCTCAGGTGCATATGACAGATTATGACATTGGCTTAAAAGTGGGAAAAGTAATACTTGAAAGCTCTCTACCTGCTATGGGACTTTTGGAACCCAAAACTGTGTCCAAGTTCTTGTCTCAGCTGAAACCTTTGCTGCACAGAGCCTTCGTCTGTGAACTCTCTCTAGGCTTGTTTTACCTACTTGTCTAGCATAGTATAATAATGTTTAAAGAGCAGCACAGTTTGTTGCAGCTGGCCAGTAACTCAGCTTTATGATATCTTAGGAGAAAATTGAGTGAGGCAGGCAATGAGGGTGTACTAGCACATATACATAACATATTTCATTTTGCTAGCTGCTCACTAAACACAAACCACATCTTTTTCTTCCTGTCTAAACATGCTGCTATGGAAAGTTAAGTCCTGTCCTCTTAATTTCTAACCTCAGTCTGTTAACTGGCACTGTTCTGAGCTGTCTCCCTGACCATATAAACTATAAAACATTGAGTAAATCAATTTATGTTTCCATTTTAACTTCTTGTTACAGATGTTCATTTGTTTTTAAAAGCTTCACAAAGTTCTTTAATAGGTTAGCAATGAGGCCCCCTTTTCTCCAAAAAGGTCTATAGTAATTTGTTCTGTGCCCCTGTGACAGACTGTCAGTAGCATACACTGAGAGTGTCATTTCTCTGTAAATCCCCATGATATTTTTGGCACCAATCAATTCACATAGTTAGTAATAAATTCTTATCTAGAATGTCCTCACAGAAATCACAAAATAAATGTGTAAAGGTATTCATAAAAATACTTCTTAATTCATAACTGAGCAATAAAGGCAAAAAGGATCTAGCACGTCCCTGTGATGTTCCTACACAAGGTAGTAATTCCCTTTTCTTAACACACGCTCTGGGAAAGAGGAAGTTGTGTCAATTTTAGTGAATGTAAGGGCTGGTCTGTAGGCTAAACCAGTGAGTTTGTATGGATACATCAGTGCATAGATTAAAAAAGAAATAAAATTTAGCCTGGCCATCCTCCAGCTCGGGCCTTGATTAAAAGATAGTGATTTGCTTTCATTTAAAAAGAAATGAGGAACAGGAACAAAGCAAGACAACCATTGCAGAGAAAGCCAGCGCATCAGAGTCTTACTGGAGCTATAAGGCACCTTTGATTGCAGGTGAACTGAAGGAGCAGGGAAACAGTGGACCAGCTGGGCAGAGGAAGGGAAGCTCTCTTGCTACCCTCCTAGTTCAGGGTGGGGAGATGCCAGAGCTGCTTATGGCACTAGCACAGACCTCAGTGCTGAAGACTTGTTCAGACTGTGTCTGGGACACTGAAGAAGCTCAGCTGAACTTGTATTTTACCTTGATGACAATGTTTATTCATGAACCATGGCACAATAGCAGCACCATAATATTGGTGGAAAAAGATGTTTCTACATCACAGTTCTTTCTTTGGAAGGATTTCTACTGTTCAGCCTATATTTTGCTTCAGGACAAAGTTCATACAAATGTCTTATCCTTGCAAAGAGGAATTCTTTATTTCAGCCTTGTTGTTCTGCTCTGCTCTCTGCAAAAGAGTTACAAAACATTATTTCTATAAACCTACTTCCCTAACCTTCATCACCCTGCTTGGCTTCTTTAGATCCCAACTGCAAGATCATGAAGAGACAAGACTTTCTCTGTGTCTGTTATGCCCAAAGAAAAATAAAGATTGTGACCTATACTCACAGACTGTGAGACCAACACCAGCATCTGAAAAAGAAGAATCTTAAAAGAATAATACCATTGCTGTAGATGTAGAACTGTCGTATTTAATTTACAATGGGCAGACAATTCCAGGCAATCACTCCCACAGCTATCATAACTCAGACATATCGCATATATGTGTGTGTGTGCACTGCATTTTTGTGTGTGTGTGTGTATTGCATAGAGATATGCAGAAAACTCATTATCATGTACAGTAATGTCACAGACCTCATTCTTTCAGTCTTAGTTCTTTATGAATCCACTGAGGGAAGTTGCACCTGAACACAAAATGACAAGGGCAGCAGGGTTTGGTTCCATGACAAGTGGTTGGCTTCATCTCATTGGGCTATTCCTCGATGGTGACAATAAGAGTAAGAAGCAAGCCCTCTTTACGTGGTGGGGAAAGATCTCTGTGTCACAAGGGCCAGGAAAAGCAGCACTTGAATAAGCAGGGTGTCTTCTGGCTCTTTTTAGAAAGAGGAGGACACTAGGTGGTAGGTGGTGGAAAGTCAGAGAGGTGGTAGGAAAATTTGAGCAGTGGCTCTGCTTCCTTTCCATAGCCTACAGCTGTTCTCCTGAGAAAGTGGGAGCCTGGTTTGAGCTGCTTACTCATTTACATGCCTCCAATGCCCCTGGAAGAAGGTCTAGCTGGACCGTGGCCATCTATTTTTACTGTGGAATACCTGATTAGCTCCTTGAAGCTCGTTAACAAATAATGTAAAAAAATCAGGTGAGAAAACTTGATGACATTTTCGTTTCCTTCTGCATATCTGCATTGGCCCTCACTTGATGTGAAGTGTCTGTTTGGCTGCAAAGCCTAGCCCAGTGCCAATTCTGCAAATCTTAGCTGATTCAGCTCTCTTTCCTCACCTACGATCTTAATCCAACAGGAGTCTCCTAAGAATTAATAGTCTATTGAGTGTGAATAAGGGGGGAGGAATCAGTTTTTTGCTGAATGCTGGCATGTTTCACATTCACTGGGCCCATGGACAGCATTGCTTATGCTGAGTTTATCTAGAAGAAAGAGTCTTCTGCTTTTCTGAATCCTTTCTTGTCAAATGGAAACCAATCAATTCTCAGAGTGTGTTGAACTGAAACCAAGAAGTCGGTTTAAAATATATCTTGCTGGAAATTGGCAAGCCTATCTACCTGCTCCACATCAGTGCCTTTCTGCTCAAGTAGTGTCTTTACTTGGCAGCAATGCAATGTGGAATAAAAACAAGCTGTTCTTCCCAAATTCCTGCCTGCTCAAATTTACATACCAGATTAAATGATTTTTTGTCTTGTTATTATACCCCCTGGGTTCCTGCAGTACAGGTTGCTTTATGCATAAATCATCTGTAGCTGACACACTGCCTATAATTTTCTACAGAAATCAGTTTCTTAGCGCAGTAAATTCACTACAATTTATAGCAGAAAACACCTTGGAGTTGTGGATCTAACATTTCTCACTTATGGTTCTAAGCTGTCAGGAATTGCTGTGCTGCTGCCTGCTATCAAGCAGTCGCTGGGCTTCCCACCCTGCGCTGCCGGCATATGGGCAAAATTAGACAAGGGAGATAGAAAGATGCCAAGAACTTGTTTGCAAGGTGTTGTGGAAGCAGCCAGACTGAAAGATGCTTTTGCTTTTATTTTGTCATTTTATTTGAACATGGGCCTGAAGAGACTCGGTCATCCCACAAGCATTTAACCTTTCCTATTTGTTGCAGTTTAACTCAGTAACTAAAAAAAGGAAGGTTTCCTGTATGACATGGAAGAAGTTTTTCTGAGGAGATTAATAACTTTCTCAATCATATATGGTCAAGCCCTGTTTGCTTCCAGCTATATTTCAGAATGCTCTGGGGCTTTTTTTGGTGGTAGCTTGTCAAAAAGCCCCACGTTACCCTGATTTATCTGAGAGCCGTTCATGCCAAGCCTGAGCTGCTCAGCCATGCTTTGCTTGTATCATTTGTCCAGTGAAATGATAAACTGAAAGTTCTTGCCTTGTAATACCAGGTAAAGTGTGTGTACTGCGTAAGTCTTTGTCGTCCTTTGCAGTACATGAAGCTGAGATGGGGTGTGTGTGCAGCTGTTGCACTACTTTGAAAATTGCCTAAACAGTGGCCGTTAATTCTCTTGATGGAGAGAAGGAGTAATCATGCTCCTTTATATACTTTACAAGTGCAAAAAGGAGTTACTGTTGACAAGGGTGTGACTTTGCAGCTCATCCACTGCTCAAAGATACATGTCCTTTTGTGGTTCTGTAGCCCTCTGTGGTGAAAACCTGGTCTGCTCTACACAGGGCTGCTGAGTCACAGTAGGTGCAAGGCTGTATACTGGGGCCAGTCCCAGGGAGCAACCTCTGCAGGGTAAAGCCCTTCCCCAGCTTCCCTTCTCTTGACATTTTTATCTGTCTTACCCAAGGACAAATGATGAAGGCAACCACCAAAAACACCTTGCCTCCCCTCTGCACAGCCCTGGGGAGTACTGGCTCAGCCCCTCGTTTTCTCTTGGAGACTCTCAGGCCAGCACAGGGTGGAAGGGTCAGTGGATGTCCCATGAGGCTGTCCCAGCACAGTGGGGACTTGTTTGGTCTAACAAGAGGGTGACTGAAAAGGGATAGGATCGCTATAAATACATCAGGAGTAAACAACAAGGAGGAAGAAGGGATTATTTTTTATCTTTTTGTCAAGTTTTAGGGCCATGTTGGCACAAGAACAAATGGTTATACACTGCTCTCAAATAAATGTCTTCTGGAAATTAGAAGAAAGTCCTAATCAACAGAGCAGGGAGGTCCTGAAACTAATTTCTGATTGGAGCAGCAGTGGGCAAAACCAAACTGCTGTCTAGATGGTGGTGGATAGCTACATGAAAGGTTTTATATGTTATTCTTGTCCTAGGAAGACACTGGCTGGAAAATGTGGGACGTCCCTTCCCATCCTGCTTGTTCTGCAGCATCTCTCAGTGCCTCCTTAAGCTTCCCAGGGAGGGAGTCTCCTAAATTATTTCTTCCCTTAAAGTATAGAGACATCAGCCTCTTCAGTCAGGGACAAGTCACTGATCAAGGAAGGCCCATCCTCTTCCTCATGCTGCCTGAGCTGAGGTTAACCCAAATAAAATAGGAGACAGAAGGCTTAGAGAAGCTAGCAGGATCTAGGTTTTAATAAACAGTTTTTCAGAGAAACTTTTTAGATTCTGTCTATCCCCACTCATTATCCTCAATGTCAACAGCCCAAGTTTTCATTGTTTAGTTATTTCTAAATCCAAACTATTTACTTTTGGAAACACAGGCCCAGGTTTGAAATACCTACAGGCTCTTTTAGCATATGAGAGACATTTGTGAGCTTTAATTTTCATTGGCAGGAATTTTCTTCAAATACAGAAATAATATTAGGAAAATGGACTTATTTTGAAAGATGACTGGTGTGTTTTCATCAGTTTTTCAGCAAATATACTCCATGGATGTATCAAAATGTTTCAGTGTAGGTAGATGTATAAATGCAGAAAAAAAGCCAGTCATTTCTCACAATGGCTTGTTTTCCTCTGGGAAACTGTAGGCAAAATCTGTTCTTGCCTGGCTACACTTCTTAGTATTTGGTAAAAACTTTTAAATCTTGGTAAGATTCTGACACTGCTTGTCCCATTCCAAAAATCTAGAGGCAGAAGACAGTCCGTGGGCCCCAGTGACAAAATCACTGGAGACTGTTGTCTCAGCCTCCTGTGCAGCTCTGCTATTTGACTTGGTAGCTTTTGATATTCCTGGTGTGATTCAAGTGTTTACCATCATGTCCACTGCATGCAAACCCTTCAAAATGTCAAACATCACAGATTAAAATAAAATAAAATACAGTGATCACAGGATATGTGACTCCCAAGGCAGCCGTGACAAAAATGCATCCTCAATCACATACACTTTTGCCACTTCAAAGGAAATGCCATGTAATGAAAGGCTGGCTCTTCATCAGGCCTTTTCAGATCAGGCATTTTTCTCAGGTCTGTTCCTGGAACATGTTAAAAGAAAACTTCTTCCCCTCACCCATTTGGAAAATGCTTTACATTCCAGTGTTAAAACTCATATCACTGCGTACTCTCCAGTCCTCTCTAGGGCCCTGCAATAAATGTCACAAGAAAAAGGATAAGGAGGGAAAGGCTTTGACTAGGGCAGTTTCAGGCACTAGTTTAATTTTTAGTTGTTTACTGTAGCTTATATAAATTAAAATCTGAACATCCTTGTCCTCCTCTGTTCCTTTCAACAGATTTCATTCCAAAACCTTTTCAGGTATGAGGACATAAATCTGCAGAAATTCCTGCAGTTGACCAAACCACCACAGACTTGCACTTCTAAATAAGACCAGTGTGCTGCCGTTGTGGTAACAAGGTTGGCATGAGCCTAGACTTTATTTTTTCCTTCCAGTATTGCAAAACTGTGGTCTCAACACAGTTTATACTGGACAATTGCCATCCTTCAAGAATCCAACAAGTAAAGCACATTTGTGAAGACTGTGATTCTGTGATTTCCAGAAAATAAAGGCTGTAGCTTTAGGCTGTCAGCCTGCTCCTTGGCACTGCCAGGGGAGCTCGTTCCAGCCAACTTCCAGACCACTTCTTTGGAAAACACTCACCTAATAGGAGAAATTTCGGATGTTCCTGCATTCATTTAGAGACATTATTCAAGTGCATGTAAATTGCCATCTTACAAATAATTTCTAGAACTTGATTTCAGGTTCCTGTTGCTGAAAATCATCCACTTTGGAAGGGTATATTTATGTTTTGATGGTGCATATATCACTGGAGAGATCCAGGATTCCTGTAAAACTTAATACTATTCAGGATACCTCCAAAACTGTATACTATTCTGAATTACCAGTATATGGAGCTCTCTTACTAATCCCATGCTGTGACTGAACCTGCCATCAAAATCCTGACAGAGAGACAAAGTTACAGATGGTGCCTTAGTGAGTGTGACAGCGCATCTTGCATTGGCACACACAACTGGCTCATGGGCCCCTGTCATCCAGGTAAGTCCAAGGAAATGTCGCTGATTTTGGCTTTGCAGGTCATTCCTTCACCTCTCTGTGATTTCCGAACTGTGGTTCATTGCCTTGCTTCTCCAAGTCCCCAAATCGAGTCATATTGGAAGAGACTTCCCAGCAGCAAATATGTTTGATTCCTGCCCTGATCGCTCTTCTCTTCTTTATCCCTGTGTAGGATAGGAGCAGGTAGAGGTTGTTGCAGGTACAGATGCAGACCTTTGATTCATCAACAAATATCTATTGTTGGTAGCAGCATCTTCCCTCTGTAATCTTCTTTACTGAAGGATTGAAGGAAGAGTTCAGAACTCTGGAATATCACCTCTATACAGGCCCAGAGACATAGTCCTAGAGCAGAGCATCCAGCTGCTGTGAAAAAGCCCACTCTCCTCAGCTGGGATCCTGAAAAATCTGTGTTCTTTCTACGTTTGTATAAATTTGGCATGCCTTGCTGACAAGTCCCCAACTTGTGTGTGAGCTGGGACAGTATGTGTTCATTATCACTCTTAGCAGAGTTAGGAGGGTACACTGTCTTGCAGTACATACTGTTGTGTACTCAAGTACTCTTACACTGGATGTAAAGTGTGACAGCAGAGTGAAATGAGCACCAGATCAAGCTGTGCACACCAGCTTTTTGCAGAATGACCAGAAGTAGAGAATTGTTGCTGAATGGTACTTTTAAGATGGGGATTTTTTTCCCTATGCCATCGTATCACTCCACTTTACATTCTTGTCTGTAAACTTGGTCCACACTTGTGCTGGTCCACTATGACCTGTCTCCTCCAGAAAGCCAGCACATGACAGCAAAATAGTCAGGAGCCAGGTGTAGCTTCATTCTCAGTGCTACGTAGGAAGAATACGTTTCATTGGTAATCGCAATTTTAGGTTAAGGACAGGGTCAGTAATATAACTTTGAGTATCCCATTTGCTGGTGCTATAAAGCTTTGTGCTTCAGTGTCAGAGAGGAGCATCTCGGGCTAATGGAAATTCTAGTGGGTTTAGGGTTTTTTCAGTTCTTCTCTCATGACAAAAGGTTTTTGAACTAGCAGTTGTGTTCTTGGGCACTAGCAGAGACTAGTTGAAAGAATCTGATGGTATCTATTGGAATTTCTAGTACAGTAAATAGGGGAAATATTAATAATTTCCTTTTTAAGCACCACCAATATGTTCTGTGCTTTGTTGTACAGAATCCAAAGTACAGACAGTGTTTGTAGTGAAGAACTTGCATATCCAAACAAGGGCCAGACAGATTGCAGTGAGTAACCCAGAGGTACAAAAGCTTTTATACTGGTATACATTAAATTATTATGTGTGAATTGTCAGGATTTATAGCTAACTGATTGTAAAAGGAACTTGCTAACATGCTGCTATGACAGATAATATTGCTTTATTTGCAGTCACCAGATGTACAGAACTATTCATCTCTTTCATACACTGCTGTAATTTTTCCAAAAACTTAAAAACCCACCACAGTCTCCCTCCCCCCAAAAAAAAGGTAAAGGTAAGCATTTGATGAGGTCATTAACATTGCCCTGCTGCCCATGTTACCTTCATTACATTGTCATACCTTTCTGCCTTTTATTTAGTCTAGTTTGTTTCTTACTTAGTCTTATGGATAATGTGGAGGATTCGTGCTCATTGTAGACTTGACTTCTAGAAAGAAAGAAAGAAAGAAAGAGATAATCTGCTGGATTTTGGATACAGCAACGAGTCTGAGGCATTGATATGCAGCTGGACCTCTTGCCCATTCAATTTTCTTTCTGCACAGCTGAATGCCAATTATTCAGTTGAACATGCCTTTCCATGCTACCCAGTTTATATGCCCTTGGGATGAAAATGATAGCTCATGAATAAGGTAATGTGACAAACTAGCTTGGCAAAACCAGGTAATTGGGCACTTTTTAAAGGCATTAAAACTTTTTCTCTGTAGTTAGATCACAGATATAATGCACATTTGTTCCCCTGACCAAATCCAGCAGCCCACATCAATCACCAAGCTCTCAACCAGTTTCCTGCGTGCAATACCAGTCAGAAGGCAAAATGACCACACATGGCAGTCTGCTCAGTGTAAGCCCCAAAAATTAATATTTCCTGTGAAGAAACTTTGTTCTGCTTTGGGGAGTCCTATTGTATTAGTTCTTTCCCGAGAAAACTGTCAGGAGCAGAGTACGAAGTCCAGGGACAGGAAGGAAATTTAATGACCAAGAAATACATGTTGAAAAAGGTCGTGTTTTATTCAGACAGCGATGGGTTAGAGGGCACGTCATGAAACAGCAGAGTTAGTATCTTACCCTATGCTATCAAATAACCTGTCTCACACGCTGACCTCCAGACCTGGTTTGGATTGAAAAATTCCCGCTGAATTGCATTCTAGTTTGTTGCTTTCCACATTGCATTAGTTAAAAATCATGAAGTAATGGTTCCTCAAAAGGGAAATGACTCATTCACAATGAACAGTTGGCAAGTTTGATAATGGATCAAGAATCAGGAGAAAATGCAGATGTATATTGCTGTTGAGAAAGGTTTTCTTTAATATGGTTGGAGACTACACAGGATAATGATAAAATTGATGCTGACATTGTCCAAAGGTTGGAAAACATAAGGAGCAATAGAAAGTGGAACACAGGGGGGAAAAACAACACTACATATATTTTTGATTAATTTTACATTCTATGTGGGTTTTTTTGTTTCTGCTTTTAAGTGTAAACCAACTATTTTGAGCAGAGACCAACTATCTGAAGAAGAACACTCAGGGTTTTTAGAATACTGTGAAGCAGGGAAAACATCTTTTTGAAAGACATAATTGTCAACCAAGGCCTGGTGAAAAAGTAACAAGTAACTCCACACCCTTTTTAAGTTTAGACACAATGGATTAGATTTTTTAAATGTTTTTTTTTGGATTGTAAAGAGTTTTCAAAGATACCTAGACAGTTCAAGACCTATTTCTAACTCTTTTGAAAGAAGTCAGCATCTCAACTGCTTGCTAACATGCTGATAATCTACTTTGCTGGTAGAATTGTTCACAAAGGCTTAAAATCATTTAAATGGTTTTTTGAACAACTGCTGGTAAAGCAGGGTCAAGAGAGATCAAGTGAACTGTGTCAAGCCCCAAGAATTCAACCATGCACAGCTGAAGGCCCAGCTGGAAGGAAGCCATGGACTGGATGTGCATGCAGGACTTGAGGTTAAGATGTATTTGTAATTACAGAAGGATCTCAAGG
The DNA here is from genome assembly GCA_035221455.1 of Xenops minutus. Taxonomy (NCBI): domain Eukaryota; kingdom Metazoa; phylum Chordata; class Aves; order Passeriformes; family Furnariidae; genus Xenops; species Xenops minutus. The sequence continues at coordinate 32,423,511 of JAWWEE010000074.1, forward strand.
CAACTTTGAGAAGTCAGGACAACCAGGTCAACATCAGGTGACTGAAACAAGCCATGGAGAAGACACAACTTCTGCCAGTGGTGAACGGGATGATCTAATCCCTCTGCTTCTTTGAATTCTGGACTAGAGTATTATCTCTTTCCATGGAAAAGCAAAAAAACTCATTCTCCACAGCACATGTATATTGTATATGCCCTGTGAATGTATGCTCTTTTTGATGTTTGTTTGGAAATCTCTGCAATTAATTCTGGAGGTAGGTAAATGTTTTGCACTTAAAAGATGGTTGTATCTATTTCTCAGGTCTCTTACTTAAAATCAAGACTTTACTGCAAAACTGGAAAACAGAAGCATCTAGGTTAAATTTTTCTGCTGGCCTCAGCAGAGCAGCTTTTTAGATGAACTGAACACCACTTACTTCAATAAAACACTTCCATTCCAACTTCAGTGTTGGCTTCCCTGTGAAGTTAATTAATCTCACAGGATTGGAGATTAAGCGAATTTGGAAAGTGAGCAAAATTTGGTTCTAAGATAGTTGCATACATTTGCCATTTGTGGTTAGGAGTAGAACCCAGAGAATGTTTATTCCATGGTAGGAAAAACAGTTTTTACTTTTCTTAAACACAGCTAGCTAGTTTATGACTCCTGGCAGAAGTACAGTAACTTTGAGCAACTAGTTTGTTTGTTCCAGCTAATTTATAGAGGGTGGTATTCATTTTCCTTTTCCCTTAAAGAGGTTCTGTCCTACAATTTAGGCTTGCAATGAAACATTGCTTAGACGTGATAGAAATCAGGCATACAGTAATCTCCAGAATCCAAATAGCTGGGCAAGGGTGTGCTAAATCCGTCATGCCTACAAGATATTAAATGCCACAGCTACTGCTATGTCCTGTAATGCTTCAGCTCTCCTAAGGCAAGAGGCCCTTTTTCAGACAACAGAGGGGAAGATAGTTAGCAGTCTCATTCCATGGAATGGGCTGACATCATCCAAACAAGCTCAGTATAAAGGAAGGCAACTGCCAACTGGGTGCTTTGAGAAAGCAAGAAGAAGGGTGAAGGACCACCATCTTAAAACAGACATTTAAGTCTGAAACCAAAACTCTCAAGAGCAGCTACAGTGACTTGGTCCTGGTTTTGATTTACCCCACAAATCCATGCACATTTTTAAGGCATTTCCTTTGCATTTGACTCATCTGAAGCATGGAGGCATGAGGAGCAGGTGGTATAAGTTTGGGAAAACTCCCACTGGCTGTCAGAGCTTCCCAGTTCAGCTGGATAGAGGTGAAAGTGGAGGAAGTTGGGGCCTGGAAGACTTTGTAGAGCATCCCTTTCTGTCCCTTCTGTTTCTGCCCCAATAGCTGTTTTGACGAGTGCTGAAGCCAGTTGCCAGCTCCTTTCCTGCTTACCCTATCTAACCTAGGGTTAGGAAGCGAGTTAGGAAACCTTTTACAAGAATACTCTGAAGGCTTAGGCGTGGGTTAGCATCTCAGAGATGGCTAGGAGGCTTTGCTGCGTCTAGTAACTGAGTGCATTAAAAATCCTCACGTGGACACCGGCAAGGTCTGTTTGTTTTCTAGTCTGTATGGCAGCATGGGGAGAATTGTCTGAATACAGATGGCCTTACTCATCAAGTGAGAAACCTCAGGGAGAAGCTTAGTGGTGGCTCAGACACGGAGTGCTAAGGTACTCAAGCCAAGCAAATCAGGTGACTTTTTAGATTAACAAACCAGTACTTTATTTTATCCAGCCTTTTCTAATATGGGTAGACAATCTTTTCCACTGCTGTGGAATGCTGCTATGGAAATTGGGCTGTGGTGAGACAGAGTTCACTCCCAGTGCACAGTGATGGGAAATAAACAAAGAGAGTATTAGAATAAAATCAGGGTAAATGCAATTGATAGAATTTTTAAATTCCATTTATTCTCTCATATGAAAATAATCCATCCTTGTGTGCCTAAACCAGTCTTATAAAGGATGCTATCTCACACTGGCACTTTGAGTAACCATGTATTTCTGATGTGTGAGTTATTAAAATTTAAGCCTGCCTGAGCTTTGCAATAAAGCTTTGCTGAATGTTAGGTCAGTCAGAGATCCCAAAGCCAAGCAGAACAACTACCCATAGGAAGGGCCCTTGCATAAATTCTTATTCTTGTTTTGCCCTCTTCCCTGATTTACACATTAAAACCAGACTGTTGCTTGCCTACTGTACTGATTTCCCTACTATAATCACACAGAAGTGTGGGGTTTGATAGCAGTATATGTATTTTTAAAGCTTAGATTGGAAATTTATATCTGCACTTCACTTGGGAAACAGAAAAGCCATAAAGAGGAACAAAGATCTTTATAAGATCTGATGAAGCTTCACAGAAAGCCACAAAGGAAGAAACATTGCACAGAGGTAAGTATGAGTAGAGGAAAGGGGAAGTCTCCTGGAAGAGCTTTCGCTCTGAGGATTTTTTTTCTTTTTTTTTTTTTTTTTTTGCTCCTTTGTAAGAGCTGGGATTCGTTGAATTCCTTGTCAGGCTTCTGGACCCATTTATTTTCCTGAGCATTTAGGGAGAAGCTGTTTTGAAGGCTAAGGAGATAATTGTGGGATGAAAGGGACTGCTAGTTTGAAGGAGCCCATTTGATGAGTGTATCTTTTTATTGAGGATTTATTTTGTCCTCTGATGTGTGTGTGTTTTAAGTGCTGTACAAAGTACCCACAGCAATGGAGAGGCATTTAAAACTATTACATTTGAATTAATTAATATAATGAATGACTGATAGGAAGATCAAATTGTTATCATTCTCTTTTAGTGATAAATGGAGGGTGGAGGGGAAGTAAAGAAGAAGGGCTGGTGTAGCTGGCTCCAGCCTAACACATGTTTATTTAAGTGACTCTATACAAACATAACCCTGCATGTCAGTTAAATCAGCAACATGTCAGTAGGCACTTCTGGTTACAGACTATTTCAGAGTCATTCATCATTCAACGCTATAAAAGCCATTTACCCTCAGCCCACCAACCAATCAAACAAAGTGGAATACAGAGCAGGAAAGAAGCATGAACAATTGTCCTTAGTTTCCTTTTAACTTTTGCTGCAACAATTCAATACATCCTGTGTGGTGGGATAGAGGAGAGATTTTGCTGAACTAAATAGAGCTTCCTTCACCAGGTCATTAAAAGTGGGAAAGGAAATGGAAAGAGAGAGAAAGGAGCAAAGAATGAGAGAGCAGAAAGTTAACCCTTAGCCTACCAGGTTTTCTTTTACAGGCATGTTTTACAAATTATCTTTATTTGTATCTTTCACACCCATGAACATGATTATTAATTATTTTGTACCAGCTGTAAAGGCAATGCAAGGTCACAGTGCACTGGGCAAGCTCTGATGAAAGTCATCATGTCCAGGAGCTGTTCTGCTGGCCTTAAATTCAACATAAACCTTCCAAGGCTGGGCTGCTGAGAGTGGGGGTAGTCACAAGCACTATTAGGGCCTAATGAGAGATTACCACATCTTCATACATGCTGCCCTCCAAACCATTCCTTTGTGCTCTATGTCCCACTGTCACTTTTTCCAGGTAACTAACTTGAATCACAGATCAAGGAGAATGCCACATCCAGGAAGAGCACCATGCTGTGGAAAACAGTGTTTTAGAAAATGACAATTCCAAGGTAAGAAAACAATGATAGAAAGGTCTTTTCAGTCTTGAGTGGTTCCTTGTCTAATCTGATGACTAAGTCCTACTACTTTCTTCCCATTTGTGCTGATATACGGCTTGATCCTCCAAACCTTTACTCTCATGAGTGATCCCATTAAGATAAATGAGACCTCTCTCATGTGAATGAGAGTGGGAAGATATCTGAATAAAATGATCACCAAAATCAGTCAGTTCTCCCTTGTCTCCCTAGTCAAAGTCCCTCGATTATAAGTGCACTAGCATGCAAAAAATAGCAGCATTACTAGGTGATAATTTGTAAAATGGCCATATCCAGTTGCTTTTTGACTGTTAAACTATGGTATTTTTCTGTCTGTGCTCTGCCTGATTCAAATCCTTCCCTCATGTTTATTATTAGTTAACTATTTCTTAATGGACCCCTTCATTTATGAATAAAACTCAACAGCAATTACAGCTCCAGTGGAGACCAGTACACTACCCATCTGCTCTGTCACTTGCTCTCAGCATTGGCATTCTGCATTAGTCCCAGCCCCTCTCATCGTAACAAGATAGGATCAATTTTCCAGTGGCAGTTTAGAAATAATAGTACAAAATGTGTATTAATACAGAAATATATTGTGAAACTGTCCTTAAACAAACAAATGAGCCACTTTAAAATATTACCGCTATAAATGACCATGACAGTAGCACAGCACATATAATAAAAAATAACTACTGAAGAGAAGCTGCTGAATTACTATAGTAATAAACCAGATGTGATTATTATCATTTAACACAGTCATTGAATACCATGAATCCCTGAAGCCATTAAAATATTTATGATTAAACATTTGCTATTCCTTATAACAGAACATATACTCCAGTACTAAAAAACTATTAAGGTATTATTTTGGCTAATACATGCTAGTGCCATAATAAAGGTCAGCCACCACTGTCAGCTTTCTGGAAAGAGCACCTAACATCTGTCCTCCTATTTTGTTGGGTTTTTTTTAATCACCATTATAAGGTTAGATACCTCTATAGCACATTATTATGCTCAATAGAGACATATAGATGTACGCTCACACTTTCCTACATGCATCTGTATGAAGGAGCAAACACAAATATCTGATTTTATTTGTGGAGAAAGGATGCTTTCTGCCTTCAAGGACTTTTAACAAAATATTTAATTTAGGAAAAATATACTTGAGACCAAGCAATAAGCATATGCAAACACGAAGTCTAATTACCTCCAGGAATTTTAGCATGCAGACACCACACTAACCACTGAACACATTAATTGGGGTTTTTTTCAGTGTTGGAAATACTCCCCTACCTGTCTCTCCATAGTCTGCAGAAGGCTGGTTGCCTACTGTTAAAGTAGCCTCAGCTGCTGTGACCTGCAGGTTGGAGGTGTCTCTTACTGGTGTGAAGTGTGAGTGAAAATGGGGGGTGGTGAGCTGTGCCAGTGCCTGGCTCTCTCAGGTTGTGCAACATGGAGCAGGACTAATTTTTGAGTGGGGAGGGGAAAGACACTGCAGCCCTCCTGGTTCATGGTGGAAAATATTCTCTGTCCAAATGTGCATTGCTGCTCTCTGCACCTGCATTTTGCTGTCAGGTGACTGGGGTTCTGCAGCTCTGGCATTCTCTATTCTTTAGACACAATGTTCCACAGGCTTTACTGACTGTGCTGTCACTGTGCAACTGTTCTTTACTATACAACGGCAGCCATCAAGACACAGATATATTTTAACGCTTCTACCGTAATAAACAAGATATGTCCTCTCACAAATGCCTCCTAGACACTAGCAGGTTAAGAGACATCCTTCCCTCAGACTCCTATACTCTTTTTTCCTACTATAGCAGAAAACCAGTTACTCATCTAGAAACTCATGAACAGAAGGAAGTCAAACTAAACCTTGACAAGGGCAGTGCTATGGGAAATTCTGACTTGCTTTACAGTATTTTACTGTTCTGACTTGGAAGGCAGTCTGCAAGCCCTGTGGTGGCCAGGGCAGCCAATGAGAGCTGCAAATGTGCATTGGGAAGGATGGGGAGCTTTAAACCTGTGCTGATTCCAGAGAAAAGTGAGCTATATCCTGAGGTGCCTACATTAAGCAAAGGTGGGTCTTCTTTGATAAGTGAGTCTGCTCTGGGAAATCTCCACCCATCTTTCCCTACTTCCTCAAGGAGAAACCAATTGAGTGTAATTGAGGTGCCCAACCATTAGAAGGCTCATATTAAGTAAAATGAAGCTCATCTTCAAGTAATGCGTAACAGACAAGTCTAAAGCCCTGCTTGCTTGTCACCTGACTGTGAAGGCACGTATCTTTCACCCTTGCCCCACAGGTTGTTTTCCATCCTGAGCCTCTCAGCACTTGTCTGAGGACTGCATGAACAACAAAAGCTGAGCTCTGCTTTGACTAAAACCCCTGGATGGATCTAAGTTCACAGGGAATTTGCAGAGCAAATTAACACCCTGACAATTCTGGCATCCACTGGAAATTTTGGAATAAAGGGGAATAGCTGCTGCTGCTTTTTTGTAAATGACAACAGATGAAAAGTGCATCATGCCCTGCTTTTATATAAAAGCTGGGTGGCCGAGCCCTTACTCAAAGAGTGGGAAGTACATATTCAGGTCTTTCATCTGCCTGAGAGGGTTCAAACTTCCACCTTCTACAGCCATGAAGTAATTGGCTAAGCACAGGCTGGTCCCAGTGGTGTGTTAGTTGTGTCCGAAGAGACACTAATGTAGAAGTTTAACTAATTTCTCGATCTGGCTAGGTCAGGGCAGAGTACAGAGTGTGACTCTGTGTGAAAGTGAAATAGAGAGGCAATACTGATGCATTTAAGCAAGACAGAAACTGTGAGAAGGTTTCTAGCATTGCACTCTTGGAGTCAGGCATCTCGTTTTCACCAAAGATCCACTTCAGAAGCTCCCATGCTCTCTCCCTGGGAACCCATATCAGGGGGCTGCGGAGTTCTGGCTGCCTGCAGTACATACAACCAAAGGTTGGATGCTGGATGACACTTAACCTTTCAAAGTTGTCTGACAGGAATTTTTGGGGATACAGTGCTCTCAAACCAGTCACTACATTGGGGATAGTGGAAACAGGCTGTGACTGTCAGTCATGAGCGCCATTTTTAAGTTTCTCCCATGGATGTGATGGGCTTCTCCCCAGGCTCATGGCCAGCAGCCCTTCTTGAGAGCTATCCTGCTCCAATTTCAAAAGCTGTTTTGCCATGTCTGTTGGACACAGTCACTACACAGCCTGCTTGCTCTTTTTTTTTTTTTCTGTGGCTCAGCAAGATTCAATGAAATGGTATTGGTGGATTCCACCAGTCCTGATGCCAGGAAACCTCAGTAATTATTCAAAAATTTGTTTTATTCTGCAGACTATCAGGAAGGACTTCAAAGAACACTTGTGGTCTATGAAGATTACCATCTGAAAATCCTATATCTACACTTGGGTGTTTTCTGATTATTATGTCTGTTTATTATGCAGGTACATTGCAACAAATCAGACAACACTAGATCCAAAAATAATTACTCTTATGCAAGAACTATTCTGATTACTCATCTTCCATTCTCAGACATTTGAAATAAAGGTTTCTTTAGTTTACCTGTAAGCTATTCAGTAGAGCTTCAGGCTCTGTGTTCAGTACTAGCCAAGGGTGGGGTTGGAATTTGTTTGGATGGTATTGTTATACCCACAGATGTTTTCTCAGAGCTTAAAAATGTCACAGTGTAGGGCCTCACTGGTGCTTATGAGTTTCCCACTGTCTGAATTTACCAAAATCAAGTTTAAGAGATATTTTAGCTCCATTCAAAATGGAAAATAAGGGTATTGGAGCAGTTGATCCAGCACCCACCTGCTCAGAGCCAGAGATATGAATCCAAACTGCTCAGTCTCCGTCTCCTGAAATTTGAGAAAGACTGGAGTTACTTCATGCTCACTTTGATGAAATAAGAAACCTAAGAATCTGTTGGCATGAGTGGATGTTTCACAAATTAAGAGCAGCTTTTAATATGATGCAAGATTTTTGTAAGCTTTCCATTATTCTGATTTATTAGTCCTCAAGACTCTGTGGAAAGTGAACAGAAAGCATACTTGAAAAAGAAATTAAATTACAAGAGCTTTCACTATTCCAACTATTGGGCTCCTGCATTTGCAACTCATAAGGCATGATTCTGCTGTACTGTTGTAATAGACTCCGGGTCTTGGATGGATGCATTTTGGAAAAAGTTTAACCCTGTCTTTTGATTCTGACAAAATCATGGATTTTTTTGTGGATTCTGTGTGTCCCCAAAGACATAGATTCAGGCAAAACTATATCCAAGAGAGGAAAACATGGGAGAAATCAAGAGGAGTGTCTGAATGATATTACAAGAAGGCATTTAGCTGGGACGTGTCCTCTCTGGGTTCATCCGGATGACAACTGACAGGGACCAGTACTACACACTGAAAGCTGAGCATCAGTGTAAACAGTGTTCCCTATACTCTGTAAAGTGTCTGCCTACAGCTCATTTTGCATACAGTGATGCTGTAGCTGCTCCAGCTACATTTTGTGAGTTTAATTGAGATTCCTACAGTGCCAGAGCTCAGGAAAAAACCCAAATGGCTCTGACCATGCATTTGGAACCAAAAATCTAATTTTCTCCTGGTATGGCTTTTGCAGGAGGAAGGTGACTCAGGACACATATTTGTATAATAAAGCAAGGAGAACTAATCAGGGAAATGTTATTAGTATTGCATGTTGTCTAAAAACAAGAGTCCTGTCTAAATCCAAATCACTGTGACATTATTGTCCTTCCTTCCTTCCTTCCTTCCTTCCTTCCTTCCTTCCTTCCTTCCTTCCTTCCTTCCTTCCTTCCTTCCTT
>JAWWEE010000074.1:32432128-32449575 GCA_035221455.1 Xenops minutus
TTCCTTCCTTCCTTCCTTCCTTCCTTCCTTCCTTCCTGCCTGCCTGCCTGCCTGCCTGCCTGCCTGCCTGCCTGCCTCCCTCCCTCCTTCCCTTCCCCCTTCCCTTCCCCTGTTCCCACGTTCCCGCCTGCCTTGCCTGCCTCCTTCCCTCCTTCTTTCCATTTCCCTGACATTTGATGGTAGAACACTGAATTTTTTACCTTTCTAAACTGTTATGTTTTTGTGGTATAGTATGTTTTATAATATGGTCATGAAAATAAAATCCAGTATTTTATGGAGCTTTTTTTCTCCTCTAAACAAAATGAAAATCAAGCTACAATCTAGAGATGATCTGAAGTGAATTGTTGTTCTCCATGTAGAAGAATGGCAACTGGGATCGCAGGCAATAAATTTTGGGAAAAAAATGTTCTGAATATATTGGGGTAGATTTATCACCATAAATTATTGGCATAAATAGAGGTATGTTGATTATTATCACTTGAGTATCTCATGTAGCTGACATTTTGCTGCATTTCTCTGTATTTCTCCATATTTTTACTGGAGTTTCAACAGCACAAAAAATCAGAAAACCAACACAAGTACAAAAGAATCTCTATAGCCAGCCACTTACTACCCAGTGCTTTATTTTCTCCATAATTTTTTCAGAGTGTTTTGAGGAGTAATTTCAAACAGTCAAGTCAGAGTCCACCGAGAATTGATTTTTGTGACCTCACATATTGTAACAGAAAATTATAACAGGAAATAAACCATTAAGTGATAAACAAGGAAACATGGATACAATTACTTTCAGAACATAATTTTATCCACTCTAGTTTTGAAAATGAAGAGATAGTACTGACTGGAACACCTCAATTCTGAATGCAAACTGTACAATCTATTATATTAAACAAAGTCAAAAGCAATGTGAAAGATCTTGAATCTATTCAAGGCATGCACCTCATTACAGACTTAGCAAATTAAAACACAAATAGGATTAGAAAAGAATAATGTAACAATCTCCCACTATGGTCCCTGGAGCATTAAGTCATAAATTGGGTTTGCATTAAATTGCGCCTGCAGTATTGAATTCAGGGAAAGAGCTATAGGCTGAAGATAAAGCTTGCTAGGCTAGCCAACTTTGGTACGGCTGTGTGTTTTCATAAACACACAATGAATTTGATGGAACCTAAGAAGACATATTCAAAAACATGTATTTTATTTCTTAATTAGAAATTGTAGATATGGTGTAGCAATCCCTGGCTATACTAAAGCCAAAAGCTGCAGATGTTTGAAATTGTTGCTTCACCTGAAGATGTTGTTCAAATAGGAAATTTCAGCACTTTTCATCAGAACACCTACTGTGCTAAACTACTCGTTTTCAGGTTTGCACAAGTCTCTAGTGTGTTACAAGCCTCTGTTAAGTAGAGAAAACAAGCTTACCCAAAAGAATTGAGAGAAGCTGTATTTCCATATTACAAATGTATTCTGTTGTTATGGGAACTGAAACAGTGAACGATATGAAAAGATCCCGAGCTAACAAAGAGTGGCTTGATGATATTATGGCAGTACTATACAAACTACAAACACATGTGCAAGAAGGAAATAGGGATTCTTTTCATAAGGAGATGCAGATTCATGGACAAACTACTGAGTAATACCAGGAATTAATTTTGCTAATTTTCCCTTAATAAAGTCTTTATCCTTCAAAAGTGTATTATTACTGCCCTCATCCTCCTTATTGTTATTTTGAGGATCGCCAATAGTAGCTGCTCTGGTTAAGGTGCTTGTTGCTTCTTGCTAAAAAAGAGCCTTCATATGATATTATACATGCTTTTTGCATCTTCTCTTTTAGGCATTCTCATGGCTTCAAGCTAGGGAATTGTCTTTTCTTTGTCGATGCAACTTCTCTCAACTTTGTTGCTGTGGTCTCTTAGCATCTGCCAGTTCCCTCCCCTAGTTAGCTCTGCATAGCACTGTACTAGCAGCATGCTAAAGTAATAACACAACCCATTAGTATTTTCAGTCTAGCTTCTCAATGTCAAAAGAGCATGTGCTTTCCTGGGAATGCTTGGATTTTGATCAAGCCACTGGGAGAGAAGTGAACTTTGTGCAGTAACTGGGAGATGCTGACACCAGGAATTGATGCAAACTGACAGAACTGAAAAGCCTGTATCTAATCAGTGGGATCCAGGGACATCCATACATCCACAACTGAGTTTGTATCAGGGCACCAACCAAATGGTGTGTTGGGCTAAGAGCAGACCCTTCTTGGTCTCTTCCCTTCAAGGGTTTCCGGGGTTGGAGGGTGCTGCAAACCACCCTGGGGGAGCGCCAGCTCTGCACCTTGGACATAGCAGCAACACCTCCCGTAAGACATGTTTCTTGTCATATATGAATTGCAGGGTGTCAGGGAGCAAAAAGGCTGAGCCTGGTTTCCTAGTCACAGGATGCAAGGACACTCAAGGTCAGACCATGTGTGTAAGGTCTGGTCCTGTCCAACATAGGTGTGCTCTGGGTCTCAGCATCAATGACGCTCAGTTCTGGAGGAGAGGTTGCTGAAAGTTAGAGTATATCACATCTGTAGCAGTACATCTAAACTGAAGCTCCTGAGATTTCTTCCCTGACCCTCGGTCCCAGCTTTCCAGTGAACATGTACCTGAAGCTTGTGTGCATACTGGTGCACCATGCACGCTCTAGCTAGGCTGCAGTCAGGGGATCAGGATTTTGGGGGTCATACTGCACAGTTTACTGGCCCCTCATTTTAGATCCAGTGAGGTTTCACCATGAGTTGGGAGTGGGAAGGGTCTTCTCGCCCACTTCAGTTTGCCAGTGGAGAATTTGTTGGCTAAACAAAGCTTTCTCCTTCTGGCTGACAGCTCCCTTCTGGAGTAACCTTTTAACATTTTTCTTGATTTTCTTAAATCAAGAAAACAGCAAACATTAGACACATTAAGAACAGCAACAACAAAATCATTAAGCACTATAACATTCTCTGAGGAGCCAGACTCATCCTTAAATCAGGTTATGGAAAATTCATTCCTCTTCTATTCATTTATCTTCTTTGTTTATGCACATACTGAGTGACCCACTTCTGAATATCAAAAATAACAACAAAGAAACAACCGAAGATTCTTCATTATTAATGGATTTATGTACCGCTTATTTTGTTTTATTGGAAACCAAATAATCAAGTTCATTCATTTCAATTAAACATAGCACACACTAATTGTCTATCATTTCTATCAGTGAAACCAGTTCTCTCACTTCAAAGTCACTACTTGACCTCAATGGAGAAAAGATGGTACCATGCTTCCTTCTATAATGATTGATTATTTGCATTAAGATGGAGAAGGATAGGCTGAAATTAGGGGTATACTGTGCCTTTCTGCTGTGTTAGCTTACACCTCCAGTCACCCATACAGATGCAGGGGCTATAAACTCAACATTATCATTTCAGGAACTAATATTGTGCCCTACATCAGGTCAAACTTGTTCCCAGATTTGCAGGATTTATAACAAATATAATGTATCTATTATCATGTAATGAGTGATGCACAGATCTTGGGCACAGATCTCTAATGAAGATTCTATGACTGCAAATGATAAACATGATGTGTAAGTTTGTAATAAAAATAGCTTATTAAAAGCAATAAGGCCTTGATCTCAATGTTGACCTAAAATCTCTGAATCAGGCAGATAGACTTGAGAGAAATTAGCAACTGAAAAACTCCCTGTTACACCCGTTGTGTGCTGATGTGATTCATATTTTGGCATCTTAATCAAAACTCCCAAAAAGGCACAATGAGATGAAACAATCTCATCATTTTGTTGAGGTTTTGTATCCCATAATTTTTGTTGTTGTTGAATAAGCTATTAAAAATAAAGCTCATTTGATGAGAGAAGTACGGGAAGATAAAATGGCAGTAGACATCAAAAAAAGTACTTTAGAATATTAGTTATACCAGGCAAAGCATTTCATTAGCAAAGGCAAGGATACTTCTCATTTTAAAGAGACTATATTGTGTTTTAACTGGCAATTAGCTGCTCAAAATTGACAAGGATTAGGAATTAGAATGCAAGCCATAATGGAAATAACAGAGCAGTGAATGTATGTATTTAAAAAGTATGTAAAAAATCCTTAACAACTTAACCTGTTTCTTTAGCCTGAAAAATATCTTTTTTTTTTTTTTACCTCCCATGTTAATTTTTATTTTCTTTGTTCAAACATAGTCTAAAAAGAGATTTAACTCTAAAGTTGCTTTATCAGCACAAAGGTGGCTAGATATGAAATATTGCTCAAAAGCTGCTAGGAGGGTGCCTTACAGTACCTAGAGAAGCTGGAAGGAAAGGTTAGAGAATGTCAGAGGGAGAAAGGTAATAAAGGTAATAAAACCAGGTTCCCAAAAATAGAGAAAAATACACAGTAAACATTAGGAAACATAAAACAACCATCTTTATCATATGCATGATGAAACTCTGCTGAACGGCTGCCAGTTGGCTTTAATGCCATGTCAGTGCCATTGTCACCACTTTTGATTTTCTTTTATGTTTTCTGACACATTCCCACAATCGTGTCCATTTCTAAAAACTTACCACAAAAGATGGCAAGGTATTTTTCTATGGAGACTGGACTGGCAGAAACCAAATCAGTCTCTTCCCTGAAGTAGAAATTCATCATTTCAGGTTCCAAAGATGTTTTGAGTGAGCACATTTTCTATTTTCATTCCCTGAGTTATTACGGGATATGAATGTCAATAATAGATAAGCACATCGCAAACAGACTCAGCAAGTTCTGCCTTTTCTGCCCCTGGAGAGTCACTGTTCAAGTAATATCTCAGTGCTGGGGTGACAGTTCTCCCCGGAGGGGGACAAGAGACAAATCCTTTCCACTCCACAAGCCCCCGGCCTGCACCATCTGATGAATTTATAGTCTCCAATACAGTTAGGTGTGTATAATGCAATGTATTGCTGAAGACCGGTTACTGTACTTTATAGCTGACATTACAGGGGATATTTTTTTCCTACAAAATAAAACAATATTTGTTTCCTGAAAGGGAAATGTGCTGTCTGTAGCTATCAGCAGCCAACAGTTGCTGCTGGCTAGAGCTGAAACAGAAAAGAATAGGTGGATTTTCCTTCACCAATATTGGGAAGAATCATTTATCATTCACAATATTCAGGATCAGAGAGCCCATTTGAAAGTCACTATAGGAGGACTGCTTTATTGTACAATATTAAACAATTGCATTAAAAATAAGGGTTAGAGAAGATGTCCTGGGTTGCTGTGTGCTGCAACAGAATACGGAGTCTTACAGTGTACATGACACTGTGTCTAGGGATACAAGGAGCGGGTGCATGTTGGGAAGTGCCAATCGCTTTGCAGGTCTATCACTATTTGCCATTGGGATTTGATTCTATAATTCCTCAGCACTTTACAGAAATTCATCAGTCCACTCACACAGTATGTCTGTAAAGTAGAAAGTGAATATGGGCTTGGGGGATTTGGACTTTTTTTTGCTTTTGGACCTATTTCAGAGCTTGGGAAAGCACTGATGAGTGCTTACATGGTTTGCTTCTTGGGAGACAGAGCTACTTTGAGGAATTAAAGGTGAAAATTACATTCAGAAGAGCATTTGTTGCCAATCCAGAGCTGCATGTTTATAGAAGAACAACAAAACAACCGCAGCATTATCTGCCCGGAGAGGACTTCAGTGGAATTTTCTGGGGCCACAGGAGGATTTACCCCTCCCTCATGGATTACAGATAATCTTCTCCTGCCCTACAAATCCCTTTCTTAGAACATCTATTTTTAACTTGTTCACAGAGTACTGGGTTTATGATTTTTTTGGGATAAAATTTTATTTTGATAGGATATATTTTGAGCATATAGTGGACCAGTGGACCTGCATGTCAGGTAAATATTAGCTCTTGCAGAGAAAATCACATATACTACTGACCCATCATACAGAGTCTTCCTATTTATTTCTTTATTTCTTTGTCATTGCTTTTAAGCTAAAGTAAAGGACACCTGGGGTGCAGAAATGCTTCTCTGGAGAAAGAGTAATTCTTTTTTACCTCCAGGAGTCAGGATATAAGAAGTTCTTCTCTTCTGTGGTTTGCGTATTTGCTGGGAAATAAATGCTACAGAGGAGTCCAAAGAAAACCTGTTAAAAAGCAGGTAGAAACATCCAAAGGCTGTCCTGGCAGAAAACTCTGATAATACTACAGCTTTAAGAACAACATTTAAAAGACATGTGAGTGATCAGCAAATGAGTAAGATGGCTTGGAAGGATGCAGAGACCTTATACAAGCTTTTCATGAAATGAAAAACCTGTACTATTTGCATTTTTCAACAATATAGTGCAGTTGTTTGTCCTTTCTACCATGGTGAGCCTGTATTAGACCTGTCAAAGGTATATGTACCTCCAGGTCAAAGACCTGCAGTCCTTTGGCAGGTGTGAGGCAGGTGATGAACAGCTCTTGGGAGGACTCAGACATGGGGTTTGAGTCAAAGTCAGAATACTTGGAGCATGGCATGCCCAAATCACACGAGGGACAGGGTCTGCTGCCTCTAGAATAGTGCATGATGCAGTGGGGACGTGGGTGACATTTATTTGGTCACTGCACAAAGCTTAACTCCAAGTATCCAAAGTAGATCCACATGTCTACATGTGAAGAAGGCAGTGTGATTTAGGGAACAGCCTGCTTTTCAGAGAAAGCTTCAGTGTTTGGACAGTCCATCAGCCTCCCCATGAACTCCTTTATCTCTGGCTGCTCACAATTCGTTTCTCCCAGGCGTTAGATGCAATGAAGTCAGGATGGTCTACAATTTTATGACAGTTCCATTTATTTCTACTATTTTCACATAAACCCAAGCAATGAGCAGCAGTTGCTTCCTCTGTAGCTTGATAAATGTCAGTATTAATTAAAATCGTTCAGAGTAGGATTGAGTTTTTCTCCTCTCTCTGCACCAGGCTGGCAGGGATGAGAAGCCTGACGGGCAGACGCAGCTGCTGAGCTGTTGACTGGAAATGTCGTCATTGGAATGAGGCAAAGGAGAAGTAACTGGTCTCCAACAAAGTGGATTGGAAATAGTGGAAGCATTTTGTTACCTGCACAGTGCTGCCACTTGGCACAATGTGGGGGAGTATGTCTGGATTTGGGTCTTGAACTTAATCCTTTGCTCCCCTGGCTGAGAAGTCTGCAAAGGCAGCTGTTCAGCCCATATGGAGCGGATAGTGCTTCCCCACCACTGCTATCTAATGATGCTTTCCTGACTGACACTCAGAGAGAGCCCTTGATTCAAGAGGGAAGGTCAACACAAAAAAATGCTTTTCAGGAAGCAGAGGGAAAAAGCAGGGGACAACTCCCTCACTAAACTGCTCTGTGCCACCATGTGCTTATACGCACTCCTTCTGACACAGACCCCACCAAGATGTTCATAAACCAAATATCTTCTGTTAGCCTTGAGGGTACTCACACAGCAACCAACATTGTGCTTCAGTGGTCATGGATGTGCCTGTTTCCAACTGTGGCAACTCTGAATGCAGCCAGAGCACCACTCTGGTGGCTGCAGTGAGGATTGCATCCTCATTTCTGTTGCCACTATGAGCTCAGAGGAGGCCATTACAATAGCTACAGCTAATTTTCATAAAAGATTATGAAACAATTTTTCTTTTCTTGCCAAATATTACAACAGAGGAAAAGAAATTCAAATAAACCCATGGGAATTAAGTGCACACATTCTCCTGATTTGGACAGAAATGTACACTCCACCATCACTCATGCACATCTCAACAACCTCCCCCAGAGTGTTTTCCTTTGAGAAGGAGAAAACAGCTTGGCTTGCAGAGCAGGATCAGTCCCTCTTTTGCAAAATGCTGTCAAGAAAAAAGCTGAATGGTTTTATCTGCACTTTTCCTAAGTTGTACATTGTTCCCTGTTAAACTGAAGCAGAGAGAGCAGAATAAGGAAGACAGTAACTACTCCAGCTCAAAGGATAGATCATAATGAATAAAGAACTGGAAAGGTTTTGAAAGATCAAAATAAGGTTTTCATACTGCTGTGGTTTTTATTACACATGAAGACTTAGGCTTGATTTGCAGAAGCACTTAGTGATAAAAGGAAATATACTTCCTTTTGATATCTGTAAAAATCTCATCTACAAACACAGGTGTGGAAATGTAATAAAGTGAACATCACTATGGTAAATGATGACTCAGTTTCATTTTTGTATTGAGCTTTTTCCTACTTCTTTTTCAGATTTGTGGTACCACAGGTTAGTTTTTCTAAATATGTTCTTATGCAGCTACACCTCAATTCAGGTATAAACTCTAGTTCCCTTGTTCTTGTTTGAATTCGCTGTAATCCTTTGATGACTGCATCTGTTTGTACTGGGCACTGTATTTGTTTTCATTGCTGGTCTGTACAAAGTATATTTTATGTAGCTATATACTGACTTCTATAAGCCTCATTTCTAAGAAGGCATCTGTCACTCCAAGCATAGTAGTCAAAAGAACCCCTTAAGTAAAAGTGCCTTTTACCTGCAGAAAAAATACTAATCAGGGCTCTTTCACCTGTCCTCTTGGTCTAATCTTACAATGTGTTGGGATTTCTGTCTGTACACTCAAAAGAAACCTGGATTCTGCAAATTTCTTTTTAATAAAAATGTGTTACCTATGATAAATATATATTGCCTAGGTCAAATGAATCTGATTGTGAAAACATATTGAGCAAAAGTATTGGTAGGATTTAATTTCATCTCTTAAAAAACCCAAAACAAATACCCACCAAAATCTGTAGCTATTGAATGTTGGTTTGAATTAAATTCTATTTGTTTTAATAAAAGTATAGTGGTTTGAGTGTACATATATTTGTTTTAGTGGCAGTGCACTGGATCCAATAAAACTATATTGGCTTCACTGCTTATGTCTCCTTTTCAGAGAAAATGGATTGAAAGGAAAAATGAAACAGGCATGAATCAGCCAGTCCTGAGATTTCTGCTCAACTATGGCATCCAAATAAACTGGTAAAAAAACCCAACTGCATTACCAAATATTGTTTTTAAACTGAAATATGTTTTAATGTCAAGGCTGCACATGAGGGATTTAATTGTCTCTGTAAAGGAGAGCAGTTTTCAAGACCAGTCTTAGCTGTGGTGGGTCAGTGCATCTGCTTGAGGCTGCAGAAGAAGAAACCTAAGCTGTCTTTGGCTCCCTGTTCTGATGGTGTAAGTCAGGTCTGCCTGCAATGAAGGCACTCAGCTGATCACCACATATCTGCAATGACAGGATCAAGTGTCAGCAGCCTCAGCACAAGGGTATCTCTATCCTAAAGTGCAGGCACATGCAGCATGGATGCAAATCATGTCTGCATTGGGTGCTGGCTGACAGAGGCTGGCATTCCCACAGAGGCCCAGCTGCCACCAGGGTTTTAAACATGCTCTTCCAGGATCAGTCACTTCTGTCACCTGGATGAAATGCTACACTAACCTACTTTTTCATGAATTCTCACAAATGTCTGTGTTTTCCACTCAGTCATGTTACCTGTACATGTTACTGCAGGTAGGAAAGCCACCAGCAGCCAATGAGGGGGTGGTCTGGAGCACATTCATGGTGTTTTTCAGGGTGGTATGCTGTAGCTTCTAAATGGGAGTAAGGATGTCCTCAGCACACTCTTAAGTAAGTTAAATGTGGTTTAACCACTTTTTTTACATTTGTAAACTACACTGTCCACAGTTTTTAATAAGACCCAAGGTGAGTATCTCTGAGCAGCTGGTCAATGCCTGTGTTCAACTCATGAACTCAGATCATCGTGCTTTCCCATGCCTTCATTTGGTCACTGTGTCAGTGCACCTTAAAATGTCACCAAGTACTCTCTCTAAAGTCTATTAATTTAATTGAAAAAGGAAAAGGCAGTCCTGTAATTTTCCAGGCTTCCCCAGTGCTACCTTTACAGCCAGTGCAACTGGCTGTAAGAGGTCCACACAATGACTCTGAGGTTGGAAGGGACACTTCACTCTCAGCATGGCAAGCACCATCTGGATATTTGCAAAGGATGAAATGGATGTTGTTGGCTGGCCTGGCTTCTCAGATACCTTTAATTGCTGCAAGCTGACAACCCAACCTGAGTAATGCTTTGTTTGATGCCATGCTTCCTTTTATGAGACTGGAATCAGGTTGTGTGAATCCAAATCTGCATGATATTCCTTCATGAGAAAATATGATCTGCGTCAACTCATTTACAGTTTGTGCTAAAGTGGGTGCCCCGGGACTGTGGGACCCAGTCCAAGTGAGAAGAATTTGGCTGCAGCAGTAGTTTAGCTGTGGGAGAGGATACGGCTATCGGCTTCTCCAACCCTGGCTCCTCAGAAAACTGAATAAAAAATAATTCCAAGAAAAGCAAAACAGCTGCTAGTGAATCAATATACAGGTGAAAATCCAGCTGAGAAGTAGGTTTGAGAGAACTGCACTGAGCATCACTGACAAAATCCTCATGACCTTGTAGAAGTTATATGCACTGCAATCAGTTCATTTACTCCAGAAACAAGCTAAGTCCTGAACCCAAGGTAGCCGAACCAGGTTTGTGATAACTTGAGGGTTCCATCGCCATGCACATGATGATGGTGAAAGTGGGAAACCTCATGAAGTGCCTAGGTAACAGATTTGACAGGGAAGACCACTGAGTGCCAGCAAACAAACAGGCTGCAGACTTCATGGTGACATTCTCTGAGGTGCTCCCCGAACAGAACTGTGCAGAAATGCAGATAGCTGCGAGGAGCTAACAGAAGAGTTTGGGATTTTTAAGAATTTGGTAAATCCTTGCAGCAGCCTACCCCAGAAAGAGTGACTTCACCATTATCAAATAGGACTAAGTAGTTAGCACTTATAATGTAAAGGGTTACAGGAGTTTTGAACTAGAAACTGTCATAAATCTGGATGCAGAGGAGTACACAGTCTGAGGTGACACCACCTCCAGGGGTGAAAACATAAATTCTGTATCAGAAAGGGATTGGATAAATTAAGGGAGGACAAATCCCACCAGGGTCATCAAATTCCATGGTCGAGTTCCTCCTGGTTGCTGGAAGCTGGAGGTGTAAGCGTGGGATTTATCAGAAGTGCCAGATCATGTGGCAAACCTTGGACTTCACAGTCTCTTTCTTGATGCATAATCCCTGCACTGAACAGAGTGATGGAGGTGATGAAGGAGAGATGTTTAAACTGCTTGCTCATCACAAGATCATCTGCCTGGGCCCCGTATCCCTCATAGTCTGTCTTTGTCCCATCTTGCCTGACATCCTGGCTCCCCTGTGGCCACCGTGCAGTGCCAGCCCCACATCCCAGCCTCCTCTAGCCAATCCTGTGCCTCATGATGAGCCAACACTGACAGCTTTTTTGCCAATCTGGGGAGGTTGCAGCAGCCTGAGCAGCTTATGCAGAGATCTTCTGCTCTTTTATCCACTGGCCAGGCATGTGGGAGGTGCCTTGTTTGAGTCCTAAATATGTTTCACTTAAGCCATGATGATGGTGTACTAAAGTGCTGTAATCTTTGCTAGGTCTCCCTTTACATTGCTGTAATTACCATAATAAGCTGTGTTAAGTGACTGTTTTATAAGCAACAGCAACATAAAAATATCTCAGCATGTTTTCCTTTAATGAGCTACAACTTCTGTGTAATCTTCTCTACACTTTCTTCAGTGTCTTTGTTTGTGATGGATGTGGCATTGCTTTCACCTCCTGATTGTAGTGTTGCTTCACCCCTGAGCTAGCCATCTGGCCCTGGGACCCTCAGCCACACTTCATCTGAGCTGCTCCAATCTGGTAAATGCAGTGGTGATGATGCTGAATGATGCCAACATAGGACACAAGAGCTCAGCCCCTCCAGGAGCAGCAAAGTTTTGGGGAAACCTCATGGAGCAAGGCAACTTCATTTGCAGGTATCATGACAAACTGAGCCACGGGAGGGGACATTCATGACCATGGCCAAGGGCCCTGTCGGCATGTGGGTCACACTGCCTGGATGCTGTGGATGCTGCGGGGAATGCGTTATCATCACTTTCATCTTGAGTCCATTTAAGGAGACCCGGGAGAAAGTAGTGACAAAAGCAATTGATACTCAAATACTAAGGCAGAAGTTTGGTGCTGGGGCTGTTAACTGATCCAAGTGACTACAAATGAGCTGTGAAGCAGAAAGGGTTTTGAATATGTGGCACAGGGATTTGAGGGACAGCTGCAAGAGCTTTCTCTGTCATTGCTGCTGGCAGAAAGTGCAAACGTGGTCAGGCAGTGCCTCCACTCCAGCCATCCGTTCATGCCACTGCTGCCCAGCTCTATCAGCCTGGTTTCGAGAAGCCTCTCTGCCCCTCAGCCCCCCAAACGCTGCGGTGGCAGAGCCAGTGCGCAGACATGGAGCACAGTCCAAAAAGCCTCAGTCAATTATGCTGCCATGATACCACATCAGTGAACTCAGTTTGACTGCTTACGGCAGATGGACGAACACTTGTTGGTTATCTGGTGCTGAGTGAGGGGCAGATTTATTTCCAGAACTTACAACTCTCATTTCTCCCAGCTGAAGCTGCAAGGCAGAGTGTGCATCTGTGATACTTCTTTTTTCAGGTGCAGCTATGTTGCAGTGAGGTCTGTCACCAAAAGAGATGGGATTTTTGGCATGTCTGTACAGGGAATGCAGGAAGGAGAATGAAAGGCATCTCTGTTTTCCACAGCACTGTAAGCTGCTTGAATTCATATAAGCATGAACTGAATTTCCAAATCTCAACCATACCCTGTATGCACTGACAGCTGGTTGACCAGCAAAGGACTGCAGGGCTCTGTAAAGGAGAGAGAAAAACACTGGGTTTCTGCATTAGGGCAATATTAACGTGCCCTCTAAAAATAAAAGAAACTTGAATTGCCTCCACGGATCTGGCCAAGGGTCCACTCAGCCCTGTCTCCAGTCCTGGCTGTCTGCAACACTGACTGTTTCAGGGGAATGGAAGGAAACCTTTCAGGAGACAGCCATGCTGGTCACTTGAGTGCAGCTGACTTAAAACCTGAAAATAATGAGTGGGCTACAGAAGTAACTGCACTTGCTACAAAAACAGCATTGTATGCTTTCTGTCAGCTTTTCTCTAGCAAGACATCAGTGCCACACAACTGCTTGCAGGCAGGATCTAACAGGGACTAAAATATATTTGGAAGTGTGAGATTTACTAAAATCTGTAAAGTACCAGCTGCAAGAACCTCTGTTACTAGCAACAGACCAAAGCTCCTTTATTTATCAAAATATCTTTGTTGTAGGAAATTTGAAAAAAAGTGTAGATTGTGCAAATCTTCATGAAAGACATCAGTATCGCTGCCAAGGACTATCTCCTTTTTAAAAAGGCACTATAAGACTTCATACTATAAGAAGTTGTTTTTTAAGGGCTGGATAATATTTTTTGGGAACTGGTCCTGAACTCAGCTGTTGATTTTTAGACACTTTGTCTTTAAAACTGTCTATGGAGAGCTATCAGTACCTGCTGACCAGACAACATTATTGGTAGAAAGAGAAGAGGAAAGTACACAATAAAAAGATACCACATTTTTGAAGAGTTGGTTCATTTTTTATTAGATGCAGATAGAATAACAGAAATAATTTCGTTTGGAGGAGGTCAAATATTTTGAGATGCCTTTTTTTTTTATTATTTTCTCCCCTGAAAAAGAAAGCACAGGAAAAACACAAGGGAAATGGAATTTAAAAAAAAAAAAAAGAAAGAAAAAAAAAAAACAACAAACAAACCAGCTGCTCTGTTTATAGCAAGGGAATCTGTTTATGCATGATTTGAAATCAGAGCAGAGTTTCACTTCATTCTGTCTTGTGTTGTTGTGTTTCATATTTCATGCTTTGGTTAACACTTATTTAGTCTATTTCTAGAGGCTGTGACAGGTTGTCCTGAAAGTTTTTAGACTTGCTGAGCATACACTTTCCACAGAGCATGTCAAAATGAGAGGAACAAAGAATTCATTCATTTTTATGCAAAACAAACAAAAAAAATCGGTTTAATACTCTAAAGACCCAGTCTTCTCTCCTGACATTGTAACATCAAACATGTAAGTCATCAGCACACAAGCTGTCAACAGCTTGAAGAAAACAAAACAATTATGTATAGAATTTTCTTTCTATAATTCAAATAAAAATAAGTAGATTTGGTTCTCCTCCCAAATTCAGGTGAAATAAAAATTTAAGTCTATTAATTTATCCCCCAAAATCCTCCTTTTCAGACAATTCTAACTTTAGCCAGTTTCAGTGGCTTTATAAACACTTTTCCTTCCTTCTAGTCACATCTCTGTGTGGAAGGAAGATATGACCATGTATGTAAGGGTCAGTCCTGTGCTTGTCAGCTTGTGCTTTGGCTTTGCCATATGCTGACTGAATTCAATTACAATGGAAAGGTTTCAAGAACACAGCAGCACCTTCGGGACCACCAGTGCATGGACAAAGTGGTGGGTAAAGGTGACAGCTTTTGTCCAGGACTGTGAATTTTTGCCTGTATTTCCTTCTGTTTTCCCAAGCCAGGCACTCTGGCCCTTGCCAGAAGAAAATGCCAGTCTCATGGATTCAAACAAGCATTTCTCTTTGCTGCGTGGGCATCACAAAGAGTGCTACATTTATTCTGGTACAAAGTCCCTGGTTCTCCCCAGCTTAGTCCTGGAGCAGTCAGTGTGACTTTGGAGCCTGCATGAATGAGAGTGGTGTTAGTGCACTGTCTCTGCCCAGCTGAGGCACCCATCCTCTGCCTCAAGGACTTCCACCAGGGTCTGACAGCTGGACATCAGCTGGGATGATTTGGACCCTAATTATGTCTCTCGTGCTGGTGGCTGCTAGGACAAGGGTAGAGAGATGTGCCAAGGGCTCCCCTGTGCTCTTGGTTCCCTTCTGCCTGGGGATGTTTTGCCTCCCAAGCCTGGGAAGTGGCATCAGTGTTGAGCACACTTCGCTGTTACCCAGATCCTTTATACATCTGCCACTAAAACACACAACAAAGAGGTCCTATAAAAGTCATGAGAAAGAGACTCTGCAGCAGTCTTTTGATTTCTAGGCTATTTGAAGGTGTGCACAGAGACACACACACACACAAAACCACCCCTTCTAAATCACCAGGCAGGCAGTGCAGCATTACTTTTTTATGACTATCTCTGCCCTCCACCCCAACCCCATGTTTGATGTCCCGGGACAGGCAATTACCCAGTTCACTTTCCTTGAAGTCTACCTACAGGTTCAGAAACACTTCACCAGATGGGAAGTGTCCAATGTCTAATAACATCCTCAATCTTGCTTTATAGACATAGCTGCAAACAAATACTTTTTTCCAGAAAAAAAAAAAAAGAAAAAAATTCCTGATTTTTTATTTTTTTGGATTTCAAATGTAGCTTCTGCATTTATTTGGTCACCCTGCATGTTGCAAGTGATGCATGTTTTGTGGTTAAAAAAAAAAAGAAGCAAGTTGAAGGCTGGCATTTCTTATACCAGTGAGTGTTTATGCTCACTTGAGCTGACACCCATCCCTGGTCCCTCCTGCTGCCCTTTGCCATTGAGGAAATTCAATCAGCTGCCATGTCATTGATACAATAATCTTCAGCTCCTGGACACCAGTTTGAGTATGACTGCCTCACAAAACCGATGTCACACTCATCTTGGGCAGGCTGTGCTTCACCACTACATCTTCATTCCCCATGGCTGTCGTGCTGACTTCCAGCCATCATTCCCCTTTGTGGCAGCTCAGGGCCAGGCAGCATGAGGAAGAGGAGCTGGACATGGCACTCCTTCAAGCTACATATTTTCTAGACCTGACCTTTTTTTCTTTCTCTCCCAGAGCTAAAATCTTCATTTGTGTTGGTGGTTACAGCCTCCTTCTGTACTCTGACCTCAGCCACATGATAAACATGGGGTATCCTTCAGGTATGTCCCTACAGCTTATCCACCCCTCTCCGAAAAATTGCAGTGCCTTCTTTTCCAGCCTGGTCAGGTTTTGAGAGCTTTCTGCTCTCACTTTCAGGTTTTTTGCAGTTTTGCTTCTTTCTGTTTACTGGTCTTGATTTTTCCATGAAAGCTAGCATTCTGTAGTCCTTTCTTTTTTTTTTAAAAAAAAAAAAAAGAAAATGGTTCTCATGCATTTTTCAGTACCATTTCCCATGCACAGTCTATCATTCCTGAATTATCCGTAGGGCTTTGGTTTCTTGGTACAACCTCCTCAGCTTGTACCAAGAAGGTTTGTTGTATTAGGGGTTCAGAAAATGGGCAATTGAGATAATTGAAATTTATTTTAAAAGGTAAGTTCATGTATTGCTTTTTATTTTTTTCCCCTTTGCCTTTTGTATTCTGGATGCATTATTGGTTTATGAACCTTTCGAAATAGCAGTTATAACTTCTTAGAGGTGCAAAGAGTAATTCAGGACAATTCAGCCCAATACTGTAGCTCTCACTCCCAGCTGAGGTCTCCTTCAGCGAGTGCTGCCAAGGAGGAGAGATGCTCATTAAAAGCCTCTCACCTACCTGTCAGCCAGTCAGAGGCAGCCGGCCCCACTTTACATCGGGAAGAAATGACTCACAGAGGAGTCTTGTTGCTGAGGTCTCAGGGATCACAGCTGAGACTCCATGGCCTGCTGGGTCTGCTGCATGGGCATGTGAATAATTCATGTCCTTAGTGCAGTGCAATTGAGGCTGTGCTTCTCCAGAGGCTGGCAGGGCTGTGGTGGGTGGGGATGCTCCCTCAGTGATATCATTGCACTGGGCAGGCTTGAGGTGCTGTGAGATAGGGCTTCTGCTGGGATTCTGCCCTGCTCTGCAGAATTGTGGCCCTTTTGCATTAATTTGGTGCTTTCCTCTCACCTAAGATCAGGGCTGAGAAGTGCAAAAGTCTGTGAAAATAAAGAGAAAAAGGAGAGAAAATTATTCCTGTGGATTCCAGAGGCAACTGCCACTGGAGTGGTGAGCACTCTTGTCAGCCTGATAGAGTGGGCCCTTCATTTGAGATTTTGGACAAAACTGAAGCAGATTCTTTGGCTGTGTGCAGCCTTTAACTCTGCCTAGCCACACTTGGATGTGTTTGACCCTTCGGAAAGGTACTTGTTACCCTATGGGCCAGAGCCCACTGACATGGGAAAATGTCTGTGAACCACTAGGATTTCAAACACAAACCCAAAATGCACACATACACCTCACCCCTCATACATCCACACTAGCAAACAGTAACCAAAATTTCCAAGTTTTGTCTAATTTTTATTGGGATTTAGAGTAAAATTATTACAGAAGTTAAATAAAAATTTACAGAAAATCCATCTGAGATGGACATTTCTGGAAAAGGTTATGTATCTTTCTACTTAAAACCCACTCTAACCAAGAAGCCCTGTTCTACTGTGCTGGTTTGAAGATAAACCAGCAGAAGAAATGGACCCACTACCAGAGAGATTATGAGTCAGAGTTACAATTTA
>JAWWEE010000074.1:32449675-32504675 GCA_035221455.1 Xenops minutus
AATAGAGGGTGTAGAATACATAGCTTTTATCACTCCCACCCAGTGATAACTGGTCCCTCCTGCTGAACTAGGACATCTACAAATCCATATTCTGCTCAAATTTGCATTAACATAGCCACTGATTATAAACGATTATGTAAGTCGAAGGAAGCAGTGGTGGTACACAACAGTGTGAATAGCAGCAAACACCCACTAAGAACTACTATCCCAATAACATCTGGCTAGGCGATGCCAATTTGTTTCTGGCTTTGTTTTTTGGGTTTTTTAATCATCTCTCACACCCAGGGGCCAAGACAGAGATTGTGTTAAGTGGACTAGTGTTGCTGGTGGCCCTTTTCCCAGGCTTCCCAGGGCTTTCCTGTTTTCCTTCTGCAGACATTAGAGCGATGGAGCCTGGATTGCATGAATGCCCATGAAAAGACCATTTGAAGTCTGCACGCTCTAATACTGCCATACAGCAGAAGTGCTGGGCTGAGATGACAAAGCTTTACCAGAGCCTCGAGCTTAAACTTAATGAGGGACAAAAATTCTTCATCCACCACTGCTGTGACCATTTCTCTTCAATCTATGTTCTGCAATTAGTACATTTAAAAGGGATACTGCTTAACACAGCAGGGGTTGAAGTTCATTGGGAAATTTTTCTAGAGCCCAGACACACAGGCAAGTGAATGAGGTTTTGACTGTGCCTGGAGTAGCAGGTGCCATTATTTCAAGTGAACATAATAAAAAGATTTCATTTCACTTCTGCACATAGACAGCAAGACTGCAGTACCACCATTTTTCTAAGGCTGGAGCTTTGAGGAAAACCCATCCAGTTTTATCCAGCAGGACAAAATTTATACTATCAAGCCAAAGCTCTTCCCCTGATCACAGAATTTGCATTCCTGTGGATACAGGAAAAAAAACCCAAAACTGTGTGATATGCCTCATGATGAACTCAGCTCTCTTTTGAACAGGCAGGTTGAAATACTTGTAGCAGACCCTTCACAGTCTATCTGACCTGTTAGGAAAGAAGAAAGATAATAAATTGGACAAGTAAATTTGAATTACAAATAAATTAGAGGAAGCCACAATCAAGGTACTGACATTTGGTAAGTGGAAAAAAGAAAGCTTTTGTTTGGATAAATTATCTACTGCGAATTATTTACTCAGCTCTGCTGTGGAGAGCTCCCAGGATGGGGCAGACACAAGCAGGTACTTTGTTTGCTGGTTCAGGCTTCTTTTCCTGAGAATCAATCTTTGACCATTAAAGAAACACTGCTGCCTCTTCAAGTGTAATTTATTCAAGAAGATGCCTTTTTTTTTTTTTTTTCTCCCCCAGGATGAATGTTGCAGAGATTCTTGATTTTCATTCGTCTTTGTCTGGAGATGTGAAATTTGGCATATTGACCATTTCATGCTAATTTCTAAATATATTCATATATTCATTTTGGATATAGAATTGTGAAGGACTCTGCTGACCTTCAGACACTGCTGTTAAAAATGGAGATAAACCTGCTGAAGATAATTTAACACTATTTCTGTACAGCAGGTAATTTTAAAAATAATGGTATCGGAGAGGAGCTGTGTTTTGAGGTTTTTTTACTTCAAGTGCTTTATATTTGTGAAGACCAGTGACTCTCTCTTCCCACAAGAAATTATATCTCATGAGGGTCTCATTTCATATGCATAAATAAAATTTTCTCCAAAGGCATGAGTGCCTCTTGATCCAGCCAAGGCAGCATCAACCTTCTACTGCTTTCAAGGCAAGTCTTTCAAACCAGAAGAGAACGGTGGTGTGGAGGGGTAAGGTATGATATGGGCTGGAATAACACAACCATGAAGGTGCTCCCTGGGACAGGCAGAGCAGCATGTTTTATACCTGTTGCGTCTTTATATTCCAACTTTATATACACTTCAGGTTGCCACTGGGTTATTTTTAGGTCTTCTAGGAATACATATTTCTGCAAGAGCTATTTCTGGGAGCTCTGCCAAGCTGGAAACCGTAGTAGACTATACATCCCCCACAAAAATGTATACCAAGCAGCCACAGCCATTCTCTTCCTTGCAACTCCTCACCATCCCCAGGGAGAAGGCACATCAGTCTGTAGGAAAGAAAGAGTGCTCTGGAAGAGCCTGGCACCCAGCAGAGCTGCAGGCACACACCCCCATTGGAAGCAGCACACATGCACCCATCACCCAGGCGGGCAGTCCACATGTAGATGCTGAGGGGAAGCAATGTTGGGGTATGGCCACCGCTGTTCCCTCAGAGCTGCTCTGCTCTGCGTTCTGATGTGATGGATGAAGGAGATGGGAGTTACTCATCAGCCCGTGTGGGGCTGTTTGTCTGATAAGCAGGCCCTGCAACAACTGCTGTAACTCCAGGTGTTGTGGCTTGCAGGGTTTGGAAATTGCTTGTGTTAAAAATGTCGGTCTGGGTTTGGAGTCCTGGAATTTAATCTGGGACCATCTTGTCAGTCACCAAAAATGCATCACGAGCTGACCAGCAAATCTGAATCTCTCTGGGTTTGGAGGAACTTGCAAGGGGTTGATGCATATAGAAAACACAATATGCCAGTGGATCCCAGGCCCTGCTGGGGCTGGGCAGAAGCATGGCCCTAAACACAGAAGTGAATAGGGCCTCTTGCAGTTCATTTGCAGTTTTTCAGGGCTGGAAATGTTCTGTATTTCGTGCAATAGAGCACAGTGCTTTGAAATCTGGTTAAACCTAGAAAACACAATTGCTTCTCACTGGCAATGCTCTGGAAATAGTGAAAAGTAACCAAATCTCTTTTTATGTCATCATCTTTTCCCAGTTTGGGTGTCAGGATTTTGCTGTATGCATCTTACTCATGTCTAAAAGATATGATGCTGTCAGCATTATGGGGAGAACTTTTTTACTGTAAGACTGACTTTTTCCTTTTATCACAGAAGTATGGATCAGTTAAGTTCTGCTGTACAGAAAAGAAGTCAATAGAGAAAAGAATTTAAATGTTAAACTAACCCCCCAACAAAAGCAATGTTTTAGCCTAATGCTTCCTTCGTGTCCAGAACAAATTTTGCTAAACTAACTTTATAAGGCATCTGTGTCATATAATATCTGGTAGATAAATAATGGACTTCATTGGTCATTTTTATCCATGGGAAGTGTCAAAGGATGGAAGAACAAACTGAGTCAGTTGAAAGGCTGTCCACTGGAAGCATTACACAAACAGTGAGATTGCATGTCTGCATGCAGACTTGAAAAGACACAGATCATCAGATACCAGTGCATGCCTCTGAAAATGAGTCATAAACATTAGAGGAGAGGACAAGGACAAAGAGAGCAGCACAGCATTAAACTACAGAAGTTACTTAAGCACATGTGTGTGTGTGTGTGTGTGTGTGTGTGTGTGTGTGTGTGTGCATATGTGATAAACGTGCAGAATAAAGAACTCAAATCTGTCAAACAATGATACTGAGTTAAAGGCTCATTTATAACACTATTGATTGACATTTTTGCAACTCCCTCCCTGAAACTGTGCTAGAAACTATTGAAATACACTGTACAGCAGTGTAAAATACATGGGGAAGCTGAGGAGGCATGCAGCAATGGGAGCTGCACCAGCTAACCTGTCTCTGCATAGCAGTAGCTCAACCCATTTTCAAATGCTGAAAGTCAGCTGTCTGCTCCATGTGGTTGACAGCGTGTTCCTGACCTGGGACAACAAATTCTCCCTCAATCAGCCACATGGTATGGTTTGAAAGTCAGCACAGGTCTGCTACTACAGACAGTTTAGATGCTGTCACATCTTTGTTAGAAGGTGACCTTGCTTAGAATACAATGCATTTAAGCACATGAGCATCATATATATGAAGCTATGCCTTCCAAATGATGCATGATTTGCAACTTTGCTATCATCCTTGGGCATCACATAGCACCACCAGCTTCAAGATGAAAAATGGTCAATAAAAGTGACATACTGGTGTTTTTGGCAAATGTTCCCTCCTCTCTTCGTCTCACACTGACTTGGAAAGGAGTTCAAACCACTAGCTGGCTTCAATAATATTTCTTTGTGAAAATAAAAAAACGAAGCAACTGGAATTTAAGGAGCTGGTGAACTGTGGCAGCAGAGGGTTTCTAGAAGTTCTTTGTATCTTGCTGTCCATAACAAGACTTTATTCCTCTTGTGACTCAGGGGCAGGAAATGGGAATCTGATAAGAGAATAAGTGTGTTTGTTCAAACCGAAGGAAGCCTGAAACTCAGATGAGCAAATACCTTGTGCAAAGCCCTAATGCAATGTGACATATCAGTGCTGCATCGTACTCCAAATGCAGCAGAAAT
The DNA here is from genome assembly GCA_035221455.1 of Xenops minutus. NCBI lineage: Eukaryota > Metazoa > Chordata > Aves > Passeriformes > Furnariidae > Xenops > Xenops minutus. Next base: position 32,453,980 of record JAWWEE010000074.1, read on the forward strand.
GAAGTTGTTCAACAGTTTGAATTAATTGTAAATAGTGAGTGTTTCTGAACCATTTGCTTGGTGCTGTCTATATTAGAAATGTTGCTGTTCCTCTCCAAAATATGTAATCATGTGTCATAGCTAGAAGGTAAATAGTGTGCACTCAATGCTCAGGCATCTTCCCCATTAAGGGAAAGAGAAGTCCTGTGAAAGACCTCCCACATGCTCTGGGAATGTAACCTCAAGCACTGGGGATCTCAATGGGAAAAATATTTTACATACTGGAGAGCACACAGAGCCCACCAAACACATGTACACACATATTCCAAAATCTCCTATTTACTTGCCTCTGAACAGACTGTGGCATTCATAATTATCTGCTAAAACCAGCAAACACTTTAGGCTAGAAGGTGGCATCGACTGTACCTCGACAAAGTTTTCTGTTGAAACCAAATGTAGTGGAGAGGTGAACACCTCAGAAGAGAGAGCTCTGCAGAAAATGCTGGAAGACTCCTCCAACAAGTACCTTATGAAGTTCAACAAAGACAAATGTAGGATCTTGCACCTGGGAAAACATCATGCAAGACTGCAGCACAGGCTGGAATCTACCCAGCTGTGGAGCAGCTCTGTGGAAATGGACCTGGGGATCCTGGTGGATAAGCTCGGTATGAGTGAACAATGTGCCTCGGCAGCAAAGAAAACCAAGAAGATGTTGGTTACAGCAACAAGAACATCACCAGCTGAGATCAAAAAGTCATCCCACTGTACTGAGAGCTTGTGTCATGGATTAACCCCAGCCAATAGTCAAGCACCATGCAGCCACTCATTCCATCCTCCACCAGTGGGATCAGGGAGAGATCTGTAAGCATAAAAGCTAGAAATGGGTCAAGAGTGAAAGCCATGCATGCAAGCAAAGCAAAACAAGGAATTAATTCATAGGTAGAGTTTCAGCCACCTCCAGGAGAGCAGGGCCCATCACACATAAGGCTTACTTGGAAAGACAAACATCACTGTTGCCTAAAATCAAAAGAAAAAAACACTTTTGAGGCAATATTAGTATAGGTAGAAAGCAGTTCTTTAATTAAAGCTTTCAGATGCACAGAGTACATGGATGCACACCCAGTACAGGGTTCTTACAGATTTATAGTGCTACTTAATCATTATAGCTAATGGGTACATCCAACCCAAGAACCTTTTGCCCCTGATACCACTCTGGTACCATCCTCAGAACTGCCCCACTGGAGCCCCTCCAAGGGTTCTGGGTCTTCTGTCTTGTTTTGACTACAATATGTCTTGTTATTGCAGTCCAGGTACAAGTGTCCTAAACACAATGTCCTTCCTGCAATCTTGTCTGTTGAAAAGACAGTTAAACAGAATTTGGGAATGTGGCACAAACCGTGAGAAACTGTTAGAAACTGTTAGCTGCTACTTCAAGTGTGAGAAACTATGCAGCTATATAAAAATCTACAAATAGATAAAATAGTAAAATCTACAAATATATAAAAATCTTAAGGCATCATCACCATTCCAAATGCCCTTCCCTTCCTCCTTTCCCCTCGCCCCATATGCTAAACATGTCATCATATGGTATGGAATATTCCTTTGGTATTTGGGGTCAGCTGTCCTGGATGTGTCTTCTCCCAGTTTCCCATGCACCCCCAGCCTCCTCACCAGTGTGGCAGTACAAAAAGCAGAAGAGGCCTTGGCCCTGTGTAAGCCCTGCTCAGCAGTAACAAAAACTTCTGTAAATAATCAGCTGTGTTTTCATCACAAATGCAAAACACAGCCCCATACTAGCTGCTATGAAGAAAATTAACTCTACCACAGCCAAAACCAGCACAGTTTGTCAGGCCACACCTTGAATACTGTGTTTGGTTTTGGTGCCCGCTATGCAAAGAAGATGTGGACAGGCTGGAGAGGGTCCAGAGAAGGGCCACAAAGTTGATCAAAGGACTGGGCAGCCTGCCATATGAGGAAAGGTTGAGAGAACTGTTTGGGGTTTGTTCAGCCTTTAGAAAGGAGGTTTAAGGGAGACCTTATTACCATGTTCCAGTATTTAAAGGGTGGCTACAAAGGATATGGACATTTCTTTTTTAAAAGGAGCCACATGGAAAAGACAAGGGGTGATAGGTACAAGCTATTCCTGAGGACATTCCTATTGGAAACAACAGGAAAATTTTTCACAATGAGACCAATCAGTCACAATGATAATCAGCCACTCATTTTTCTCAATGAGAACAATCTCAGCCAAGGAGGTGGTGGATTCCCCAGTGCTGGACACTTCTAAGATTCAGCTGGACAGGTTGCTGGGACAGCTTGTCTAGACCATGCTTTTGTCACAAAAGGTCAGACCTAAAAATCCTTTGTTTCTTTTTCACCTGGTAGTCTATGATTCCATGATTCTTTTATTTGTGCTTTCATTCTCCCTCTCTCTGTGCAACCTTGAATGTAGGAAGATGTATTGGTCTCATGGGATGTGTCTGCACACCCCAGCTGAGCAATATCTGAAGAGAGCATGCACTGAAGCTGTGGAAGCTGAGGCAGAGGATGGTCAGGCTGGTGAAGGAGCATGCGGTCTCATGATTAAACCACACTTGGAGGCAGTAGTAGCTCTGGCACAGTCTGCCAGCATTCATTTAAGTATCATAAAGCTTTCAAGTCTCCTCTGCTACCAGGCCTTTCTCCTACCCTGCTGGCTGTGGTGCATCCCCAAGGCTGCTATATAAATAGCAGTTTTCTGTAGATCATTCACCAGATTTGAAGAGATACATGGCAAGATGTGTCCACGGCAGGCTGGCCAGGATAGCTACTGTCCAGGTTCTCCACATGAGACCCAGAATTAATGCACACTTAAGGCATTGTAAGTGTTCTTTTCCTATCAGACAGTCTTAAGCACTGTTTTAAAGCTACCATAACTGTGAGTGGCATAGAGAGATTATAGAGATATAAAAGATCTTCAGACTGTTATTATTGCTACTTCTGAGTGCAGTTGTCCAAGTTTCAAGAGGCAAAGCTGATGAAATTTATAGCTATATTAATAATCTTCATCATATCCTTTTTTTGCAGATCCCTCTTGCATGTTTCTTTAAAATCCATGAGATCATCTGCTGCCTGTTAATGGAAAGCAGTTTATTTTGAAGGACGAAGAATTGACAGATTTTTGTTCCCATGAACTATATAAGAAATCTAGCAAACCAAATGCAGACGGATCAATACGGACTGTTCTTTATTTATCACCCTCTGTCTTCCTCACTTTATTTTTATGGCTATTAAAGATGCTATCATTGATATACCATTTTGACTGTCTCTATATAATGTATACATTGGACAATGCTGTCATTGATATTCATGTGAAATGCTGGGGTATTGAGTGACCTAGGAAAGTGGTATAGCCTGTCTTTCATTTCTGCTGCACTAGGTTTAGCCAGGGCTGGATCTCCAGTGAGTAACATTTCTGTTCCACTCCAGGAGGTGTGAGGGAAGTTTGATCTTTGCTCTGAGTATTTCAGCACTTTCAAGTGTGCTTGAGTTTTCTTTTAGGTGGGACTTTAGCTGGGGAATTCTTGGGCTCTCTGCTTCATTAAAGTCACTCCCTTTGGGCTTGTGATCACCAAGAATCGCAGCAGTGCTTGACTGCAGACCTCTGATGATATGATTTCAATTAAAACTCACTACTCACTACAGATCAGGGGGAGTCATGCTCCAAACCATGACATTTTGTCACAAGTAAATGACTGATGGGAGCTGGATGAATCTGAAGCTTGACATGGCTTATCCTTGCCTACACTGACTGGCAGGATTGTGTCAGCTAATTTGACTTTTGGCAAGGGAATTAAACCTGTCTGTGGAAGCACGGGTATCAGAGATTAAAGCACCTTTGTTGCAGTTCTGATTGCAACTGCTGGACAACAGAGTCCCCCACAAGCTAGTTTTAAATGATCGACCCTAAGACTGGTAGCAGTCTGGAAGTGGGAAACCAAACTCAGCAGTGACTAGTCACTCCACTACTTCGAAAGATTTACAGCCTGCCATGTACTTTCAGTTTAGGATCTGGAATTGTACTGAAAGTGGACATGGAAAGCTTGATTTTCCAGCTAAGTTGACTCAGCTCCACTTAAGAGCAGAGCAAAGCAAAGAACAATGCCCTTACATTCATCAAAAGCAATTGTAACTGTGCTTCTGCAGCAAGATTCACCTCAGATGTCAGAAGGAGAACGTGATGTAGGTCTGGCTTTAGTTAACTAGTGCCACGTACTTGGGAAATCTGGTCTATCTAGGCAACCTGTATTGATAGCAGCAATTCTTGCAAATTTAGTAAGAAGAAAATGTATCCCTTTTCCCAGCTAAATCTGGGGCAAGCAGGTAGAAATCCAGGGCTAACGACTTACAATAAAAGGAAACATTATTCTAGTGTCTCAACCTGCTAAAAACAAATGGTGTGGCATTTAAATTGGAGCATCTATCTCTAGCAACCCAGCACCTCTAATCAGTTTCTCACCTTTACGTTTGAATGCAGTGAAGACAGAGGTACTGCATTTACAATTATAGCAGATGACTTCATTCCTTTGAAATGACTTTAAAAGATTAGAATTCATAGATTATTTATTAACTCTTGGTGAATGTATTTCCAGAATGGGAACAACATATTGCATCAATGTCTAGTTCCACAGTTTAACTATTTCAATTAAGAGGGAAATGTGTACTGCTGCAAGGAATTCAGCCTACATACCACTGTGGGAGGCTTGTCCCTGACTGTTTCCTTTTTAGTACAAAGGCTTTGTTCCTTTAAACTTGTGTTAATAACAGTGATCATAACACTGGAATCTTCCTGTGATAACTCATAAATAACAGTTCTAGCTAAAACAAGGCTGTTCAGCCAAGCCATCCAAAACAGGCAACTCAACAGTTTAACTGATCCATTTTGATTGTGAGCATCTGATTCACAGGTTGGCAGAGAGATTTGTGATGAAGTGGCACTGGCAGCTTAATGCAAACATTCTTGCCTAGATAATAAAAAAACATCTTGTCTAAGTTCATGACAACAACTACAGCATATCCAGAATTTTTTCTCCTTCCTTCTTGGATTTTGTAGCAAATCTCTCCCCTACTAACGCCTTCACTGTGTTCCTGGGTTGTCAAATGGAATGCCTTCGAAGTGGTAAAAGAAGAGATGAGCATAAACACTGTGTTCCAGACCTCCAAACCAGGTGCCAGTACAGATGAAATATAAAACTGTCCACAGATAAGCAGAGTTTTCCAAGGAAGGCTGAGAAAGATCAAGAGCCATCTCTTGAAATGGAATGCTATCTGCTTCCAAAAATGCTGGGGAACAAGAAAGAGGTAAACACAGCTCTGGATGCCTGCAGTAGCTGGCCAGCACTGACAGACTGCTGAGACTGCCTAGACTCTTCTATGGGAAAAAGCAGGGATCAAAGTCAGAAGACAGAGAAAATTCACTGTGATTCACTTTGACAAGGTGTTGTCCCAACAGAAAAAGAAAGCAATGTAATTTAGATGTTGTCAGGACAGAATATCACCCATAAAGAAATGGAGATCTAATTATCAAGATCTCTGTTTGGGAGACCTGATATGGAATAATTCACAGATGCAGTGAAGAATTAAACCCTTTCAAAGCCACAAAAACATACTTTTCCTTTATCTCTAGTATTTACAATTTTCAGCTAGGTGAAATGCACCAAGCCTAATTATGGAGCATTTAAAAACACACTATATGTTGCTTGGTGTAAAGTGTTATTACATGCTAAGATGCTAAGGACTAGTTTCACCTTAATGTTCTGATTCATTAAACAACAGCACTTCTATGGTGCCAGCCTTGAACAATAAGGCAAGAACCAGAAAGAAGGCCCATCAAGTCCATATCAGTCTATTGCAACAGAATTTGTTCTGTTAAGAACTGAGTTGCTTTTTTAAAATCTAACACTTCCCTTTCATAGTGGTGAACTCAAAAGTAAAATAGTTATCAGGAATCACCAAGGTGATACGAGTGAGATCTGTCTTAAAGCCTCTTCAAATCGAGCATGGCACTTAGGTTCCAAAAATACATTTGTCATTTTATATTAAGAAAGTACCATTTGGAAAGGTGCTTTCGCCATGCACTGAAAGATTTTAGATGGAAGGCTTTGTTACAGAAATTTTCACCACCCTAAATGATCTCCTTTCTTTCTGGACAAATATATTTTGCACATTTGGACAATGATTAGGACATGCAGACAAACTTGTCCATACTTATTAAACGAAGTGTTAAACAGCTCCATGGTTAAAGCTTTGCTAGTTGCTACAAATACAGGTAATTGCAACCCGAAAAACTACAGTAAATTATGATTAAGAAAAGCAACTGTGGAACCTGGTTCTGCTTAGTTTAAACCCTCATCTTTCCTTTGGGCCAAATCCCAAGGTCTTTTATGCAATATTTTGTTTCCTCAGACTTCCTTTATCTTCAAGCTTAAATTCAGTGCAGACACTATAACAGCTGCTGAGGTGTAGTTAGGGGGCATACTGGGAAAGGAACTCTGAGCTGGCAGTAATTTGCATGTTTCATTAACTAGATAATCAGGACACTTGGGTAAGGTTTTTTTTCCAAGGAAACATTCTAAACCTGGATATGTGCCATTGTTAAACCCAGAAACTTCTTGTGGAAATGTATGCCCCTCCTGAGTCCAGAATGAAAACTTCTGCCTCAAAGCAGACAGCAAGGCACATTCTCCTCCCAGCAGGACTGAAGGCTGAGCAGCTTTTGCAGCTGCATCTTTTGCCTTCAAATGGAAGGTCTTCACACCACTCTCTTCCAAGGTGGAGTTGTGTCCACTTCTCACACCCCTGTACACATGGAAGAAATAGTTAATCTTTCTGCCAGAGCTGCTCCAGCTCAGTGACCATTATATGAACCTAAAAATACAATGCTTGGCAAGTGGGTTCCAGTCCGAATTGGGTACTACAGGGATGTGAACACAAATCTCGCATAGTCCAGATGGCAGCACTGGATTTTTGGCTACCACGGCATGCCCTGTTTTGGGAAACCATACCAACTTCCTCCCCTTTCTAGCACCCAGGAGAGGGCCAAGCTCTTCTGCACAACCAGCCCCATGTGCAAGTTTTTCCCCTTTCAAATTTAGAGCTAAAGCCCAGGCTAAAGCATTCTTATTCCTGCTAAGACAACAGCAGATTAAATAGGATGAACTGATCGGCTGTACTTCTTGTAAAGTTATCCCCAGAGATAAATGTACAATGTTGTTATGGAGGCTGTGGTGGTGTCTGCAGCGTAACTAAGGCTGACAGACTGCTTGCATGTGGGTGGCTGTCTTCTTTCCAGCTGTGACCAGCTGAATTATATCACCTGTCCCACTTGATATATTAGGATATGCCCAAACTCAAGATGCATGTTGCTGCAATAGGGAAATTAATGTCCACCACTGGAGGCAATTAATAATGATTAGGAGCAAAACAGCAGGGTTAAATCTGTGCATTTAACAAAGTGTTCATACAGCTTTTTATACTATACTTCAGCCACGGGGTTCTCTCAAATTTCTGCTCCTCTTGGGGGGGGGGCTAGGACAACCTTATCTTAATTAATGTGTAAACTTAGTTGAAATGTCGAAGTTGTTTCAATAAGACATGTTTATTCATTACTTAATTCCAGCTTCAGACCCCATAGAGAAAAGCATCAAACACACCCATGTGAAAAAGTCTATACAGAAAAATGTTAACGTTCATCTCTGTGTCCATTTTCATTCAGAACAGCACAGCTCCAGGTATTCACATTTGAAGTCACTGCATCTCTTTGATTTCTGGACTCCTCAGCTACTGTACTAAAAAGTGGCAGTAAACTGACACATGGAAAATTTGCAATGCTGAGTTTAGAGCAACTCCTTAATTACCATAGAAAATGTTGAGTGATGGGTTATTAATTTCTCTTTTATGGCCAAAATATGATTTCAGATAAGAAAACTGGGCATCTAATAGTAACAGGATGCTATTGCATATTTTAAAATTCCAGGATAGAGGAAGTCTTCTGGTGTGCAATGCTTTGTAAACCTCTGTAAGAAACCACACAGTACGGTGAAGTCTAGGTATTCCAAAATTGATGAGGTTTCTAAACTCATAAGAATTTCCTTTTTTGTAGTTTTAATAATAGTGAAATTCTTTAAAATTCCTGATATTTACAGCATACACATACATTCACAACTCTTGTATCTGCCTTTTGATTTTTTTTATTGTCTTCCTGACATTTGCCCACCTTCCTTCTTTTGAAACTGTAAGAACAAACCTTGGGGGGTTTGGGGAGGCAGGTTGGGAAGGGAGAAGCTACAAGCTAAAGAAGATTGCAGAACATGGTGTTCACAATAGACTAAGGAGAGTCTGCAATGGGATGCTTGATGGCAGGTAAAATACCTCATTGACTTCAAAGTCTACCTCAAGTCAGCTTTACCTCTTTGTAGCATCAGGCAACGGTTTTTGTCAACACTGAGGACAAAGATCATAGATTTCCCCAAACCAATGAGCCAACTTTGCAGTCGGGGTGGGGATGGGAATAATAATGGACAATCAAATGTAAAAAAAAATTCATAACTCGACATATTTTCCATGTTATCTGTATCTTTCCAAGTTTCTTATGTGATAAAAAGAATTCTGGGACTATTCCATTTTCATACCTGTGGACTATGGTTAGGTCATTTGCAGTCCCCCTGAAAGTTTGACTTCAGCCACATACTCTGTAACTTAAGCCTCAGTATAAACATTATACAGAAAAACTCCTCAAAATTAAAACTTTCCAAGTTCAGCACCAATATGCATAGATAAGGAGTCATCCAATTGCTCATCTGGAAGTTTAAGAAAAGGCTTTTACTAAAGTTAAAAGTGATGCACTATACCTTCAACTCCAGCCTAATCATTGGTAGGAAAGCCCCTTTGTAACTGTGAGATGCCAGATATTGGGGGGAGGTTTTGCTTGCTTTGCTTTTTTTTACAGTGGATCAGCACAACATCATTTAACTTGCATTCAATCCTGAATACAGAATTGTCAGACTTCTTTCACTTGCCAGGAAAAATCTATTTATTTGGTGTTTATGATGATGAACAAAAGAAGCCATACAAAATACATTTCACTGAAAATAATAAAATAGTCAAGAACGAGAGACAACCTGTCAGAATACTTGAAACATATCCATTGCTGGGATAGTAATACAAAAACTGAAGTAAAAATAGAAAAGGAGACCAATTGACCACATGGAATGAGCTAGGCAGACAGCAGAAGTGCTCAGCAGACATGACACTGCTCTCATCAACTTGGCCTGGGAGGAATATTTGCTATTAGATGAAGACTCCTGCATAAAACATGGTGGTAATGATTACTCTGAACTGGCTTCTTCTTGTGGAGAGGGAACAGCTCTGACAAGACAAATGGGGCTATAAATAGTATTTCAAGACCAAGAAGAGAGACCTTGAAAGACTGAGATACTGACCAAAGATATTTCTTCTCCTGTGAGAAGAATGATTGTCATGAAGATTTCCACATTCAAATTGTTGTTGACTGTACAAAGAAGTGATGATTTTTAATGACCACAGTGATATTTATTGAAGGAGAAATCTACTCTGTACAGTGTGCCAGTTCTGAAAAAGTAACTGATGACAGATAGGAGACAGAAAAAAAAAATAATTTCAAGAAAAGAAAGACACCTTTTAACTGCATGAAAGGAATTCTTGAATTGCTTCAAGTATTTTACCTAATTATCTGTAAATCTAGGTTCTCTTGCTGACATACAGGGCAAACCAACAAAAAAAAGTTGTATAAATCTTAACATGGCTCATGATAATAATAAAAAAATAATAGTGAATTTAAAACTTCGCAAGGCAAATTGATCCCAAGGTAGACCTACTTTTTGTGACAACTATCACCATGAATCCATGGGTTATCTATTTTGTCCCAAGAATTGTATTCTTCATTTGCCGAATTAGTCTTCAGTATACACATGAGAGCATAGACAGGTAGCTTTTCTATCTGAAAGTTAATTTTCTCTGCTGTTATTATTTTGACTTAGTTGACTCTCAGCAATTATTTATGCAGGCCTATGTCTCTAACCTAATCAGTTTCAACACATTTTTCTGCAGTACTAAACATTGGGTGACAGGAGAAATGTTATTATTTTAGTTGCTGCTTTATTGGATGACAATAACAAGCATATAGGGAATAATTGTTTAATCTTGTTGTTGGTTTTAAGATATGAACTGTAGCAGGCTGGGCTGGACCAAGGAAAGCAGCAGACATCTGTTCACAACTCCTCGGGCTACATTTGCTGATCTTTCTGTATCAGAGTGCCTTGATCTAAGTACAAGGAGTGCTGTGTGCAGATGGTGGATAGAAACACTGCAATGTTTTTTTCTTTGTTCATTGATCTGAGCACTGCTTTACATGGTTCTGAAGGGTTCCGGTGTGTTTCAAATCCCATTGAAATCGACTCTCATTTATTCTGTTATTTGGTTATTTATTGTTACCCTTTTCTTTCCCTGTGGGCCTGAACATGACACACAGGTCCATACCAGCATTTTTCAAACACTGTGTCTCTGTAGCTGAGTTAATAAAGAGTTTGTCAGCTAGTAGCCTGCTTTTAGATGATCTTTTTTTTTCTAAAAATAAAGTTGTGCCCGATGTTTATTTATAAAGCTGGTAGAACAGACTGAGAGTAATTCCAGTTTCTGCAAGTGGAAATGGGAATGTGTTATTACTGGGCACTAAATATTCAGATGCTTTTCTGAGGTCCTTAAATCTATTTCATTTCCATGTTGACAGAGATATTAGACAGCTGTTGGAAAATCTGTCCCTTCTTTCAGTGCTACAACAAGAAAACTTTCCGTTTAACTGCCAGGGGTCAATAAAGCTCTTTAATGTACTAATCAGTGTTGAGTGAAATGTAGGAAAGTATAAGAAAGAATTCTTTCACATCAATTTTTCTGTGAAATTCTGTCGGCTTTTTCAGCTTACCAGTGCCATTTCTGGCCATGTTTGTGATGGACTAGAGGGATGCAGCACATTTTCTGATCAGTTACCCCAAGGGATGAGATGTAGTGGACCTGTCAGCGGCAGATATAGCAAGGTCAGTGAGAGGTTTTGCTTTCTGAAGGCTTTCCAGGATGGAGAGGGAAAGGGTCCCGACTCTGCCCAGGCAGAGGAGAGGGCTGTTCAACCTTTTCCTTCCCAGACGTGCTTTGGCACTGAGCAACTACGGTGGGGTTTTTTTCCTCCAAGTGATTTGAGGTCTTGTGATTTTTCATGGTGTGAACAGCAACCTAGCAGAGATTGCCTTGTGGCCATCTTCTCTCTCGCTTGCAATCAAGCGACATCACTATGGAAACCACTTGCATGGAAGAATAACATTAGGGAAGGCAGCCTGTGTTGTTAGCTTTCTTTAATGCAATACGTGTCTTAGTCTTTCCTCCCAAAAGTGGAATTAGTGTCTGGCTTTGCTCTTTATGGGAGCTCTTCCATCCCAGCTGTTTTGCTTCCCCGCTTCCCCAGGCCATTCTTTCCTGACACCTGATTTTTCTTTCTCCTTGGTCTGCTCTCTGAGAGCTCTCATCCTTGCTCCCTGGGCATTTTACACTGCCAGCTCTGCTCTCCCTAGCTGCTCCTACTCCTCTCCTGCTTTCAAGCTGTGCTGACAAGATCCTGGTACACTGATGGCTTTGCCCTTAATAAAAGCTGCTCTCCTTTCCTTTTCTTCTTCTTATGGCGAGGAAGGAGGAAGAGCAAGTGGGCCATCACAGTGATATCTCTACCTTCTTCCAGCTGCTTAATTGCAATTTTAAGGTTGTCTGAAGAAAAGTGTCCAGCTGACTACTAGAGTAGCTGCAGAAAAGGAGCTGGCTTCATCTGAGCTTTGAGGTCAGCTTACAGTGTTATTGCAGGTAGACACCTGGCTGTTGCAGGGCATTTTTAAGATTGTTTCCTATGAGACACAGTTCTTATATAACATTCAGCATGCCAGTACCCAGGAGGAGGAGATTTTTTATCACTTCATTTCCCAGTTTATGCTTAAGATTTTGGTGGGGTTTTTTCACATTCCCCATATGAGAGGCTTTTGAAAGTAGAGCTTTTTTCACTGCTCAGTGGCCTTCTTCAGGTATGATAGTATGTTATGTGTCCTTTCTAAGTACTTTAACACTTTTGCCCCCTTGCTTTCCTGGAAAACAATAAATAATTCAGAAACACATGGTTGAAAAAAATATATGGGTGGTGGTGAATACTAAGAATTAGAGGACTGACTGGGTGCTCTCCCCACCTTCAACCCTCAGTGATCCATGATACAGATCCAAGCCTCCGTAAAGCTGTGTCCCTGGTTAGTTATTTGTAAAGTATATACAGTGCCCCTTTCATAAGAAAGGAATAAGAAGGCGTACAGCTCCAGTCTCCATGCATGCTGGGCTGTAGATCAGTGCAAAGTATTATTGTAACTACTAAACATAAATGTTGCCCTTCTTTTTGGTGGGTGATTTTATGAGTTTGAACAGAACTTGTAAAGATATTTTATAATAATTTTACAATGGGGTGCTTGGCCCTCAAAATAGTAATCTAAACCAGCATGCAAGAAGAAAGAAATACTTTCTGCTGGTGTAGGCAATGAGCACATGAGCTCTCTGGCATGAGTGTAAATGCCTTGCAATTGTTCACTATTAAAGTTTAAAAATCGATTTTCCAATAGCTTTAAATACTTGGGTAAAACCTTATAATAGGTTGGGCAATCATTTTAGCTTTTATAACATAATGTGAATTCAGACACATGGTTATGCTAAAATCTTTCCCACTTGCATACCTCTTACACAGATTACAAAGGGAATGTGTTACAGACAATAAAATCTGGGGTGGGGGACTTGCCATCCCTTTTCTCCAGTGCCATTAAGCACAGAGACAGTGATGCTGGTCATGGCTTTGTAAAGGAAAAACAACAAGTTTATGGTTCCTCATATCCCATGGCAAACAGATTGCTTATTTTAATTTTGAAAATAAAACGACGGAGGCGATGTGGGTCTGTAAATAAGAGTGTGCATCTCAATTTTCTACAAATGCTTAAGTGGTTTACATCTGTTTCCTCCCAGTTGTATTTCTCAAACATGAATTTCCATTTTAAAAAGAGTCATAAAATCACTACTGTTTCTCTGTGGATCTATTAGCAATAAAATAGCCTACAGAGGTTTGCACAGCCATGGAAAATGTACAGTGATAATAGGCTGTCCTGCTGTTACATGGCTTATGCAAACTTTACATTTATCACTGCAGAACCATCTATCCGCAGGGTTGAAGTACAGCAAACAACTGAATAAAAAAGACCAAAAGAAGGAAGATGGTACAGGAAGCTCTATATACACATCATTAATCAGACATGATGAATTCCCAAACTTGAATATATGTTTTCTCAGAGCCAACGAAGAGAAAAAAAATGCTGATCACAACCTGAAATGTAAAACTTTACATAAAATTAATCTCCTGCAAACTGATACTGCACTAAAGGACAGAGAGACAAAGAAAGAGAGAAGGAGAAAACTTGTTTTTATATCTGTTAGCTTTCATTTGTAGCACTCCTGCTATCCAAAGACTAGCATATTGTGGAAAAAGAATCTTGCAGGCTGTTAGTGGAGCCACTCAGCAATTAGTGCAAGTCAAAGCACCAGGAGTGTGAAAAGGCAGGAATTGCAGTGAGGCCCAGGAGGATCTCTAAGCCATCCACCAGGATCAGACATACCACTTCCCATTCGCTAGACATGAAGATAGTGCTGTCCTGATTTGACATCTGCACTGGAACAGGGATTTACAGCCAGCTTATCATCAGCAGAAGGCTGCCCCTGGCCACCTAAATTAAAAAAAAAAAGCTAGAATTGTCAGCACCAGGGTTATAGCTTGGGGTCTTCAGAGATTTGTCTCCACAGAGCAAAAGCTTCAGACTCTTCTAATTTCTGCATGGCCCTGGTGGGCTGGAGGGCTTCCCAAGGCAGCTGGAAGCACTCAGTAACACCTGGCATCCTGGCCACATTGCTTGCTAGCTATGCCTTCTGCCAGTGGTCACCAAGGAGGATGGCTGGGGAACAATTAAGCCCACTCTTTTCCATTTTGTGACTCTTTAGTGTCTTCCACAGGAACAGTGGGCTGCTGCTCCTACAGAAGAAGCACACATGGATTAATCTCTCACCAGAAAATCTCACTGGGCTGTTCCTTGTTTACCTCAGTCTAAAATAAATATTTATCAGGATGAAAGCAACTAGCTGCTCTTTATAGATGGCAGAAGGCGACAGTAATATTATTGGATGCTTATTAGCTAAAGGGTAATTGGAATCAAAAAAGGAAAAGGGGAGGAGGGGACAAATAAAAAAGGAAGAAATGCGGTTTCTAGAGGAGTCAGGAAGACTGGTGAGAAATAAAGCCTCTCCCCATTTGAATGGATTCCTGCCATTATTTGAGCTCCTATCTTCACAGGATGAAAGCCAGGAAAGCACACAGTCCAGGCACACAACATTAATCTGGTTGCCTAAATGGAGTAAAAAGGTGAATGAAGAGAAATGATTCCTCAAGAGAAACACAAGATATATATGAGCTCAGAAAGAGCAATGATTTTTTGTGCATCACCTTGGAGCCAAAAGCACATTGTCAGAGTTTCTTTTTGAAGGTCTATGTGCTAGTTTTTGTGTAAATGCATCATCTTTCTCATTCATCAGGGATCTCATAGGAAGAATGACAGCAGCTTTTTTTGTTTATAAATGGCATACTGAAAAGCATGGGACAGATTCATTGCTGGTGGAGTCATAGTTTCATAAAAGTACCTCTGTGGATGAGTTTGGTACTCTGAGACCTTCTCAATGTATTGGTGTTTCTAGCTGAATGTAGATATGGTTGGAAACTGCAGTTTTGTGAGCAGGACATTGGCAGTTGACTGTTTTAGGAGGCATGTGTAAGTCTCAGTGATAAGAAAATTCTTCTGTATTTCAAGACCAGTAGAACACCCTCAGTCAGCAAACTCCATACTACTGGAAGATGCTTTTCTCTGTTATGTCAGATGATACACTGGCATTTTTGTGTGGCATTAGATGCCTTGAAGGTTTGTTACTTCAGCTGACTCTTCTTTTGGGATCAATGCACAATATGGTAGCTTCATTATTTCTGGGTATAATTATTGCCCTATGATTTTTAGAGGTAGAGTTATTGCAAGTATATATTTAACAGAGAGGCTGACCGTCACCTCTCTAAATCTATATAAAACCTCTACTTTTCTTCAACACTGCTAATCTCTTACTGGAACTCACATTTGCCACTGCTCTAAGACTAACATTAGCCTTCCAGGAGCTGAAGGGAATCTTAGTCTGTGTGTTTATGCTATTTGGAACATTTCTCATATTCTCAGGAAAGATGAAGAACCACTTTCTTGTGGGAGATTTCCTCTATGCAGATGAAATTGCAGCTGCATTGTGATCCTGTAATTATGGAACCTGGAGAAAGGCTGGATGGCAGATCCTGGCTCCTTCACTCTATGGGCAGATGCCATTAAATCTGCATGAAATTGTTTCCCTATCTTTCATTTGGAAGCACAGGGACATCTCCCTTGTTTAAGTATGCTGGGCAGTTCTAGCTCTGTATGGACCACATGAACAGAAGTTTGCAGGTGCGAGCACAGGCCATGAAGAACACTGCTATGACAGTGCTATGGCACTCCTGACAGTGGTACCTGAGGGATGTGACCTTCCTGTGCATGACTGGGAGGATACTTTGGTCTGGTAAAGAAGATTTAACACTCAAAATTTTTATGTGAGAACCCTTTCTAAGACTGGCCACCAAAAAACCCAAAAGGTATTCTGGAAGACCTAAATAGAAAAGCAGCAACTGACAAACTTAAGTCAAGAAAAAAATGGTTGCATGACATCTGTCAACAGAGCATTAGCAAGTGTACAAGACAATGTTGTTAGTTATTCAATATCTGGTAGTTTTCCATCTTGAATAAAGAGTAATGAGCAAGAGTTTAGCAAACACTTAGGGAACAGAGGACTGCTTTTCAGGAGAAAAAAAATAGGGTTATAGTCTTGGGCAACAGGATTTTTTTTTTATTGACTTGCTGAATTTTCCATACTTGACTGTCATCAAGACTCACATACTTTGTTAACATGACTGTTACACTGAAATTTCAATTCAGCCGTCAGTAATAACCTCTTTCCTGTAAAACAATCCTCCACAGTTTCAGCTGGGTGAAAGGCTGCCCTTACTCCATTTCAGGCTTTTCTGTGTATGGGCAGATCTGCACAGCTCAGTCCAGAGGTGGCTGCAGTTCACAAATGGGCAAAGTGACTCACAGAATGCAGGACCTGCTGATCTGCTGATGGGGAGGAAACCCTCCACAGAAGAGTCCACAGATGCCAGGCTAGAGGCAGAAAGAAGGGGAGCAATCAGCTTTAGTTCATGACAAGTGGCTTGATTTTCTTTCTAAGTAGGCTGAAAAGATGATCCATGCTCCAAAGGGAACAGAAAAAGGGCCAAGATAAGAGATAAATATGTGAAATTTGTTAAGAAGATGAATTTTGGAAAGCAGAGGTGGTGTGTGCCCTGTTTGAGGTTGACACCGAGGTCTGCAGAATTGGCTGGGTGAAGAAGACCTCATCCAAAGAATGCCCTGATTGTTTTGGCTTGGTTGGAGCTGTGCTGCTGACTTTAGTCATCCCAAAATTCCTGTCAGCCCTCACAGGAGCAATTCACCTCCTGAGCCCAGTTGACTGGGTAAAAACACCTGCCTGAGCAATAAGGTGGGTCTGGCTTCAGAATGGCCCATGGAGAGTCATCCTCCACCACAAGAGGAGCTAGAGAGTACACATCGCATATGGAGGATTCGAGAGTACACATCGCATATGGAGGATCACCACTCAGAGACATGAGATATACAAGTGATCAGGCCCTGAAATCAAATAATTTCTAAACAGAGTAAGTTTTTTCTTCTTTTTAATTGTTCCAGCTCTTGGCCTCATGGAGGCAAGGTTGGAAGCCTGACTTTTTGCTCAAATCTGATTTTGAAGGCTATCTCATAGCAAACCTTTGGAAGAAAAATCCTGACTAAAGAGTAATTTAAAGCAGTGAGAATATCTTATTGCTACTCAATCTAGTTAAAATCCCAAAACTCAATGAACTCCTGCAGTTCCCACTGCCAGCACTCCATAACGTCGTCACTGATATGAACCTTAGGACAACGCTCTCTCTGTTGATGGCACTCCATAAATAATACTCCTACTCATTACAAAAACCTGAAAAAAGTTCAAGGAAAGAAATGTCATGTGCCTGCGTATAACAATATTGCCCATTTGAAAGCTAATGCTGCTATTTTTTTTCTCAGACTGCAAATTATATTTAAAAGACCCAGTATATACTGTGAGGATACCTATAATTTTTTTTTTCTCCAAGAATCTTCACAGTTCCTAGACTTATAGAATGTCATAAAGGAAAGGAACAAGTTTAAAAAACAATTAGTAGAATGTGTAGTGCTCATTCTTGGCTGAAACGGCACATTCTCATCTGCCTGAAAATACTCAGCAGTCGTTCATGAAAAATGTTTTTGAACTAATGAGCTATATTTGCATTCCCCTTAGAATGGATTCAGAATTTTTCATCTACACTGCACCATGAAAAATGGATGTTTTCCACAGAGGTAATTTGAACATAAACTACCGCATCAATAGGAAGACAACCTTTGCAGAAACTTTTTAACTTAGCACATTCCATTTGTTTTCACTGGGGAAGGTCAAACTTACATGAGAGATGTAAATTTCATGCACAAACCTAGGTGCTGATGAGATTTGTTTTTGTAGATAATCTGCAGCAGAGAAATTTTTCATAATGTCACCGCAAAATAAATTAAAATGTTCATCTTCATATGGCTGGTTCCATTGCATTAAAATAAATGTTGCAAGCTCATTTAATTAGTATAGTTAGGAATGTCTCTTCCCTGCTTCAGTGACTCTCCAAATCACAAGTTAATTTGTCAAAATCACACCATTGTTTTTCCTTCATTCTTCATTACTGAAAAGACAGCCCCATTTAAATAAATGTTTATGCTACAGAGAGCAGAGCAGTGAACAACCCCAAATATTTTTATAAGCCCATGTTGGAAAAGTTTGGACTCTAAAGAGCTAGAACATTTGTGTGTGTGTGTGTGTGTGTGTGTGTGTGTGTGTGTGTGTGTTGTTATTGGATATTTGACTAGCTGGAAAGGTACAAAATTGAGCAGTCTGCTGTAACTGATGATGTAGTGCACACCATCTCTCATGCCAGCGGCTACATGCACTTGGAAGCAGTTTTCTTCTATGTTTTCAAAGACAAATGATGACAAAAGATACAATCTCTATAAATTACCCTAATCAAATCATTCTCTTCAAGAACTCTTGGTTAATCAATTAGTCAGGGCTCAGAGTTCTTATGAATATCACTTCAGAGCCTCCCATGGCGTTGTTCTCTTCCAACAGGAAATATTTAGAGCATTTTATTAAGGAAGGGAAAAAAAAAACAACAACAAAACCCAACAAATGAGAACAACAGCTTATATATAGCAAATAGGCAGAGAACTTCTGCAACCATATGGAGTCCATTAACATAAGGGGAACTTTACAGGTATAGCCGAGGCAGCAGTTACTTGAATTTTGTTTGTTTGATTGGCTTAATTATTACTTATACTGAGACTTTTTCTGAAGAGCACATATCACAAATGAATGGAAAAGGCCAGTAGACCATCATCTGAGCCCCATACTAATGCATTTTTACGCTGTGCCTCAGGCACTGTGGAATATACTGCAGTGCTATTCTTTAGCCTTCTCCAAGAACCTTTCAACCTGCACACAAAGGCTTTTACATCTCAGCACTATATTCCTCCTAATTGAGAGGGTGTAAAACAATAGAAGTCTTGTGATTTTCCCTATCAGGAAGGTTTTGGCTTTAACTTGCATTGGGTTTGGGTTTTTTCTGGTTTGGGGTGGGGATTTTTGCTGTTGATCTGCCTTCTCTAATTTCTCTGTGTGAGTTGTCTGGAAAAGGGCAAACGAGGGCATGAAAGAACATTTTCCCCACTAGGTTCCTTGTCTTGGTAGTATTTTAAAATGGCATTCAGAATCTGTATCTAATGTGAGTTTTATGATACTGTGAGGGAGAATCAACCCTATTTTCATTTTCAAGAGCTTCAAGATGAACCTTGTTTCATTAATAAATCATGTCATTAACAGGGAAATTTAATTGCAGTGATACTTCATGAATTCACAGTAAAAGCATATTATATATTAATGGTTGGAATATTGACTTCCAGACATAGGAACTAATATGAACTGTGAAAAATTGACATGTGCAACTGTTAGGAAAACCTCTCCAAGATCATCAAAGTAACTGAAGAGAGAGTGATATATTGACATGGCTAGTTCAAAGCAAGCCAGGACCTGGGTACATCTTTTAAGGAGTGCTGGTGATGTCATTTTCTGACACGACCTCTCTTTCACCTTCCTATTTGCATTTGTAGCGGACATCAGCACCCCAGAATAGGAAGAGCAGCTGTCATTAGGCAGCTTTGGGTAGCCCAGGTTTCTTCAGGTCACAGGTCATGTCCCAAGGCTGGATTAGCTGTTTAGCAGGACAGCTTTGCCCTACATCTGAGAGGAGGGAAGAGAGTTCTGTCATGCCCCAGGGCTGGGGCATCTCTCTTCTCATAATGGCCTTCCCTCTTTTGGGGCAGACTGGAGATCTCATGAGAAGCAGAATCGTCTCTGCAGCCAGTCTAAAACTTTACTGAAGTGCTGTTCTGCTGGCTGCATCCCTTTCCCACTAACCCCATAGAAATCCCCACATGTATCCAACAATCCAAGTGTCCCCTACAGTCTCATATGCTCTCTAAGCAAGCGACTGTGAAGAAGAGAGATCACTTCCATACTTTAGGGTGGGTTGGTACCCACGAAATCCCTTGACTCTTGAGGTTAGACAAAGGAGAAAACATATTTAGCAATATGCCCGGCTCCTCACACACCTGTACAACCATGGCATCTGGAGTAGGTGCTTTACATTTTCTCCCAGCCACATGGAGAGTAGACACACACACTGAGGATGGAGAACCATTGACAGGAGGTACAGATGTGCCTTGGGATCCTCCCCTTCCACCATTATTTGCCCAAGGAGAAGTTGCTGAGGATTGTCGAAGTGGAGGAGACAAAAGCTTCCATACCCTCCTTGAATCAGCTGAAGGCCATTTCCAGTTCCTCAGTTCTCTGAAGTAGAGGGTTAGGGGATGATCTGAAATTCCCTCCCTTTACTCATTAGCCATCTGATACATGACTCCAGTACAAGTTCAGCAGCAACATATGAGTCTAGGAAAATTAACAGTAAAAGAAAACACTGGTGGGTTTATTATTCTTCTACTGATTATTTTGTAAAGAAAATGCTTTGAAAAGTACCAACCAGACTTGAATTCATGGGGCCTGGTTCTCCTCAGCAAGTCAGCTTCAGCAGACTGCTGAAATCAGTAGGTTTCCACTTGCATAAAACGTCTCAGTCAAAGAAGACATAGAATTCTGTACATACAAACAACTATTGAGCTTGAGCACTGCCAGCTCATGCTATTTCAGATCTTTTTCTTTAAGACCCTGATGTTGAAATCAAGAGATTACACAGGAATCAGCTTAAATCCTTCCAAAAAACCATGTATTCATAATAAAACTCTTCAGAAACAATCCTGTTGACTACAGAGGAAAATATGAACTGAGTGCATCCTAAAAACTGAGAAACCAAAAACCAAAGTTAAACACTTCATTTTTAGCAGTTGTATCTCTGAGACCTATTTGTTTTGGGACTGGGGTTATCTGACAGCTCGCTTTGAAACACACAGAAGGGATAGCAGTGCAAAGCTGTGTGCAGAAAGTCTGTTGAATGCACTTTCCACTTCAGCTATGGATTCACACTCTAGACCTGCTTTGAATCCCTCTCAGAGGTCACAAACAGTAAAATCTTTTGCTCCATCCAGCCACTATTCCATTAAAAGGCAGCAGTCCTCTTCATGGCCAGGTATGCTGGGACTTATCTGAAGCACCTGAGTTTCAGGCTGTGCCAGTGATGCTGTCTTGCCTTGCTGCAACAAGAAGCATGCCTGGAAAATGGGACAGGTAAATTCCACCCACAGGTTGGGTCTGTGAGTCTGGACTTGGACCAATTTAGGGTAAATGAAATAAAAGCCGGCTGTGGTAAGACTTTTCACAATGCAAGCAGCATTCACATGCTTGCATCCAAAATCTCTTGTGCTTTTCCACCCCCACTGAAGTTACAGATGGCATTTGTTCAACAGAAAGAGAGTAGGAAGCATCTTCAATCAGGCAAAATAATCTGCCCTACTCTTTTTCCCTTGGAAAGGAACAAGCCAGAGAGCTTATTTTTGCTTCAGTGAATCAGAAAACTCCAATAAGATCTTTCTGAAGAACAAAAAAGTTCCATGACCCTGCTTTGTTGTCAGTGCCTCTAGGACTAAGATATGCAAACAGATGCTGTATCACCATCCACAGACAGTGTAAGAGATGCAGTGGTCTCCTAAACAGACTTGTGCAATAAAAAATGACAGGAGGGAACACAGTGTATAACCCCATGCTGCAGAAACCCATCTTGTCTTTTAAGAGCCTATATATGGTGATAGCTCTCTTCTCGCTGTTATAGAAGTTCTCAAAAGAGTCCAATAACAATTTATCATTTTCATAAATGTTGCAGGTTAGAGCAGGGAAAGAAGGGTTTATTCCAGGGTTTTTAAAGTTTTTGGTGAGGCATCAGCCATACTACTCCTTTACACAGAGGTGCCTGTGTTCCAACTAATAGTAGCAGTTCTAGTCAGTGACTTTCTCCTCTCTCTCTCCTTTTCACGTCACATTTAGAGGTCATGGTCTTTGAATACGTCTAAAGTAGAGAAATATACACCAGAGTGGTATGTAGTTCACTGGCATTAATGAACAAATCTCTCAAGAGAACATTTGCAGAGCAATTTGTGTAGGGAGGACTGTGAATAGGTGTGATAAGACTATGGGTTAGGTCATACTAATATTTATACTATGCATTAAGTACTTATGTCAGTCTCTATCTATGTACGTTAACAGAAATGCTGCAAAATTCTCTGAGCCTGACTCTTCACTACTGTGCATCATGCCAAAAGTTGGTGCTGCCATTATATTCCTTTTTATTTGCTACTTGGGAGCCATCTCCTTTTGTTTGTGGGAAGTAGTGCTTGGTACCAAACACCGCCTCAAAAAGAAAGACAAGGCTGTACAAAAGGATCTTAGTAAACTGCTTCACCAAGCTTCCAGTAATAAATACATTTATTGGGTAGACAGTAAAAAGTACTGGAGAGTTAAAAATAAATTCTGAGTTATTTAAACTTAATTTATGACCAGGAAAATAATCTCTCTCTTCTACTATTAATGTTTTTTATCTGGGCCATCAAATGTCACACCCTACTGATTTTGGATGTAAGGTCACTGGAAACAACATATCAGTGGTGTCAGCAATACAAATCAACTGAAATTCCCCTAAAAATAAAAATGTCAGGAGTAAAATAATAGGCAATAGTTATTTCATGGTATGAAAGTCTTGTAATATATCAAGAGTTCACCTTCTTCTGTCTTTATAATATATGACTCTGAACGTTAAGTATACCTCCGTTTCATATATTTTAAATATGGATAATGTATCTAGCTAAAACACTAATCTCAGAGAAAATTGCACCAAAATGTTTGTTTAGGTTTGCATTCACTTTTTGAAATGCCTCCTAATTTATATCAAATGATGAAGCAATAGCAGTGCACCAGCTGATGCTTTCTAAGACCTAATATTTCTATGTTAAAGGAATATGGGAATATAAAATTAACCTGGAATAATGATTTCAGCAAGAAAAAAAAGAAGGGTTGGCCCTTCACTCTGGCTGACCCTTCATTTGGCCCATGAAGAGAAGATCCCATCTAAACCAAGCATTGCAGGAAGCAGTAACAAATGCCACTAGGAAGGCAACAAGCAGCATGTATTTGTGAAAATGTCTCCTTTGAAGTTTCTGCATAGATGAACACATCTGTGCCAGTGAAATTGTCTTTATTACAAGTGGGGATTTCCTCAGGCCATTTGTGACTGTTATTAAATGGCTACCAGAAAACAGGTTACTAATTTGGCTTGCGTCACCATGCTGAATTATAACTAAATACGCTAAATGTCACACAGCACTGCATGTGGCGCTCACACAGAGAAACAGGTGGCTATAAACCCATGTTGTATGGATGTAGCAACATGAATCCATGCACTCAGTTTGGATGCTGTTGGGTTTGTGATTAATAGCCTGCCAACGCCTGGACCTTTTGTGTTTACATATGAGCAAGAGGATGGG
The DNA here is from genome assembly GCA_035221455.1 of Xenops minutus. Taxonomy (NCBI): domain Eukaryota; kingdom Metazoa; phylum Chordata; class Aves; order Passeriformes; family Furnariidae; genus Xenops; species Xenops minutus. Next base: position 32,477,367 of record JAWWEE010000074.1, read on the forward strand.
GATGGACTAGGTCAGTGCTGTCCCGCCACTTACCTCTAACAAAACTGGCTCCACATCATGGGGTTTCCAGGACTGGAAACCTCTCAGGGTCCCTCTACACTCTTGCAGAGTTCAAGCCCTTGGACCAGTGGCCTATATAAGAGCGGGAGCCAGAAATACAGGTGCCCATCCCCAATTCTGTGTCCTTTGATGCTCTCCCATTGCTACCCAGTGAGCAGGCAAAGCATCCTCTTCCCTGGAATGCGGCTATTGGGCGACTTGTCCAGCTTGTCCCTACTTTTTTGTATCTTGTTACTCTGATCCATTCTTTCCCCTCTGGTATTTTTTTTGTTTGATTTGTGTGTGCCACTTCTGCTTCACCTTGCCTTCAGACAAGAGAAGTGCCTTCACTGACAGAACACAGCTGCAGGATTTTGGCTCTCTGCTGTGCTGCCTGGCAGAGATGGAAAGTTGCCCTACCAGAGACTGCCCTGTGCTCATGCAAAGGTAGTGCACAGCTATTTGTGATGGTTTTTAAATAATTTGGTATCAGCCAGAATTCAAAACTTTATTCCTCACGTCACTCCTTGTATATTTGGATGATGTTTGTAGCAGGTCTATGGGGGGAGTTATCCCTATTGCTCACGTGACAGTCAGGATGGCAAAGAAAGGGGACAAGAAAAAGTTGTTCTTACAAGACATGTTGAGATGAAATCCTTTTAGAATGAGGTGAATATGCCAGAAGATAAACCAAAAATTCTCTTAGAAGTTTTCACTTTGAAATGAGAAACAAAACTCTTAGGCCTGTGGAAAGGTAAGGTACTTAAGTAATAGTTCAATGAGAAAAAATCCTTACTGTAATTAGTATAAACACTTCCTGTGAAGAAGAGCTATGACAGTTTTTAGAAAACGCCTTAGGGCCCCTTTCTAGACAATGCAGCAGGCTCAACCATCAAGTCCTTGCAATAGCACTCTACTTTTTGGTCATGTTAAAATTGTGGGTGCCCAATTCTACACAAATGCTCAACATGTAGATATGTTCGCAGTGAAACACAAGGTGGCAATTCAGATAGGTAAAACCTGACAAGTTAAAGATAAATCATACCAACTAGTTCCCATATATGTTGCTCTAGCAGGAATGATACATTCCTGGGTCATGTAGAGCACAAGCCTAAAAGTATGTCATCTGGAAATGTTGCAGAGGGGGGGATACAGTCTAGAAGGTGGGAGCGCTGTCAGTAGTGGGGTGACAGATCATTTCGACTGTAGCTGAAGCTTTTTCTTCACTGAATATTTTCCTTAGGGAGTTTGGAAGCACTTCAGTGATAAGAGAACTGCTTTTCTGTCTATGTTTTGTGATAACTCTTGCCACAGATATGTGATTCCTGGGCAGCCTATTCCTATTCCATCTGCCATTTTTCCATTCTATTGATTCAGTAGTTTTCTCAAACAAGAGATCTTGGGTTTCACGACAGTGACACATTCTAGCTTGGACCAGTAAGATGTAGTCCCAAAAAGAGAAATCCTGGAAATGCTTAAATTTTTATCATTTATGCCATGCAAGGATCAAGATAGTGACTTTGATGAATTGTCCATATCATCCTTTTTATTCCCTATAGTACTGCCAAAATATTGTCCTCAACATGGAAAAAGTGAAATATATCTGATGAACACAGTTTCGTTATGTCAGGAAATCTGCTGTTCCTTGATATGATGTACTTCTCCGCTCCTGACTCAGATTCTCGTTCTGCCTCTCTCCTGCTTTAACCTGCTCTGATGTCATCAGTAAAGCTGATCCATGAAGTTGAGGTTATGGCAAATTTTACTTAACCTAATAGCTGGTCTGACAACTTTTTAAATGTCTTTTACTATTTTCTCTCCAGTTGTGTTTTCATTCACACTGTGCTGATATCAGCTGAGTAGCAGAAGTCATAGAGGTAGGAATGGAACCTGTATTTTTATTCTCTGTGGTATATAAACATACTCCCAAGGAAACTGTGAGACAGTCAGTCTTGTTTACTCTGCTTGACCTGCAAACAAATCCTTTCCCCATACTTTTAGCTGTAAGACACCTGAAAATCTATTTATGGCGCAAAACCTAAGGTTACCCATGCTGGGAGAAGAAATCTGTTATTTATCTGCAGTAGGTTCAAGAGCACTGCAGATAGACAAGGTCCATGCTGCTCCACAAATACGTATCAGCCTTGACCTGCAGAAACCAATCATGGGCTTATTGTGTTGTTTGCATGATACAAACCCAGTGCCTCTTCCCCAGAAAGTAAACTGAGATGACTCAACTGACTTCACTCAGTAATTCTCTCAGCAATCTGATCAAAATGATTAATGGTCATTCTGGTCAATGCTGGATTTAATTCAAGGTCACTGGGAAAAAAAAGATAAAAGGTCACTTTGCTGACCAACCTCTATTTATCTATGGATTTTTGTTATTAAAGGAATTAATCTGATAGTGCTTCCATACACAGCACATTAATTATTTATACATTTGATACAAAATTACTTCATACTAAGATGAAGATTAGGTCTCAAATTGCTGACATGGGGCGCAGAGATTTAGTCCTATGATGAGCCTCATCTAGACCAACACAGCTGAAACCCAGTTTAAAAATGTGGGTTTAAATGTGCACTGAGCCTGCTATCACATCCAGCCAGCCAGACCAACTTATATCCAATGTTGCACATACTGGGTAAACTGAAGTCCAAAAATAAATCTTGCCTTGCCAAAAATCTTAGCTTTTGTGATATATTTATTTTTCAGGATGGCTTAGCCTGCCGTCCTTCATTTTGAGATTTGAAGTGACTGGTATTTAAAACAAATACTGATACAGCAATTTTATTCAGTCTCTGGAAGTTTGAGGGGAATGTTCTCAGCCTTAAGGCACTAAATTTCAGTCAGAAGTAATTTCTAATGTTGCTTCGTCCTATTACTTGGAAATTCAATATAATTAGAGGCATATTCAGTTCATTACCAATTTGAACTCTTGCCCAGTTTTTTTTCAGTCTGTTGCTTTTTCAAAACACTTTATTAAAAACTTGTTTTGCTGTCATATGTTTAAAGGGAAATAATATCTCACAACTAATCATTTATTAAGATAATGCAACCACACAATGCAGAAAAATAACAATGTAACCTCACTAGAAACAGATGGAAAGTGAGAAATAAACCTTTCCTTGGTTGCACGTTAATATTTTGAACTTACACTTGAAATATGTATTAACTTCATTTTCATCCCAGGAGTGATGAATACAACATTAGATTGAAAAACAATTATTTCCCTTGCTTTTGGGCATACACTACCTTATTATCTAGAGTCACTTATTGTTTCAAATAATGCCTTCTGAATTTTCATGTGTTTTGCATGTCTCATAAAAGCCTATAATGGGAGACAGGAAACCTGAGCAAAATGAGAAAATTATTTCACTGTATTACTGTTACTTTATTCTTTTCTTTCTTCTTCCTCATTAGGCCAATTGTCAGAAACGACATAGCAGAGACCAAAGGTTCCTATTTTTATTGCTGGATGATGGCCAAGAATGATCTTTTAAAACTACACAGTGCCTGCCCAATACAACATCCTTTGATGCTGAATCACACAGAATTACAGAATATGCTGAGTTGGAAGGGACCCACAAGGATCATTGAGTCCAATTCTTAGCCTTGCACAGGACCATCCCCTGAGGGGAGATTTTACATGGATTATGGAGAAAAGAAATGTTTATTTATTAGTCATAGGATCCCGCAATGCTCACATGCTCATGAGTGCCAAACTCACCATCATCACTACGTACTGGGTAACCATTGCAGCTGGTCTCCGTCAAGTGCTAGCAGTGGTCTTGTTGCATTCCTCCTGTTTGTGTGCAGCATTGCTGCTGTGGTCTACACAAGGTTTGAAAACTGGTTCTCCATACACTCTGCAAAGCTTTACCAAAAAGCTTGGAATCTACATGTTCTGTGGCACAGGGCTGGCATTTCAGCAGCACACCTTATGTAAAGGTGTATCTGCTTTGTCTGGAGCTATAGCAAATTAGCTGCTGGGACAGCACTGAAAGGACTGTTCTCATTATCTGGCCCAGCAATGCCGCAGGAGCATTAACCTTGCTGAAAGATGAGTGGGGAATATCAATACATTCTCAAAAGGATGTTGTTAAAAACATCCTGACTCATATTTATGACTCCTAAGGGATGAGTCTGAAATGCTAAGAGTCCTGCAAAAAGTTTGGGTATGTAAGGGCTGAAGTATCCCCAAAAGTGATAGTTGGACCTTGGTGCAAGTTTTCTCTGGAAACAGTACTGTTCCTACCATGTCTTGTTTGACTTGTGCTAACATCATGACAGCTTCTAACTGGAAACCCAAGGAAAGAAAAACCTCTCAGAGCTGCTCTGCAATATAGCTGCACACTCTTAATAGCATAGCAGCACTTATGAAAACTGGTCCTTGGACTTTTCTTGCAAGCTCGCAGGTTTCCCAGAACATCTCTCTGCAGTACCTAGCAGTGGCCCACCCCTGCTCACTGTCTGGGGGGTTTGTGAGCTCTTAGTGCTGGTCAACAAGAGAAAAAAATGAGTCTTCCAGTAAACAACTGGATAAGGGGAAAGTCTCTGAAGTGCAGTCTCTGAAATCAACAGCCTCCCGGACAGTTTTTAACTGTATTAAATTACTTTATAGTTATTATTTATTCATTTAATTCTTCTTACAGGCAGTATCTCGCAAGAATAAGTATTCACCTATCTATATATGTATGCAACCTTTTTATCTTTATTGGGTTTTGTATGCTTTGTCCTTTGCTCATTGTCTTTACCATCCTCCTTTTTTTTCCAGCTGAATCCAGCAGGCACTCCTGCTGAGTTAAGAATGGCAAAATTCAGTAATGAAGGTATGAAAACACAAAGCCTGAAGTGGCACAGAGTTTGCCAATACATGGGGTATTCCCGTAAGAGGGGGTATTGCAGTGTCTGTGCACCCAAGGTCTAGGGGGCATACAACGGAGGTGTGAACACAAGGATGCTGCTCGGATTGTATGTTTTGTACAAACGGTTGCAAACAGAGGACTTGCACTGAGGCCACAAGGTTTTCATATGTCCTTACCTGCACAAATCTCACTGGCTTTTGTCTACAGTTTTTGTTATTTAATCCTCTAAAGGCATGTAAATGTCCCAGCAGTTATATACATGACTTCCAGTCTAAAATAGGGATCTCAAGCAAAGTCTTATTGGACTCTGGCTCTGTTGTGCTTGTTTGGGAGTGGAACCAGTGTTTGCAACACCTAGCAGTTCATAAATACAGGTTATTTCCACATTATTAACTAGATATTTCACTTGGCCTCTGCAACTTCTTAAAAGGCCTTCATGTAGCAGTGAAAAACAGCAACCTAGAGGTGGGAATCTTGTACTCTTGTTTCCCTCACCATGTCTCTTCCATCCAGGGAGAACCACAGTCTGCTGGTCAAACAATCCAGCACTTTGATCAGACACAGGCATGTCCCTGAGAGGGCTAAAAGGGTTGATAGGACAGTGCTAAAGGCATTTCTGCAAGAGTAGTTACTACTTGGATCTCTTGGAAACCACAAGGTACAGATAAATCAATCACAGACTAACCACAGCTGGCATAGATACATTCACACCTCATGAATGGAAGTGAATTGTCTTCTTGTTTGGTAATTCAGTTGTTTAGTCCCGAGACCAGTGTGCCAGTTTGAATCAGAGCAGATTTCTATAACTCAGCACTGCATGTCACAGCTCAAGTGAAACAAATGCTCCAGTCTTCTTTGAACTTCTGAGTATTTTGACCTTCAGAACTTGTACCATGAATTTTTCAATTAACTAGCTCATAATTAAATCAACTGATTAAATAAAGAAGTTTTAGTTGATAAAGTACCATTATGCATTCAGATGGCACAGGAGTTTTAATGATATGTAGATTATCCCTAAGAACAGCTCAGAAACAGAATCCATCCTCCTACACAGCTTCATGGGTCCCTTCTGGCCACACAGCCCGCTCACTGCCCAGGCAGCCCACACAAATGATGCATAGTGGCTCTGGAGACAAGGATTCAAGACATTTTGTCTCTGCCCTTGACCCCAGTTCTGCTGGTCACATTAGTTCTAATACAGACCAGGATGCCACTGGCCTTCTTGGCTACCTGGATACACTGCTGGCTCATGTTGAGCTGTTGAGGAGCACCCCCATGTCCTTTTCCATCAGGCAGATTTGCAGCCATGCTGCCCCAAGCCTGTAACACTGCACGGGGTTGTTGTGACCCAGGTGCGGGACCCAGCACTTGGATGCTGTAAGTGTAGAAGACCTTTCTAAAGATTTTACTATGAGAAGATTAGAGTTTTTTGATTAAGAAAGCTCTCCTGTCTGGAAAATACATCTTTTCCAGAAACAGTTTCTCCTCCTACGTTCCAGAGGAGCTGACTCCCTGGTAGAAGAAAAAATGAGCTCTTGGAGACATATTTGGAGGCCACTGCATCTGGGATGCCAGGGACAATAAAAACCTTAAGAAGAACAGGGAGCATGTCTTTTCCTAGGTCCAGTGCAGATTTGTGCCAAGATGTTAAGTGTTCTTAACTTTGGAAATAAATTCTCCTAAATCCTTCCACTGCCTGTATTGTTGGGGTTCCTGTGTGCATTTGACCCTTACAGGTGCCCTCTCCTGTTTTTTGATTTGCCTCTTGAGGAAGAGATGCTGGTTTCTGTGTAAATAGACAGGTTGTCTAAAATATTACAGTTGCCATGAATTTCTCTCTTTAATGGCAGTAACCTCCAGAGTTCTCAGTCTTGGGCCACCACTGGACTCAGGCACCAAGAATTTTCCATGAAATTATTGCAGATATCTCATAGCCAGGCCACCCTTGTCCTTGCTTGTGCAAAAAGAGCTTTCCATTGCATATGATCTTTGCCTGGCTTGGGTGCTGCACCAGGAAAAGCTGCTTGACTTAGAAGTGTCATTTGGTGTATCCTTTGTGATCCCTTAAAGGTGAGCACCATGACAAAACACAACAAAAAAAAGCAAATTCTTGGAAGATAGGAACAAAACACTCAGGAGTTTTCAAAAAGCTCTTTAGGCCAGTTCCTCAATACAAATCTCTTTTCCAAATGTAGGACTCAGTATGTCACATGAAACCGTATCTACTACTCAGAGTCTAAATTTATATTCTCTTCTAATCTGAAACTATATCAGCGAAAAAAACCTTTAACAATGGTCTGTATTTCATTTGACAAATCCCTCTTCAAACACCTCCCTTGGAAAATCCTTTTGTGTTCTTTTAAGGAAGATGATTTCTTTTCTCTGTGTGATTCAAGTGTGGTATAAAGTGAGAGTTACCCATTTAAAAATACACACATGCACAAGTAGAAAAATAAAAGAAAGCAAGTCTCAAACAACCCAACTGCCTATGGTTGCAAGTGGAGAGTTAGAGGGAAGATGGGAGAAGAAGGAAAGTAAAAATGCTAGAAAGAAAACAGGGAAAGGAAAGAGTTGCACAACATTTTGCTGATTCTTCTCAGGCTAGGATGCATGTAATATTTACCACATAAGTAAACATCACTTAAATAACTCAAATATCTCACTATTAATATCACTTATATATCTAACTATTGAAACAGACTTAAAAGAGGTAATGTCATATTTTATATTGTTGTTGTTATTGTTACACTGTAGACCAGTTCTCTTGACTGCATGCCTTCTGACAGTATTTCGTCTGTTTTGTTTCACTTTTGTGAATGGGGGCAGGATTGGCTGCTGCTCCCACCCAAAGTCATAACTGCAAGTAGCTTCTGTACTATTCACTGTAGTGATGCAGACAACAGATAAGAGGATCAAAGGAATCAAAACCAGGCTTCTTAGAATTAAGCAAATATGTTTAATAACAGAGGGGATCCTAAATCCATAAAATAATTCATTCTCTGTAATGGCACTAAGTAGAATATTTTTTTAAACATTTTCAAGATGTATTACTAGATTTTTAATTCCTGAACTGTGCATATAGCACATTTGTTTGATTTAGTGCTTAAAATAACTTTTACTACTTTTCATTCCTGCTAGCACTGAAACAATTAACACAGCAAAGGGAAAGTATGAGACTCCCCCTCCACTGCTCCCACTCACTAATACACCTCTGAAGTGCACTCCTGACCAAGTCACCCAGCTTTGCCCTCAGCTTCACATCTGCAGTTCTCCTGGTAGATGTCTCCTGCTGGCTGGAGAAGGGATGCGGTTTTGGTGTGTGTTAGAAGGAAGAAAGTGCACACAGATTTTTCAAAACTCAAACAACTGGGTACTGTGATATTGAGGTGGAGATGGATCTCAGAAGGATGTTTAAACAAGTGATGGAGACAAGAGATGTCAGACTTCACATAACTTCTGAGCAAGCTACTCAGAGGGCAGATCATTATATGATGGTGCATGTGGAAGGTGTGACCATGGAAGAAGAAACTGAGGACAGATCAGTTAATAGAAAACCAGTGAAGCACAGGTTTGCTTCAATGGGAAAAAAGGAGGAGTATGAGTAGACAAATGATGAGAGGACAAGAAAGCAATTCAACCCCAACAGAAAGGACGAAAAGGCAGCAGTCAAAGAAAGAATATAGATGATCCATAGAATGCTATATAAAAAAAGAAAAGCCAGAGGACTCTATAGGCATTTTTGGTCACATTAAGAGAAGAAATGTCTTTGTGATCAGTGATTTGTATTAAGAGTAATTGGAAAGACTGTTGTCAAAATCAGATTTACACAGGACAATGCGTACTGGCAGCTAAGTTCAAGGGTGGGCAGTAGGGCTGGAAAAGATCCTGATTAGAAAGAAAGACAATTGGCTGTCCTTCGTGGTGGGCCAGATGGCACTGCCATAGTTACATTAGAGGTGATCAGGCATGGCTTGCAGGTGAAAATGCAGAAATTAATGAAGTTACATGAGCTCCTCAGTTGGCAAAGAGCGACGGCAGGACACAAGAAGTAGGGTAAGCTGATGGCTTATGGGCCAGTGCTATGAACACATTCTGGGGTATGTGACCCCACCAAAAAAAATGGGTTTGCAGGGGGAGGACTACTCTTGGGAAGGAACTCCATGTGGGTAACTCTTAGGTTTGCAGTCACACAACTGATAAGAGGTTTAAACTAGAAACAAAGGGGGGAGGGTTGTTAAACTTAATCTTCATGCCTGATTCTAATGCAAGGCAAGAAAGAAAAATCAGATCAATGAGATTATTGCAATGGGTAATAGGACATGGAAGGGGAGAGGAATAGGCAGCAAGAGAATATGGAAATAATATCAAGGAGAGGAATAAATGTGTGATACATATAATGAAATTTGCTACTTAAAACTGGATTAAAACAGAGAAAATCAAGAGAAATGCTGTGCATTAAGACCAAATACATATAGGAAGCAGAATCTCTGGTGCAGAGCAAAAGAAAAGGATATTACAAGAACAATAGGAACACATTGGAATAGTAATCTTGCCTCAAACACAGGCATTGAAAGATATGCATTATTAAAAAAAGAAGGAAAGGTAAAAGGCAGTGAGGTAGGAATTCTCATTAACTGATGAAGTAGACTGAAAAGAAATAAGAATTGATTGCTTCAGTAAAACCCAGAAACAGGCTAAGTCAAAAATCACTTTTGGAAAGCCTGAAAAAGAGGATCTATGGGAATTAAAATAGGGTCTGCTACTCACTTTGATGGCTGTATTTCACTATGCCTGGAGAACACCATCTCACTACAAGAAAGTAAGAGCAGAAACACATCATTAGAAGAATTTCAAATTCACCATGCAGTAGGAAATGCTTCCAAACACAGAAGGACCAACTATTTTTGCATGAAAGAGACAAACTTCTACAGCAAGTAGTTCCAGGCTCTGGAGCAACGTCATATTACCTACAGGTCTGGTAAAGACCAAAACACTGCAAGGTAGCTGCTGGTAGCATAGAAGTTTGGTCTAAATGACATTGAGCTGATTCAATTTTAAATAAGCAAGACAAAAACAGGCCTAGACCCATGATGTGTGATTTTCAACCTGAAATGTCCAGGATTTGAATGTAGCAAGGAATTGGCCTCAAGAGTACAAAAACTTCCAATGAATTTGCACCCCCATCCCAACCCCTCTGCACACAGTGAAGGGGAAAAATCATTGTGGAGTAGGACAAGCACCCTCACAAAAAGGGACAAGGAAAGAGACCAGAAGAGAGAGACTGATCAGCAAATAAAAACTTATTTAAGGTCAAGAAATGCAAGATTGAATTAAAACTGGGTAAGACTCTCTCTGTGGGAGGTCCTGCCAAACAAACACAGAGAAAACATGCAGCAAAATAACTGAATGCAGTAACAAATACAAATACTATGGTTGGGACATTTTTCACTGTCCCTCTGTTTCAGTGATCCCAGTGTAACTCAATTTTTACAAAGACCCTCTTGGCAAAAAGCAACATATCCACTTCCAAGACAGACTGGAGCTCACTTATGCTGGAAAGATCTGTGGAATGTATGAGTCTATTTTGTCCCATGTCACTGCAAACAAGTTAAGTACATCTGTTTTACTTTGCATGGCACTGGATGCAAGGAAATGTGGGTAGCTTAGTTCCACATCTCAAGCCTGGGCATTTATTTATCCAGATGTATCAACAGCACCATAAATCACAAAATTATCTGGCCATACCAAACTAATTTTGACCACAGGAACTGCATAAGCTTTTATTTATACTTCATAGTGGTTGTTAGATGGTTATGGAGAGAGTAGAGTTGGCAAAACGGGTGAGTAAAAAAACATAGGTAAAGAAAAGGTGAGGAAATGTATATATATTGATAATCCCAGTAAAGGCATGTAGAAATGGCTTTAAACTGAAAAAAGGGTAGGTTTAGATTAGGTATGATAAAGGAATTCTTTGCTATGAGGGTATTGAGGCACTGGAAAAAGTTGTGCAGAGTATCTGTGGATGCCCCATCCCTGAAAAAATTCAAGGCCAGGTTGAATGGGGCTTTGAGCAACCTGGTCTTAGTGGAAGGTGTCTCTGCCCATGGCAGGGGTGTTGGAACGAGATGATCTTTAGTGTTCCTTCAAAAACAAACCATTCTACAATGCTTAGAAAAAGTAAGAACTTGAAGCTGGCCTTTGCAGAACAAATACCATGAAAATACGAAGAGGCAGCATAAATTTCCCACAACACAATCCCAGTACTGTGCTGTGAGTGCAGACAGGAGGAATCATGTCCAATCAGAATGACTATTAGCCCCTGTAGTGTTTTGAGACAGGGATGCTGTTTATACTGTGCTTTCACAGTCACTAAAGCAAGGAGGCATTGAGATTTGACTCGGGTTTCTGGATGTGACTGTAATAACTACAAAAAAAAAAAAATTGTAAAGCACAATTTTGGGCCTCAACTACTTTTTACACTGAGCACACCAATGTGTAACAGCAGCTACCTCTGTCACTATGGTGAGCAGGGTGTATTCAGGCTTCTTCCTGTGAGGAGGCTGAGAGCTGGCGTATCATGCCATACACAATGAACTTCAGCAATTATAATCAAAGCCTTCTGAGCATCATGACTGGAATTTGGTGAGAGCTGTCTTTCCTTCACCAGGTGCTCCTGAGCATATGGAATCCATGACCAAGTGCAAGAATCAAAGTAGAATGCCTGGGTGCAGACAGGGCAGGCGTAATCAACAGCCTCTGCCACCATGGCATACCTGGTCTCTCTAGGAGGGAGATCCAGGGTGACCTGAGTCAATTTTTCATGCTAATGACACTGAGGGGCTGGGGCTGGTGAAGGCACTATGGAGCACCAGCCCCATCTAACACTGTGGGTAGAAATTACTCAGACAGTATCCCAGAGTACAGAGTAGCCCTGTCACGTCGCTGAAAAGCAAATGACGTGGGCAGTGATCTGCACTATTCACGCAAGGCATGGAGATCCTTTGCAGTCCCTTACCAACCTTCTGATCTCTCCACTGTTACCTTCCAGTGTCACTGGGGTTTTCCCAGTTCATGTGCTGTAAATGGCTGCCCATTGTGCCACTTCAACACACTATGGCACATGAAAAACATTTCAAATAACATCTTCCTAAAGAATCCAGAATTTCTTTTTTAGGGTTACAGAAACTTTTAAAACCTTTGGATGTCACACAGGGCATATACGCCTTCACCAGTGTGAAAATAATGCGTGTGGCTCTGCTCCTTCAGGCGACTTCTTCGTGCATCAGGTAAATGATGAATTACCCTGTCAGTCAGAGCTCTTCCTTTCAGGAAGATAAAAAGCATGTGCCTGAATAGAAGTTACTTGGGTTTAGCTGCCACATAGCCTCTTGGATGGATGTGGCAGGTTGCTTCTGTGGTGTCCAGTCGTGGGAGCTGACTCCTAGATTTGGCATGGGATTCTGTGAAGTGCCACGAAGCAGTGGCCACAGCTAAAGTTTGGACTTCTGCACAACCCCCGACTACCCAAAAGACTGCAAAGGCTGCAGGGCGAGAATAAAGTGGAGTTGTTTTCATCTCTAAGTTTGGTAGTTGACACACACAGCCTCTGCTGCAGGTTACAGCACAATTCTGGTCAGGACTGGGCTTTGGGCTTGGCAGATCCACCTGGGCTGGAATCTGGTTAACTGAGTCAGTAAAACACTACAGCCAAGTCAGAACAGATCTCCCTGAAAATGTTATATATATATACATATACGTGTGTATATATATATAAAGTATCCATTACGTATACCTACAAAAGTGATATAAAGAAGGAAATTACTAGAGAAAACTCATAGGTTTGGGGGAAGCCATGTTCTGCAGATGTCTTCATGGAGCCCATTTTTACACTTCTCATAACCAAATACTTGCCAAAGGAGAAAAATATGGTTCTTGGTGGGTTATCTTTACTGAGTTTATCTATATCTTCATGGCACTACTTTGCTATCCCTATAAATGCTTTCTCCAAAAGTGATGAAAGAACTGTCGTAGAGCTCTGTTGGCTCTATCCAGTTAAATGCACTGTGGGGAAAGGATGGTCACTGTTTATGGGGCCTTCCTAACCAGAAAAAATTTAACCTTCTTGTCGTCATGACAGGATGGCCATGATGGTACTGAGCCTGGTACAACCAGATTGGCCCACTGCCAACGAGTCTGAAATTTATTTTAAAGCATGTGGATGCCTATACCAAACAGTTTGGAGCATAAAGAAAACCGGCACAAGTCCTACTTTATTTTTTACTGTACTGTCTAATAGATGCTCTGTCAACTTATACATTTCTTGCTGTGACAAATTATTCCTCTTCTCCTGACAGGACCTCCAGCTGAGTCCGCTGTGCTCAATTAGGAGAAAATGCATATTTTAATCCACCCCATGGTGTAGTAACATTTCACTCTGTGGCCTTGGCAAAGGCGTCATTTAACTATTTCTGCAGTGGTTTCACATGCAGCACATTATTCTAATGTCAGCAGCATTTCCTTCTGTTCTAGTTTCCCTGGCAGTACTCCCCTAGGCATTGGGATGTGGACAATTAAAGTCCACTTTATCATTTTGGAACCAATAATTTCATTCCCCTGATACAGTTCATCTGTACATAGCAGCTGCTCTTACTGTCATAGCTTTGCTTCTCCAGGCCACTGCAGTTTCCTGGTAAGATGTTGTGACCACCCTTCACTGATGGACAGGCAAAAGGTTCTCCTATACCCTTCCTAAAATCATGCATCAGGTCTCTCTCCACCTTGGTGGTCATGACCACCTCCAGATCTCCTCCCATCCACAGCAATGAACAGAGGTAACCTCAAAACCACAGAACATGTGTAAGAGGGGAAAAATGCGCCCTCTTTCCAGCAAATCATCAGGACTTCTGTAAAATGTCTTCTAATACTGTAGTAGCACTTGAAAATTACCCAAGCATGACTCAGCAGTCATGGAGAGCTGATGAGATGGGAACCCACATGACATTACTTTTATGGTGCATTATGGCTCTCTTTACTGTTTGCAGGGAAAATAAACAATTAAGGGTTATTTGTGGAGGGGGAAAAAACAGTCCTGAGAGAGGAATAAGCTGCATTTAAAAAAACAAACAAATGAACAAAAAAAAAACAAAACAAAACACCACACACCAAAAAAAAAAAAAAAAAACCACAAAGAAAAGTGGAAGTCTCTTTACATGAAATCAGGATCCAGGAGCTCTGTGGAACTGTTCAGTTGTGCTGGCACATTCAGGATGGGATCTAGCCAGAAGGATGGCACTGCTCTTTTTGACTGCTCCCATGCTATTTTTGGCCTATTGAATCTCAGAAACACTTCTAGAGAATTCTTTAATTTCAAGTTCCGATTTTCAGCCTTTTAGCATTTTTGCAGAGGATCTTCTCATATATTTTCTTACCAGCAATCAGAGGTTTGATCACTTGAAAATCTTGTTTGCTGAAAACAAACTCAGGGTCCCTGATGTATTCAGTAGCCTGAAAACCCTATTAATTATTTGAAACTTTTGCTAGCTGAATTAATTCAGTTTCTTTGACTCAACTTGGATAACAAAGGTTTGACTGCATTTCTCTTTCTTTTATGCGAAGTGTGCTCTCTGGTACTACTTATCCTATTAAAAATATATCTTATCTTTTAATCAGCACAAGCAAAACAAAGATAAGCCTGCTGAAAAAGGCTTTGAAAAACAGTTAAAGTAACAGAGGAATTATGTGCAAATCTGTAGAGTATATTTATGGTTATAAAACATCATATAAAAATTTAATTGGTACCTATGAAAGGCACCAGCAGCTGGGTTGAGAGGGTTCTCCATGGAACAGTTCAGCAAGGCAGCAGTTGAACAAATGTCTTTTCAATACATTCGAAGCCTGTCCTGGACCTCCACTACTGAATGGTCAAGCCTACTTAGTCCTTGACTTCTCGAATGTGGCCAGTCAAGGCTAGCGACGGAAAGGGATCACTCTGACGAAACCTCTCAGGTTCAAATTTCAAGGCTTTGTGTTGGCAAAGGTAGCCAAAGCAAGAAAATCAAGTCACTTTGAGATTAGGATTGCTGGGCTCAAAATCTCTTGCACTGCATTGCAGTACATCTGCAAGTCAACAGACCCATCCACTGTAGCTCTGATGGCTCTGGTACACAGTGGGCCATCCAGTCTATTATAACTAGCTGGGTGATCCCAGGACTCATGAGGAAAATCCACTGGCAATTAGAGGGCTCTGGGATGTGTCAGTTCCCTTGTTAGAAACAAGTCTGGTAGCTACTTCAGGTATGAAAGGAGAGATATGCATGCAACAACGTGGGCTTTCATTAATAGTGCCTAATTTCCACCATGCAGCTTATGCAGCTTATGCAGCACCACTGGTCATTTTGACACTGTACCGCTGCCACCTCATATGGTGGGTGTGCTGTGCAGACTCTGCTGCTGGAGAGCTACCTCAGACATTAGCTTCTTTTAGATAGTTGCTTTTGATTTTTATTGTAGCTCTGTGCTGGATCTGAAACAGTGCCTTAGCAATGAAAACCTCCCCACGAGATATGGGAATATCTCATTAGCAAAATTACTTTTTTCCAAGAATGGTTTTTGTATAAACATAAAGCTCTTCATTTACAATGAAAGCATTTCAGCAAACATCTCTTCTCCCTATTTTAATGTAATTTGCCAAGAACATGTATTTTTCTCTTGTACTCATATGGAAAGTAGCAAGATCCTTCAGGAGTTGGCTGATGAGGTAAATTTTTCCAGTAATGAAAGTGAAAACACAAAAGTAATCTGAGTGTGACTTTTTGTTTAGCTGTTTTCCTATTGCTTAGCTTCTTTATCTTATTCAGCTAGACAATCCTAGCCCTGTTGTTGCAGGTTCTTACTGTATTGCAATATCATGAGTCTCACATCACAGAAAAGAGATGTTCCATAGGACTTAAGCTGAATCAAGTACAACTCCCCTGGCTGCCCAGTACAGCCAGCCCAGACGGCGTTCAGTCACAGGCACTGGTCACCCACCCAGCAACTTCAGCTGTCCTTTACACTCCAGTCCTTCTTTACACCCACATGGTGGATAATCAATTTTTTTTTTTTTTCAATTAAGGAACCAGGAACAAAGAGAGAAAGTGAGATAGGGTTGCAGGAACTTCAGTTAGAGAAAGAATGACACACTGATGAAAAAACCTTTCAGACATATAACTTTAGGGGTGAAACCTAAATAACCTTGAGTTGTTTTCACAAGCACAAAACAAGCAAGCTTGGGAGATTGTCACCAGGCCTTGAAAGAATGCAGGAATGAGACTGGATAAGGTAGGAAAAATGGAATGGGCAGCATTTAAAGACTCCACAGTGTGGAATTAGCATAGGGGGGTTGACAGAGACTGTAGGTCCTGCACAATTCACAGAAATGGACTGTAGAACCAGCTGGAACAACAAAGACTGTGCAGCCCCAGCGCAACTGGTCAGATCAGAGCACCAGTAGATTGATAAACTTCAGGGTGATTGGATATGCTAGTGGACCAGAGAGGCATGGGAATAGTCTTCTTTAACAAAAGTAACCATGAAGATATCCCTGTAATTTTGTGATGATCAGGACATAGATGCCCACTCCTTTGACCCACAGTAGATTTTGTTGTTCTATTTTCACCAAGTTTAAACTCTTGTAAATTTATCATAACTTTTTACCCCAGTGGTAATGCTGAAGTAAGCAGACAAATGTGGAAGTGAGATTTGTAAATACTTTCTTGGTGAGAGATTTCTCAATCTAGGAGAGAGAAGGATGAGCAAAAACTCAGGTCAAAGCTTTGATCTGACAATAGAAATGTTTTCAAACCACAGCTAGGAGCTGCCAGCCTGCAACCAACAAGAACTGAAGGAGCAGCACGGTCATCTAGACATGGGAGAGAATTTTCTTCTGAATGTGTCCCATAAACAGAAACACACTGATAGCCAGGTTTTTATGTCATTGTTCCTATCATAATTTTGGAATGTGGTTGACAAGACAGGTTACATTAAAAACCTACAGAAAATGAGACAAGTTGTGAAATCAAAAAGTACACATTAGTCCAAACAGTACCAGAATTGAGGATGAAACTCAGGCACTCTAAGTCCTAGCTCAGTGGCCTGTCAAAATATGCTTTCTCTGAGCTTTCTTACCTACCCCTGTCTGCAACAGCAGCATATTTGTATGCTGCCTCCACTCAAGTGAGCCTCACCTTCAGGAAAAGGATACCAGCTAATTACGAGCAAGCGCTCTGATGATCAGTTCATTTACAATTCCTCTCAAGCAAGGGTTTGGGATTGTATAAAACAAGGCATAATACCGGCCACTCCAACAAGACAAATCAAGAGAGATGTGCAAATGGAGAGACGAGCATTTGCCCTTGAGGGAGGACATTTAGCATACCTAGAAACACAACCATTTTTAAAATTAATTAATCCCCTTAAGGAATTGTGAGTGATGGATTAGAGACCTTAACTGAGGAAGCAGTCTGTGACACAGTGTGTGTCTGAAGAGGTGCTGAAAAAGGACGTGAGTTTGCAGTCTCATGTGCTTAAGCAAAACCATCAGCCTCAGAGTGGAACATATTTATTGGCTGGGGAAGGAGAGGCTCAGGGGGACCCTCGGAGGTTCATGCAAGCAGAGGAGGATCTGTGGCACCTACTGCTGCCCAGCCAGCCAGCTGTGAGAGCAGCAGTATGAGAAGAGGAGGGGGAAAGCTTAAAGCATCACCAGCAAGGAATATAGTATGCAATGACATTTTAAAAACGTACTCTTGGCTCTGAGAAATACCTAGATAAATAAGGTAGCAGACGATATGTAGATTTCTTATTTTAATGGAAAGGAGCAGCAGGACATTGCTTCAGATGTGCTTCCTTACTAAATCTGCCTGTTAGTTTTTGAGTCTGAGTCATCTTTATCTTAGTATGCAATGTGTTCCACCAAGTAATAAGATTTCTTTGAGTTTCCATTGTATTAGATTTCTCTACACATCAAATATTGAATAAGAATTAGCATCCAGCCATCCTCCCTCCTCCCCTCCACAATAATATTAACTTCTACTGAGACACCAACATTTTGCTATTCACAATGATGTTTTAAAAGGTATGCGAAAAAGCCCTATATATTTTTCTAAGGGATTTGCTCTGACCCTTTGCAAACACACAGGAATTAAGAAAAAGAATGACCATGAGAAAAACACACAGTAAACTGAAGTGTGCAAAGAGACTTCTCATTAGTCTCTGTGTCAGTTACAGTATCTGAGGAATAATTTCATAGCAAAAGTATATTTATTTGATGTGGGACAGATATCTGGGCTCACTGTTATGGACGACATTTGCTCTTAATGCTTAAAATACCTCTTTAACGAAATGGCACTCCATAAAAATTTAGTGTGTTCCTGCTGTAATTAAAAAGCCCTAGTCATTTTTGCATTTATGATATAAACTATAATAGCTGTAAAATCCCACAATTAATTTGCGCCAACATTTCATACTTGAGAAATTCTCATTACAAATTTCATTACTTATTCACTTATCTGTAATTTGTCCTATATAACCTAAAGAATATTAACAAATTTAGAGTCACTTTTGCTCTATTAAATGCTAAATAGAAAAGCCTTTCACCTAGCAAGCCAATTGTGATAACATTCTCAAGCCTGCTCCAAAATGGTGGTGAGGTATGGTCAGACTATACAAAAAGAGATATTCTTTATGAAGCACAAGCCATAAAATGACACACTAAAGTCCTTTGGAAATGTGTGATGTATTCTGAACTAATCCACTGCACTCTCATTAGTTTAAAAGCACTACAAGGCTTGAGTGTCTTACACTGTGGCTGTGAATATGATACACAGCTATCTAAGGGCAGGACTGGCAATAAAGCAACAAGAAAACAGTTCTCTCTCCAGCCACGAGTGACTATGCAACCTCTAAAAGACAGGAATTTTAGTTGCATCTTCAGTTTTCTTCCTGATGCTCATAATGATAACTTGTACTCTGGATGTCTGCAGGACTTTGAGGGCTGTAAAATCTTGAGGAATATTGACACAAAATGCCAGGTTTTCCTACAAATAAGTGATGGTGCTACCAGAACAAGGCAAAAAGAAAGGACCAGCAAGAGAGGGCTGCACACATGAGCTGGCAGGAGGGGAGAGGAACCGTGTGGTTTCTCCCATCTGTTGCATTCTAATATAATGTAACAGCAAAACTACCCAACTGCTCTTGAAATTTTGACCATATTTTCTCCATAGCTTTTTCTTCTCTGTCATCTCATCTGGGGCCAGGGCTCCAACCCAACAGATGTCAGAACTTTGCTGAAAGCAGTTGAAGTAAGGAAAATCATTATTTCCAAGACTGCCGTAAACCCCTTCCTCCATCGAAGTCCAGTCCAGCTCTTCCCACCTTCAAAAGGAGCATTTTCGAACATATTTTTCATGAACTGTCACCCTCTCTCTTTATTTAAACTCATTTTTACTCAAAAAAGGATGGTTTACTCCTTTTTTAGTTCTTGACTATGCATTTGCAGGACAGTACCACTCAGCTCACTCACTGTACCCATGGGATACTCCTGCTAAGTCTTACATATGATGGTAAAATCGAAGCCAGCAAGGAGCAGGCAGGAAAAGTTGAAACTGAAATTGGCCACCCTGCAAAGAAGAAATAAAGACATTTTCCTCCTCACAATGAGAAATCTGGAAGTAAACTCCGCCTCCAAAAAACAGTCCACTAAGCAATATCTGATATAGTTACAGAAGCACAAGCTTCAGGCAAGTCCTGGGTATTTTCTGATATGCTAAGAAGAAGTAAGTTAAGATCTCTTGAAGCGTAGGTAGGGTGAAACAACAGAAAAAAAACCAAAAACTGGGATACCATCAGCTTCATTTAACTGAGAACTCTCAGAAGAGTACAAATAAAGAGTAAGATTTGAGATCAATGGGAAAAACGAACGTCGGCTCACTTTGCACCTTGACCTTGCAAACATTATGAAAGCACTTAAAATACATTGTGCAAATTAGATGTAGGATGGAAAACAAGGCCTAAAAACAAGTAACTTCACCTCCCTGCAACAGGACAAAGCCCAAACACACCAGATCAGGACAGTGTCACTCTATTTCCAAAAAATTATATTCACAATGAACAAAGACTCAAAAATGAGTATTTACATATGTACTATATAAAGACATACATATATTCTCCCAATTCCAAAAATATATAACATTATACTGGCATTTTACTAACTTTTATACCACACTCATTTTATTTCAATCTGTAATTACCTTACATAAAATATAACTGTCAGACAGGAAATTACTATTCTAGCTTAAATACTCTTGCTTCTGAAAATGGCAGCTTTAACACAACCAACAATACAATTCATATACGAAAGAAACTGGCATACTTATTAGCTTTGTGTGCTCCATCTTTTATAGAATATTACAGTATAAATTGAAATTTTATATGATTTCATAAACTTATATGATAGCCAAGTATCCACATAACTGTAACAAACAGTACTCCTCTCTTAATCAGGACTCTTGGTACATATGGGGTTCTCTTTCATTATCGAAGCCTTAGTTTATGACAAACCAGACACCATTAAAGTACCTCCAGAAAAAGTACATTTACAGCCCCTTCAAATATGTAGCCCTTAATTCTGGAGGATAGTTGTAAAGGGGAATATAGGACCTACCTTTCTTCCACCATGAATCTACTTTGCAAACAAGTTATGCAGAAAAATTTCCATTGTGCTGTATAATAAGACAGTGGCAACAACCAAATATACACATCTACAGACACATGTGGGGTTTTGTATCAAGATGAAAGACACTAAAAGGGAATAACAGAAAAATTTGGAAGGGAGAAAGGTTTATTTGGCCTCCAAATCTCCAACAGAGATCGTACGTAAAATTTAAAGTTTCTTTGTCTTTGGTGCATTAGAGGCAATACATGATGTCAGCTGTCATCTTTTAAAAAGTTGCTGGTCCACCTAGACAAATGTTCCCTTGTAAAAAGAGAAATTATTGTTGGAACTAATTGCACTCTCCTTAAAACCTGTGTAAATGCATTGTGTGTCCTGGATGCACATACACCACTCCGCAGCTGCCTTAAGAGCAAAGACCATTGGTACTCTGATACTGCTATTTTTTATACACCGGGTGCCACCTTTTACTTGCCAGGATTATGACACCCTTGACATTCTTTCCTGTAGAAATAAAGGGTGCATAGTAATTAGGGTCGATGTTTACCCTGGTTATCTGCAAGAAAGTATCAATGCAGGAATGATACAGTCAGGCCACCACATTCCCTATGAGCCACCCTCAAGCATTTGCAAACAAGTCAAGGGAATGAAAGATGTTCCAGTTGCTCCTTTTGCTGCTCGAAATGTCAGCAGAGCTATAAACAGGGACATTCAGAGGCAAGGGAATTGTCACTGGTTTTTGTTCTCTGCTTCTAAGTTTTAAACATGACCTTCCACACAGGGCTTTTAATGTATTTTTGCACTCTAGAGTACAGATCATTGCCCCCAAATTCATGCCTGAAATACATTTTCTATGTTTGCAATACTTTTAGAAATTATGTTTATGGAATATCCTTGGAAGAGAATGAACTCTTTATTCATAATACATAAGCTTTACATTTTTAATAACAGAATTAGACCTTCACTGATTTTATAACTATACTATTAGCCAACACACTCTGGTTTGAAATTAATTTGAAATAACTCACACAATGACTTTCTGCAGTCAGAATTGGAGAAGCATGGACTTTGAAGTAGGCAGAGTCTGTTAAATTAAGTGGTAATTGCAGCTACTGCTAATGAAAGCACGGAACATTTTCCCTATTCCTTTGCACATTGCCTGGAATTCTTCCGAGACGGCAGAATGGATGAGCTGCTGATCACCTTTTGCTAAAATCTGATTTCAGAAATGACACAAAGGTCTCTGAATAAACTGCCTTTCACAGTATATTTTCCCTGCTTTTTGTATTATGCAAATATGCATCATGCATAATGATAGCTTATATATATACCCGCACAAATTCTATGCCACCTTCTCATTAAATACCTATACTGAATCAACACTTCCCATGCCCAGTAGGATCATGTTCCACTGTGCCAGGAGATGCACGATGTGCAAACACATGTGACTAGAGACCTCTGTGGATGTCGGTGCCTCACTGCTTCCAGGGAAGGAAAGCTTCCCTTCAGGACAGCTTTTAAATATAAGTGGGAGCTTTTCTGAGGGGAGCATATAATGTATGCCAATCTCTAACAAACCTAGGACCTAATTGTAGTGTTCAGTGCTGCTATTGTATGATTATTTATGGCACAAGCCATACATACAAGGGAATACACATGCTGGACTTCAAGACTGGTAAGAAACACACATAACTAAGAGACAGAAAATATCTTTGGGAAGATAGTATTGTGATGTCTCAGTCTCTGCACTGAATCCTAATAGCATGTGGAGGGGTTAATTTCACAAGACACAGGGTCTGCAAATTAAAAGTTGTACTATCTTGGAGTGGAAAAACTCATCTCACCCCTTCCTCCAAAGCCCTCCAATATCTCCAATTTTCACAAGGCCTAATATCACAATACTGAAGAGGCAGGGCGAGGGGAAAGGCTAGAAAGTTACGTCAACTGCAGACTCATTACCTGTATTGATATACTCGAAGTCCAACAACAATATCCCCATGTATGAGGTCAGGGACAAACTGGAGCTCTTTGTTTTTTTCATGTAGTTCAGAATCATCTGCTTTCTTTACTGCAAATATTTCTGTGTCTGATCCAAATAGACTGACACATGCTAAGAAAGGCAGCTAGTGCTGGGCAGTTTCTAATCATGGAGCAGAATAAGTTCTCTACTTTTTGGTACTGACAGGTCCTCCTATGATAAACATGTCAGAAGTGTTACCTAACATTGTTGTCTGCATCGCAATCTATTTCCCAGTAACTCTGGGTGTGAGTAGCAGTAATAGAATTAATTATACTTCATTTTGCTGTCTTTAACAGTATTGACCAAATTTAAGAACAAATGAGAAGCGCTTATCAAGCTTGAAGAAAATAATCCATCAGTGGCACAATTTAAATTCTCTGCAGTTCTCTTATTAATCAAAGTAACACTTACTATCCTATCTCCACTTCCCATTAACAGTCATTAAGCACTGTTGCTGATTGAAGCAATTTCTTTAGGGATCTCAACCTCATTTTTAAGAGAACCTTCTACAGTGGAAAACAATATCATACAGGAACAGCGACTTCATGAGAGGAAGAAGGTTCTTCAATCATGTTCTGACCTTGACATTTCCCTGCAGCAGAAGTTCACCAAGTACACAACCAACATGCTCTAAACTTCTGACTTCTTTCTTCCAGCAGCATCAGTGCCCCCTTATTAAGCAGAGAGGAAAACACCACTTCAAAAGACAGCTATAATCAGTGGGTTAAATGTCTTTAACTATTGTACTGGCCTGCATCAGTGATTTCAATTTATAGAGCTTTTTTCATACACAGGGAACCAATAAACAAAACAAAGAAAAAGGAAACCATGAGAAAGCTTATTCTGCCATCTTACTGTCAACCCTTGGAGAAATCCAAGCCATGATAAATCTCAAAGGTACAGGAAAGATTTCTGATGTTGATTTTTTTCTCCCTGTTATAAACAATGTCACAGATTGATAGCTTTTGTTGGAATAAATGCACTTCTTCTTGGAGGAAATCTAGCATATGGCTGTAACACAAAGGGGCAGGGAAAAGCCTGGGCTGTAAGCACTGACCTGCAGCAGCACAGATCAATACTTTTTGAGGGCTGTGGGTGCATTGTCTGAGCTCTACACTGTCGATGCTGGGCTTGTAGGTGGGACATCACCATATGGGGTAACAAAAAGCATTTCATGATCAGGGGGTTCCTGTGTCTGCACTCTCAAGGAGTTTTTTCTGTGGATGGGGATTTTTAGGTTCCTTGCAAGGTCCTCAAGTTTACTGATTTTACAAGTCTTCATCTCATAAAATTCCCAGAGAATTTATTTTTTACTGCTTTAAACAGTTCTAGGGGAAATGGAACTCTTCCTAAATCAGGAATGATACTGTGAGGCTGGATAAATCAGAACTAACACTTACTTGAGCAGCAGAAAAAATGTCAACCTATAATGTGTCATAACCATGTGCAAGGCAGATGTTTGTCACATCACAATTCAGTTCAGAAAGGTGTATTTCAGCACCTGACTGCACCTCAGTATTTCCAGATCTTTCTCAGATAAGGACTTTCACTGACTGGGCATTTTTGTCAGGTACCCAAGGCCTCTTGGCCTTTAAGCACAATTTTTTCTGACTGGTGTATGGCTGTGGCAACACCAAACCTAGGATCAGACTTGTTCAACTCAAATCTCCGACATTCCAGAACTCATAAGATTCATCATGAATGTTCACACTGTGAACTGTTTCCAAAGTTTCCCACCCATCATACTGAGTAACTGAGCTCACTTTATCCTTCCAGGGAAGAAAAATCCATCAGTGGTACTAAATATAGAGACATCGCTTCTGCTTAAGAAGCACTTGACCTGAAAATTAGTGGCTGCCAGGGAATATTTCAGGGAAGCATCACTGGAGATGTGCATGGATCTCATTCTGTCAGCATCTCACCTCTCAAAAAACACACTACTGGCCTCACAGGCATTGGGTCTATCCCAGTGCAGCTATCTCATAACCACTGCCCCAGACCTTCCACTTCAGGGAAAGAAAGAAAGAAACAAGACAAAAATTTGGCTGTGTGCTCTGTCTACTTACCACCTCCCCTTGCATTTACACTGTATGAAAACACAGTATGACCTTGGAATTTGGTGGCCAAACCACATACTGATTTTATTCCACATACAAACAGTAGGCTGAGTATCATGGTGGCAAAATTCGGTTTAAAATACAGGGAAGAACAAAACACCACTTAAACTTCTATGCAGCTAACTACACAATTCCAGACTCCATGGTATGAAATGTTAGGCTAGATTTTGGACCAATGTAATACCTACTCCCATTAAAGCACTTAAAAAGGAAAACATCTTACAAAATGTCCCATTAGGCTGACAAATTTACAACACTATGAATAGGAAAACAGTATACAGCATTGTGTTCGGGGAGCATGAGCTCTATAGTGTTTCATCTATATGAAGAAAGTTAGAGCCTATCACGTGCCTTCTCACTATTTATCAGCTCCACTTGCTACAGACATGTGTATTAAAGTAAATTAACAATCAATTGTGGATTGAATTATGGCAACTGTGGTGGGACTGAGCAGAGGCACATGGGAACATAGTACATTTAAGCTTCCATCTCTGCACATGTCACTTAGCATTAATGCTAAAGATGATTAGGAGGAAAATCCTTTGCCATGTAAGCTCATACACAGAACGTCACCCTGGCAAAGCCCATGGTGTAGGGTGGGAATGTTCAGCTGTGTTCTTCAGTAGCTCCATGCAGACCCATAAAGCTGTGCTGGTAGAAAATCTAAGATCTCTATTGAAGTACACATGACTGACAGAGTAAAATAATTTAAAACAAAGGAAGTATGGTGGGAAGGGGAGGGAACAATAGAACACATTCTGTGCATAAAATCTTACCTTCTCTTTCTCCTTCTTGAGTTTAGCCCTAGTTGTAAGTCACATAAACCAGAAAGAATTCAAAGCCACTAATTACAGCACAGATATTGAAATAATTTATGCCATAGCATCCATAGCTTTCTGTCATCTTTCTAGGGCACTTGGGCAGCAGTAACAATGTATTCTAATAAGTTAACTCATGACATTATATAGACTGTTAGTCAAACAAATTGTTGGGTACAATCTGTTCCCAGTCAAGCCAAGGAAGGCTATTTTTGTTTCTACAATGATATTTTACAAAAAGTAATCACATTTAATACCATAGTCATAGAGCTGTAGATATGTTTGTCTTATTAAAATGGACAGATATATGACAGGACCTGGGGAAAAAGATAATTTTTAATCTTACGCTTTTAATTTTTAATGTGACCACCACATTATGATAAGCGCTTCCAGCACATCTTACATAATAGAAAAATAGAACATCTTTGCACAGAACCGGAAGTCATATAATGGTGAAGGTCACTTGCCTTACAACTTTACAAAGAGTTCATTGACATGATGTGAGAGCAAGGCAAAGAAATGTAACTAAAATATACTAAAGACAATAATAAAAAACACTGGCTTTTGTTTACACTGGAACTGAGCAGGAACCATATTACCTCTGCAAACTATTTTCACTTAGCACAATTCAGGCGGAATTATTGCCATGACCTTTTAAAAATGTAGAAGTGTTGAATCGATAGCCTTTCAGAGGCACAACTGCGGAGGCAGATCTGGCCATGCTGTGGTGGTGTGTATTTCTGCATCAGAAGGCAGCTGAAACCTAATTATCATCAATCACACTGAGGTAAGTCAAGGCGGTGACAAGCACTTTGCAGGTGAGCATAGATGAGCACATACCTACAGGGATGCCTTTATGTGCATGAGCACGTACCCACAGCTCTTCCAACACTCGCGAGGTGAGATTTAAAGATGAGTTATAGGCAGTGTCACTCATTTACAATAACAAACACCAGTCAGAAACAGCAACCTGCTGTTTCTGGCAGACTACCACCCTCCCACAGACCTTGCATCCACAAACCACACCAGATCATTGAGGTCATCACGATTCCTTGGACTCCAGCCAACCAGTGCTAAAAAATAACAGCTGGCCAATCAGTAACATTGCTCAAGCCCAAAGACAGTGTAAGAAACCCCATTTTGATATTTCTTTCTCCTCTTCCAAAGTGCAAGTCTACAGTTCATCCTCAAAGGTCATGAATTGAGTTGGGGGGTGTCCCACAAATCCCCAGCTGCAGCAGGTCTTTGCATCAGTGCCACCTCTGGAGCCATCAAGAGAATTTTGGAATGTTCAACAGGAGCCAGAGCAAATGTTTCATAAAATTAATCTCTCCACCTATCAGCAAAATACTAACACATCCAAGTGCTTAGTTTCATTCAATGGCCTAAGGATGAATCCCCACCATCACTCAAACACACTTGAGTGAATGATGCATAAGGCTGTCAAACGGCGTTGATAACAGGACAGCACTGGTGACTCGGTGCAGCTCTTCTGAATGCTAAGCTGTAGCTCACAGGCCTGAGCCTAGCAAAGAAGAGGGCTTTAAACTGCCTTTTTGTGGAAGCTGAACCCCTCCACAAAACCCTCTTCCTGGTACACACCAGGAGGTCCTTAACACCCAGTATAACCAGAACACCATTTGCACTCATAGAAACTTTAAGAAATTGACTGATAACCCAGAATGCTTGCTGTTTATCATATGGAGTCTACCAATATTGACAAAATAGAACATAAAC
>JAWWEE010000074.1:32509675-32551454 GCA_035221455.1 Xenops minutus
AACAAAACCCGCCGAGACATAAAAATACAATTTATACCTTTTTGTCAAGCAAAGAGAAAGTTGGTTAACGTTTGAAAAGGGAGCAGTAATGTATATTTATTGACAATTTTATTGTAATAATTAGATGTTTACACAGTCTGGACATTGTGGCTAAATCACTTCCAGCATGTTTATTTGTAAAGGGCTGTTTTCAGGGCAGTGCAGTAGGCTCATTAGGAAGACAGACTGCATTAAGATTCAAAGAAATTATTACTTCCCGGGCTTTGCTTCACTGGTTTGGATTTAAAACAAAATTTAAAATAATAAAAGGAAAAATAAAACCCAGAAAAATTAAAATCCCAACAGCAATATCATGCAAATACCCAACAGACTGGAAATGGTGAAGCAAAATGGAGAATATTTTCTCCTGTAAAGGAAACTTCATCCTTTCTCTTCCAAAATAATCTGGTACTGTACATTTGAAACAATATACAACATTGTGGATGCCACTTCCAAGTGCCTCTATGTGGCCATTAATATATATCACTTCAACACTTGTATTTATTTTTTTGCAGTACAGCTAAATGACTACATGATATTTAATATATATCTTGCTCTTTTTACTTTATTTTTCAGGCAATGCTGTTAGTTGACCTTTAGGAATTCTTTAAGCCAGAATTTGGTTTATGCCTTTATTTGATGTGTAGGTCCTTTTTTTTTTTTTTCCAATCAGCCAATGAAGGATCACTCTTTACTACAAGCCCTTCAGAAATGTTCATTATTAACCCACAAACCACTGCACAATTGATTTTCTTTTTTTTTTTAGGCAAATAAACAAGTGAACCTTTTATACTTATTCCCAAAAGAGCCCTATTTTTGGGCTTCTTCACTAACCTGTTCAAAGGGATTTTTTAGATCTCGAGTGAATGTCACACATGCTAAGACAGGTTAAACACCAACTACAGATTTTTCTGGTTTTACAAAGGTAAGAGAAAGGAAGGTAGCTGAAATGGAAAGAGTTCCCAGCAACACAGCCTTGATGAGCAAGTTCTACATCAAGTTATGCACAGAAGAGCACTGTACTGCATTTAGTGAAGAATCCTTTTAAAATTTAAAATGTCTTTAAAAATTAAAGCAGTAAATAGGCTATAATGTTGCTCCCGTCCAAGTATGTTTCCATTACAATCAAGTAATCAATATGCAGTATTTATTGCAGAAAGATTATGCATAACAAGAAGCACATAAAAGGTACCTGTGCTTAAACCTTCCTGGCTTTCCTTTACCTATCCCCAGAAGAGAATTCATTAAATGTCATCCAGTACCTTTTATATAAATGCTGTATACTACCCACTCTCACAAATAAAAACAAAGATGATAAAAGAAATTGATAAAGAGATGTCAGTTTGCAAAGAAAATAATGGGCTATATTTCCTGAGAGCTGCAAAAGTCAACTTACAAACTTGAAATACTACAGATTAAGTTTTACAAGTCAATCACAGCAATATATTTGGCTGTGTAATTACTGTCAGTTTTGACAGGGAAGACAATATTTTTTTTTCCTGACATGAGTTTCAATAAAATCAGGTAGCCATATCACAGAACACTTTCTCACACAGAGAATTAAAAGGACTTCTCATAAAAAATATTGCCATCATTAAATATATGTCTTACATTCAATTCCAGAGTATGGAGGGGGGAGGGGTGAGGAAGGGACTACCTTTACAGGTGGACCTGATCCAAAGACTATTATGAGAAAATTTCTATTTATTTGAGTGGACTCGGGAAAAATCCCTTTCTGTTCTCAGAAGAAGGGAAAGAGACAACACACAAAACTGAAGGTTATTTTTATCTTTTTCTCTATTTTCTAGGACACCCAAGTGGGAATTAAAATTTACTACTGAAGATGAATAGATGGATACAATATGAAACGGTAGCTATTTTGCTTAAAAATGCACGAATTAAATGCTTTTCATGGCAATTAGAATCGATGTAATGTTGCAGATACTCAAAATTGGTTTAATATTTGTTACAGCCAAACATGCTTTAACATATACAATACTTGGAAGAATCCTTTACCTTTTTAAAAATATATTATCTGTGGATAAAATTAATTATGGATGTAATGAACTAACATGCTTGTTGGGCAAGAAATAGTGAGCTTGGTTCCTGCTTGGAGCTTGTGAGGTTGAAGGAGGACGAGGAACACAGGAGCTCAGAGATCAGCAGCATTTTTAGTGTACCAAGCAAAGAAAAAGACTGTGTCGTTTCAGAGTGCTGTCAGCTCACCACTGACTTACAGGATTGCAGAAAACTGGCCCAGAACAGACCTTAGGAGGTGATTTAGTACATGCCCCAACCCCAAGGCAGGAATCGCCATGGTTCAGTCATTCCTAGCAGGTGAGTTCATTCCCTGCAGGTTCTCCAAATCCTCCAGAAATGGAAATCACAGAAGCTCCCCAGGCAACCAACCCCAACGCTTCACTGCCCTCACCAGTGGAAAGCTTCACCTTCTGCCTGATCCGCCTCTACCTGGAAGCAATGTATGCCTGTTATTTCTTGGTGTCATCCATGATTAACGTGATCCCATTTAGCAACTAGGGATGTAAGCCCTACTGCAAACAAAAGGTCAGTCAGGCATTCCTAACGTGAGATGGAACAAATGATAAAAATTACCAATTTGGAGTTTCTTCTAAAGCCATGCCCTGTGTCACCCACCCTTGGTTCAGAACGGGTGGAATTACACCCCAGGTAGATGGAAGCAGGCACTGCGCAGGCTCCTGGTGAGTACAGAGCCACATTTCCTGCTACTTTCAGAATGTGCAACTCCATTAAGTCCTCAGGATTGGACTTAATTATGAGAGCAATAAATTTGGCCTAGAGAAAATAGACTAAACTGGGAGACATGGGGATTGTCAGTGGCCCATATACAGATGTAATAATTCTGTGTCAATATACCCATATAACAAGATAAATCCTCACTATTATACACTTACTACTTCACTGAAAGGATAGAGGTACAGCCAAAACATTCATCTGCCATTGACAGCTGTCTATAATAAAGGTTGCTGAAGACAGTACTTATATCTGCCCCTATATAATTTAGATTTCGTAGGGAAAGGGAGCAGACAATGAAACAGATGGGGTCAAACACAACTTTTCTCACAGCTGGCATACCTTTGACGTTTTTAGAAGAGTAAAACCCAATTAATCCTGGCATAATCAATCAGATATCAGCCTAGAGTGTGCAGACCATCAGTGTGTGAACTGGGAGTTCAAAATGAGTAGCATGTAAAATACTTCCATCTGGTGACAAGAACCATCTTACACCAAGATTTTCTCTGGAGATCAAAACCACCAAAGGCATTCACTTTGTGTTCATAATACTTCCTGCACTTGTCAAGTGCTGGGCACAGAGTGGTTCTGAACATCAAGAACCACTTCACAGATAAACTGGCATCCTGTAACCAGGTGGCTAACTCATGGTTAGTGGTATCCTTTAAATTACAGAAATTCACTTCCCACAACTAACAATTCGATTTTAAATCCTGTATTACACATGAGTAAGAAGTCTCAGGAGCACTTGCAATGAAGCCAAGGGAACTATGTGACTAATGCTTACTCTTGTCAGTGAGGAGTAAATACTGTGCCCTCAAATTAAGAAATACCTACATAACTTTCACGGTGTTGAAGAGGGAGTCACTTTGCTAAATTCCCTTGTTTCAGATTGTACATGCAGAACCAACTGTTTTCAAGAAGCAGACACTGGAAAAGACAGAAGACGTTTGTGTCATTGACAACTGCCTACATTTCAATTTTTTTCTGTAATACCAGCAGAAATGACAACATTTAGGATGAGCAGAACATTCAAAAGCCCACGCACATAGGAAAGGCAGACACTAGTAAGTATTATGATTAATGTAGTCGGAATAGCTACTGTAATTTCAGTTAATACATTTAGCAAAAAGTATGCCTCCTGCTACTGTTAACCAGACAAAGTTATTGAAATAATTGTCTGAATTATCACAATTAATTCATAATCACACAGTGTTTACCAAATAAAATACATACAGTCTCAGTAGCTGGTCAGTACTCTGTTCAATGATCCCTATGAGTTACTCCGGTCAGTTTTTGACTGAATTATTTTAAGACGTATTCCCCATGTTTCAAATATTATGACATCTAAGCAAGAGTATTTTGTATGTAGGCCTCCTTAACATCAACCAGGGTGTGCAAAATAGAATTCCACTGAAATACATTATCATTACCATTTAATGAAATGGGCATGATAAAATCCCTTTGTGGTCCATATATGCTTCTTGGAATCATCAGCTTGTCTGAGGACGCACAAATGGAAATGTATCACATCATGGTTTAATATGCCATTCTGTCAGATCCAGCTATAATTGAAAACCCAGATCCACACCTGATGGACAAACACCTGCATAAATTTCTAGCTCATTGAATTTATTAGAGATGTTCAGAAGCAACACTGCAGCTGAAAGGCCCAAGATAATATCAAACACAGATCAGTAAGTTGTCAGCAAAGGGCCAGATGCATAGCTCTCTGTTCTCCACTTGCCAAAGTCTTACACAGACCACCACTGGTATGGATTCAGGTTCACACTCTCCAGTGGGCATTTGCATAGTTTGTACCTGAAACATGCATTTGACCTGATCCTGTAAAAATCTGATGTTTTAGGAAGTCACCTCATATTCTCCTTTTCATAACTTTGCATAAGTAAATGAATGCAGGACTACAGCAAAGACAGAGTATCACAAAAGTGCAAGTCATAAATATGGCTTCGCATGAGAGATTATTCTGGATGAGGTCTCTGCATTTTGAACTTTCACTCACCTGAAAATTTACAAAGCCCAGAAGAGAAGATGTTTGTTTCCCGCATGATGCTTTTAAAGCAGTACTAGATACATTAGAGGGAGGCAATTCTGGTCACGAGATGATAATGACCTCTAGGTGACCTTGGGTGGCTATCATGGGACCGTAAGTAGCTGAATAGGTAATCTCATCTAGAAGTGTTTAAGGATACTGTGTGAGTCTCAGAAGTAGAAAGGAATGAATGGATGGGAAGCAGGTTACTTTATAGATCTTCAAAACAGTTCTCACAATTGCTAATGTGGGTTGCCTATTTTTTTTGTCAAGTAATGGAATTCTAGATGCATAGACTACCCATCCCACCCACTTTCATTGTGGTCTAATACCTTATAACTAAGTCCAAAATCGGGAAGAAAATAATGGGGAAAGATATTACAAAACATGAGTCTGGAGTATTTTACTGGTACAGGCAAATGAAAATTACTGTCACAAGATACAGAAATTTAGTAAGAGACAGCTGACACAAGGCACTAAGATGGTAGAAAATTGAGGACAACAGAAGAGGAGTTATTAGAATAGAGCCATTCAACAACTGGAAATATTTTTTTTAAAAAGCTAGAAATACCTTTTTTCTATAGTAATGATAGCATGGTCATTATGAGGATGCCGACATAAACCTTTCAGAAAGGAGAAACGAACATCGAACCATGATTGTAAGTGACGATATAATAAACCCCACTGCTTCCTACACACACATGTGCATCCATGCCTGACTACTTTTAATTTAAATATAAGAAAAGAATGGCAGTTCTCTCAGAAAAGAGTAACAGAAAAGCAAGAAGGTCCCTCTGCTTTCCTGATGCCATATGACTGTTTACAGGTTTTGTCTTTTCCCTTCCAAACTGAACTCAGAAGCTGAAGACTGCCAATGAATAAACTGAGTTGCCCATGCCTGTCAGACTGTCTGCGCTCTGCTTTTCTCATGCTGACCCTATTAGATTTGACTATTAAAAAGCAGCATTGGGCCATGTCAGCTCTTGGGTGGGAGAGTGCCACGGCACACATCTGTGCTGCTGGCATTTGAAAGATTGATAATGATCCTGTGCAATACTTTTTTTGCCTTTAAACCAGGCAGTTCTGCACTGGGGTCAGTTCTGTGGTGCTACATACCTGTCTTGTAGCGTGAGGTGTAAAACTAAAATCCTTATTGCCCGTGGCCGTTAAAAATCCCAAGGCACTATTTACAAATATGCAAGCAATTACAGCAGACGTGAAGTGGCCAAACTGGCAATTCTCTTCTACCAACATAAATCCTCCCACTGTAACTGAATGTGGATTTTTTTTTTCCATCTCACAGCATAAACTTTAAAGTCTAGCTGTAAAATGCTCATTAGCCGTCAAATATCTTTATGGAGTAGCCCTTGCTTTACAATAGAGGGTGAAAGGAAGTTTGTTCTATGGGTTGTGAGTCAGTGAAGATACTTTAGGATAAAAGCTCCAACACATCAGTTTGCTAGAGCAGAAAATTAATAAAGATAGATTGGTTTTTAGTGGCATTTGAAACTATCTGCCTCTTCATCTACCAACAGCTCTTCTTCTTAGACTGCTTGCACTGTTGTACTTTATTCTTCCACACACTGCTACAAGATGACACCTCGGATTTTTAAGCTTTTCCTGTTAATGAAAAGATTTGTTCCTCCCAAAAGGCTGGGAAGAAACTGACATTTCCCATTTTAAATTTGACTTACGTTGGCATAGCTTTCAGGTGCAGAGATTCTCCCTCTACTTTGCTTTGAACTCAGCTCTCTGTGAATGTCTCTGTGTGGTAGTTTGGACTAAGGAAAATTCCAGACAGCAGAAACAGAATTGTCTAGTTCCCAGTACAAATCACTCTGAAACAAATCTGTAAAAGATTATATATAACGATAAAGCAATTCATGGCTTATCGCTGCCTGAGCTACTTTACAATTTAAAGGGAAAATATACATCTATATTCCTTGGCACAATAAAGCTGGATAAGAAAAGCTTCATCCCTTTCATCAGCACAACCTGCCACCACCTCAGCACCCTTTACTTCTTCCTGTAGCAAGAAAAGACCAGTCAAATCACAATTTCATCCCCAAAGCATGAAATACTGTGCTTACACCCAGCTTGAATCCATGACTTTAAGCCCATAGCGTGAAGTTGGTTGGTCCTGGTCCGTCACAGTAAGACACTGAACAGTGGGCAGGAAACGAACTCTAAAGTAGAGATGCAGATTTGACAGAGCACTCTTCACTGAGCTCAGTGTCAGTTTTTCTAAATAAAGACGGAATTAAGAAGACACTTCTCTGAGAAATGTCAGCTTCAGAGAAACCCTGGTAAGCAAAGGTCTTACAGAGTTTATCAGTACTTTGTGTTATGTAAAGTGGAAAGTTGTTTATAAGGTTTCCATGCATATTATTCCCACAGTTACATCCTAATAAATTTTTCATCAACTTGAGAGAGATGAGAGAAACATCAAAAGGCTCATGCAGCTGAAAAGCACACCATTGTCATCTACCTAGGTACTTTCATCAGATTTTAATATTTTACAGCTTTCCTACAGATCCCACTGAACTTTATCAAGCCAGTACTTCAATTTGCTTTACTTGAGATAGAAGAATGTATTTCTATCATTTGGCTAAGAGAAGTCAGTGTCATTCTTTTGTTTAGTTCAGCTTACACAAATAATTGCATTTCTTCCAGAAAGAGGACAAAGAGTATTCAGCAAAAGGCAATTTGAAATTGTATTGTCTGTTTTTGAGTTACTGTTGTAGGATCCTGATGTAGAAACACGCACATTCAGTATCTTCTCAGTTTCAACATTCTTTGGATCAGGTTCCAAAGGGTTATTCTTCATGCTCCTTCTAATACTGTATCATACTCAGACTGCAGAGCCAAAAAACAAAGAAGTTTATGCATTTGGCTTTGAATATAGAATGCGATCTTAATTAGCATTCACTTTCAGCTTAATTCCAGTCCCAGAAAGTTTTTATCATTAATAGGGGAGCAAAAGGTAAACCAAGGAATATCACTTCTCTAAATCTTACCCGTACATCTCTCTGATGGAAGAACTGGTGCATATACTGCCATCAGTATGTGCAATTAGCGGCAGTATGCAAAAAGAGGTATATCCTAATGAGATGCTGGAAAAATTTGTGAACCAGTTATCTGTATATAGAAATACATGAAAAAATACTAGAGAGTGGCATGATTATATCCGGGTGCTTCTGCTATAAAAAGCATTTGTATTACCCTTACTTCTCTGAATAAATTCAAATGACAGCCCCATTTCATTTCTTCATTCAGTCTGGAGGCCAGATGGCATTAGAATCATTTACTTCACCTTGTTGTGCTTAATTACTACAATCAACACACTATTTTCCAAATTAATCATAACAAAGTAATTTCATTAGTAACACAGCAGGCTGTTGAATTATTAGCATCATAACAGTTTGCAAACAATTAAACTTTATTTGAACCTTAAAAATTTGCAGAGTAGAACATTATTATAAGATCTAATGGCAGGATCGTACAAATCCAGAACAGAGCAAATAATCAAGTAAAATGCTGTACAATATATGAGTTACAAACACCTTTTATAAAATTTGTTCTCTCACTGCTCATGGAAAGGCAAGCACAACCTAAGCAAACAAAGAAAATAACACGATTACTCTTTTCTAACCCCAAGTTTTGTCTAAGTTGTATTAACAGAGATTTTCTTATCCAAAAAAGGTTATGTTATTTGCATCGATTTAAAGTAAACCATTCATTCAAGGCATTCCTCCAAGACATTTCCATTGCGTTTCAGGGCACGATCTGAATTTTAATTTCACGACCTGAATTTTAAGGCAGTTTGTTCACTCCCCCTGCCCCGCTCCCCCAGGTACCAGGGAGGGGGAGCCCCAAGGCAGAGCCACAGACAAAAGGCACTTGGTTTCTCTGCTTGCCCCCACCCAGGAGAGGCGGCGCTGGGCAGCCCTGCATCGCTTGGGTAAGGACTCCCTCTGCTGGAAGACAGGCAGAAGGGCGCGGGGCAGCGCGCGGGGGAAGGGGACGGGGACGGGGACGGGACGGGACGGGACGGGGACCGGGTCCGCCTGCCGCCGTCCCGTGACAATGTGCTGCCACCCAGCGGCAGCGCCCGGCACCCCGGCCGGCCCCGCCCCGCCGACAGCGACGGGGGGCGGCTCATTCCCCCAAAAATGGGCGGGGATGGTGGCGGGGTTCGGGATTGCGCAATTAATAAAAAGCCATTTCGGTGGGCAGATTTATGGCGCTGCCATGTTAACAAGGGAGAAGGAGCGTTTCCAGCCCCGCTGTTAACGCTTCACATTCTGTACACAATCCACCAGTACGCTTGACAAATTAAACTAGTAAAAGATCTGAAGACTATAATCTATCATTTTAATGCTTCGCTGATAATGCACAGAATCAATTTCAATGACTATCTCTTTCTAAAAAATTACAACAAAACTCCGTACCCTGTTTGACGTCTATTAGAATCCAGCGTACCAGCAAGGGCTATACATTAGCTAACACAAAGCACAACATCTTAGTTTGCTGGAAGGACCCGAATTCAGAGATCAGACTAATGTTACCTTTTAACCCACAGTGTTCCCAGGGCCCGCCTGAAGCGTAAACAGCACAAGCAACTACACAGGGACCTGCAGAGGCTCAGCAAGGCGCAGACTGGCCCGACCTGCCTCCTTGGCAGATTAAGGGTCTCACAAATCAAGTGTGTGGGAAGAGCCAAAAAAGTTGATCTTGCATGCTAATGGTAAAGCACGCCTCCAAAACAAGAGTATTTAAAGTATTAACTCTAACTTGCCCAACCCCTTGTCCACAAGCAGTAGTATTTCAGTGTACTTTTATGTTTCAGCCGATGTTTTCAGCCACAGAGTTCTGGATTTGACACCAAGACTGCAGGTAGCTGTTACTCATCTACATAGCGCTGAAGATCTCTGTTGCACAACTTGTATCAGAATTCCAAAGTATCCAGATTTGACTCTGCAGAAGTATCTGTAAAGTACAGACAAAATATTCCACGCTTCTATAGACAAAAATATTTTTTTACATGCAATTTAGCTCATGTTGACTTAGCAAAAATTGTGGGGTTTAATATATTTTCATAAATTTTCATAGAATTCCATCTCCAAGTCAGAATAGCATCAGGGCACTTATTACTACACAGGCCAAATTATTACATCAGCAAAAGAATCAAGCCTTCATTGTGTGTCAACAAAATAATAATTAACAATACAACACTAAATGTATGAGAAAACTAAATTGGCTAAAACCTAACATAAAACCAACATTTGGAAACAGAATACCCTGAAGACTTGTAATATTACACATAAATTGCCCTCGATTTTCTGATGAAAGTGCATAAGATGAAAAGCGAGCATTAAAAGGTTAATGCAGGCATGAATTGAGTAATAGTTTACCCTCAAAGTTCGGTTTAATTTTTCTAAATCTGAGGAACAGGAAAAGATAGCAAAATTCCCTGAAGTATACAAACCTACAGCTATACAGAGTGCTGCTAACATGATGAGGAGCAACAGGCACTATATGGCTTCTTGTGCCCCATATGTTAATTTCCATCTATTTCATTTCCTATCATTACAATTCTGCAAAAAGTGGCTAAGAGGAGCATTTCCGTAGAATTATGATCAATTACAGCTTATAATGCTTAATATACAGAAGGCAATGATCTGACTACATTCACTGAAACCACAAAACGTGTACAGCAGAATCTTCTTTCAGAGCCTGGATCTGCAAACTGCAGCTGCACACCATTCTTGATTTCAAGTGCAGATTTCTCCTTATTAGGGAGAGGGAAGTTGAAAGTTCGTCCTTAACCAAAAAACCTCAAACATGCATATCTACGTCCAAATATCCATCCCCTTTCCACAGTTTTCTGCACAGATACATACATATTACTAAAGTAACAAAACTAACTAGGAACACCACCAATTTTATTTTTTAAAAAAATCTGCAAAAGGAACATATTTATTAAATATGCCATCTTTTGTGCACTGTGGTTTAATATTTCATACAGAATCCCAGAAAAAAAAGTATTTTAATTGAACCTTCAATATATTTTGCCATAATCTTTATGTTAACAGGACTCTTACAAAGGTTCCAGGAAAGACATACTTATGAAACAGAGAACAAGGGAACATAGAAGCCATTACAGAAGATTGGATTAAAATGTACTTACCCAGGCCTCTCAAATATCATACATCTCCATTATGTAGGCTTTAGGCACCAAGCCAATGGTTCCCTTCATTTCTCCTACCCACCAGCCATATTCATCGTACTCCTAATTGAAAACAATATGCAGTATTAACCTTTAGTCTGATATAAATGCAATAGAGTTTTGTATGCAACTCCTTATGGATGCTTTCTCTTATATACAGCTATAATAATTTCAACTCAAAATTAAAACATTATATCTTTTTGTTATAGGCATTCACATGCAGAGTTAGGCAAAGGCAGAAGCTAAATTTTAAAAAGGCCAGGCATACTCAGGAGAATTTCTTAATCATGGCCACACTTCTCTAACACCTACTAAAAATAGCTGACCTCCTTATCATCTATTCATCACAAATATAAAATCCTTATCTTTGTAATTAAAATCTAGTAGCACAACATTGACATATAAGAATCAACAGGGATTCTTTCAGTATGACAAGGCTAAACTCTAAGAAACTTACAATCAACATTTTAAAAACCACTCAAATGTGAAGGGAACACTATATATCTAATACATCATCTCTTTCTATGGACAAAGTCTACTATTGCTTTAGGCTTGCAGAAAATTCTATGGCAGATCTCATATGCCTGACAGATGACTAATGTACTTTTGTTTGAAATTTGTTTAGGCTTAGTGAGATAAATATGAAACAAAATGAATTATAATAGTTTAAAGAAATCATATCTTCCAAAAGCAATACCAAATAAGAGTATTGTGGTATCCAAATTTAATTTTTTCCTATAAGATAAATATTTTAAGATCAATCCTAACAGTGGTTCAATAAATTGTAACAGCTGAAATTGCACTCACACATATATTGAGTTACAAATGAAGCATTATTAAAACTGAGACCCATTCAAACCTGAATGATTAGTAAGATAGAAATTACTTTGGAACAAACACGGAAAATACAAAATACACTGATATCTCTGATAAGCAACATCTGCTTCCCACTACACTGTTCTGATGAGAAAAGGCTGTAGGATTTTGAATTACTGGTCCTACTGAGATGAAGCTATTATTTTGACTGTAGATAAAGTTTTTTGGTTATAAATAGTCAAGTGGAGCTTAAGGGTTAATGGAGTTTCATTAGAGCCCGAGCTATAATGATTTGCTGCTGGCATATTTTGCCTGGTCAAGAGTTCTCTGGGGTCCTATGAGGTGCTTAGTGTACTCAGTTCTCCCTGTGCTTAACTACAATGAAGCCCTGCTGATGGCCCATTTTCATGTGGGGCCTGGCTTTTTTTTCTTTTCTTTTTGTTTTTTGCCTTTTTTTTTAAAAAAATGCTTGCATGCAGGCACACACACACTTTAATACTTTCTAATTGGGGAAGGCTGAACACTAGTCTTAAATTAAACATTTTTTTCCTTTTCTTAACAGTGAATGGATGATTTAAAAGATTCTATCCTACTATCCATAAAACACTGCAGTAAGTGTGATTTAAAGAAAACCCGCATAAAAAGCAGCAGGAAAACCTTCATTTATTATGTGAACATGCCAACGAGAAAGCTGCAGAAATAATTTCACCTTCTTCCCCCTTCCACTGCAGAAAAGTGCTGGGGATGGGTCTGGTCTTGAAAGACTAGATGTATCTGAATCTAATCGTCAGTGCACACTGCTCTCCACAGAAGTTAAGAACTGCTCATAACCTTTCCCATGGCGCTTCACATTACACCCCAAATCCTTAAAGGCAAAACAGTATCCTGACGCTGAGGTTTATAATGTTCCAGATCAGCCTGTTTAAAAGTCTATGCTTTATCTCACAATACACTGTTTAAATATACAAACTAGATTTCAAGACTGTAGTGGGAAATTGCTGAAAGGAGCAGCACTCACGTATACTACTGGAATCTCAGCAATAAATCTCTCCAAGAGAAAGCAACAAAAGATTTTAAGCTGCTACATGGAATTCCCGAAGTGACTGACAAGAGTGATTAAGCAAGTTTTGCTAGACATCAGCCAAAAAAACAAACAATACATGAAATGAGGGAAGTGGCTCAGTTAAGCAGTCATTAAACTGCTTATGACAAATGGAACAGAAAAAGCCTGCGGATTACATTACCCATTGAAAATGTTCTACTTAGCAACACTACATGAACTTAGAAACAATTGTTTTTAAAGAAACAATTCAGATACCTCAAATTAAAATTAAAAGCATGCTGCTGTTTTAAAAACTTTCTGGGGTTTGCTACTTACTAATACACCACTTACTGCTCTGGCATGAAGCTAAGTGAGAAGATGAAATGAATGTTGATGTAACGGACTAGTAAACTAATTTAAGGATTCACTGCAACCATTATACCATACAGACAATATTGCAATACAGAAGCTTTTACTTTACATTACTATTCTTTGCATGGGTCTCAAGAGCAACATGAATCCCAATTAAACTATCTGCAGTCTATACAAGTCTGAACAAAAATATAATACAGATACCTGGCTACCAAGGACATAAAACTTTAATCTCGGGTTTTAGAATAATTAGATAGCACTCCCTTTTAAACTGATTAAAGTACAGACATTCCTCTTTAAACTCCTAACCACTCCGTCCTATCCTCAGTACCACAAGAGTGCTTCACTAGTGAGGCAGATAAGCAGCCCCCTAGTCCTTTCTTGAAGTAACACATAAAATCCAAATTGATTTATTGTTTCTATCAATGTTATCAATTATAAAGTCCCTCACGGCAATATAATTTAATTAATACACTGATGTTGTGAGGTCCTTGTGTCTATTACTGCTGCTTAAGATGTGTAGAATAAAAGTCTACAGTCCACATTTGTGGGAAATAATGATTAATATGCAGAAGGATATCAATACAGTTAGGAGTTTTCTATGAAAAAAAGTTAGGAAGCATGGTGCTTTTGCAAACATCAGCTTCAGGTCTCAGGTACCACTGGGTTTACCATCTGGTATCCCTCACTGCATCCAGCTCTTAATATCACTGCTAACATAGGCAAGCAACTATACTTCAGAAGGACTGATAAAATAATGAAGAGTCCTTTAATCTACAGGAAACCATTGTAGTCAATTTATAAGAAATATTGCATCCCTTTGTAGGATGTGTAATTATTTTCTATTAATCATGTGCTATAAAGCTACATTATGTGGTTATTCTGTTATCACTAGAAAGAGGCCTGCAGTCAGCTCCTGACAATGTTAGGTAATTACTAACACAAAGCTTCTTTCTCCTTATGTAGAAACGCTATCAAGATCCAGAGGTGCTGTGATGCTCACTGTATGAAAATAACTCTCCAAAGAAATTCAATAACTGCAAAATGAATTGCTCCAAGGCAAAAAAGAGGGATAGGAGAGGGGGGCAGGGCCAGATCCAGCTGCCCTGCAATGAGGAGAATGCACAAGTGTGCGGCCACGCTCTGCCATGTGACGGGGAGCACATTTGCCATACCAGGCAATGTTAGCAGGGCTGGGGGGAGGAGGGGACCACCACAAACCCTGGAAGACAAGCACCACGGCAATGGAATATATTATGACAAATAATATGAAAAAACAACCTTAACAAATGACCAAATACTTTCGAAGCTCCTTCTGCATTTTCACTGTCATAGAGTGACTTATTCTGCTCCCCCCACCCCTACTCCCCAAGAAATTTCTTAACCAAAGTAAAGTAATTTGACAGGGCAGCAAGGAACAGGTTATGACTTAACATGGTGGCAAAACACTCTCTTACAGCATGCTTTGATAGCGGGGTGGGGGTGGGGGGGAAATCCCATCACATTTTACAGTTTCCTTAAATACTCTCAACTGAACACACTGTGTGCAGACACTTCTCCTTGACCCCCATCCCACCAATTTCACTGCACTGAGGTGCACATACCCATGACTCCAGGAGACACTGCTTGTAAAAGCTTTTGCACTTGGGGAAAACACAGTGGTTAGAAATTTTCTACTGATATCTCTTAAATCCGTAATTTTAGTCCTCTATAGAAGACAATTCTAACATACAAAAAGAGAAAATTTCCAAAGCGGTCTCTACCTTTAGAACAGATTCTCTGCCTACATTAGGTTCTCCAGATGCTTTGCACCATATTAACTTCTACTGACTTCAGCAAAAGTTGAGAACATCTGGTTCTTGTGCAGTTAGTCCCTATTGTTCAATACATATGGTATGGTTTTTTGTGTTTGTGGGGTGGGTTTTTTTATTTGTTTTTTTTTTTTTTTAGAAGGAGTTGCTGAAAACCATCATGGTGTTTCAATGCCTTGAAGAAAACAATGCAGTGGTCTTTTTAAAAAAACACAACTTAAGTGGGTGAATTCAAGATTTTTTTCCTTCCCTCTTCCAGCGTCTCTGTGAGTAATACTCACTTATGATCTGAATACCTGCAAACCTTAAAACTGAAAAGTAAAATGTATCTACAGCCTTCTGTGGGGTTAAAATAAGTAGCCTCTGCTATCAAGCTAAATATGTATGGGAAGCAGAGAGAAATTTTTTTCAAAAAATATCCTGGGGGGCAATTTTGGCAAGATAATATTTTAAAACATCTCTCATTCATCCAAGAGATTCATACTAGCTAAAAAGTTTTAGAACCTCCTTTGGTGTAATTGTTGAATGATACACTATCAACCAGGGAGTAGTTTTGGCACAGAACAGCATTTTCTCTAAAAAGCAGAAAATGACAAATGCTTTAGATAACTGAATGAGACTTCTTCACAGGTAGTACAGTTGTTTTAAGACAGCAATAAAATGGTCATCTTTAAAAATATAAGCCTCAGATTTATTGTATGGTTGCATTATTAGGTTTTATTTCCCACAATGACATGAGACAAAATAGACACCAATTAAAGATTTCCAATATAAATCACAGTGAGCAGACTGAATTCTGAACCAAAAGCGTCCCCAGAAAACACCCTGGAAGAATAAAAAGGCCATTTTTTTTCCATTAGATGAGAGAAGGCCAAATTTTTTTCTAATCATGTATTATATTATCAGTATGCAATCCAGCAGACCTAGAGTCACTTTGCATTAGTCTTAACTAACCTTCTATTTAAAGGCCTTCACTCCTATCTTGTGTTTAGACATGTATTTGTTCCCCTCCCATGAGGAATATACCTAAGCAAGCTAGAAAAAGGGTGATGCACAACTTTGTACAGCGTTTTAGCTTTGATCACAAGCATCCCACTGAAGTGAGTCTCCCAATGCTCCCGCTTTCCCCACACTGGGTAACTTTGCAGAGCCTTCAGTCTCAGAACATACACACTACATCTCTTTCAGATGAAACTAAAATAGAAGATGCACTTGATTGTGCTCTAACCACTAATTTGTTCTCACTTGACAAAACTACGCTAGACCTCTTCAGACATCAAGCAGCTTTGAAAAAGCATGGTGTGGACACGGGGCCCTGAGCACTACATGTTTCACTCTGCAAATCTGTTCCTGTTGGTGTTTCCTATTTGCTAGGGGAGTCATAGGCAGTATGGTCATGGAAATAGAAATTACTGTTAAATATGGATCTCAGTATGATCAGCCAGAAAACAGCCTGACTAAAGAAACACTAAGGATTTTAGTATGCTTTTGATATCTTTTTGAAAAAATACTGAATAAATACATTTTATTAAGATTATACAGAGAGTGAACAAAATGTTCACAGTGATTCTGAAAAAGCTGCATTGTTAAGTTGCACTTTATTTCATAAGTAGGAACGTGATCTATGGAAATTCTTTGTCTTTTCAATATGTAAAAAATACAGGTTGAGATATAAGCATTTTAACAGACATTTATTGTATTGAAAGAACAAAAATTTGCCACACTGGAAACCTACGACCACTGAATAAAGGGTTATCTAAACACCAAGTTAACGCTCTACTTTCATAAAAAACTCTAGAGCAAAAGGTTAAGTAAGAGATGAGACTTCCATGAATCATAAATATCAGAGTGAACAGTATTGGCATGTAATGAAATAATAACACGTAAGGACAAGTTCAGTTTGAGGTATAATTTCTGATTTTGAAGTACTATTTGCTATTTCAGTATAAATAGGATGGAT
The DNA here is from genome assembly GCA_035221455.1 of Xenops minutus. NCBI lineage: Eukaryota > Metazoa > Chordata > Aves > Passeriformes > Furnariidae > Xenops > Xenops minutus. The sequence continues at coordinate 32,526,770 of JAWWEE010000074.1, forward strand.
ATTTTGCTATTTCAGTATAAATAGGATGGATATTAAAATAGTTTTAAAATAAAGAAATGTCTGTAATTCTACTAAGCAGGTGCCTGCTAATATCTAGGTAAATTTTTGTTATTAATTGCATTTGGCCAATGAAACTATGGAATTTCACAACACAAAACATACACTTAAAGCAAACAAACTATTACTGCAAGTGCTGGACTTGCATAAATTGTGCATACGAAACTTAGGGGAAAAAATAGAGCTGCCTCCATTCAGTTATCTTTGTTTCTGGAGATTGATTTCTTGAGTAGAGTGATGGAAGATTTATAAAAATGATTGCTATATCATGGTCTGTTTTCCCATTTATTACAGGTGCTTGAAAGTAAAGACAAGCCCATAAGTGAGCAGGAGTTAAGAGCAATCATCCTTTTAGCAAACAGGACTCCAAAGTGTTATATTTCTAATAGTCAATATTAACTAAGAAATGTTATTAATGAGTCCCTTCATCAGTAGAACTATAAAACATTTTTTTACTGCATAATGGAATAGGGGTATATAATTTTCTGAAAGTTCACATCATTTATAGCATAAGTGATAAAAGACACTTGAATTTTCAAGAATATTATAAATTAAAATAATAATAGTGTATCTGTACAGATACATTGACCAATTAATCTGAAAAGTTAACTACTTTTTTAAATAAAGAAAGTTAACAAGGGGTATTGAGATAGTTCTGTTGATTCTGCTCAGATTTAAAACTCAGCTTTTGAGGGAAACACTCAGAGGTAGAAACCCCTAGACAAAAGTTAGGTGGTTGTTTATTTTTTTCATTTTTGTTGGTTTGGGGGTTTTTTTGTAAAAGTCCATAGGGTCACTGCCACAAAAAGCCACAACTGACATAAATATATAATAGCTTAAATAGTTTTTGAATGCACCTTTAAAACAAGAAAAACATGCTTTTCTACAGTAATTACACAAGTTAGGCATAAGTATTTCTGTTGTCAGAGTATGAGCTCATGCTCATTGCACAAACATTGAGTTTTGATGCTCAGTTTAAAGTAAATTATGGGGGACTTGTCTTTGCGTGATGCTTAACTATTTTAAGAAATAAACATTGCCAAACTGAAACCATGCTCATTTTTTCTTTTTTTTTTTCTCATTTCTCATTTTACCTAGAAACTTACATTATCATATTGCTCCTCTTGCTTTATTAAAACTCTAAAAATGTCCAACTTTGCTAAACTGGTTCATAATTACTTCTGTTGTACTAACAATCTCTTTTCTTGGAAACAAAATAGTCACTTTTCCCCTAATTTCTATAAATGTATGTGAAAATCTGGTAAAAATATATATTGGCATAAAAATATATTGGCATAACTATTTCTGGGAGAGATGAATATCTATCTTATCACGTTCATCAGAGCAGGTTATACCCTTTATATTTCACTGTAAAACAAAGAACTATTACATGTTGCACAAATATGCTCAATATTTTGTTAATGCTTCACCCTTCCTACTATAACGCTGCTATACCCATACTTACTTCCTTATCAGCAAAATGTTATTTTCAAGAGCAATGTTCATACCTGGCTGACATATGATAGAAAGGCAATAAAGCCATAGCTAGGTTCAAGCTAAAGCTGAATTTATGACACCATTTTGGATCCATACACATCGCCCCTGTCAGTACCTGCATCTCTCATTTTCAACCACTAGATGGTGTGAAAAAATAAAAAAATTGCCTAGGAAGCCTGCCGACTGCCACAAAATCTAGTATTAATGTAGTGGCTTAGGAAATATTTTTAAAGAAAAGTCTTGACCCACTTCAGGATGGCTAGGCTTACTTTTCCTTTGGTTATATTTTCACTTACCAAACAAAGAGCTCATAAATGATCAGACCTTGAAACTGAATCAAGTGGAAGGTTAAGATGGATAATTCTCTGGCACTTTCCCCTACAAGGACCCTAAATTCTGAGCTGACAGTAGTGGCCAACGCTCATTTTTCTGAAAAAGCTGTAACAATCTTTAAGTGAAACAGGGCCAAATTTTCTGGGCTATATTTTGGAGTAGAAATCATTCCCACAGAGAGAGGATCTATATATCTGGAGCAGCAGCAAGCCTGTTTCAAGGACTGATTATGGATTAATCATGGCATGGCAACAAGTCAGTTGATATACAGACGACAGCTTCAACTACTGTTTTTTTATTCTACTTCATTTTTTACATTAAATTTCTCACTTTTTTGGGGGAAGGAGTAACAGACAATTTTTTTCACCTACAAGCTAAAGATTAAGATTTTATAGTCTCCATATCGTAACCAGAGAGCACAACCCACAAAGAGGCCAAATACATGCAGTAGAATCCATTTGCTCATGGACTTTTTTGGGGGGAGAGAGAGAAGGGAAGAGGCGGTTATTTTAACTTAGTACAGTTCTTGAGTGCTGAATAACTGTTTGAAACTTTGCCCAATCCAAAAGTGTTATTTAGTCTTTAGTAATGCAATTCAGTTATTAGTTTAAGTGATGATGAAATACCTCAAAAGACATACATGGTCAAATTACTATTAGTAATATATCTTCTACATTTTTATGTAAGACTATCCTTCTATCCATAAATCTTAAATATATTTAAAAGAGAAGCAATTACATTCATTATCCAGAAACATACTTAAAGGTATCACGGAAGATTTAAAGCAATTGTGACAAAACTTAAGAGTGTGAAACTAAGATAAACAGATGCCTTTAACTTTCATGCACCTACCTGTATATTTCAATGACCTACAATATGTTTGCCATTAATTACACTGAATGGCAATTAGATCTATATGCTACACATAATTTTAAAGGGGGTTTTTTTTCAATGAGAACTTTAAAAGCTCAGCTTTTTTTCTAATATGTGGGGAAAACAAAAATCTCCTTTGATTAAGTGTTCAGAAGTAGACTTCAACGGAACATGAGATATATATTTTAGGAGAGGTTTTGTTTTTGTTAGGGAGGTAAAGGAAAAATAAGAAAATTTACCAACATTAATGTAGAATAAAATATTATGTTTATACTTCATGCTTATATTTCATGCTTAGCCTCAATTCAGAAGAAAGTAATTATATTTCTCATTTGCTTTGCAAACAAGAAAGTTTGCAATTAAAAACTGCCCAAATCTGTCAGAGCAAACAAATTTAGAATCTTAGCTGTCAGAACAATTACAATATAAATATTACATACAAAGATGAAAGCACCGTTCAAAAAAACACATCTTCTGTAGCAAGATCCAAAAAAAGTCAGAATCAGCACAGTCAGGAACATAAAACAGGAAACAAAAAAACATAACATACAAGATAACTTAAAATTCTACAAGGTTAACTTTTGCAAGCAGAAAGCACATTGTCTCCTGCTAAATCAGTTAACAAATGGAGCCAAGATTTAACAAGTAAATAAATATGCTTTTAAGTTAATTCCTGTTACACAGCTATGTTTTAAATGTGGTTATAGTTCCTTTGACAAAATAATTAATGGCAGTGAATATCTGATTGCAAACAAAGGATCTGAAAGGGAGTGCCAATTTCCCCCCATAGAACTCTGGGAATGTGCCCTTCTACCATGGCTCTCTTTTTACAACTGTGTAGCCCCAGCAGTACCTCATACCTTGCTGAGAATGTAGATAACGTCACCACGTTTAAATGTCAACTCATCAGGTACATCTCCTGTGCAGTCCCACAAACCTTGATAGAAATTGGCATAATCGATATTTTCACTATCTGCAAAGAAAACAGCATCTAATTATAAAAGGATAAAGACTGAGGGACTAAAGGTATTCTGTAAACCTTCAGATAGTAGAAAGCAATTTATTAGCACATATTTCTTTCTCCTCTTTTTAGAAATGCTCCTTCATACCACAAAAGCAAGTGGAAAACAAGTTTAATGTGCAAGCCCTTCACTGGCAAGTTACCCCACTGAGAGACATGTAGCTACAGGTTTTCAAAGCATTTTCCAGCTGCAACTTAAAGCAGCTAGTTTTCTTCTATGAGTATATTTCTAGCAAGCCATATATGTATCTCAACTTGAAACTGATAAAATTCTTAGAATATAATTAATAATAACCTGTGAAAGGAAGCCAAAGTAAGTATTTTGTGATATGCTCCCCCCCATCCCCGGGTCCTGTTCCAACAAAATTAAAGAGCTTCTCTGAGAACCTTTGAGATAATCCTTGATTGTTCCTTCTGAAATATTAGAGAACTTGGAAACTGTTGCTGAAGCTGCATTTCAAAAATATTTGTGTCAGCTCCAGTTTAGGACATTAAGCTCTGGCTAAACGTGCAACTACACTACAGTCATAAACTCATTCTTCTAACAGCATAAGCACAATGGATGTGCTGTGTTCAAGCTGCCATACAGACCATTAACTGATTGATTATTTAGCACTCTTTGCTCTGTAATACGGCAATAACACAGTAATAAATGCTTTGTCATACATTTACAATACAGAGAACATCTATTGAAACACAGCGCTCACACATGGTTAAATACACTGGGTGCTTCTGTTACACTGCAAACTATTTCCTGTTTTTAATTCCATGAGAATGGAGCGTGATGAGTTAATGCAAAAAGAATGTAAGCAAAACCACTAAGATGACCAGTTACATTATGTATACACTAACCAGACAGAATGTATATGTACTAATAATTTACATCACTGGAAAGCTATCTTCTAATTCTGATAACATAAATATCACTGAACTGTCTGGATCAAGGCTGTCATCTTAGTTTTGTTATATGATCCCTGAACAGCAGGCTTGCTGGTTATTCCAACATATACCAGTTACATTTGCATGTCATTAGCACTCTACACCATTATTTATAGTTTACAATTTAATCATGATTGGTTCACTTTATTATCGAAAAAATCCTGTTAAAAAATCAAGTATCAAGTCATAGAAAGCGTCACGCTACAAAAAAAATATAGCGGCATTCAACTTGTGCTCTTCCCTATTTTGGCAAATACTTAGATTTGAATTTTAATTCTCTCTGTATGAGCAAGAAGAGCTTTCTCCATCTCAGTCTGTGTTCTGTGCTATCTTATTTGGACAGCAATACTGTCATAAGGCTAAACATTCACAACCTGGAACATAAACCTGCAGTGCCAATTGCCCATCATTTAATTTTCCATAAACCAGTGATTAGGAGCTGCAACTTGCTATGTGGCAGTAGGGGGCGTTCTGGTTGCCAGTGCCCAAATTCTTCTGTCCTCACCCCAAAAGCAGCAACAGATACATGTATAAAGCTCTCTACCATTCAGATATAAGAGATTTGGTTACTTTAAAATGCATAGACATAATAATTTCAAGGGGAAGGTGGAATCAGTTTGAAATGTTGCACCTCCAAAGTTTGGCCCTTCCTATTTTTTAGCCCATTATTTACCAATTTAGCATTAGACAATTATAGACAGTAACACAGGTTAGCGCAAAAACGATTTGTGATAAATATTAAATAAGAATCTCTCCTCCATTTTTTTGACACTGCACTGATCACAGTTCCCAACTCTTATCTTGTAAAAGATAACATAAGCCCATATGAGTATAATATAAGAGCTATTTCAGTATATCCCACCTCTGAAATCCTTCAGCAGTTGGCTTATTGATTTGGTTTAAAATACATTAATCAGGACTTTTACTTCTTCAGAACAGCACTGAAAGAAATCACACTGACCTTTACCCCTCTGAGCTCTGTTCTTACCTTTGTGTGCCTCAAGTAACTTCTGTTAACACTAACGCGAGTTGCAATAAAAGAGACCCTACAGCAGGTGAGACACATCTCTCTATATATGTTCATCATGAGCATTTAACTAAGTCTTGAATTGGGAAAGCAGCTCAACTAAGAATGTGACAACAATGGAAAAGATGCATTTTAAAATAAGCTTATTGCAACAATGAAGATACTGACCACAGACTAACCAGGGCTCCATGCTCTCGTTTGTGAATTCAACATAAGATAGGGTTGTTTAAATCAGAAAGCCACATTTGAGAGAAAAATATATACCAGTATACAAGGAGCACAGAAACAAAAAACAGGGAAAGAAAGCGGCAGTGTAAGTTTGTAAACATCTAGGTTGGTCTTCCAAGAAGTGTTAATTTTGAATTTGAAGTCCCCTCTCACGCCCACCAGCACAAATTTCTCCAAATTCTGTAAGGGCAACTACAAACACATAAAAGATAATTATAAATCTAACTTCAGATTTTATACATCTAAAGTGAAAAATGTTTCATAACACGATTCATAGTGCTGCATAAACACAGGGGTAGAATGAAAACCAAAAAGCTGCAAAAATCTCTGCAAAACAGAAGCCCATTCTTTCTTATTTCAGTCTCTGTTTCAGTTTGAAAAGACTCTGACAAATTTCATTTTATTTCCCCTGAAGAATGGTATAAAACAAAGCCAGGAGGCCTGAGTAAAGGAATTTGGTATTTCTACAGTAATGAAATAATGTGGAGCTTCTTAAACACATGTAGTATCCGAAAACTGATGAATTTAGCATCAAGAACTTATGTGCTCATTAAAGTTCAAATTCAAAAGGTATTGGTTTTCTGGCATTACTCTGTCACAATTATTCTCATATACTCTGTCACTCTATTCTCATACCCTATGAAATGTCGTGTGCCTTAAAAATACTACGATGACATAATTGCTAAACTGAAGTTATTTTGAAGTTATGGTCACTTAGACCACAAATATGAATAAGGCATGATTTAAAAAAAAAAAAAAAAGTGTGTAGCAAAGGGCAGAAAGCAGTTTGTATTTACCTACCCACTACCATTCAGATTACCAATGACAAGAAATGGGTCAGCAGGATTTTGGACAGTTTGTTCCTCCAGAAAATACTTCTTTTATTCTACTACAGCTATATGGATGAACTACTATGCAACAGTTTCCAACATTCTTCCAAAAATAATTCCTCATGGTTTTCTTTTGCCATCTCTGTTTTTCCAGTAACAGTAATAGGAACAGTAGATATTTTTGTCCAATATACTGATGAAAACACTTCAGAGTTTGTTTGACAGATCAAAAAGCAATGGTTGCCAGTCTCTCTGACAGTAGTCTCAGACTGCTTTATTTCACTGAAAAATGCTGGCATCTGACAACACATGCTTGAAGAAAGAAAGGTGAACAGTTCAGGTAAAAAAAAAAAAAATCTGACAAACATATCACTCAAGCATGCACGTCAAATATTACACTTAAGAATGCCCATGGATTACTGAAGGGGAAAAATTATAATACTAGTTGAACAACCACAATAGACAGGGAAAAAAAACCCCACAACTGGAAAAACATATTAAGAGTACATATTTACATATTTCAGAGGGATTTAAGTGTGCTGTCCCACTGCACCCTAAGCCAATCTAACTGCAGGCTACTCAATTACCGCCCCCTACCTTATGACAATTCTGACACTTGCCATTTGTGAGCACAAACCTGACAGAACACTAAACTGACCAAAACAAAAGCAGAAATTACAACTTAATATGAAAATGCACTACCTAAAACATTAGAGTAAATGTGATTGTGCCTGATTCCCATCAGTCTTCCATTTTAACACTGATGGCATCTAAGTTAGCAAACCCTACTATGGTAGTGATTTAGAGTTAGGAGTTATATTATTTGCTTATGCATCGCTTGTGGAATGAAAGAATACATGTGTATGTTTTCCTTTCACAACCATGGTCCACTGCCTAGTACATTAAACAGCTTGCCATTCTGACTCATGTTCCTCAAATCATTAATAAGATTCTTCAAAAGTTAATAGCATCAGATTTGAAGATTATTTAACAATATTTGAAAAAGACTAACTGTATCCCCTTTTGGTAATGATGTGCTCAATATTTACCATAGTGAAGGCTTAAAGATGGAGACATAGGTGAAGTTCAAAATTAATGCTACCAGAATGTCTTACACAAGTGACTATCAGTGTTGAGTCTCAATGCCCAGACAAGAAAAACTCTGTTAAAGAACACTATTATTTTTTAGTTCTGATGATGGCCTATACTGCAAAAAAATGCCTGTTACTTACTTGCCCTTTATCTCACAGGTCAGAAAAGTTATGAAAGATGGGAAAAATACTCCTAATGTATTTATTTGGACTCAAACTCTAATCTAGTCCAAGCTGTTCAGTATTATCTTTCTCCTACAGCTCCTTAGTTACTCCATAATCAACATATTTACACTGATACAGGAAAAAACATGACACTTACTGAAAACAGTAACTGTGGAAATGATAATGGGTAGATAGTCATAGCAAAAAAGACCAAGCAAGCCACCTTATATAACTGAAACTCTTCGATGCTTTGGTATTTTTAAATAATTAGGTCACCAGCAATTAATGTAAAGCTATCCAGCAGCAACAGTCAGCACTAAGACAACACACTAAAAAGAACTCAAGGCTGCAAGTTAATTGAGGTAGAGGTATGTTAGGGCAAGAAAATAGTAGGAAAAAATAAAGTTCTTTTGCACTTATCAGCCTGAGCTCACAGACAATTTACAGAATGTTTTCCTTGTGGTTCAGGTTTCACAAAGCTAGGCACTAAGTTAAATTTAAGAACATCTGCACTATTTGTGTGGAAGATCATGAAAGATTCTTGAGTCAAGTCAGATAGTTATGATGTGATGCCCATCAGAAATATTCATGTCAACTCAGTCCTAAAGTCAAACAAATTTCCAGTGTTGAACAGTGAATCATGTAAGACCAAATGAGAAAATTATTGCTTGAAATGAATCTGATATCTGAGGGAAACTGCTACGGTATTTTCAAAGATATTCTGCAAATACTAGTAAGACTGATAAGGCTGTTTTCACAGCAGTTAAAACTTTTGAAAAAGTTTTAACTTTTTCAAACTCAAAGCTGAGGTTTTGATTTATTAAAATATGACCAGTTAGAACTTCAGGAAGATACACTAGTGAAAAAAAGCAATTATGATGGCAACTTTATAATTGGATTGACCCCATGCTCCATTATGACAACACACTCTTATAATTACAGTAATATCTAAATTAGTACTAAATATTAAGGCTATAATGAGTCATGTTGTTTTACACATGTTTTTAGCAGAGCACAATGCTAACAGCATCTGATGACTTGGCTCTTGTTTCCTTTCCAAGAAAAGCAACCCAAAACTCTTCACAGCAACCTGTTCCTGCTTTCCTGTATGGGTCAGGAAATCAGGCCTCTGTTTCCTCTCCACATGTTGCAACAGGAAGAGCACTGCAGAGCTACTTCCTAAAGGAACTCTTCTTGCCCACCCCTTCCTTGACAGCCCTGAAAGAATTATGTGTATTATGTACGCTGGGGGAAGGAGAGCCAGATTGCATGTCAATGCAGGTCACAGTTACAATGCAGCAGATCTCAAAAAGGTGTAAGGTCTGATAAGGAGCGAGTCTTCTCTACTTGCTGTGTCAAATCACCAATAGTTTATCTAAAAGTCTGTGCCCTTGAAGCACAAATATATCTTGTTTTTAAGCATAACTGGAAATACCTTTCTGTCAAGAAAAGTCGTCTGGTCATATGACTTTACATGGTTTATGCAGTTATTTTTCCAGTCCCAGAGATAATTAGCAGAAGGGCAGTTTGCCAAGCTAAAGCTGAGAGAATATCCTTCACAGCCTTTCTGGGCATTTGTGTCCTTTTCCAATTTTTATGCTGCTGTCACTGGACTCTGGCATTTCTTACCCAATTCATTTGCTTTCTGTGGTAATCATATGCAATGAAGATATGCATGGCCAACATTTAAACAGGCTGTGGATCAATTAGTGGTCTTAAGTTTATCTGATTTTTATCAAAGAAGACAGAGCTTTGGGTCGATTGTCAGAGCCTGTGTCAAGTTGACCTTTTCAGAGACGTCTACATTGCCAGTCCCTTGGGCAACTTGTTGTCCCCTGTTAGTCTCTGAATGGCAGAAGTCTGTTCTGCTCAAGCACAAAGTATACACAGATGTCTATATTACATTCTTATAGGTTTGACAGCAACTGCATGTTGTATCTATAAACTGTCCTTTAGCAGTGACACTTCCTCAATGATGATAAGCTAATTTATGCAACTAAATCTCCTTTGTGCAGAAATGAAAGCTAATTGAGTCATTACAAAGTAATTCAGGAAGGAATACCTTGTATAAATTGGCTTACTTTATAAATCCTTCTCAAGTGGTTTTCATGCATCCTAAGTGGTGCTAAGCAGTTTTGCTACCATCACATACTCGGATAAAAAAGACAGCTTTACAGAGCTATAAAAATATTATTTTAAAACAGCAATTGGGAGACAAGAAAATAAAGGTCAAAAGAAAAAAACATAAACAAAATAAAGAGGAAAGGTTTTAATTACCTGAATCAGCGGTAACATCCTCTTGGCTCTCTTTTCTTGGCACTTCAGCTTTTGAAGGAATGCGTTCCTCTGTAAAACACATAACTATAAATGAAACTCTGAAGGGACACCTCAGCTGACAGGAATTACAGCCCACAACAGTTCAAAAGCCACATTATACATGTCCAGATTGTAAACCCTATTTACTATTTTGTATTTATACAGAAGTTTGAACATTGTTATTTCTGTGGTTTCCCCCACCCATCCAAACACTCCAAGACCTTTCTTTCAAAATCTCAGTTGTGAACATCTGTTTCCCTTTTCACTCTGCCCTGAATGCAGTCATATAGAGAGCTGCAGTTCTGCTATTTTTCAGTCATTCTGAGACAATTAGAATGATGGTCCTCTTCTGCTACGTACTCTTCTTGCCAGGATAAAGAAAACAAAACTGAGGATTGCAAAAGTATCCTCAGCCCATGCAAGAACTCAGTTCTGAAGAGCAACATGCAGAGAAGGTAGAGGACATCTTAGCTTCAGCACTGTCCTACATACACTAGCTCAACACCTGCATGAAAGGAACACAGCCACTACAGATGCCATGCCTTCATTGCTCCTGCCCACTGTGCCTGACCATGGTTTTAAGCAAGCCATACTGTATCAAACAACTTAGTGCAAGTTTAGGAGACAAGAAAAGAGAAAGCTTGGCAGTGATCAGCTCTGAAGTATGCTTTCTGGCCAGCAGCCTTGGAACAGTCTGAAATCCCCACAGGCAAATTCAAAAGATGTGCTCCATGCTTCCTGTCCAGCACAGACAGAGAACTCCCTCATGCCCAGACCCTTGCTTAAGTAAATCCACACTCCACTCAGTATAGGGACATCAGATCTGCTTCTCATATTTCATAGTCAACAATTCTGTTGATGAGGCAAAAAAGGGAACAAACTATGAGGTTTTTAGCTGTATTCTGCCTTTAGGTTCATAAGGAAGTAGAAACAAATTTATCTTGGCATTTACAGTATATCAAAACTGACAAAGCTGCTGTACTGAATGAGGAAATAGTATATTGATAAACTCACTTCTAAACAAGAATAGTACTTTCAATAAATTTAAACTGTTTGACTTTGCTAGTCACCACATCTTATACAGATAGTCATGCTTTTTTTTAAAGCATACATTTCAGCAACTAATTTTAATATTTTACTAATGACAGACAACAGATAAAGAACTCACAGCCTTTTAAGTGTTCCTTATTGTGCAACTTTTCTGTAATTGCCCATTTACTTTGACAAAGAGTGAATTTTATATGAACAGTTCAAAAGATTTTTAGCCTTGTAAAAATTTAATCTATCCACAAAACCGTTCTTGCAAACATTAAAGCAGATGTTTAAAGCATGAGAGTAGACCTGTTGGAATGAGTATGCATAGTTGTTGCTAACCTCAATTACAGTCCTACAAATATTGCAATTACATCATAAGATTCACTCTACGAAGAGCTTTGGAATTCTGCCCTACTAAACCAGCAAGAGTTTTTGCCCCTTCACTCTTGGCTAGTTAAAAAACTGGTCAAGATGAATATAAATTATTATTTAAGCCAAGCAGGAAAAAAAAAAAAAAGAAAAAAAATCCTCCTAGAAAAAACACCCCTAACAACAGAACAGAAGAAATCTGAAGCACTCTAAAGTATTTACTGCATTCAAACGTATTCCCTACTTGGCAGTAAAACTTGTTGCATATTTCCAAATATGCTCATTTGTTTATTTTAAGAACTCACAATTGGAACATAAATTGCAAAAATGCATCCCTACGTGCTGTCTGGAGCACTAGGAGGCACTGTCATTCTGTAGCTTCCCTATCACAGTTACACCACTCACAGGGAGCAGTATCCCAGTATCAGCCACATTTTCTAGGATTATTCCTTTCTCCCTGAACAACTCAGCTTCATCCAACATGCATTGTATTGTATTATACTTTGATTAAATAAATGTTGATATTACATGTTACTGAATGTTTGGATCTAAATCAGTTGATGTGTTGAATGTACTGTGGATTTTAACTCTATCACTTGTCATGGTCATCAGACTAGCTTAAACTGAGGACTGATTCCAGAGGGTATATCAAATGAAATAAAACAGCAGCAGAGGTTGGAAGAGATTTTTTTCATAAGGTACAGCTGAATACATATAGATTGCATTGTGGCTTCATGGAAAAAATTTAGAATATATGCATTCCCCTGAAAAATATATTTCCTAGAAACAAGAGTTCACCAGATCCACATCTGAAGATGTGAAAATATCTGAATCAAAGCTTTTTGAATACTGAAAAGACCCCACATTCAAAGACTCTCCATAATCACATACAGGTTTGGATCCCAACCATCACCACTTATCCCACTTTTCTTTACACTGCAAAGTTGTCACAGAGTGGACAAACTTTCAGGTGCAATTATACTGGAAGAGGCACTCCAGAAGCATGCTGGATATAGTCCGGCTGCTAATGGACATTCAGTCCATGGTACCAGACTGTGACTCCATAGGAAGCCTCCTCTGAAACATTCAAAACAAACATCAGGTCCTCGGCACATACGTGTGTAAATGGTCCATACTACTTGCTAATGTGATCATGCTCAGAGCAGAGCAGTTGTAACAGGTCTGGCTTAGGGCAGTAAAAAAGAACCTCTGGTTCCTACTAGTGTTTTCTGGTATTATGTCCTGAAGCAGTAACTGTGTGCAGGAGGTGTCCTTTAAACACAGCAAGTTCGATTACCTCAAAAATTAGAGCTGCAGTCTGATACAACATGCTAAAGTTTGTGTTAGAAATTGCATAGAATCAAAAGATGAGAAATTAAATTAAGAAATACAGAAGTCCTTCTGGTTTTTTTAAGATACAGTGCATAAAGACTCTTGCATTCCTTTAAAATAATCTGGTCCTATTTTTCCTCTGTATCTCTTCTTCACACCATCATTACCCCTGCAGTGATAAAATATTCTTTTCCAGCATCACTATGTCAAAATGAGACTAATCTACACTAATCAAACCAGTGGACTCTTCCAGAGCTGGAGATCCAAAAAAAACCTAAAATACAGATTATGTTCCATACTCTGCTGATACTTAGACTTTAATGGCAAAAAACCTACTAAATTCTTGTGACAATGCAACAAGATCTAACTATATTTGTTGAAGGTTTTTTCATGAAAGTTGTTGAAAATAATTTACTTATTCAATTTGCAGTCTGGAGAAAAAAAAAAAAAAAAAACCAACAGAAAAATAACCACAGAAGATTCTATCATCCACAAAATTTAAAAAGTGAACAATGAATTCTACACTTGCTGAGTTTTTTTACATGAATCCATCATCTTTTTTTCTTCCAATATCTTTTTCTTAAAGGGGAAGGGAAAAAAAAATTGGACTACTTGACTATAAAATGGATAAGAGTTTGGCTGGAACAGCACATTCCTCCAATGGAATGTGGTATCTCCATGATAAATATGCATAAACTTAGCAGTTTCCTCTACTAACAACCATCTTTTTATATTAAACTCTAATTTAATGCCATTAGTATTCAGTATTCTATTGTCTTCTAGTTTGTGACACATTGCACAATACTAGTTTACAGCTTGGATAATCCCAGTTTGTGGGTTAATATATTCTATTCAACACTATGATAACAATAAATAAAACCAGCTCAGCTATGCAGCAAAATCTACCAAACCACACAGATGGTTATAAGCTTTTCATTGTGTGGTTTCCATAGCAATCATATTGCAAATCTAGAAGCTACTTGCAAATAAGCAGCTTGTATTTACATGCCTCTTGGCAGCAGTACGGAACACAACAACATGCAGTTATTATTTCAATCACATATTGTTAGAAAAATCATTGGAAGATGTTTTGATCAGTTCAGATAAAAACTACTGCAGTGAAATAATTTTTCATCTATTTCATAAGAATATGAGCAATCCCACACTTGTAATGCACATTCATTATCTTCACTGGAAATCTCACTGTGGTGTGAGAAGGTTATAAGCATACAAACAGGTCTTGCAAGACAGACCCCTCACAAAAACACTTGTATGACTAAATAATCAACTAAAAAAACCCTCACAGTGTCTTTACTATTGTACTTGGCAGGGAGGACAGATGCATGCCAAAAAACAGGTGTGTACATGAACTCAGCTGACACTGAGTATCATGGGTCTACACTGCTTTTTTTGCTACCAAATAATCCTGCATAAACGCAAACAAGAACTTTTGAACCCAAGTAAGTGTTTACCATGGAAAAGAGTCAAGACCTTTTCTCTCACAGATTTATAATTTTATGAATTGACTCACCCCCATAACAGATGGGTTATTACTCTAATGAGGAACATAAATCAACTAAGCTATGTAATTTTTAAAAAATTAGCGAGAACTGGCTTTTTTACAAAAAAGAGTATTTGTTCAGAGAAACATTTAGTATTTCTAGAGAAGGAGGACACTGAGGACAGTGCTTCCCAGCCTTGGCGATGGGGTTCTCTGCAGTATTCTCACCATACCTGTACATGCCTATACATTTCAGCCAAACTCTTACCGCATTTTAGCCTAAGCAACTCGATAGCCCAGAAACCCTTCATGTATTGCTTTATCCTAGGCTTACTTGCCTTGGTGTGTATTTATAATGGCAGGTATTTTAATTTCTGATGTCTTCTTTTAGACTTCAGATCCATCCATTCTGTATGGAGAGATCTCCAAATTCAATTAGCAAAACTCTAGCTTTGATAATCCTCCAACATTCCCAGAGATCTGTCCTTTTCCTCCAGCTCCTCTTGGACATGGCAGATCACTGGAAACTTTACACACAGCGTCTTGACATTTCACCCTGCATTCCCATTAGCAGCCTGGTGTACTCTGTAAATAACGAAACAGCTTAGAAAAGGCTCCTGAAGGTGCTATTCTCTAGCCATAGTGTGAGATCTTGGGGACAGCAGAGAGGGCGATACAGACTATTGTTTTACAAAACCTCCATCTGACTGTACCAAGGTGCATGATTTGAGAATGAAATTGACTCCAGGACAATGACAAAGTGGGAAACAAGTTGGTTGCTATTTAAAGAAGAGGTAAATGTAAGAATTTCTTACCATGACAGAAGAGGACAATTCTTAATGTATGCCTACTTGTATGAGTTAGTTAGTTACCTCTCAACAGCTCAAACAGAGAAGTTATATTACTGCATGACAAACTTGATGGGAAAAAAAAAAAACAAAACCACAATTTCCACAACACAAGCAGAGGAGATAGTGATAGAAATAGGTCATCCAACCACAGGCTAAACATTGGGATTGCAGATGAGGTGACATCAACATATGAGCAGAAGCAGAGGTTATATCTGAATAAATGGTCACCAATGTGCTCAGAAATATGATCGGAACGAAACAGGCAATACAGAATTGTGTTACAAGAGAATACAGAAAGAGATCTCTGAGTTATCAACAATATAAAAATACATTTTAATGAAAAATATTATGCATACTAAGATGCTTCCATTGTATTTGAGGACAACCCATGGCAATTCCTAGCCCAGATTTCTCCCAGCTCATGATCCAAGTCTGATTCCAACATGGAGGCAAAGTTTCATTCAAATTTACTACCACCTAAACTGGATGGAACTTCCAACACTTTTGTGCAAGTTTTAACCAGCTCTTTGAAAGCAACCATTATTTGAATTCTGGAGCATATGCATTATTCTTCATCCAACCAGTGGACAGTAACAGAAATCTGCTATTTATATTAGCAATGTCCTGACCTCCCAAAGGACTTGAATAAATAGCACTGGCTGTACAAAGTGAAAAAGCTAAAATCATTAAATACTTAAGAGATAGAAAGGACCAGTGGATATTGCTCAGTCTAACACCCTGCTCAACTCAGAAAGTTAGATCAGGTTTCTAGGAAACAACATTTGGCTTCTTTTGGTACTCCACACTAAGCTGTTCAGCAGCAGTTTATAAGGGTCTGTGCATTTTAATAGCTCACGTATGAGACAGCTGAAACTAATGACTTTATAGAACAGGATTAGCTCAAATTACTCAGTTTTGTCCAGATCTTACCAGGTCTCCAGATGTGAAGCTTCCTGTATTCTTTGAGAAATCGTGCACTTTTTTTTCCCCTCAGCTGCACTCCTTGTGTCTTGAAAAGGTGCTACTGTGTACCACCATTATTCCCAATTGTCTAAGCAATCTGAATAACTAAACCAGCCTTCTCAGCTAAAAGTGAAGCACTGCCTTCTATTGAGAAGACCTTGAGAAAGCTACCTCATCATCCTCACAGAAAAGGTTAGAAGATTTTGTTAGAAATTAACTCAGGATCAGTGCTGCAGGAAAAGGAGGTGAGAAGGAAAAGTGATACTGGAGTACTGGAATGTCACTTAGCATTTTCTGGAGAAAAAAACTCTCAAAACAACCCTTCTGTGACACCATCCAGTGAACCTCAGCATATGTTATGATTTGGTTTAATCAAAACCAAAAAGCAGATATAACATCCCCTTCCTAACAAAAGCATTTTGGAGGTAATTACAGCATTTGCTAAAGAGCAAAGTAAACAAAAAAATTCTCAATCCCACTAGGAATAAATAAAAAGCAAACACACTTCAAGGCTGAAGTTTTCTAGAGCTGAACAAAATAACCTTGTTCGGATCATACAACTATTGCTACAAAGCATAGTAACAGAGTGAAGTAGTAGACAGAAATGAGTACATTTGAAGAACTGTTTGAGGAAAAAAAGTCTCTAAATATATCTGTGAAGAGGACACCGCATTTCTCCTATATTACTACACCCATAGCCGTCCACATGAACTATACTGGCACAATGGATAAAAAAAATCATGGTTTTAAAAGCTAGAAGATATTTTATGACTTCTCACTAGTTTACTGGGAAAAAGCAAGCAACAAAATATTCTTCTACAGAAAGTATTTTTGTAATGGCTTAGGGAAAAAAGTATGAAGACTAAGTGATCAAAGAACCCATCTCTGTGGAGGAAAAACAGCTACTCTCACACAAAACACAAAACTGAGCATTGTTGGCAAGGTCATCCACAATTGCTGCAAAGCATATCTTCTCACTGTACTGTGCACTACTTTACAATTTTCAGGAAATGTAGGAGAATGCTTTGCTTATCTTCCCTACTTGTTGAGACCTGAAGGTATGACAACACCTTTCCTCTTTCTTATTCTTTCCCCGGTACCAAGTGTTCCAGTACCTTTGCTTCCTTGCCCTTGCCCCATTTTGTAGTCACAGCCAATATCCTTTTCAGACCCTACAGATTTTGTACATGTACCAAACACAGAGGTTGTTAGTATGAAAGTTGCTCTTTCCAGGGCTTTGTAAGACCATTCAGGCTTTAAGGAAAAACTATCACAATGGGAGGAAAACCATTTTTAATCACCTGAATGATAGAACAGAATATATTCACTAGGACAGCTGAGTAATCCACAGAGGTACAGACAATTCCTGGTTCTAGTTATGCATATATAAAGATTTCATGAACTCAGTTTCCCGCTTGGAGTTCTCCTTGCAAATAAGCAATCTTCACTCATGTTTGAGTGACAGCTGAATCAAGTTGGCCAGTTCCTAGCACCAGTCTTCCAAACAATAACTAATCTAGAATCTCCATTTAAACAAACAAGCAAAAAAACCCCAAACCTTTACATTCTCTACACTCCCTTATTTTCTTAGACAAACATAGATGCAAAAGAATTAACAGTCTGTCAACTTAAAGGAGGAAAAAATTGCTAGTCTGACAGGAGGAACAGAAGTATGTAACATCTCAGTTACACCAATAGCAAGCCTGGGGGGAGAGAAGATAGAAAAAAGGCAGGAGAAGCAGGAGTACCTATTGGGGAAGACCATTTAGAATGCCTAATTTTGAATATTAAAATTTCTTTGACAAAATTATCTAATTATCATTAATAAAATTCAATACAAATATGACAAACTGCAATGTGCATTGCATGGAAATAAGAGATGGGTTTAGCACTGACCTTTTTATTTCCTCATGAAGAAAGACCCAATAATAGTAATTCTTCTCAAGAGAAAAGATAAAGGTCATCACAAGCAAGTTCAATCGTGGATATGCACACAATTATTATAATGAAGAATAAAAGAAATTACAGAGAGATCCACTTCCAGAAACTCATGCATTCATATCCCATTTTTATATTCACAGACACTGTATTTACAAATAAAGTCACTATTTCACGGATGTTTTTTCAGAAATCAACCACCTTAGTATTATCTAATCCTATATGCTAAGTGAACTGGTCAGAATATATTACAGTCAGAAAACAAAAAATCTGATTAGGTACTTTTTGAAATGTTACCTATACTTTTTTGATCAAGATTAATTAGATAATATCTTCACCTGAACAGAAGCATCTCTGAAGGTAAAGCTTCATGTTAAATTTCAACAAAAGCACGATTTTGGCTCCACTTGTAACAGTGTTCGTAAAACCTCAAATTTGGCATAAAAAATTGAGACAATAGGAATCTTACCTAAATCCATATCTAAACATTTAATGAAGCAATAAAATATTTTAAGATACTCCTCGTACTTCCTCCACAATGTAGACAAAAGCTTATCATGTAATTGTTTAGCTTAACAAAAAATACTTAATTCTCTGTGTCCCCTCACCATTACAAAAATGTAATTACTGGGCAGAATGCAAATCAGTATCTTGAAGGGACAAAACAAAAAACAATTTCTGAGTTCATGGTTCCACTGTAGGTTCACAGGAATTTGTGCTAGGTTGCTTGCATAAATACATGTGGCATGCACATAAGTACATTCTTACATATAAACATAATAAAGACTTACACAAATTTACTGTAACTGAAATAAATTTGTCTATTCTCTCAACCCCTAATAGCTCTTAGTCATGTAAATAGTTTAAGTGTTCAACATGACATTTTATAAACTTTATTATTAAAATGTTTTGCTAAAATAAATGTGGTGGCTAATAAAATCTACATAGAAAATACAAATATTTCCCTATGTGAATATATCTAGCAATCAAATACTCAGTTAACTAATCTATACTGTACAACTCTGTACCACAGTGTTATTTGACAACCATGTACAGCAGTTATATTTCTCAAGCTTAAATTTACAACAGACAGAAAAAGTATATAAATGTCAAATAAAGTTTCTTATACTCAATGATCAGCATCAAGACTTAGGTCTAAAATCCATTTCTGAAAACTACATAACCTTAATTGTGACAAATGTGACTTGAGATAATATTTACATACAAAGAATTCATAAAGAAAGCACTTGCTTAAACCACCTAATATCTTTCAATAGTCGGCAGGGTTAATGTATTTGAATTTATAGTCTGATTCCAGAAACTAATTTACTCAAAAAAGGGACAAAAGACAAGGCATAGCTCACTTTAGCGAAAGGAAACACAATACAGTTGTTGGCATGTGTCCACAAGAAAGTCTGGCTCCCAGATGCTTCTCTCATAACTCCTTTTAAAATTCTTCTATCGAGGCATTTTTGCAATCCCTGTGTTGATCACTAACCGTACACTGACAGAAAAAAAAAAAAATCAGCACCTTTCACCCTGTGGGTATTTTCCTTAAAAGTAACAAACCCACACCACAGCCACTTTGCACTGTTTATGACCCAGGCCATTAAAGGAAATTACATCAACTATGCTAAATCCTTTCTCCAACTAAAATGATGACATAAAATGAAAATATTCTTGCTATAATTCACTAGTATCAGGGTAAATCAGAAATATGCAGAAAATTATAGCTGCAATGCAAACTGCTTACATGTATTATATTTTGGGTAAGGTTCCCATCTTCATTTCCACAAATGTTATCTCGTTCCTTGATTCTCAAACATTAGGTTGAGAACGGGACTGGCAACTCTGGATGTCAGATTTTACCAGCCCTACACGCCACACACCAGGATGCACCTCAGAGAAAAGAGGTAGGACAGCGGCATATGGCAGTAGTTCATAAGCAGGAGATGACAACTGCTTCCCAAGTTATTGTGGAATTGGCATGCAATTGTATCTCAGAAGAACCCAGAGCTTCTAGAGTTCCATACTATTTGAATTCACTCACAGCCAGTACTTTGGCATTACCAAGCTCTCATGCCAGAGAGACAACACAGTCCCAGTTGCACTATAAGAGCACTACTTGTAGGCCTGAGCTAGGCAGTCTAACCAGAAACTGAGTCTTATGACCTGTATAGATGTTATGACAAAATCATATCCATCTTGAACTTTTGTTTATTGAATTATCTAAACTACTGTTCAACATTTAGTAATGGAAATGAGTCACTTCTTATCATGGAATCATAGAATTGTTTGGGTTTGGAGTAACCTCAAAGATCATCTTGTTCCAACCCCCTTGCCATGGACAGGGACAACTTCCACTAACTACACAAAGCCCCATCCAACCTGGCCTTGAACACTTCCAGAGATGGGGCATCCACAGCTTCTCTGGACCACCTGTGCCAGTGCCTCAACACCCTCACAGTACAGAATTTCTTCCTAATATCTATTCTTAACTCTTAAGGAAATAAAATTTGAGAGGTATGCAAACAAATATAAATTCAGTTAGTATACTTTGGGACAACGGAAGCATGACCCTCGTGCTAAGATCCACAGGCTTTCCTGTAGACAATGCTTTGTTTTGAAAATGTGATTCCTTCCTTTAATTCCCAGTTTTATTCACAGTTGCCTTCAAGATTCAAGGACAGAATAATTGTTACAGCCTGCTAAGACAAAATACTTCCACAAACCAAAATGGAAGTACTGGAACCTCTTCCTTAAGGATATTGAAAGTTTCAGAGATCTTAAACTAGTTTTCATTAAAACACAAACTCAAAGTTTTTAGGTGGAAGAAAATAAGATCTGTGAGGAAAAGTAAGACTTCAAAAAAATAAGAACTGAAACAAAATATCTCCTGTGAAAACCCTCTCCTTCCTGGATGAAAAAATTTGCCTCCTAGCTTGCTGTCTAATCCAACTCTCACTGACTTGCCAAAAAACTTTCCTCAGTCTCTTCTGCCTTCTCAAGAAAACATTCTTCCCTTTGCTGCTGAAGTTTATCTTTGTGCCTTCATGCTGCACTTCCCTAGAGCATCCCACTCTCTAGAGCACAGCAGCCTGCCACATCTTGCCCTCTCTGTCTGGTCCACTGTGTGGTCTAGGAGCTGGACCCTATTGACCATCTTCTTTTCCTAGGAGCAATCAGTCTGCTTTTTTTCAAAGACACCTACCCAACCCAGGGAGCAGCATCCAAGACAAATAAACAAGCAGCCTTTTCCTATGCTACCTTCTTTATGGATGTGTAAACTAAACAAGACATCTATTGCAAACACAGTCCACTGTAACTCACAAAGAAATCAGATATACATGCATACAACCAGAAAAACTCCCGAAGCTCTGGTTAATTAATTTTTTGTTTGGCTAATTCCTCCCTTTTGAAGAGAGCGGGAAGAAAAGTGAGCGGCACACAGAGGAAAAGACATATGGAGAAAGATTTGTGCTGATGCCTTTCTTAAGGCTGGAAAAATTCAAATGAGAGATTTGTATCTACAGAACAAAGTGATTAATTCAGCCTTTAAAACTCACCTTGCTGGGTCTTATTTGAGAATTCAGTTGTACAAATTATGGTTCTTTAATAGCTACCTTGTGGAAACCAGACAAGTTGAGAAGCGATAGCCTGAGGCACCACATAACCTCTGGTTGCTCTTGTTTCTCAAAAAACTCTAATGGTTTTAATAGCCTGATATGTAGCCATTCTGTCACAAATTCGAAAAGTAAAGGTTCCTTGATCTAGCTCTATAGTATTTATCACATTTAAACCCAAGCAGCGGAGCAAGCCATGTATTTCTATTTTCATAAATACATATAATACAACCAATATTTTGCTTTGAACTTGCTAAACTGCAGCAATTCCTCAAATTTATGGTTAATAAACTATCTGACCTACTAAGACGTTTCTTCTGAATGCTTTGCATTAGAACTACTGCACTATTTCTTAATTAGATAAAAACAGTGCTATCATAGAAAACTATTTTGCTTTCAAAAGAACAAACTTTGGGTCCATATCCCATTGAAGACATGTATGTATAAACAAAGCTTTGTTCACATTTAACATAAAGCCAGCTGTCAGAGAGAGAGTCAACACTGAAAAAAAGTATGATGCAAGTAAAATTACTTTGTGTGATTTTTGTCTCACCAGGATGACAAGTTTTTGTGTGACAAGATTCTATCTCTTAATAGCAGGTTCTGTCACATACTGTTCACATCAGATTGGTTTTACAAATCAATAGTGTCAAACGTTGTTTAACACTGGTGCACAGAAAACAGTAGCACTTGCAACACAATATCTTCTTTCAGTAAGTAAATTCATTTAACTGAATTGTATGCCAATTAGTTTTTGAAAGAGGTAAGCATAGAAAAGTATGACTAAACATATTTCCTTTTTAGATATTATTATGTTGTATATTCTAATTTTAAGCAAATAAGCTTTAAAATGTCAATAGACCGTAAGCCCCTAGTTTATTTGGTGGTGGTTTTTTGGTTGGTTTTCTGTTTGGGGTTTTTGCTCTTACTAGGCTTTAGGGTATTTTCTTTTAATCTCTGAAATACAGAAATAAAATTCAGCCATTGCTAGCCTGAGACTTTGATAAACGTAACCTTTCCAACATGAATTCCTTGACTTTTATAACAGTTGACCACAATGTCAGGAAGATCACTTCTACTTTCTCCACTTGTAGACTCTGAAACATCTGAAAACTATGAAGTCTTGCATGAAGTTCAAGGAGAGGAGAAGAAATACCTAAACTTAATAGCACACATTTTCCATCTACTATAGATATTGTAATTAACTTCTTTCTCACAACTGACCAAACTTTCTGCAGCAGATGTATATCACCAAATAAAGAACACTCTTAGATTTTCTAAGAGTATTTATCAGTAGACAAATCCACATGAAGTCCCATCAGTCAATATACCTCTCACATGCAAATCAGACTAAATATGAATACTCAGTTATTATTCCGCTTTTACTGGCCTTCTCACTTGCACGTTTGTAAATGTGTGTGTGATGAGGGAGCAAGGGTTGAATTGCATCACGGACAGTAGGCTTTCTTACAGCTATGGGCCACCTGTTGTTCACAGACTGCCACTTTACATTTACTTTAAAAGAAATGCAGAAGAGCCTACAAACCTTATTTTTCCTAACAAAGACTTGCCACTTCCCACTCAACGGACATCTTATTCTTTCCAGCTACACTAGATTGTCTTACCTTCTCTTCCATCACTGACACCCAGCATGAATAGAAAAAAGGGTTCCCTCTTTAGATGTAGGATTACATTAATTGAAGATAATGCCCAAGCTCTTGTGGCAAACAAAAGCTGAGGTCCAGGTATCAAAGTTCCTAACCACCTTTGTGGATGCAATGTCTTTAAAGTTTTTCTAGATTCGTAACTCATGTCTCATGAGCATTTAGTACTAGCTGAAGGACACTTCAACGTATACATAAATCCCATAAGTGTGCTGCCTTGAAACTCAAAGTGACAGAGAATTCAGGCACAGCTCCATTTCATCATAGATGTTGGAATTCAACAATATCCAGTTGAAAGAGATTGTTTTTCAATCATTGCTCTGCCTTGCATATCCCAGTGATCAAGACAGAAAACCAACACACCTCGGACCTAAAAAACCCCTTTTCTTTACTACTCCCTGACACTAAAAGGTAGCTTGCTTTTCACTGTTTTTTTTTTTATTATTATTTTAATTACTTTTGAGTTACAGAAAACTGAGTAAGCCTTGTAGCATCCCCTTGTCCTTATTCTGGTATCCACCTATCAGCAAGATAGTATATGCAGAAATACTCCATATATACGGTTAATGCAATGGCTAAGCAAGTGAAAAACATTAAATTTCTTAAGAACACAGATAAAATTTTTGAAAAATATTGTTTTGAAGAATTCTCACTGTTTTAAAAGAAAAAAAAAATTCCCTTGATGTGTTCT
This sequence comes from Xenops minutus, assembly GCA_035221455.1. Taxonomy (NCBI): domain Eukaryota; kingdom Metazoa; phylum Chordata; class Aves; order Passeriformes; family Furnariidae; genus Xenops; species Xenops minutus. The sequence continues at coordinate 32,551,114 of JAWWEE010000074.1, forward strand.
TGAATCTAAAATGTGTTTTCATGGAAATTATTCAAAAAACTTTCAGTAATTACTTTGGAAATGTTTCTTCAGTACTGTCCTCAAAAATGCTAATATTACACTCAGTCTTTTGAACATCAGTTATTCCAGATCCTACTTATATTTTATACTTTGAAATCATTTACTAATTAAAAGCATTTCGAATTCTTTCTGTGAAAAAAAAATAAAAAGACAGCACATCAGCATTACATACAACTTCTGTAGTCAAGAAGTAAAGAATTCCCTAACTACTTGAGGCAAGCAACAATTGCTGGGAGGGATTTGGACCATATACCAAGATATATAATGTACTGACTTAACAG